>CAKJTW010000118.1:2400000-3120349 GCA_917880005.1 Nanger dama | reverse complement strand
TCATCTCAGCTTTGCATCTTTCTCTTTCTTCTGATACCTAGCTGAAAGTGACAGCAATGTGTTATCAAATGCTGAGGTAAGAAGCCAGTTATTCTCAGTGCATAAGCCTGAAGTAAACTGTGCTTGTGTGAGTTCAAGCGAACACGAGCTGGCTCTGAGTCACACAAACATCCACATCCTATCGCTACCCTTGTCTACCTGTGTGATTCTGGACAGGACACCTAATGTCTTTAAGCACCCGTTTCTTTGCTTCTGGAGTAGAAGTGACAATGCTCTTGCGCCCTAGAGCTGTGTGGAAACTTACATGAGATGAGACAGCTGTCGGCGCTTCCATGAGGGCAGCTCAGCTCAGCTCAGCCATGCAGTCGTGTCCAGCTCTCTGCGACCCCATGGACACCAGGCCTCCCTGTCCATCTCCCACTCCTGGAGTTCACTCACAGTCTCGTCGGTGATACCATCGAGCCATCTCATCCCCTGTCGCCCCCTTTTCTGACATAGTATTTATCTTGTGTGTGGCATCAGTTTCTGAGGTTCATTCATTCGCATGCATGCCATTGAATTACTTTGCTGCTATATGGTAGTCCATACATTAAATGTACCGAATCTGCCCATTCTATTGTTGCTGGATGTTGGAGCTGTGTGCAGCTTTTTGCTGTTAAGAATATCATTCATATGTATCTACTTTATGAGCTGTATGGGAATTAATGAAACCTAGGGTGTGCACTTGTCCAGCTGTGCTATGTTACAACAGTTGGTGTTCTGATTAACAAAGAATGACAGCTTCTTCTGTTCCACATCTGAGCCAGCCTTTTCATAGTCACTCACAAATGTTTGCTCAACTGTGAGCTGTGAGATGGTGTTTTGTTACAATTTTAACTAGTATTTAATTTATCACAAATGAAATTGATCACTTTTTAAATGTTCATTGGCCTTCCATGTTTCATCTTCCATGCAATGACTGTTATCATGTTTTTGACATCTACTTTAAAAAAATATTTATTGGTGAAACATTTTTACACTTGTTGCACATGTCACTTCCCACCCCCTGGCTTTTGCTTTTCTCATTTTATGATGTTTTTGATGAGCAGCAGTTGTTACTTGTAACATGATTATATTTATCCATCTTTTCTTACCCGTTTGTTTGGCTTTTTAAAGAAGTTCTTCATTCCTCTGGACATCATAATAGCATTTTGTTAGGTATGCTCCAAACGGTTTCATGTTTTTTGTCTTTCACACATCATGTTTAATTTATTAACACCTTCAATTTAAGTTTCAATTTACCTGCAGTTTATATTCTTGGCTTGTCTCTGAAGAAAAACATCTTCTTTTCCAGCAAAACCTGTGGAGAGAAGATACCACCCTACCCTCTCCCCACATCTCCCTTCACCCTCAGCCGCATCCCTAGAGGCTGTCAGGAGATGCAAGTAATAAGAGAGAGAGTAATAGAGCAGGACAAGTGGAAGAGAAGGATGGAGCTGATGCTTCCCATGTGTGGTGTGGGATCTCTCCCGCAGGAGGGAGCATTTCCGTAAAGACCTGAAGCCAGTGGAGGAATAAGCTGTCTGTCGCTAGAAGAGAAGCGTGTTTCAGGGAAATCAGAGAGAAAGGAAATGCTCTGTGACTGGGGCGGGGGGGGGGGTGGGGTGGGGGATGAGGATTTCAAAGAACAGGCCAGGGTGCCATGTGGTCCGAGCACCTGAGAGGAGAACTGGGGGAATGAGGTTCATTTTCACAAACGTTCCTGTTCTTCACACTAGCTGTCTCCACCTCCAGGTAAAAAAAGTCTCACTTTTAAAGACTCACCTGAACCTCTCCTCTTCTATGAGACTGTCAGGGCCCGCAGACTGCTGGGCAGAGCGAGTGGGCTCTCCACTGCCCTGTGATGGGGGTTACTTTCTGTTTTACCAGCAGAGAATGAGCTTCTCAAAGAATGATTTTGTTCTTTATCTCTAGTGATAAAAATGTCTGGTAAATATTGGATGAATTTACAACTGAATCCGAGAAGGAATGACGCTAACGTTTTCTTCCATCTTCACCTTGGCCCATTAGAAACTGGGTATAGTAGGAACCCTGGGCTTCTGTTAAAAGGAATCTAGTAATGGTCACGTCAGTCTTTAACCTTGTAGGCAGGTCCTAGGAATGAGACTCAGGCCGATGCTTCCCGGCCTTCCCCTCACTGAGAGTTGGTGAACGGTCAGCCCTTCTCTCTGGGTTCCGCCCAGTGGGGTGTCAAGGCCTGCAGACTCCATGGGCCGATCTTCCACCTGGCTTGGCTCTCCCTGGCCATTCCAGATTCACAAGTGCCCGCCTGGTTCAGGGACCGAGAAGCTGGTGTCATTAGCTGCTGTGAGTCACAGCCCTGGGCCCTGGTTGATTTGCAATTGCTTCTGATGACAAGGGTGCCAGCCTGTCCCTGAACAGAGGGGCTGGCCACGCTGCCCTGGCCAGCTTCCCGCACGGACAGCCTCCTGTCGTTTCACCTTGACTCGGCCTGTCCCTTTGCCTTACTGGGACGTCCTGCCTGTCACAGCCACTGCTGTTCCTCACCCTGAATGAGGAAGTAGGTAAGGTCTTATGACCCCGAGAATCCCCCGGTGGTGAGTTTTGTGGCCAGCCCTGGCCTTAGCACCCCAGGATGATCAGCGACCTAGCCCACACTGAATGCAGTCGATTCATTCTGCCTGAGAGAGAGAGGAGAGGGTGGCCTTGGGTGGGTCCTGAAGGTATTTACTGAGTCAGAGATGCTGAGATCAGGCCTGGTTTTCCTGATGGGGAGTCTGAATCATCATTGAAAGACAGCAGCCTTCCCCAGCAGGCTGGGGGCTCGGGAAGCCCAGCCAGCCTGCGGGCCCTCTGCTCCCGAATGAGCCCAGGAGATAGCTGCTCCAGGGTCCATGGGCTGCTCTCCTCCTGGGGTTTTCTGGTGGTTTTTGTTCATTGCTACCCTCTCATCTCCTTGGACTCTTCAGAGGAAGTGATGTGTGCCTGTTCCCTGAGATGCTGAACACAATGGGAATTCCTCCTTTTCTGTGACTTGGAGTTTTGTAAGCATCCTAAATATTTAACAGAATCAGGTACAAAATGTCAGAAGAAGAATGAAAATAAACAGAAATGAAATGTTGTTCATTTTTTTCTGGGCTTAGTCTTTTAAAAATTCAGCTAATTATTATTTCTCTGGCTGCACTGGGCTGGGGCTGCCAAACACCCGCCTTCTGCAGTTGCGGCTTTGCAGCCTGCAGAGGCTGCTCTTCACTGCGGCACTTGGGCCTCTCGCTGTGGCGGCTTCTCTAGCTGTGGAGCACCCGCTCCAGGGAGTGCACGCTTCAGGAGTCGGGGTGCACAGGCTTCCTTGCCCTGTGGCATGTGGGATCTTCCCAGACCAGAGGTCAAACCTGTGTCCCCTCCACTGCACCTCCAGGGAAGTCCCTGGACTCAGTCGTTTTGGAAGAACTGAATTTAGTTTCAGAAGGGAAGTATGGAAGTGGCAAATGAGGCCAAGGTGGTTGGGGGATCTTTCAAGAACTACTCTAAAGGAAGTCCTAGGATGGCTGGAAAGAGCACCCATGGTAGGAGAAACAAAGAAAGAAAGAAACCAGACCCCGAATTAGACCTGCCTGGGGAGAGGATGGGGCGGTGCTGGGCCCTGGAAACCCTCTTCTCTTCACAGCAGCTGCTGCCCACAGACATCTTTAGGATAAGAACCCAGAGGGGAGGGAAGCTTGGCAGAAGATTAGTTGGGGAGGGAAGCCAAGGTTTCTCACCACATTAGGCACAGCTTCTCATTCTCCTGAAGCCACTAGATCATCTGAGGTATTTACTTCAAAGGCTGAACTTATGGTTGAGGCCTGAGCTCTTTTGAAGACGAGAGAGTAGGTGGGACTTGTACTCAGAGGAAGCACACCCTTCTGGGAAAATGGGAAACCTGGAGATGAACAGGCTGAAATGAAACAAATGACTATATTTCTTATCTTTTGGGAAGATGGGGAGCATCCACTAATGTCAGAATATACTTTGAGTGGGCACACAAATTTGTTCAATGAAGATTATAATTAGTTTAATTTTTCTTCCTTAAAGATAAATACTTTCCTAAACAAAATTTATGAAATGATGACTGTTTCTTCCAATAATATTTAGTAGGGCAGAAATCCATGTAGTGTTTCACCAGGTCTGTGAAAGTGTCAACTAGATTTCAGCCCAGAGTAAACTCCCTCTGCATTTGATGAGTGTGTCTGCCCTGTGGGACTGTGACACCCACCTGGGGACTCACGATGTGCCTGCTCCTGCTTCTTTCTTGTGCAACGGGGTTTAGAGCTTATCTGTGCGACCAGAGTCCTGACCTTCCATCAAGACATGACCCCTTAGATTCTTTCACCCACCACTGAAAAGATTCAGAGTCTCTTGGCCACATATCTGAGGCCATGGATGATGGAACTAAGGTTAAAGCGCCAAAGCTGCCTGATTCCCACATGGGTGGCCGTCAAGAAGACAGAAGGCAGTTGCATTCAGAGGGTTAGGGGAGGGGACAGAGGGAAGGATGGGAATCTCTAGGCCACTTCAGTGGGTGTTGGAGAAAAAAGCCCGATGCATTTGATCAAGAATTAGTTACTGAAATGTTTGAGAGTGGTGCTTGTTCTGTGGAGTCAAGATTCCCCAACTGATCATTGTGAGGGTTTCCTGGGATTTGATGTAAATCATAGGAATGGAATATTAATTAAATAACTCTGAACAAGTAGGTCTAAGCCGAGTATAACAGCTCATGACTTTTGGTTATTTTCTGTGTAAAATGGAAATATTACTACCTTGTTTATGTGGGGAGTAGCCCATAGTGTTTTCAGAGAAGGCAATGGCACCCACTCCATTACTCTTGCCTGGAGAATCCCATGGACGGAGGAGCCTGGTGGGCTGCAGTCCATGGGGTCGCAGAGGGGGGCACGACTGAGCGACTTCACTTTCACTTTTCACTTGCATGCATTGGAGAACGAAATGGCAACCCACTCCAGTGTTCTTGCCTGGAGAACCCCCAGGGACGGGGAGCCTGGTGGGCTGCCGTCTATGGGGTCGCACAGAGTCGGACACGAATGAGCGACTCAGCAGCAGCAGCAGCCCATAGTGTTTTACCTTTGACCCCAGAGAGAGCAGGGCTCCCCTTATTTCTGCATGCCCGTGGTTTGGGGGAGAGGTCACCCCAGGTGAGTGTCAGGGACTCACGCCTGGAGTATCCAGCAGGGCTTTAGAGGCTTGGCTCTCGTGACGGCTTTCCGCCTCCTCAGCTTTATCTGGCCAGTTCCAACCGTCCTGCATGAGGATGCAGAGGAGGACAGTGGCGGCTGAGTTCTTGACCTTGAAACAACGAGAGGGACTTGCTCTCGTTCCTGGTTTGCTCTGTGTCTTGCCAAATTGTCTGGTTTCTCCTTTCGGCCTGGATCTTCGAACACCACCCAGGAAATACTAATGCCAGTAACACCCACCACTCTGCTAGGCAGATGGCAGCTCAGGGACTGACATGGAAACAGCCTCTCTATGTCATTCACACCCACTTGTCACAGCATCTGCAAAGGTTGTGACTTTAGAGGACAGATGGGAGAGGTTTCTATTAAAAGAAAAGAAAATATACAGCCCTCAGGCTCACTAGAGAAAAATCCCCTGATTTACTATGTGAATGGCTCCCATGGCCTCAGGTGTGCAGTGAGCATAGATGATAGTGATGAGTGTGAAAAAAGTTCCCAAACCAGGAGAACAGGTGTTGGGACCTAACAAACGCCATGATAGGCCTCAGGGACTAAGATAGGCCTTATGGGAAAAGCTGAGTCATTGACCAAGGAGGTCATCCCTGCAGATGCCAGGACTTGTCTAATCAGCATACTCCCTGTAGCCTAGTTTGAGTTTATCAGGACGTAAAAGACATCCCCCTGCAGCCAATAAAGATTAACCAATTAGTAAATACAAGGAAACCCCTACAGCCAATAAAACCAATTAGTAAATACAAGGAAACCCCTGCAGCCAATAAAGATTAGCCAATAAGCCCTTGCCGATTCCCTGTAACCTCCAATCAGCCCTTACCAATTCCCTGTAAACCTATAAATACTGCTGTAAATGTGGGCTCGGGGCTCTCTTGCTTTGCTCCACTGCATTGGATGTGGCAGGAGCGCCCTAACTCGAGTTAGTCAATAAAACCCCTTCATGCTTTTGCATTACCATGGTTGACTTCTTTATTCGGTCGGATCGGAGAGTTGGACTCGGAGCATAACACAGGCATGTCGTCAGGTGAGCCAGTGTGATGGCAGCCGGGGCAGAGGTGGTGATGGGCAAGAAGGAGTAACGAGGGATTATTTAGTTTCCTAATTTTAAAAATATTAAGCTTTCAGAGACTATATTTGAACATTTTTGTACCTACAAAACAGACAAGTAAAATGTTCTCACTACCTTCTTCACAATGACTCAGTTTCTCTCTGTGCTCTTCAACTTTGTTCAGACTTGGAAATTGAATGCGATGTGTGTCGATGCTTATTTCTTAGTGATGACTGCATTGAGGATAAAGGGCAGAGTGGGCCAAATAAAGCACAGGGCGCTGGACAGCAAACTACAGAATGGGCGCTCCAAGCCCGTACTCTCCACAGTGAAATCAACAAAACCAGCACGGTCTGTCAGCGCAGGGGACCCGAGAAGTAGCAACAGTGCTCTCTTTTCTGCTCCCACCACTGCCAGCCCTAGCAGGGGTCCAGATTAGCTCCTGGGTGCGTGTGTGCCTCTATGTTTGTACGTGTGTGTGTGTGTGCATGTGTGTGTGCGTCTGTGTGTGTACCTCGTATTTCTTCCTGCCACAGAAGTGAGTCTGGATGCTTCAAGTAAGCAATGGCCATGCCATGCAAACAGCACAGTGAAAAGGGTAGTGCCTTTGGGAGTTGAGTGTGCACAGAGTTTGTATAATGTGTCCAGGTGCAAACTTCCAGTTGTTCCCATGGTTCATACCTGTTTTGTGAGAGGATGGTCTCCCCTTGGAATATCAGCTCAAAGCTCTGGAGACAAGGACTACACAGGTGTATGTTAGAGCCAGCGGCTCTGGGCGTGGATGATTGGGCAAGCCAAGTGAACTGCTCGAGGCTCCTGACATGAAGGAAGAGACTGTGGACACAGGGACCCCAGGCCTGCAGAGTCACAGTTCTGATTGCCTGCAGGGGCTCTGGGTGTTCGTGGAGCAGAGAGGTGGAGGGGCTGAGATGCCAGCTGCCTGTCCCAAGACTATAGTAGGAGGGAGCAGAAAAGCACGTCCCATCTTTGTTGCTGCACGTCTTGCTGTCCAGACACCAGGCTATAGGGAAGACTTGATTCTTGCTTTTTAAAACCGCTTTAGCTATTCTAACTCTACTTTTCCACTGCATTTTTAAAAAGGTAATGCGTGTATATATGCACCACTGGAAGTACTAGAACTTTCTCTTTATTTAACAGTTTGCTATAGATATCTTTCCAATACCTGTAGATCTAACTCATTTAAATAACAGCAATAAGCCAAAAAGCAAATTGATAGTGTTGTGTTGTGTGAATGCACTGAAAATTTACTTAACTAGTCCTTTGCCATGTTTTCCAGATATTCTGTTATTAAGTAATGCTGGCATCAACATTGTTGTTTTACGTGTAGTTGCACAAATGTTCCCGTACACCCCTTCCTTGTCATCTGACTTTGCTTGGTAAAGACTAAAAGACCAATTAGATAGTCAAATTTTCAGTCCTTTCCTTTATGGTCTCTGAGCCTTGTTTTTATACTTCAGCAACATCTGAACTCTGAAATTACAGAGTGAAACGTCTTCCATGCTTTCTGTCATTCTGTCTTACGTACACTGTTTCAGCTTACAGTTCACACAGCCCAGCCCCCTGCAGAATCTCCCTTGCTCAGGTTGGCCTGGGCCTTGCAATCTCGTGGGGAGGGCCTCTCCGCCGCCGCCTCCCGCTCTCCGCCCGCCCTGGGCCGCCTGTGCCGCACCGCGCCGTGCTGTCCCGATCGGGGAGCCGCCTCCGAGGCAGAGCACCCCCCCCAACAACCCCCTGTGAGTTCGGGCGGTAGGCGCCACTGTGGGCTGCCGGCGACGGTGCCTCGTCCGGGGACGCTCCAAACGGTTGTCGTGCGCCCCCGGCGGCCGCTTTTAGAGCGTCTTTTTCCTTCGGCGACCTTCACAAGGGCTGCGATTCAGCCGGCAAACGCGGAAGAGAGCTCCAGAGGCCGGAAGCACTGGCAGGCATAACCCCGGTACTGCGGAGGCCTGGGCATGTCTACTCCTGCTGAAGATTGGATCAGCAGGGATATGGCGCTGAGGAGCTGGGTTTGTGTGGCTGCTCGCTCGGGTCGACCAGCAACTCCCCGCGCCCATCCATAGACGGGGCCTCGGAACGGGCAGAGACAGGGTCTTCCCCGCCGTAGCGCTGGTGGCTCAGCCGGCAGGCTCTTGGGTCACTGTTTTGGGCGTTCGTTTTCTCTCCGCAATACCCCCGCTCCAGGCTTCGGGGCTTGTCCAGCCCGCCCGTGTCTTGCTCGGAGGGCTCGTTGGCGGGCGCGCCGGAGCCCCGTCTCTGGGCCTGAATGTGTCCTG
Source organism: Nanger dama (assembly GCA_917880005.1). NCBI lineage: Eukaryota > Metazoa > Chordata > Mammalia > Artiodactyla > Bovidae > Nanger > Nanger dama. Next base: position 3,111,767 of record CAKJTW010000118.1, on the reverse strand, counting down.
CTCCCGCTTGACTTGGACGTGCAGGCTTGCGTGGCGAGGCTGGGCCGTGTCTCTAGGAATGGGCGCGCAGTCGGGACGTTTCCTCTGGTTCCCGGGTACCACCCGGGCTAGAGCTCGCGGCTAGAGTGAACGTGCTCCGTGCGTTCTCCTGGGGCCACATTGTCCGGTTTCACCGTGTTGGCCGAGAGTTGCCTTGTCTCCGCCGGCCGTCCCTGGATGCCGGCGCACCTCCCTGAGAGTGGGGGGCGGGCCAAACGCGCGGAACAAGGCGGCGCTGGGGTGTGCAAACGTGTCCCCGGGTCCCGTGCCGCGGGTTCCGCCGCCTGGGGCGCAGGTCCGCAGCAGAGTCGGGAGGCGGGGAAGCTGCTCCCCGACGTTTCTCCAGACTCTGCGATCGTCCGAGGCCGGGATGCATCTTCACGGGGACCGCCTGTGGTCCTTTTTGTTCCCTTTGCGGCCTTGGGCCCCACACTCACGGGTCCCCTCACCGCCCCAATGCGCGGCTCCAGTCCCGCCTGTGCTTGGCGGTCAGAAGCGCCAAACATGTATGAGATAGAAAGCGTCCGGGGCCGTGTAGTGGAGGGTGCTGGGGAGACGCGAGCTGGGGGTGCGCTCTTTGTCTCAGAAGAGCCTCTGAACACGCGTGAACGGGAGGATGCGGGGGAGAAATGCAACCTCCGGCGGCCTCGGAGGAACAAACGTGGTGTGGTGATGCTCTGCTTTCCCCTGCGATCCGGATTTGTCCCGGTGGCGTTTACGTTAATCGTAGCTGGGTGACCACCGTCGACCAGGTGGCCAGACAACTTTGGTGCTTTAAAATTTTCTATGATGTAGGCTTTGGGAGAAAGTAATGATCCATTCCAGTATTCTTATAGGAAAAATCCCAGGGGCGGAGGAGCCTAGTAGGCTGCCGTCTGTGGGGTCGCTGAAGAACTTAGGTTAAAAATTTAAGTCCGGAGGCAGGCCTTGCCTCATGGAAAATAGCTTTCCCCTTACCGGATGACTCAGAGCCCCCCCGACTGATTCTTATCTGATGACTTGTGACTTAGTTTCCTTTGTGTAAGAAACCCCCTCCCAAGAATGCATTTCCTCTTTGACCAAACGCCGCAGGGTGGTCAGCCAACTGTTTCAATTACCTGCAAACCTTTCCCACCAATCAAATGTCACCACCCCACCTGTGGCCCTTTCTATCGCATTGTTCCCTATACCCTGACCACATTCCCACCTGCCTGGGATTTGAGACTGAGCGCCGGCCTAAAAAATCCTCTTGCTTATTGCATCGAATTCGAGCCATTGTGGTCTTTGGAGCGACAGGTCCTGAGAAAAGGCCGCGAGGTCTTACAGTCGCACAGAGTCAGACAGGATTGACCTCACTTTCACGCATTGCAGAAGGAAATGGCAACCCACTCCAGTGTTCTTGCCTGCAGACTCCCAAGGATGGGGCAGCCTGGTGGGCTGTCATCTATGGGGTCACACAGAGTCGGACATGACTGAAGCAACTTAGCAGCAGCAGCAGCGGTTTTAGTAGATGAAAGTGGAATCTATAATGGAAATTACTATTATCGTTGTTACTCAACGTTACTGTAATTATGACTGTGGTCTGTAATTGTAAAGTTTATGCAGAGAACAGCTGCTCAGTTGACGATGACCAAAGAGGAGTTTCAGTGTGTCTAAATAGCTAAAAGCAGAGGAAACTCTACAACCCACGAAGCCTGGCCCCATGCCCCACAGAAGCCATTCTGGAAATCCAGACCGCCCCCCACAACTCTGCTGCAATAGGCCTCAAGGTCCGGTCTGGGTCAGTGACTGTTTCCTCCTGTATCCATTCCAATTAGAAACAAATCGGCAGGAACATGCTCCTCTAAGCAAATCCCATGGGCGCCTCTCTTCCCCGCAGCCTGCCCCCAGCTTCCCTACATCACAAGCTCTGAGCAGGACATGTCTTCCTGGTTTGCTACCACTCCTATGCGTACCGCTAGTCTCAGACTAATGCAAGTGGGCTGGCTGACCCCTTGCAACGCAAAGAGTAACTGCGAAATGCACTTCCTGATCTAAGATCTTTATAAACATGATAATGGAAGCATAATAGTGTCAGGTACATGTGTAAGTAACATGGTCAACGATTTCCTTACTATGTATAGGGCTCCTTATAACTTTTCCATCCTAAAACTAAAGGTATTCGAGGAGGGGAGAGAGGCTCAAGAAGCAAGTGATATACATATATATAAATAATTGTGGCTAATTTTGCATGGTAGAAACGAACACAAAATGGTAAAAGAATTTTCCACCAATTAAAAAAATTTTAAGAATACTAAAGCTATGCGAATGCCTTTTCTATGCAAAGAGATATCCACATTACTTTCACTTTTTCAGTAGAATTCTAAAATTGGCATGACAACAGGTTTATTGACACCTTTAAAAAATTGCTTTCTAGAAACATATCCATTTATGTATGTGTGTACTGCTCAGTAGCCTTCATTTAATTGCTATACTTTGAAAAAAATTTAATGTGGAAGGAACTGGTTTTTTGTTTTGGTTTTTTTTGGGGGGGCCTTGAGACCAATATCTTATATTTTTGTGTTTTTAGTCATTATGGAATCTCACCTGTGTGTCCTCCGGTTGATATTCAATACTCAAAGCGTTCCTTCAACAGCTGTGAAACTGTCTCTGAGTAGCTCCCTCCTTTCTGATGCCCTTCCACACAGATTAAAGCCTCCGTGGCCTCCCAGCTCACCCGTGTTCTCAAGTCAGATTTCTGCCAGAATATTCGTGGGCTCCTCTGCCTGCAGTTGCAGCGTGAAAACCGCCTGAAGGCAGAGAGCTGCAGAGTCCTCAGGTTGGTGTGTGTGCTCACCTTCACGGGAGGAACCCAGCCCTGGAACCCCCACACTGCCTGCTGTGCAGGGTCTGAGAACAGTTTCCTATTTTGTTCAGCTTTCTAATTCCCAACGGTAGGCGAGCAAGTTAGACACTGTTCCTCCTATCGTTGCAGGAAGGGGAACCCTCTCCAGGGCCCTAGAGTGGGCTCACACGTGCTGACAAAGCAAGAGACTGGGCTGGAGGGGCGCCCAGGAGGACAGCAGGAGGGTGAGGAAGCCCAGGGGACCTCTCCCCCACATGGTCTCAGGTTTCCTACAGTGATGGGGTTGATTTCCAGGTTGTCTCTGGCCAAGCATTCTCTCAGGGTTCGTTTCTTGTACTTTGTTCAGCTTTCTAATTACCAGTTACTACCGGTGAGGAAGTCCAGACACTGTATTTATTTGGAAGCAGAAATCACATTTTAAGAGAAAATTATACTTTTGATCAATAATTTAAAATCACCTAACCATACATGCTTGAAGGTGTCTTCTTTTTCTTTTTTTTTCTCTTTTTTGCTCATGAACATGTTAAGACAAAATGAAATACCAGGAGACACACTTAGACGGCTTTCCTCACCCCCTAGAAGAACTTTATGCCACTAAATCCTGGGTAAGGTCTTAGGAGTCTCTCAATTTGAATCCTTCAGGTACTATCAAGTCACTGAGGCAATTTTTGCTCCTGTTTTCATAAGATCTGTTGGTGCAATAAGTCACACTAAATTTCCCCACAGCTTATAGTGTGGAGAATTTTTTTTTCTCCTGAATCCCCGTGTCCATCTGTTTTCAGCCACTAGCAGTTCATTCTGCTCAAAGTGTGCAGTTCACGATCTCTGGATTGGCTTGAGGAGGCCACATGTATGACAGCTCACTTCTCATTTCTAATCTATGAATTTGAATTAAAGGGACTTTGAGGCTCTTATATTCATTACTCAATAAATACTTATCAACTGAGAACTGTAATCACTGGAGCCACATTAATAAATGGGACAGATAGGGACCCTGCCTTTATGGGGCTTTCTGGAGTACAGACTCTTACAAATAAAAATTTTAAGTGGGGGGAAAAGTTTTGATTCGCGTTATAAAGAAAAAAATGAGCTTTCCAGGTGACTTCGTGGTAAAGAATCCACCTGCCAAGCAGGAGACCTGGGTTCAATATCTGGGTCAGGAAAATCCCCTGGAGAAGAAAATGGCAACCCACTCTAATATTCCTCCCTGGGAAATCCCATGGATTAGAGGAGCCTGGCAGGCTGCAGTCCAGGGGGTCACAAGAGTCAGACACGACTTAGTGACTAAACGACAACACTGATGGAAAACATCACGGTCACGTGGGATGGTAAAGGGGAAACACCAGCATTAGATGGGGTGGGCCAAGAATGCTCATGCGAGAGGTTAATATCTGAGCTGCCATTCGGATGAGCAGAAAACAGCAGCCACTTTAAGGTCTAGGACAGCGGCATTCAAGGCAGAGGGAAGAGCAAGTTCAAAGGCCCTGAGACGGGCGCCAGCCTAGAGGGTGGAAACACACGGTGGTTGCGTTGACATGAGTGAGCGCACACAGGATGAAGGGAAGGGGGCGGGGCGCGGGGGGCGGGGCGGAGAGGCGCGGGGTGTGGCGGGGCGCGGAGTTAGAGCTAGCTCAGTGCTGGCAGTCCGTGATCCAGGGATTTGATTCTGCTCTGAATACTCACAGAAATACAGCACATTAGATGCCACGTGCCCACGCAGGTGGATGACACAGCGCCCTGGCAGTCAGACACAGTGCATGACTGACAGTCAAGGCACCAGCAAGCTCCCAGGAGCTGAGATCAGCAGGAACCCTGATGGCCCCACAGAGCCTATTTTAAACTCAAGAGGCCGAGGAGCAGTTTTTGTAGTCTTGGCCAGTATGGACCAAAATAAATTTATTTCTACAGTTTGCAGAACTGTTGCCTCAAAAAAAAAAAAAAATGCTGGGCTTTTTATGAAGTTTATGTAGAAAGGAAACATAGAACCCATGCCTAGAAGTCCTACTTCCATGGGAGAAAGCCACTGGGAAAACTGCTTGGAAAGTTTAAGGAATGTGACTTTTAAATTATAAAAGAGAACGACACTAAAACACAAGAAAAGTTCAGAGGCAAAAGGGGTTGATACAAAGCTGGCAGGCTTTGTCCTGGTGAAAGGTAGCTACCCAGCACACAGCACACTTCCTCACGTTGCAGGGATTATTCCTGCCATGCTTTCCCGTGGAGCCCGCCAGGCTCCTCTGTGCAAGGAATTCTCCAGGCAAGAATACTGGAGTGGGTTGCCATTTTCTTCTTCAGGGGATCTTCCTGACCCAGGGATCAAACCCGTGCCTCCGGCATTGCAGGCAGATTCTTTACGACCCGAACCGCCAGGGAAGCCACTGCACTTTACATGGTGCCAATCTAAAATTCAGCTTTAGTATTTTTTTTCAGGTCAAGTAATTCCTAAGACCCAAATAGCTCCCCCGTGATGTTATCCACATATTGGCACATGTAGTCTGCGAAAAACCCCTCTTCCCTGAAGACCTCCAGTCACCAGCCTTTTCCACACGTGTCTCCCATCACATCTGTCCACCGGTGTCATGGGCTCTCTGCCCGACTCTGCACGGAACTCTTGCTGACGGCATCTCTTTAGGCAGGGAGCCATTCCGCCAGCCACCACCTGAGCTGCAACGCCCTCCCGTCTGAGATTGTATTTCTATATTCCTTAAAAGAACATTTTAGTGAAAAAAAAAAAGCTGGATTTAGAAAAGGCAGAGGAACCAGGGATCAAATTGCCAACATCCGCTGGATCATGGAAAAAGCAAGAGAGTGCCAGAAAAACATCTATTTCTGCTTTATTGACTATGCCAAAGCCTTTGACTGTGTGGATCACAAGAAACTGGAAAATTTTTCAAGAGATGGGAATACCAGACCACCTGACCTGCCTCTTGAGAAACCTGTATGCAAGTCAGGAAGCAACAGTTAGAACTGGACATGGAACAACAGACTGGTTCCAACTAGGAAAAGGAGTACGTCAAGGCTGCATATTGTCACCCTGCTTATTTAACTTCTATGCAGAGTACATCTTGAGAAACACTGGCCTGGAAGAAACACAAGCTGGAATCAAGATTGCCAGGAGAAATATCAATAACCTCAGATATGCAGATGACACCACCCTTATGGCAGAAAGCGAATAGGAACAAAAGAGTCTCTTGATGAAGGTGAAAGAGGAGAGTGGGAAAGCTGGCTTAAAGCTCAACATTAAAAAGAAAAATGAAAATCATGGTATCCAGTCCCATCACTTCATGGCAAATAGAATGGAAAACAGACACAGTAACAGACTTTATTTTCTTGGTTTCCTAAATCACTGTAGTTTGTTGACTGCAGCCATGAAGTTAAAAGATGCTTGCTCCTTGGAAGAAAAGCTAGGATGAACCTAGACAGCACATTAAAAAGCAGAGAGACTTTGCCTACAAAGGCCCATATAGTCAAATCTGTGGTTTTTCCAGGAGTCGTGTGTGGATGTGAGAGTTGGACAATAAAGAAGACTGAGCACAAAAGAACTGATGCCTTCAAGCTGTTGTGCTGGAGGAGACTCTTGCAAGTCCCCTGGACAGCAAGGACATGAAACAGTCAACAGGACAGGAAACCAACCTGGAATATTCACTGGAAGGACTGATGCTGAAACTGAACCTCCAGTGCTTTGGCCCCTGATGTGGAGAGCTGGCTCATTAGAGAAGGCCCTGATGCTGGGACAGGCTGAGGGCCCCTGATGCAGAGAGCTGGCTCGTTAGAGAAGATCCTGATGCTGGGACAGGCTGAGGGTCCCTGATGTGGAGATCTGGCTCATTAGAGAAGACCCTGATGCTGGGAAAGGCTAAGGGCAGGAGGAGGAGGGGATGGCGGAGGATGAGACAGTTGGATGGCACACCAACTCAATGGACATAAGTTTAAGCAAACTTTGGGAGACGTTGAAGGACAGAGTCTACTTCAGTCCATAGGGTCACAAAAGAGTCAGACACGACTGAGCGACTGAACAACAACCCCTATGATGAAAATAACTTTTTTTTTTTTTGATGTTAATTCTAGAAGGTCTCGATCTTCTCCAGCATTAGTGGTTGGAGCATAGACTTGAATTATTTTGATGCTGAATAGTTTGCCTTGGAAACGAACCGAGATCATTCTGTCATTTATGAGATTGCACCCAAGTACTGCATTTCAGACTCTTTTGTTGACTTTGAGGACTAGTCCATGTCTTCTAAGGGATTCTTGCCCACGGTAATAAATATAATGGTCATCTGACTTAAATTCGTCCATCCCCATCCATTTTAGTTCACTGATTAAAATGTCGATGTTCACTCTTGCCATCTCCTGTTTGACCACTTCCAATGTACCTTGATTCATGGACTTAACATTACAGGTTCCTATGCAATATCATTCTTCACAGCATTCAACTTTACTTTCACCACGAGACACCTCCAAAACTGGGCGCCGGTTCCACTTTGGCTCAGCCTCTTCATTCTTTCTGGAGCTTTTTCTCCACTATTCTCCAGTAGCACACTGAACTCCCACTGACCTGAGGGGGTTTTCAGTGTCATATCTTTTGCTTTTTCATACTGTTCATGAATGCTAAGTCACGGAAAATCTCAGTGCTCAGCCTATCTGCAGATGGCACTTGTGATGCCCTGATCCAGACATGCCTTCTTTCATGCCTAGGGTGTGCCCGCCTCCTTGGAGCCATGCTTGAAGAATAAGAGTGTCATCTGGCTTTTAGGTCTTCTGGGGGGGGGGGATGTCTCTATTCTGTGCCACAGTGACCATATCCATTTTAATTCCTAGAAAGGAGCCCCCAGTATCCACCATCAGATTCTCCACTGGATGTTTAACCCATTAGACACAGAGGACAGCTGCTCTGCTTGGATTAAATTTTCTAAACTACTATACAGCCTTGATCACAATCACAAATAACTGAAACAGAAGGTGGAAGTGGAAAATCTCTGGACTTTTCGCCATTTGAGAATAGGAGTCCAGAGTTAATTCCAAGGAATCAATAGCTATCTGAAGCAATGGGATACAGCCAGCATACCTTGGAGCATGTCAGGTAGGGAATCAAACTGTGCTTTTCCCCCATTTAGCAAATCGGTTGTAGCCACGCATTCTGGGAAACAAACTCCCTCAGAAGGACAATAGTCAGTTCAGTTCAGTCGCTCAGTCATGTCCGACTCTTTTCGACCCCATGAACCACAGCACATCAGGCCTCTCTGTCCATACTAACCCAAGAGTCTACACAAACCCATGTGCATTGAGTCGGTGATGCCATCCAACCATCACATCATCTGTCATCCCCTTTTCCTCCTGCCCTCAGTCTTTCCCAGCATCAGGGTCTTTCCAAATGACTCACCTCTTTGCATCAGGTGGCCAAAGTATTAGAGCTTCAGTGTCAACATCCGTCCTTCCAATGAGCACCCAGGACCGATCTCCTTTAGGAGGGACTGGTTGGATCTCCTTGCAGTCCAAGGGACTCTCAAGAGCCTTCTCCAACACCACAGTTCAAAAACATCAATTCTTCAGTGCTCAGCTTTCTTTATAGTTCAAGTCTGACAACCATACAAGAATACTGGAAAAACCATAGCCTTGAATAGATGGACCTTTGTTGACAAAGTAACGTCTCTGCTTTTTAATAATGCTATCTAGGTTGGTCATAACTTTCCTTCCAAGGAGTAAGCATCTTTTAATTTCATGGCTGCAATCACCATCTGGAGTGATTTTAGAGCCCAAAAATATAGTCAACCACAATTTTCACTGTTTCCCCATCTATTTCCCATGAAGTGATGGGATCAGATGTCATGATCTTAGTTTTCTGAATATTGAGCTTTAAGCCAGTTTTTTCACTCTCCTCTTTCACTTTCATAAAGAGGCTCTTTAGTTCTTCCATTTCTGCCATAAGGGTGGTGTCATCTGCATATCTGAGGTTATTGATATTTCTCCTGGCAATCTTGATTCCAGCTTGTGTTTCCTCCAGCTCAGCGTTTCTCATGATGTCCTCTGCATATAAGTTAAATAAGCAGGGTGACAATATACAGACAATATACTGCTTTTCCTATTTGGAACCAGTCTGTTGTTCCATGTCCAGTTCTAACTGTTGCATCCTGACCTGCATACAGGTTTCTCATGGTCAGGGTAGGTGGTCTGGTATTCCCATCTCCTTCAGAATTTTCCACAGTCTATTGTGATGCACACAGTCACGGGCTTTGGCATGCAGACAGTGCAGTGTGGTTTATTACACCAGCTTGCCCAAGGCAGAGTCTCCTCTTAGCCGAGGACCCCGACCGACTTTTGTGAAAACCTTATATACCTTAAGTGTACTCATCCCCAAATTGCTTAAACCTAGCCTGGAAAGTGTTAAAGGGAGATACAGTCAAGTTACAGCCATGATTCATAACCAGAAGTCAGCTGGTTAGACATTGTAGCCTACACCAGTGGGTGCCATAAAGCTTACAAAGATGCCTGACTATATAGAGGATTATTACAATCTTTTTGGCAATGGGAAATCTTGGTATGGAATCATGTTTGTCAGTCTGGGAGGCCAGTTCCGTCAAAGGAGTCTTATCCTCATGGCTACCAGGCACGTAGTCCTGAGAGAGAAGACTCTTGAGAGTCCCTTGGACTGCAAGGAGATCCAACCAGCCCATCCTAAAGGAAATCAGTCCTGAATATCCATTGGAAGGACTGATGCTGAAGCTGAAGCTCCAATACTTTGGCCCCTTGATGCGAAGAGCTGAGTCATTTGCAAAGACCCTGATGCTGGGAAAGACTGAGGGCAGGAGGGGATGACAGAGGATGTGATGGCTGGATGGCATCACCGACTCATGGACATGGGTTTGGGCAGACTTCATCTCAAGTAGAGAGACGCCTCAAGGCTGAGGGAGTTTCACCAGGCCCCTCTCCCACAATAAGCATTTTTGAGATAGAATGGCACAAGGTGTGTCATCCCCAGTCATAAAACAATTGACATGAATACTGACTTGTTGAGCCATTATCAGCCCAAGGTTTGCAACAAAAGTTAGTCTTGGGCAGAACCTACTAGAAGAAAGTGAGATCCCAAAGCAAGTACATAGTTTCATTAGCATAGCTTAAGAAAAACATTTCCATAAGAAAAACGCATTGGTTAGCTCAAGGTTTGAGAAAGGTTAAGTTCAGAGGGAACCAGGTGTCATCAACAGAGAAGGGAAAGAAGTCTGCCACTTGCGGTTTCTCTCTTCCTGCTGCTTTGGGGCCTCTGGCCTCCCTACCGAGGCTGCTAACACTCTCAGTTGTTACCATCAGCACCACCTGGCAAGCTCTCTTCATTTAACAGCTAAATAAAAATAAAATAAAAATCACTTTCAAATAGCAAGTGATTCTTCTTGTTGATTTTCCTCCAGTCAAAGATTCTGGGACCAGCAACCTTTAATTTGTGGATTTTCTATCATCAACATGTGCGTTCAAGCACAGGTATGTTCCTTGGGCTTATTTCACTCGGTTGTAAAGGGGAAATGTATGGCACATGACAGGGCGTGTTTTCATAGCCTGAGCGTATACATGGCAAATACTCCTTCCACATTCCATTTACTTGCTGGCAACCACTTCCATGTGAATTATCTGTCCATAGGGCTCCAGAAGGAGAAGGCAGTGTGCTCCACTCCAGTACTCTTGCCTGGAGAATCCCATGGACGGAGGAGCCTGGTGAGCTGCAGTCCATGGGGTCGCTAAGAGTTGGACACGACTGAGCAACTTCACTTTCACTTTTCACTTTCATACATTGGAGAAGGAAATGGCACCCCACTCCAATGTTTTTGCCTGGAGAATCCCAGGGACGGGGGAGCCTGGTGGGCTGCCGTCTATGGGGTCGCACAGTGTTGGACACGACTGACTCAGCAGCAGCAGGGCTCCAGAAAATGTGGGCCCTTAGAGGCTGCAGGTGGGGCATCTGAAGAAACTCGCCTTCTGAGCAGAGCCCATGGCCCAGTGCTGGTGCCTGAGCAGGGAGGCAGGCTGTGTGCTCACGGTCCCCGGGCCGCACATGCCCTCTGGCTGGTGTTGGGACAGGACAGGGGTCCTGGCCATGCTGCGAGAAGCTCGCCTGCCTCTGCCCACATTGGCAGCACAGGCCTCCCGAGACCACCCATGCGGGCACCCCACCTGTTGCTGCTGGAGCCATGCCCATGCACGCGCTTATGCAGCTTCTCATCCAAGCCCTCTTGGTGCAATTTGAAAACTAAAGCCTAGAGAAAGGCAGGCTTGTCTGGAACACAGTATGCGAGCAGAGGCCAGTAGGAAAGTGAGGACCCCAGCTCCCTAAGCCAGTTGGCAGTCCTATCCATCACGCTTGCTTTGGAAGTGAGAGACCCTAAGTTCCTGGTGAACTCTACCAACCTGGCCCCACTTGGGCCATTATTCTCTATGCATTTTCATGCTCACACAAGCAGGCACAAACAGAAATAGGGTCCATAGTGGGGGATGATGTGAGATGGTAAAGGAAGAGAACACACAATGTCAGTGCTGGGAGAGCAGGAAGGGCTGGAGGCAGGTCTGCCATGGAGCAGGGGCCTCCACACCCGGCTCCAGGCAATGGGCAATGCGTTCAGAAGTCCAAAGCGTGAGGGGGATTCTCCACGTTCCCTGAGTCCTGCCTGGGTGTGGGCCCTCTCCACAGTGTTCTCCAGTGAACACAGTCTCAGTGCCTCAGTCCATTTTTCTGGGCTTTTAAAACCAGGCTGAGCACACACCCCATTCTCCAGTATAGACGGTGCTACAGGACAGAAGGACTTGCTTTCCTTTCCTAAACATTGTGTGCTTGCTATTGGACACCTCAAGGGTTCACTCAGTATGCTTGGGAAATCTGTCGACCTTGGTTCTCCACCATTGACCCCTGTGTTCTGAGAGCTTGGAAAAATGCTTTCCACTCACAGAGGTCCCTCAGACGAGAGAGGAGCTGAAGGAACAAGGGCTTGTGGTGAGCAGGAGAGGGCACAGTTGTGGACCCGGAGTCAGGGTTCCAGAAAGAAGACCAGCCCTAACCGGATTCTAGAGGTTCTAATTTGAAAGTAGGGGAAATTATTGTCCTGTCTGAGCCGAGGATGCAACATGAACGAACTAAACACCAAAGAGAGGAGGGGAAATGAAAAATCAGAAGGAGATTCCTGAGTCTTTCCACAGCCCTGGAAACCTGCTTGAAGTACACTTTCACCTCTGGAACTCTGGAGAGCCTCCACCTTGAAGACCCGAAGGAAGGTTCTGGTTAGTCCTGCAATGCTACCGCGGGCCATCAGGAGGCACCAGGTCGGGGTTGCTGGCTGAGCCCTGCTGGAGCAACTGGAGAGATAAGAAGGATGGCGGAGGTCATTCTGGCCATGCTCCTGCCTCAGAAACAGCATACACTACCTAGTAAGAGTGATCATCTCAAGAGACTGACCTGGAGAGAAGGGGAGGGGGAGCCCCAGGATCTTCCCATTTATTTACTTACCACCCAGGCTGTGAGCACTCACTCTATGCCAGGTGACTCAGTGATACCAAGGACAGTGCTGAAAATGACCAGCGGCCCCTGCCTTTCAAGGAGCTCTCGGTCTGGAGTGAAGAAAGGAAAAGTATGGAACCCAGACAGGAGAAGGAAAAGAACAAGTGCTCTACAGAAAAAGAAAAAGGGCTTTGTGAGGGAGGGCTTGGAGTCACTGGTCAGGAGGGTCTAAAGCGCCTTGCTGCAGTGACCAGGCTGCACGGAATGAGCTGGGCCTGCACAGTTCTAGGAGAAGCACGTCTGAGAGCAGGCAGCCCTTACACAGAGACGTGGAGGCAGAAGTGAGCCGCCCAGGTGGGGCTAGCAATGTGGGCCTTGTGTCTCTCCACACATTATCGTCAATTTCTGATGATTTCCATTGTCTTATGTCGTTTTGCTAAAAGGAGACCTTTATTTCAGCTTCTTCATTTTTTATTAGCATCCATATACTTGAAGAGTGTTTTGGTTGTGCCCATTTTTATTAGGCTGTGTGTTCTTATTGAGTTATTTAGCTCCCAAATAGTTTTGGAAGAAATCTCCTTTTCAGTTTTTTTTTTTTTTTTTCATTTTCTTCTTTCTTCTCCCGTTCTGAGGTCTTTTTTCAACCTAGTTTATCTGTACAAAGTTTTTAACTTTAATTTATAGGTCTTGTTTTTATTTTCATTTTGTAGGGTAGGGTCACAGAGGGTTCTTGCTGTAATAATTAGATAAGATTTCTTGTTATATTTATGTTTCATAAATAAGTTTTTTAAAGTTAAGTTATGGTCTATACAAGGGCCTTTGTAATCATTTTGTGTTTTATTTTTCTGTAGGCATGTGGCTGTCAATATTACATACTGGACAGTTCTCCCAGCATCACTTAAAAGATGGTCATTAATATCCATTGTTATCCTCTGGCCTCCATCCATTCTTTAATCTGCTTAGCTGTCTGAGTGAGCACTCATATTCTTTGACAGGGGAAGATTAAATCTTGTGAAAACTGCTCATGATAATTGTTTGAGGTTATATATAATATTTTTCACAATATTTTATTCTCCCACCCTGGAGCATGGAATTGTCCTCTCTCCCTCACAGCTCTTTTGTCCCTAGCTGTATTATTATGTTGTAACTGATAATGTGATTTGATTCTTGTTTCTCTCCATTAAGGGAAATTTGGAAAAGAGACTTCTGCTATATTTCTATCCTGGGACATTTTGCTTCATTAACTTAAACATAATTTTGATGGCATCTCAAGGGTTTATCCCACTGTTTTCTTTTTCCAACCTGCATTCATTCTTTTCTTCTGATTATTGCTGCAGTTGACTCCAAAAAGTATGATGAGATTGTTTGAAGGATCTGTGGCCTCTCTTAAGACTTGATTAGTATGTGTATTTGTGGTGTTGTTCTATATTATTGTTGAATTTGATCTATTTTCATCCATGTATTGCCTGTAATATTCTAAATTTGTGGCCATTGCCCAGGACATATTGTGCCTTGTTTTGGGAGCTGTTTCTACACATGCATTCTAAGTGCTTTCAAAGTGACCTAAAGAATTCACCTGTGAAGACCAGCCATTTTCTTTCAGGAGAGTTTCAGCACATTTGGGGGTCTCAGAGCTTGGTAATTTTGTTACAGCTTCTGGATGTTGTTCATTCTTTGAGGTTGAACTTATTAAATTCATATCCTTTTCTCCTGAAGTTGTCATTTATGTCAAATAGTCCTGATTCATTATGATCTTATTGCTTCTGTGATCTTCAACTATAGTTTTGTTTATTTGCTTTCTTCATTATTGTTTTTATTTTTTATTACCTTTAACTTTAAATCCTTTTCATTTCTTTCTTTGCTCTGAGCCTTTTTCTAGTTAATGTGATTACTTTATCTGTTGTTGGGGGCTTTTAGTTTCCCTTTAGTCTGTCGATCGTCTATGAATTTTTTGATTCCCCTTTTTTTCCAGTAATTTTCATCATTGTATTTGGTGCTTCTTTTCTGTACTTGATGCCTTTGCTCACATGTTGGTCAAAAATATCTTGATGAAAAATTTTATTAAATTTACTAAGTGATCCTCAAATTGACTTCTGGAAAATTATGCACCTAATAATTATTCCTCATGGAAAAGAATGCAAAAAAAAATGACTGCCTGGGGAGGCCTTACAAATTGCTGTGGAAAGAAGAGAGGCGAAAAGCAAAGGAGAAAAAGAAAGATATAAGCATCTGAATACAGAGTTCTAAAGAATAGCAAGAAGAGATAAGAAAGCCTTCTTCAGCGATCAATGCAAAGAAATAGAGGAAAACAACAGAATGGGAAAGACTAGAGATCTCTTCAAGAAAATCAGAGACACCAAGGGAACATTTCATGCAAAGATGGGCTCAATAAAGGACAGAAATAGTATGGACCTAACAGAAGCAGAAGATATTAAGAAGAGGTGGCAAGAATACACAGAAGAACTGTACAAAAGATCTTCACGACCCAGATAATCATGATGCTGTGATCACTAATCTAGAGCCAGACATCTTGGAATGTGAAGTCAAGTGGGCCTTAGAAAACATCACTACGAACAAAGCTAGTGGAGGTGATGGAATTCCAGTTGAGCTCTTTCAAATCCTGAAGGATGATGCTGTGAAAGTGCTGCACCCGATATGCCAGCAAATTTGGAAAACTCAGCAGTGGCTACAGGACTGGAAAAGGTCAGTTTTCATTCCAATCCCAAAGAAAGGCAATGCCAAAGAATGCTCAAACTGCCACACAGTTGCACTCATCTCACATGCTAGTAAAGTAATGCTCAAAATTCTCCAAGCCAGGCTTCAGCAATACGTGAACCGTGAACTCCCTGATGTTCAAGCTGGTTTTAGAAAAGGCAGAGGAACCAGAGATCAAATTGCCAACATCTGCTGGATCATGGAAAAAGCAAGAGAGTTCCAGAAAAACATCTATTTCTGCTTTATGGACTATGCCAAAGCCTTTGACTGTGTGGATCACAATAAACTTTGGAAAATTCTTCAAGAGATGGGAATCCCAGACCACCTGACCTGCCTCTTGAGAAATCTGTATGCAGGTCAGGAAGCAACAGTTAGAACTGGACATGGAACAACAGACTGGTTCCAAATAGGAAAAGGAGTCCATCAAGGCTGTATATTGTCACCCTGCTTATTTAACTTCTATGCAGAGTACATCATCAGAAACACTGGACTGGAAGAAACACAAGCTGGAATCAAGATTGCCAGGAGAAATATCGATAACCTCAGATATGCAGATGATACCACCGTTATGGCAGAAAGTGAAGAGGAGCTAAAAGCCTCTTAATAAAAGTGAAAGAGGAGAGTGAAAAATTGGCTTGAAACTCAACACTCAGAAAATGAAGATCATGGCATCTGGCACTATCACTTCATGGCAAATAGGTGGGGAAACAATGAAAACAATGACATGATTAATTTTCTTGGGCTCCAAAATCACTGCAGATGGTGACTGCAGCCATGAAATTAAAAGACCCTTGCTCCTTAGAAGAAAAGCTATGACCAACCTAGATAGCATATTAAAAAGCGGAAACATCACTTTGCTGACTAAAGTCCATATAGTCAAACCTATGGTTTTTCCAGTAGTCATGTATGGATGTGAAAGCTATACCATAAATAAGGCTGAGTCCTGGAAAAGACTCTCGAGAGTCCCTTGGACAGCAAGATCTAACTAGTCAATTCTAAAAGAAGTCAACCCTGAATATTCACTGGAAGGACTGATGTTGAAGCTGAAACTTCAGTACTTTTGCCCCCGATACAAGAGCTGACTCATTGGGAAAGACCCTGATGATGGGAAAGATTGAGGACAGGAGGAGAAGGGGATGAGAGAGGAGGAGATGGTTGGATGGCATCACCCACTCAATGAACATGAGTTGGGTAAACTCCAGGATCAGTGAAGGACAGGGAAGCCTGGTGTGCTGCAGTCCATGGGGTCGCAAAGAGTTGGACATGACTCAGCGACTGAACAACTGAAAAGTGCAGTTAGAGACGGAATGTGAATCAGCCGCTGTAGGAGCCTGGGGGGGAAGGCAGGAGAGGATGTGGGACAGACATCCCTGAGAAGGAGACAGAGCCACCCTCTCATGCCAGGGAGGAAAAGCCTGCAGGTTTGTGGAGGCTGGAGGAAATGGAGCCAGTGGGTCAGACTGTTTCCTCTGTGAGAGGAGAGACTGGCTTCTGCACTGCCTGAGTTGGGAGTGGACCTGGGAGTGGGGCAACCTGGCCACGTGGAGTAGTTGCTGGAGAAGCAGGAAGGAATTCCGCCAGAAGGGCCTCGTGAGGCCCCTTTGCAGACTGTTAGAGAAGCACCAGCCGCCAAGGTGCGGGATTTTCCCTACGATTCTCCACAGGCCTAGGAGGCGACCAGCGTGCCTTTGCACACTAGTGTGAACCCCCTGAGAAGTGAGGACCCCGGGCCGCTCTGCACCCTGCTCCTCCCCCACCCCTTCCACAGCAGCGGGTCTCACCCAGAGCGGCCGCCTGTGGGCCCAGCCTGGAGGGACCTGGCCTCCGTGGTCAGGTTCCAGGTGAGCCCAGGTGCCTGGGGGGAACCCCAGCTCCTCAATCCTAGGGGAGGCACAGGCCGCCCAGAGTGCAACAGAGACCCCAGGCCAGGCCACGGCCTCCGAGTCTGGGAGAATCTTGCCAGTAACTGAAGTGACAAGGCGGCCGGGGTCCTGCCTTCCCCGCCCCCTGCCCCGGGTGGGAGCAGTCCAGCCCATCTGGGGGCTTTGGAGCAGCCAGCCGGCTGGTCCCTACCAGGGGAAGGCCTGTCCCGGGAGGAGGCGGCCGTGAGCAGTGGACCCCACCCTGTCCCCTCGGGAGAGCCCGGCTGTGGGAGCAGGGCCGGGAGAGGGTGGTGGCCACGGACACGCAGGAGGCAGTCCCCTGGCTTCCTTGGGGTTGAACGCAGGGGGTGAGGCAGGGCAGGAGCCCTGGTGCCCCCTCGGGGCCGCTACCCGGAGCCCCTCCTGAGGGGGAGCTGCCTGCCTCCCCTGCTTCGAGTCCTGGGCCCCCGGTCCCAAACCAGTCACTGCCTGAGAGTGACTCAATTCTTGTCCTGTCTCCGGGAGTCAGGGTCTCTGTCCCGATATGAGGCCGACCTACCGGCCTGTCCCCGCCCACCGCACCACCCCCCAGCCCCCGCAGCCCCTGCAGCCCCCGCAGCCCTCGCAGCCCCATTCTCCAGCCTGGGCTGCCCGGGCCACACTGCTGTGCTGGGCGGAGCCGGACCGCAGGCAGGGCCGAGTCTCCACCGACACTCTGCAGCCACCCCACATACAGAAGCAGACGCCTGCGCCTGGCCCCCTAATAGACCAAAGTGTGAAGAGAAGATTCCCTTAATTCTTTTCAGAGTGTTTTTATTTCTTGTGGGCAAAATTTCAATCTTTATCTCGTAATTCTTTGTTTAAAGTGACAGCTTTAATCATCAAGAAAACTGAGGTCTCAAAAGAGATCTTAGAGATGTGAATTCAGGCATGTTTTGACACCTCACATCTTTTACCCTGAAAACAAAAGATAGTTTCATTTAAGTCAGATATACCTCTGCATATATTTTTCCTTTGAGAGACCCACACCCTCAACTGTGTAATAAAGGTGAAATCCTGGTGTGGTGGGGTGGTGGTTTACTTTTATTTGACTCTTGAGACCTTACGGACTGTATCCTAACAGATTCCTCTGTCCATGGAATTCAGGCAAGAATACTGGAGTGCGTTGCCATTCCCTTCTCCAGGGGATCTTTCTGACCCAAGGATTGAACCTGGGTCTCCTGTGTTGCAGCCAGATTCTTTACCATCTGAGCCATGGGAGAAGCCCTTGACATCTCTGTGTATACCATCTGCTTTTCTGCTTTTAATTACGTGATCTCAGATTCCAAACTGAGTTAATTGAAATGAGACATGGTCCCTCGCTTCCCTGGGGACACAGACAGACATGCATGAGCTTGGGGACAGGGCTGTGCCTTCCTCTGCCTTGGCTCCCCTTTCCGGCTGGGCCCTAATGTCACCTCGGGCAAGGGCAGCAGGAGCCACGGACATGCAGCTGTGCTGTGGTGGACAGGGCCCTGCTGTCAGGAGGTGGGGTCTTGGGGAGGTGGGGAGGTCGTGTGGGCGGAGCCCCATGAATGGGATCACTCTCCTGGTCACAGAGCCCCCAGGGAGCCCCTCTCCCTGTCTCTGTCTCATTTTCTCTGTCTCTGTGCTTCCGTGTCTCTTGGCTTAGGAGCCAGGGCCGTGAGGATCTACTCTGAGCTCCCGGGCTCCCAGCCTTGTTCCTGGCAGTGGAACCAGAGCCTCAGGAAACCTCCCCACCAGAACCCCCTGTCTGCATGCGGCCCTTCCAGGCTCCAGCCACGACTCCCCACCCTTCAGGAGGTCCTGTCCCTCCCTGCCGAACTGCTTCCGTGAGCAGAGCTGGGTGCCAAACACATCCTATGAGCTTGTTTTTAAAATGATATTCAATCAGCATGCTTTCTGGTCCATTTCCTAATACCATAATGCAAGACACAGGGTAATTACTCCAAATGCAAGGAGATAAGAAGTCTTTCCTTTGGTTGCAAAGACAATTTATTCAGTGTTTCTTCACAGATGAATCCTCAGATAAAATACAAAACTGGAAAGGATTTAATACTTTCCCTATTTTATTTATTGGTAAAAAATCAAAGGAGAACAGATAATCATCAACAATAAAGCATCTTGTCTTTGTGAGCTCAAGCTAAATGCCTCCTACTCTCTAAATGTCACTGCTACAAAATACATGTATAACTTCTGGAATCTGCACTGTTCCACATGAGCTGCAGAGGCACCGCTGGGGTGAGATGTGCTGAACAGGACAGTGTGGCCCAGCTACACACCTCCAGGCTCCCTTCCAGCCAGCGCAGGCAGGTGGGCCTCTGCTCGGGCTGTCCCCTCCCGTCGCCCTGTGCTGGCCTTAGGCTGTGGCCAAGAGCTCAGAGGTCAGTCCTGGAAGAGAGCATCACCATGAAGAGCCATGGCCACAGGGCTGGCCACCCACCCTCGCCTGCCACTCACTTCACTGATGCATCCCCGCCAAGGTGCCAACCTCAGGCTGGAGAATAATCCAGCCCAAAGAAAACTTTTGATCAGTGGGGAAAATGTAAAAATCAGGTGGCAATTAAACCCATACCTGATGGTTCCTTTTATGTCACCTTGGCTAGGCTGTGTGCCTTTCTATGGGAAGTTATATATGCTAGATATATTAACAGCAGTTAATTCTCACAACCTGGAGGCTGGATGTCTGAGATTAAAGTGCTGACCTGGTTGGGTTCCTGTGAAGGCTGGCCTCACAGTTGCAGATGCTGACCTCTCCCAGTAACATCCCTGGGGTCTCTTTTCTAAGGGCACTAACCCCCATTCACTAAGCCCCACCCTCGTGACTCATCACCTGCCCAAGTCCTCGCCTCCTGACACTATTACTCTGGGGATTAAGAGTCTAACATATGAATTTGGGTGGACATGACCATTCAGAGCAAAGCACTGCAGTGCTGTGTGGGGCCAAACACCACCTAGATGTCACCATGAAGATGTTTCTAGATGGAACTGATAATTAAGTCTGCAGACTTTGAGTAGAGCAGGTCATCCTCCATAACATGAGGGCCTCCTCGAGTCACCTGAAGGCCTTATGAGGAAACACTGAGCTTCCCCAAGGAAGAGGGATCTGTGCCCAACCACAGCCTGACTCCAGCTGCAGCATCCGCTTGTCGCCGGGTCTCCAGCTGCTGGTCTTCCCTGCAGATTTCTTACTTGCCAGCTCTACAGTTGTGTGGGCTATTTCCTTAACATAAAGCAGTCTCTAGACAGATAATAGATAATTGATAGACAATAGACAGTAGAGCTTATTGGTTCTGATACACCCTATTTCCTGCTCCCTCTGACAAAGAGGTCAGCCTTGGGTCTGTATTTCTGCAGTACACTTGCCCACAGGGACTGCACAGAGGCTGACCTCAGAGGCGTGGGCTCTGCCCACTCCAGTCTGACCCCAGACACCACCTAGGCCATGATGGGCCAGCACCAGCCTCTGGGTTTCTGCCATCTCCTCAGCCCCTTCCCCCTCCACCGAGGTGCATGGCCCTGTGCCAGGACCATGTGGGGTGGATGTGGGCAGCTCATGGGAGGGCCTGGTTGGCACTAGGGGATAGATGGGTGGGTGGGTGGATAGAGGGTGGATGAATGGATGAGTGTAGAAAGATGGTGGGTGGGTGGATAGAAGGAAGGTGGGTGGGTGGGTGGTGAAAGTATGAACAGCTGGATGGGTGGATGGGTAGACAGGGTGGCTGGTGGGTGGGTTCACGGATGCGTAGATTGGTATGTGGATGGTGAAAGGATGGAGGGAGGGGTGAGTAAAGAGTCACCCCCTCTGCAGCTCCATGCCTGCTCATAGTCCAGGGTATGGTGTCCTCCTGCCTGGACTGCTGCAGCAGAAAATGACCCACCCGGATCAGCTCTCTCATGAACTGCCGCTCACTCTTCTCACTGCAGCTAGGAGCAACTCTTCACAGTGATGCTTTATCACATCAGGCCTGCACCTAGAATCCTTCCATGACTTCCTTTTGGTCTGAATAACATCTTCACCATGATCAGTGGGCTCCACAGGACTCAGCCCCAGCCTTTACCAGCTCTGCTCTGCCTTGCACTCAGGCTATCTCCAGGCTCCAGCTCCCCTTCCATCCTCGAGTGCCCCAGGGTCTCTCCTGCCCCCAGAGCTGAGACACTGAGACGTCCTGCTCCAGCCTGTTATGGTCTTCTGGAGAACGCCTGCTCACCCTGCAACTCTAAGCAGAGGCGTGCCCAGCCCCCACTAGCCTGCCAGCCCTCTGTGCCTCCCAGGCCCCTCTCCTCCTCACGCTCACCACCACTGCGCCTCAGCCTCACGTGAGAGGGGTCTGACCGTGTCTCTCTCAGGGCCCGAGGGAGCCCATGAGGGGCTTTCCCTCACCTTTGTATTCCCAGCGCTAGGTCAGGGGTAAGTGCTGGAAAATCCTAGATTAGCTACAAAAGATACGTGATGACGCTGGGGCAGCATGGTTTCTTGCAAAGAGCCAAGTGTAAACTTCTCCTCCAGGTCCATGTGGTCTCAGTCACAGCAGCTTAGGTCTGCCCTTGAAGCTTATAGTAGCACAGGTGATACGACCAACAATCACGGCTGAGTGCCAATAAAACTTTATTTACATAAACACCGATGGACTCGATTCAGACCAGGATTCATATTTGCTGACCCTTGATCACTTGCTGAGTCATGTCTGACTCTGCAGCCCCATGAACTGCGGCATGTTAGGCTTCCCTGTCCTTCACCATCTCCCAGAGTTTTCTCAAGTTCGTGTCCATTAAGTCAGTGATGCCATCCAACCATTTCCTTCTCTATCGTCCCCTTCTCCTCCTGCCTTCAGTCTTTCACAGCATCAGGGTTTTTTGCAGTGAGTCAGCTCTTCCCATCAAGTGGCCAAAGTATTGGAGCTTTAGCATCAGTCCTTCAATGTATATTCAGGATTGATTTCTTTTAGAATTGACTGGTTTGATCTCCTTGCTGTACAAAGGGACTCTCAAGAGTCTTCTCCAACACCACAGTTCAAAAGCATCAATTTTCAGCGTTCAGCCTTCTTTAGGGGCCAACTCTCACATCTGTACATGACTACTGGGAAAATCATAGGGTTTGACCCTTGTGATAGTTAAATACAAAAAGAGAAATTGATTTAATTGTATAAACACAAACATGCCTCTTTTCTTATCTGCTTTTATTGTAAGTTTTGATCTTTAAAATGTAAGCACACCAACAGATTATAGGTTCTTCAGAGCCATTAATAACACCGAACGGTCTTGTCTCTTTACTTTCATTAACAATCAGGCATTTTTAGTTTTTTTTAAAAGGTGATAATTAACATACAATATGCAGCAACAGAGGCCACGCATTCTCATTCTTAGTAAAAAAAAAAGAAAAGAAAAGAAAATTGCCAGCCATTCATGCAAGTATTCTTGTTAGAATATCCTGACTTCAGCCTTTTCCACATAGTGCTGTAGTCTGCATTCTTTCAGAGCCCAAGTAAGAGTATTGGTGACTCAGCTAAATCTTTCCTAATGAATGTGGCTTAATTGTCCCAGGAGTTCTGCTCAGTGCTTCAAGCCAACATAATATAACCAAAAAATAAATAGAAACAAAATCACCCTTGAAGAACCAGTGTGCCTGCTCAGGTCAGATGAAGCCAGAGGGTTGCCAGAGGGCACAGAGAGCTGCGTTGCCTGGAAAAAAGTTAAACACCAGAGAGCATGGTGGCTCTGATACTTTCTAGAAGGATTAAGATCACTTTCCCAGTCTTTAGGAGAATTAGTCCAAAGCTTAGTTGGTGCAACGAATTTAGAAATGAATGCACTTGCATTTGAAGATGATGTGTCTTTGCCTTGATAACTAAAAATTTTAGAACTAAACTGAACATCAACTGCAGGAATCTACTTCTGGTGTGGTTTTGATGTCAGCATCTTCTCAGCCTCTCTAGCAATTTTCAGAATGCATTTCTATTAAGCCAGGCGGCTGCGAGAGGCCAGGCCGGTGCACTAAGTGCAGGAGGGAGGAGCTACCTCACGTCCGAGGTCAGGGGCAGCAGCCTGGAGTGCCAAGCTGTGACGGCGCAGGAACGGCTGAGAGGAGCTACCCTGTGTCTGAGGTCAGTGGCAGCCGGGAGGAGCTACCCCGCATCCGAGACCAGTGGCGGCAGGGAGGAGCCACCCACGTCCGAGGTCAGGGGGCGGCCAGGGCAAGACACCCTGTGTCCGAGGCCAGGGCCAGCGGCCGGGAGGAGCAACCTGAGGGGTGGTGGCTGAACAGGCGCAGGAGGGCCTATCTCACATTGAAGGTCAGGAATGGTGGCAGCAAGGAGATACCCCTTGTCCAAGGTAAGAGAGAAGCAGCTGTACTTTGCTGGAGCAGCTGTGAAGAGATACCCCACGCCCAAGGTAAGAGAAACCCAAGTAAGATGGTAGGTGTTGCAAGAGGGCATCAGAGGGCAGACACACTGAAACCATACTCACAGAAAACTAGTCAATCTATTCACACTAGGACCACAGCCTTGTCTAACTCAATGAAACCAAGCCATGCCTAGCGGGGCAACCCAAGACGGGCAGGTCATGGTGGAGAGGGCTGACAGAACGTGGTCCACTGGAGAAGGGAATGGCAACCACTTCAGTATTCTTGCCTTGAGAACCCCATGAACAGTATGAAAAGGCAAAATGATAAGATACTGAAAGAGGAACTCCCCAGGTCACTAGGTGCCAATATGCTACTGGAGATCAGTGGAGAAATAACTCCAGAAAGAATGAAGCCAAAGAAAGAAGAAAGGATGGAGCCAAAGCAAAAACAGTACCCAGTTGTGGATGTGATGGTGATAGAAGCAAGTTCTGATGCTGTAAAGAGCAATATTGCATAGGAACGTGGAATGTCAGGTCCATGAATCAAGGCAAATTGGAAGTGGTCAAGCAGGAGATGGCAAGGGTGAACGTCGACATTCTAGGAATCAGTGAACTAAAATGGACTGGAATGGGTGAATTTAACTCAGATGACCATTATATCTACTATTGTGGGCAAGAATCCTTCAGAAGAAATGGAGTAGCCATCATGGTCAACAAAAGAGTCTAAAATGCAGTACTTGGATGAAATCTCAAAAATGACAGAATGATCTCTGTTCATCTCCAAGGCAAACCATTCGATATCACAGTAATCCAACTCTATGCCCCAACCAGTAACGCTGAAGAAGCTGAAGTTGAACGGTTCTATGAAGACCTACAAGACCTTTTAGAACTAACACCCAAAAGATGTCCTTTTCATTATAGCAGACTGGAATGCAAAAGTAGGAAGTCAAGAAACACCTGGAGTAACAGGCAAATTTGGCCTTGGAATGAAGCAAGGCAAAGGCTAATAGAGTTTTGCCAAGAGAATGCACTGGTCATAGCAAACACCCTCTTCCAACAACACAAGAGAAGACTCTACACATGGACATCACCAGATGGTCAACACAGAAGTCAGATTTACTATATTCTTTGCAGCCAAAGATGTAGAAGCTCTATACAGTCAACATAAACAACACTGGGAGCTGACTGTGGCTCAGATCATGAGCCCCTTATTGCCAAATTCAGACTTAAATTGGAGAAAGTACAGAAAACCACTAGACCATTCAGGTATGACCTAAATCAAATCCCTTATGATTATACAATGGAAGTGAGAAATAGATTTAAGGGACTAGATCTGATAGATAGAGTGCCTAATGAACTATGGATGGAGGTTTGTGACATTGCACAGGAGATAGGGGTCAAGACCATCCTCATGGAAAAGAAATGCAAAAAAGCAAAATGGCTGTCTGGGGAGGCCTTACAAATAGCTGTGAAAAGAAGAGAGGCGAAACGCAAAGGAGAAAAGGAAAGATATAAGCATCTGAATGTAGAGTTCTAAAGAATAGCAAGAAGAGATAAGAAAGCCTTCTTCAGCGATCGGTGCAAAGAAATAGAAGAAAACAACAGAATGGGAAAGACTAGAGATCTCTTCAAGAAAATGAGAGACTCCAAGGGAACATTTCATGCAAAGATGGGCTCGATAAAGGACAGAAATGGTATGGACTTAACAGAAGCAGAAGATATTAAGAAGAGGTGGCAAGAATACACAGAAGAACTGTACAAAAAAGATCTACACAATCAAGATAATCACGATGGTGTGATCACTCATCTAGAGCCAGACATCCTGGAATGTGAAGTCAAGTGGGCCTTAGAAAGCATCACTACGAACAAAGCTAGTGGAGGTGATGGAATTCCAGCTGAGCTATTTCAAATCCTAAAAGAGGATGCTATGAAAGTGCTGCATTCAATATGCCAACAAATTTGGGAAACTCAGCAGTGGCCACAGGACTGGAAAAGGTCAGTTTTCATTCCAATCCCAAAGAAAGGCAATGCCAAAGAATGCTCAAACTACCACACAATTACACTCATCTCACATGCTAGTAAAGTAATGCTCAAAATTCTCCAAGCCAGGCTTCAGCAATACATGAACCATGAACTTCCTGATGTTCAAGCTGCTTTTATAAAAGGCAGAGGAACCAGAGATCAAATTGCCAACATCAGCTGGATCATTGAAAGAGCAAAAGAGTTTAAAAAAAACGCACATCTATTTCTGCTTTATTGACTACGCCAACACCTTTGACTATGTGGATCACAAAAAACTGTAGAAAATTCTTCAAGAGATGGGGAATACCAGACCACCTGACCTGTCTCTTGAGAAATCTGTATGCAGATCAGGAAGCAACAGTTAGAACTGGACATGGAACAACAGACTGGTTCCAAATAGGAAAAGGAGTACGTCAAGACTGTATATTCTCACCCTGCTTATTTAACTTCTATGCAGAGTACATCATGAGAAACGCTGGACTGGCAGAAACACAAGATGGAATCAAGATTGCCGGGAGAAATATCAATAACCTGACATATGCAGATGACACCACCGTTATGGCAGAAAGTGAAGAGCAACTAAAAGCCTCTTGATGAAAGTGAAAGAGGAAAGTAGAAAAGTTGGCTTAAAGCTCAACATTCAGAAAACGAAGATCATGGCATCTGGTCCCATCACTTCATGGGAAATAGATGGGGAAACTGTGGAAACAGTGTCAGACTTTATTTTGGGGGTTCCAAAATCTCTGTAGATGGTGATTACAGCCATGAAATTGAAAGATGCTTACTCCTTGGAAGGGAGGGTTATGACCTAGATAGCATATTAAAAGCAGAGACGTGAGAGTTGGACTGTGAAGAAAGCTGAGTGCCGAAGAACTGATGCTTTTGAACTGTGGTGTTGGAGAAGACTCTTGAGAGTCCATTGGAGTGCAAGTAGATCCAACCAGTCCATTCTGAAGGAGATCAGTCCTGGGTATTCTTTGGAAGGAATGATGCTAAAGCTGAAACTCCAGTATTTTGGGCACCTCATGCAAAGAGTTGACTCATTGGAAAAGACTCTGATGCTTGGAGGATTGTGGTCAGGAGGAGAAGGGGACAACAGAGGAAGAGATGGCTGGATGGCATCAGTGACTCAATGGACGTCAGTCTGAATGAACTACGGGAGTTGGTGATGGACACGGAGGCCTGGCATGCTGCAGTTCACGGGGTTGCAAGGAGTCAGACATGACTGAGTGGCTGAAATGACTGACTGACTGCCTGAGGGAACGGTGTCTGGGCGGGCGAGTTGTCCTGGAGAGACGCACAGACGGCCGCTGTGTTGCTCCCAGGGCTCCGGGGACCCTGCACACGGCTCCTGCAGACCGTCCATCCCCAGGACACGAGCACACCATCCCAGACAGCGAGCTGGCCACATGAGACACAGAAAACAGAATAAGGGGGCCTTCCCACAGACGCAGGGCAGTGGGCACCTGGACCGCAACCACACACCCGGGGCCTCCTCCTCCTCCGGGAGTCTCGCTGCCCCCTCCACCCTCAGAATGATCCAGCATCCCTGGAGCAAGGATTCCCCAAACACCAGCTCAAGGTCAGGTCGGCCACCGGCACATCGGCACGTGGAGAATTCCCGGAGTTGCCTGCGGCGAGGGAGCGCGAGCAGAGGGAGACGGGCGTCTGAAGGGCAGAGTCAGCTCCCAAGAGCTACAGTTCGACGTTTGAATCTCAGCTCTTCAGGACACATGCACAGGACCGTAATCCGCAGAATTCAACGTGCAGTTGCACAAGGGTAAGCCTGGCGCCCGTAACAGATTGCTGACCTCCTCTCTCTCAGAGGCAGTGTTTCCTCTAATTCAAGTCCTTTTCCTGTAACTATCGTTGTTTCTCCCAGGGCTTTTCTTGTTGCCTGTGACTGCAATGGTCAGCTTTACCTTGCTTATTAACTTCTGTGTCTCCCCAAAGCTTTATTTCTATACATCATCTCATTTTCTGTTAAAAGCAAGCCGTATTACAAGTGATACCTCTCACACACCGACGTGACCCAGCCTCACCGCTGTCTCAGGTGCCCTTAGGGAGACCCGAGGGCCTCTCGGGGCCAGGCCGGGCTGCAGGCCCTGAGGGTCTCCAGCCAGCGTCTCGGACCCCCGGCGCCCCTGCCTCTCACTGTCCCCCACCAGCCCGGCTCCTCAGCAGCCCCTGTGTTGCTCTGACTGAAACCAACCCTCCTGGGAAGTGACGAAGGTCAGGCCCGGATCTACAGCCCCGCAACCCTTCGGGGAATACACTGAGCCCTCCGGGAGCCAACACTCATGTGTGTGTGTGCGCGCGTGCGCGTGTGTGTGTGTGTGTGTGTGTGTGTGTGTGTGTGTGCACGTGTGTGCGTGCACAAGTTCACTGCAGTACGCAGGCACGTAAACAAAGGCCGGCCTCCCGCAGCTGTGAGCTGCCGAATTGGACAATGAGGAGGCGCCCTTTCAGAGGGCCCCTAAGGACGCCCCTGGGGGGGCTCCGCTCAGACGGAGCAGACGGTGGGCGGGGCCCCGGCAAGCACCGCCCACAGCAGCTGGTGGCGTCACCTGACAGACAGCTAGACTGGACAGCTACGGACCCTGCTGCCGCTGCCGCTAAGTCACGTCCGACTCTGTGCAGCCCCATAGATGGCGGCCCACCAGGCTCCCCGTCCCTGGGATTCTCCAGGCGAGCATACTGGAGTGGGTTGCCATTTCCTCCTCCAGCGCATAAAAGGAAAAGTGAAAGTGAAGTTGCTCAGTCGTGTCAGACTCTTAAATCCCGCAAAAGCAAGGCCCAGACCTCGGCTGCCTCTACGCCAATTAAGGCTCTTTCAGAAAAGTGTTTTCATTACCAGCAGCTTCTCCCCACGCGCAGGGCCGTGGGGCTGCCGCTCCCTGCCTGGAACTTCAAGGGAGACTCGAACCCGGGGCTTGTCCCTCCGCCTGTCCATCCAAGCTTCTGGAACAGTCCCAGCTTCAACCTGGTGACGCCAAATCCCTCACGACCTGGAGGTGGAAAGTACCGTCACAGTGAATGTTCTAGAACCCCAGGGTCCAGATGGCTGTTTCCCAGGCTTTCTGTCTTGAAATTCATTTCTATTATTTCAGTAAAGCAGTTTACCACTGTCGTAAATCACTGAGTCTAATATTGCAGAAATATTGTTCAATATAAAAGACAAAATTTAATGCCCTCCATTACTATCTGGTCCATAGTTTCAAAGAAATCAGATACCTTATTTTAAAGTAATCTAAACAGTCATCTCAGTTATGACTTTGCTGGGATTGGGACTTAATTTGAGGAAATACCCAAAAACTGTAATAAAATGTGATTTTTCTGTGATTGAAATTGAATAAAGTTTGAAATCTTACAACCAAATCACCACACAAGGGCCACACAGGCATTTAGGCTCAGTTCTTAACAAGCCAGCTCAAAGAGGGAAAGCTATTAAATCAAAGGATAAAATAATGCCCTCAGATTTGCTTCAGGTTTAATTATATTGATCTGGATGATGCTTCCTGCTGAAACAACTTCAGGTTAGTAAAAACAATGAATGTAACTGGTCTGATCCTTCTGGGGAACTAGTGACCAGCAGACGATTGCCTGCACCTTCCGCCTTCACACCACGGTGTCTGGAAACCAGCCCGCTTTCCAGCCTCTGTGGCTCCAGGGCTGCTGCTCAATAATGCTTAAAGGTTCCTGGCTGCGTCACAGATTTACACAGCAACTTCCTTCTGGAGCTTCTATCATCTAGGTAAGAGTCTCCCCCAGGAGCCAATCTGCTGGGCTCTTTCTGTTAAGTCCCCAGGAGCTCTTTTTCCCCTTGGACGCTGTCACTGAGCCTGGACCTGCCTTGGGCTGCCCGCTCTGGCAGCAGCTCAAGTGCGTGCATCCGTGGGGGCCGTGGGGACTCTGAGCCAGGGAGGCACAGAGCTGCGGACTCAGAGCGCACGCGGCTTTTGTCTGCCCTCCAGCGTGATGGCTGCACTCATGCCATGCCAGCCACAAGTCAGCACGTGAGTTCTTTCAGCCATTTGGTGAGTGTGCCGTGGTGAGTGTGCCATGGTGTCACGCTGGGGTTTTACGCCTTAGTCCCTAACGAGTAACACTGTAGCCCTTTTGATATTTACTTGCTGTCTGGATATTTTTCTTTTCTGAAGGGCCTGTGGTAAATACTTTATTTGCTTTTCCTGTATTTGAGTGATTTGTAGTTTTTCGTTGGATGAGATGCGTTGAATCATGTACGTATACAGAGATAAACAGGTACAGACAAAGCCTCCTGTTCTGTGACCTGCATTTTCACTTTCTTCGCTGTGTCTGTTGATGAGCAGATGTTCTTAATCACGCATCGCACAAGTAGCAAGCCTGCTCCTCATGTTTATTGAGCGTGTGCGTCCTACTTAAGACACCTTCACCTCCCAGAAAAAGGAAGACAGGCTCTTTGTTTTCTCCTTAAATCTTGACTGCTTCCTCATCCACGTGTGGACCTACAGTACACCTAGAATGTGAATCTATTTTTGCATAAAATGTGGAAAGAGTCAAAAATTCACTCTTTCCCACCTTGAACCAATTAGCACACACATTTTCTTTTTGAAACGTCCTTTCCCCACGATGAGGCGCCACCGCGGCCTGGATCAGGGGGCGGCTTCTGTGCTGTCTGTTTGGTCCTTTGGTTCCGTTTGTCTGCTTTTACATCAGCATCATGGGTGCCTGTGTGCTTAGTGGCTCAGTCGGGTCCAACTCTTCGCAACCCCTGTGGACTGTAGCCCGCCAGACTCCTCTGTCCATGGGATTCTCCAGGCAAGAATACTGGAAGTGGTTGCCCGTACCCTCCTCCAGGGAGCCTTCCCCATCCAGGGATTGAACCCACACCTGCTGTGGCTCCTGCATGGCAGGCTGATTCTCTGCTGCTGAGCCACCGGGAAGCACACATCGGCACCATGCCATCTCAGTCACTGCGCTTTGCAGTAAGCCCTCCAGCTCTGTTCTCACACGTGCTCTGGCTCTTCTAGGCCCTTTGCATTTCTTTATTGTATTAGTTATTTATTGCTGGGAAACAAACCACCCGAAATTCAGCAGTGTAAACACACTCACTTACCATCTCTGAGTGGCTTCCTTGAGTGAAGGTAACAGCACTTCAGAAGTGACGCTGTGTCTTCACTGGAGAGGGTCCCTGGGCCAGTCCCTTTGGCGAGGGCGGTGGGGGTGTGGCTATAGGGGGGAAGTTGGGGGTCCCTGGGTTGTCTCAGAGGCTGATGACCACACACATTGAGTTCAAAGTAAGAGTGTTGATTTCCAGAAAAGGAATCAGCTAGAATATTGATTAGAATCACACTGAATATTGATTAGAATCGCACTAAATTTATAGTCAGTTTGAGAAAGATTGACATTTAGAAAACCGTGTGGCCTCTTGTCCCACTAACCTTTCATTCCTTCAGCTGAGATTGGTTCTCAGTGCCCATGGCATCTACATACCGCTGGATACTGTTTGCATGACTGAAAAGGCTGCTGTCTTAGGAGTCTGTTGTCTATTTGTTGCTGGTATTGAGAAGTACAAGTGATTTCTTAATATTGATCTGTTTCCATATTAATTTGGGGAGTTTTAAAATGTGTTCTTTCTTTCTCTGTACACAGTCACATTATGAATTTTATTTCTTCTTTCCAAATCCTCAGGCATGTTTTTCTCACCTAGGGAACTATTAAACAGACATGGTGGGAGCGTTACTAACTCACAGAGTGCTGTTTGTGGCTGGACAGTTATCTACTCTCTTTATTGGATTGAAGAGGTTCCCTTCGGTTCCTAGTGTCGGTTTAAAGATTTCACAATGAATGGAGTTTGCATTTTATCAACACTTTTTCTGCATCCATTGAGATGGGGTTTCCTCTTTCATCTGATTAAGTGTTGAATTACATTGACTTTTTAGCTTTAAATCGCCCTTGTTTTCCTGGAATAAACCCACTGCATTATGACATATTAGCATTTCTATATAATTTGGCCAGTTTTCGTTTAGGATTTTTTGTTTGCTATAGTGAAAGAGACGTTTTCATAATTTTCCTTTATTTAAGGTCTTTGTCAGGTTTTGACATCAAGGGTAATGAGGTGCCTCAAATTTCACCTCCCCATATGGAGACTCGAAGCACAGTTTCTCAAAGCTCAACACTCAGTTCTGGTTTCTCAGTATTTCTTAATATTTCCCACATGCTCTGAACAGCTGCTTTTCCAATAAGCAGCTTTCCATTTTTAAAAAGCTCACATGACATGCACTGCCTAAGAGAATTTAAAGAATGAACTTAAACCTAACAGCAATACAAAAAGAGCTCATGACCCAGACGACCATGCCGGTGTGCTCACTCACCTAGAGCCAGACATCTTGGAATGCGAGCTCAAGTGGGCCTTAGGAAGCATCACAACAAACAAAGCTAGTGGAGGTGATGGAATTCCAAATGAGCTATTTCAAACCCTAAAGATGACGCTGTTGAAAGGTTGTTGTTGAATCACGACGCCGGGATTCTTGGCCC
Source organism: Nanger dama (assembly GCA_917880005.1). Lineage (NCBI taxonomy): Eukaryota > Metazoa > Chordata > Mammalia > Artiodactyla > Bovidae > Nanger > Nanger dama. The sequence continues at coordinate 3,079,945 of CAKJTW010000118.1, read as the reverse complement.
CCGGAGGAGAAGAATTCAGTCCGGGGCCAGAGACGAGGCTGGATCGCTCAGAGCTTTTGTGTAACAAAGTTTTATTAAAGTATAAAGGAGATAGAGAAAGCTTCTGACATAGGCATCAGAAGGGGGTAGAAAGAGTACCCGCTTGTTAGTTTTAGCAATGAGTTTATATATTCTCCAACTAATCCAAAGAAGGTCTGGAGGTTGTAAAGACCTCACCAGACCTACTCTCATAATTTACATTTTAAGATAACAGAATTAGCCAGAAGGTTTAATCCAGAGACTGTCCTCAGGCAGAATACAAAACACATTGCTGTTATATAATCCTTGTAAAGAGAAGGTTTAATCCAGAGACTGCCCTCAAGCAGAATACATTGTTGTTATATAATCCTAAGGAATGTAGAGAAGTAAGTTTGTCCTTTCTTCCTCCTTGAGAATTCCAGACCCCTCTCTCCTTGGGGACCCCTAGACTTCTTATCAACCTGCCTAGGAAATGACTCTCTCACTGTTAAAGTGCTTCACTCAATATACCACCAAATTTAGAAAACTCAGCAATGGCCACAGGACTGGAAAAGGTCAGTTTTCATTCCAATCCCAAAAAGGCAGTGCCAAACAATGTTCAAACTACCATACAATTGCACTCATCTCACACGCTAGCAAGGCAATGCTCAAAATTCTCAAAGCCAGGCTTCAACAGTACGTGAACAAAGAACACCTAGATGTTCAAGCTGGATTTAGAAAATGCAGAGGAGCCAGAGGTCAAATTGCCAATACTTGTTGGATCATAGAAAAAGCAAGAGCATTCCAGAAAAATATCTACTTCTGCTTCCTCAACTACACTAAAGCCTTTGACTGTGTGGATCACAACAAACAGTGGAAAATTCTTAAAGAGATGGAAACACCAGATCACCTTACCTGCATCCTGAGAAACCTGTATGCAGGTCAAGAAGCAACAGTTAGAACTGGACATAGAACAACAAACTGGTTCCAAATTGGAAAGGAGTACTTCAAGGCTGTATGTTGTTACCCTGCTTAACTTATATGCAGAATATATCATGTGAAATGCCAGGCTAAATGAAGCACAAGCTGGAATCAAGATTGTCAGGAGAAATATCAATAACCTCAGATATGCAGATGACACCAATCTTATGCCAGAAAGTGAGAGAAGCTAAAGAGCCTCTTGATGAAAATGAAAGAGGAGGGTGAAAAAGTTGAAAACTAAGATCCACGGCATCCAGTCCCATAACTTCATAGTAAATAGATGGGGAAACAATGAAAACAGTGACACTTTATTTTGGGGGGCTCCAAAATCACTGCAGGTGGTGACCGCAGCCATGAAATTGAAAGACGCTTGCTCCTTGAAAGAAAAGCTACGGCCAACCTAGGCAGCATATTATAAAGCAGGGACATTGTTTTGCCAACAAAGGTCTGTCTAGTCAAGGCTACGGTTTTCCAGTAGTCATGTATGGATGTGAGAGTTGGACTAGCGAGAAAGCTGAGCGCCAAAGTGTTGATGCTTTTGAACTGGGTATTGGAGAAGACTCTTGAGAGGCCCTTGGACTGCAAGGAGATCAAACCAGTGAATCCTAAAGGAAATTAGTCCTTAATATTCACTGGGGGCTGATGCTGAAGCTGAAACTCCACGGAGGGAGATTCCGTGCAGGGAGACAAGCCCCTCCACCCTGTGCAGCTGGCAACACCTCGTGTGTCAGGGGCAGACAGTGATGCAGAGCCCCCACATCCCAGAGGGGCTCTGCAGCCCATCTGCGGGTCCACTGTGGGGGACACTGACCCGCAGCCCAGGGGGCGGGATGAGGCTGACAGAGCCACAGCCAGGCCAACCTCCACGCGCCAGCCCCCACCCCTAAGAGACGGATCTTAGAATGATTTGGCCAAGTTAACAGAACAGCCGAGTGAAGTAAACTAAATCCACGACATCTCCACAGGCCGAGGGGTTTACAGGACAGGGGTAGGGGTTAGGGGAACATTGTCGAAACCCACTACCGACATGGGCATCTGAGTGTGAAGAAGGGGGAGTGTAGCACAAATATTAGAAAGCATGAATAACACATATTTTATTACCCAGCTTCTTTTGGAGCTAAACACTATTTGCCAAATAGTCTCCCAGGAAGGGGGGGGAAACGAATCACTGTTTCCAAACTGCTGGGCCGTTTTTGAAGTACATTTGACTTACAGAACTGTATCAGTTTCCAGATGTCCAAGACAGTCTGAACCTTGTGGACATTATGAAATGCCTAGCGAGGCGAGGCGAGTTGCCGTCTGTCTTCACACAAGGCAGTTACAATGCCAGCGCCCGCACGAGGCCTAGCCACTTTACCCCTGGAGGCCTGGAGCCTCTGGCCCGCCACCCGCCGCTCGGCGCCCAGCTTCTCCCCTCTGGCGACCACTGTACATCCTCTGAGTTCTGCGGTCTGTTTCTATTTCTGTTTGCTTGCTGTTTTGTTTGTTTGTTTGTTTTGCTTTGCTTTGCTTCTGCTTGTTTTTAGATTCCACATATAAGTGAAATCATAGACTATTTGTCTTTCTCTAATACTGCACTTAGCATAAAGCCCTCCCTGTCCACCCACGCTGTCACAGACGGTGAGGCTCATCCTCCTCATGGGTTAGTGATATTCTACTGTCTCCATGCGCTGCGGCTTTCTTCATCTGCTCACCTGTCAGTGGCGCTTAGGTCAGCTCCTTATCTTCACTGTTGTAAATAGTGCTACAAAGAACATAAGAAAGCATGTGTCTTTTCAAGTTAGGGTTTTGTTTTCCTCAGAAAAACACCCAGAAGTGAAGTTGCTAGATCCTAAGGTCATCTTATTTTTAATATTTTGAGGAACCACCATAACTTTTTTTTTCCACAGTGGTTGCATCAATTTACATTCCCACCAGCACATGTTATTTAACATTTAAATTTAAGATATCTTTATTTTTACAACATAAAAGTGTTTCTTTTATGTAATCTACAGTGGAAACTGTTGATATACCTTATATCAGTCATGTCCAACTCTTTGACCCCAGAGACCATACAGTCCATGGGATTCTCTAGGCCAGAATACTGGAGTAGGTAGCCTTTCCCTTCTTCAGGGGACCCAGGGATCAAACCCAGGTCTCCTGCACTGCAGGTGGATTCTTTACCAGCAGAGCTACAAGGGAAGCCCAAGAGTACTGGAGTGGGTAGCCTATCCCTTCTCCAGCAGATCTTCCCAACCCAGGAATCAAACTGGGGTCCCCTGCATTGCAGGCGGATTCTTCACCAACTGATGGAAGGGACTGCATCACCCGGTGAGGCGTGTGGGATGTGGGCAGAGGAAGGAGAGCCCACAGAGGGCTGCCAGGGAAGAGCACTCCTCAGTGCACCTGGCGGGGCGCTGCCCTCGGATCTGGAGGGTGAGGGCATCAGATCCACCCGTGTTCCTCACTCATCTTTTGCTTGGATGAGGCTCTGGGTTCAGGGGTCGACCTCCATGCCTGAGGGTCCCATGCAGGGAGCCGGGGTTACTATGGAAACCTGAAGGCACTGACATCAGCCTTCACTGTGTGCTTCAGAGGTTCCATGAGCAAGCACTGCACCTCCTGGAACAAGCCTAGCCCCATCCCCGAAGGGGGAACCTTTGGGCTCTTGAGGTGCACACAACAGGCACTTTCAGGGCACCCGGCCACACAGAGAAGTGATGGGAATGTTCGGCCTACAGATGAATAAAAACATTAAATTGGAACAATTTCTGTCACTTAAACTTTTAAATCATTCATTGTTAGAAAATTGGATACAAAGCCATACTGTTAATAAAATAATGAGACTAAAAATATGTTGTAACAAAATATATTATTCATAAAGTATGCGACCATTTCAAATGCTCAGTACTTTAAATACCTACCTCTTAATGTCCACTTTGCGGAGAATGAAAAACTAAGGTACTGTCTGGGGAGTCCAGGAGAACCACAGTGAACAACAGAAGAAAACTCAGATTTACGGATCATTGCAAAGCCAGCATGTGATCTGATAAAACCTGTATGTTTGTCTCCAGGCCTTCTGACAGAGCACGTTTACCGAGCTCATGTTCAAAGTCTGAGTTAATCATTAACACAAGGCTGTCGTCCTGGAGAGCAGGCACCCTCACTGTGCGCACAGGGCTGGGGCACCATGGGGAGCATCCTCTGGCTGCAGAGCCTCCTGCCCAGTGGGGCTCTGCTGGGGTCTCCACGGGGCTAAGGCCACTCACAGGCCAAGGCCGCCCGGGCCTTCCGGGGAAGACGTCATCCCAATGGTCCATGCTCCTGGGGCAGAAATCCCCTGTGACAGCTGGGGCACATCGCCTGGATGGCCTCACGGAAGAGGCTGAAGGTTGAGGCCATCTTGCAGGAGTGAGAACAGAGGAGGAGGTTGGGAAACTCCTGGACCCGTCATCCTAGAATATTCCAAATGGCTGACTTTCAAAGCCAATAAACATCAAGTTCTATGATAAGGTCATAAAATACAGGAATTGAGCACGGAGCTCCTGGCCATCAGGGTCTGCACAGGAAGGAAGTGTCGCCAGGCTCGCACCGCATCTGGGACTCAGAGCATCTCCCTCACTTAGCTGGAGCCTCTTGAAAACCCGACTTGTTTTAACAATCAGGCACCGACCTTGGTGGTCCCGAAACGGTCACCCTCCCAACCTCGTGGATGAGGCTGCCTGCCGGGGTCCAGCCCCGGTGGATCCAGGGTGATTCAAAGGTGGGGACAGAGCAGGCGTCCTGGGGGAAAAAAAAAAACTTATTTAATTATATATAGAGAGATTGATTAGAAGCGGATAGTGTAGTAGGAAAATTAGTGGAGAAAAAGAAGCTGAATAACTTGGGTTACATGGAATAGCATCCATGTTCCAGATGGGAATTCAGCTGGAAAAATGGGGAGCAAGAATGAACGACATGGTGCAGTCAGTCTTTCCAGGAACTGATCCTCTTTCTTTATTTTCCAGGTTTGTTTTTATACCTTTTGTTATACATAGGGATGAATACAGAGTCACTCGGGGATCAGCAGACCTGACCCTTGTCACAATCAGGTGCTTTATATAAAATTATACAAAGGTCTTATGAGTTTTTACATCATCTTCTGACCATGAGGTCTGCTGACAATTTATGGCCCTTTTTGATACCGGTCAGTTAACCAGAAAACTTATTTTTCCAGGGGTGATTTTTTTTAAATCAGGTGTCACCTTCCAAATAAAGTTGCATTCCTATAGGATGAGGGTGTAGTGAGTTACAATCAAGAAAGGAATTTACTTAACCTAAGGTTAACATGATTAATCTTAAAGGTTAATACTTATTTTTCTTATATGCTTAAAGGTTAATACTTATTTCTCCTATATGCTAGTTATATTCATCATAAGGGCAGCGAATATGGAGATTTAGCAGCAAACATCAGCCCACCAAATGAAAAGCTTTTCACTGATGTTCCCCTTAAGATCTACTTAGTCTTAAGATAGTGATAAAGTTACATTTTTGCATAACAAGGACACAGTGATTTATAACAAAGTACAGTGGTCTATAACAAAAGAGAAAATTCATTAACTCAAAAAGTATAGTATTGCTAACATCAAAAACTACTATATTTCCTTTCCTATATTCCAAATACATTGATTAATATATTCCCAGGTGCCTAAGGATATGGAGGCCTGTGGGCAATCAAATGAGAAAAGCCCTATGCTAATACTCCAAACTCTCTGTGCTGTTTATGGTTGAGAGGTTGTCACACAAAGCTAGTCTGTCAGCAGAGAGGTTTGACCTGAGACACCCTTGTCACACCCAGGGCAGGGAATTAGCAGTAATTATTGGCATGACAAATGAAAAACCCCTTTACCAATATAATTCCTAATCAACCCACTAATACCATACTAATGATCTTCTAACTTCTCAAAAGAGTCTGTATTTAGAAAGTTTTAAAGCATCCCATGCCTCTCACAGCTGGGAGGCTGTAAACAATCACATGCGGCCGGATGAACCTGATCAGGCAGGCTAGAGAACCTTCAGTTTGTAAGTTGAAACACTCTTGTCACGTCCAGGAATTTTTATTAACTGGGGCTGCAAGTTAACTCCTTCTCTGAGAGAAATGGTTATGGGGGAGAGCTCCCCGTAAAGTACTCTGGTTTTGGGGTAGATGCTCGGGAACAGGGGATTTCCTGAGGCTTGATCACGCCTTTGCATATGCCAAAGCCCCCTTCCTCATGACCTTTGCCAAGGGTGGAGTTCCTCACGCTGGCCCCCAACAGCTGCCCCAGGACACAATGAAGTAGGGAGCAGCGCTGCCCTCTGGGACACCTGGTCAACCCCTGGCCTGGGACAGTCCCCTTGCAAAAGCATGCACAGAACTGTGAACCAACCCCTCCCTCCCTGCTAGAGACAGAATGAAACACCAACACGGCCGAGTGGTTTGAATCTTTCTCTTTTATTCCCCTGCTTCTTGCAGCTGCTTTATTTTATATCTTTTGCACAACAATCAGCAGGGCAAGTTGCCAAACACTATGATTCAACGACTGCACAGTGCGCAGGAGCGGGGCGAGATAACCTTTACCTTATTTCCTGCAGCTGAGACTTTGTTTTGGGGAGCTTCCTTATCAACTTAGAATCCACTTTGTCCCTGGGTCTGTTCCTTTTTGAAGAATCAGAGAAACATCTTTGTATGCAAGAAATGTTCTTTTCCCACGGGATCAAAGGATTCTTGGCTGAAGATCTTGTTTGCAAGAATATTCAGCCTTGACTGGGAGCCTTGCTTGCAAGAGTCATCCCAGCCTCCCTTATACTTTGTTCCCTACACCTCCCCAGCTGGGTACTTGCCCCCTGGAAAGGGAAGGGGGTGGGAAGCAGCTGCTGTCAGTGTGGCATTGCCCACAGTGCCCAGCAGGATCCAAAGGACACAGCAAGGCATCAGGATTCCTGCTCTAACAGAAGCTCCGAGGTCAGAGGCCTGGGTTTCAGGAGTCAGCTCCTGAAGTTTGTTCATCCTCGGATTTTTATCAGCATTTCACAGCTCTGCTAAGATCGGCTGCAGGGATGAGTGTATATAAATCTCAGGTGTGACCAGAGCAGAAGGAAGCAAGGGTGCTTGCTGGACCTGGCCCCCTTTTCCTCCCTGCCCAGGTAGACAGATGGGGTCACTGGTCCTGTCCCATCTGCCTCTGTGAGAGGACTTGTGCACACACCCTTTGTCATGTGACATGCCTGTGCTCCCCCAGACGTGATTCCAATGTGTTTTCTGCCCCATCGATGAGATTTCCATCAGCCAATCAAATGTTGTCAGATGTCCCAAGAACAGATGCATTAACACATGTGCACGTGGCTTTGTCTCTTATACTCCATCACAGGGGAGGAGCAAGGCCAGGTTGCCAGAGGACAAGGAGGATGAGACTCACACGATAAATTCAGTGCATGGGCATGAGAATAAGCACCTCTTGTGAACCAGAGTATCTGAGCAGCTTGTCACATGGTGTTGCTTCCTCAGCGCTGACTGACACACCTGTCTAATGCCACCTGTAAACAGTGACTTAATCAGCTGGCAGGCATCCGTGGCACTCCAGATGCTCCCTCGGTCCTGTGAGAGCATCTGAGATGCTGGGGCACAACGCTCACTCTCAGAGCTTCCATCCCCACCTGGGAGGACCTGGGTGTGATGGACCCACCTATAGAGGCACTAAGATTCAAGTCCGTGGCCTGGATCATAAGGCCAGCAAGCGCTTAGCCAAGTATAAGAGAGGCTTCACCCAGCATCCAAAGGTCACATCATTAGGCAGGGCAGGTGGTTCCCAGGCAGCCTGAGTCTGCCAGGCAGCAACGGGCAGGAGGATGGGCCTTCAGTAACCACTCCCCCCTTCCCATCAGGCCACCAAGGCCTCCAGATACTGGCTGCTCCCCCACTCTCAGTAGCAGAAGGCTTCTCACCACTTAGACAAGGGAGACACCATCTCCCACCAGACAGGGACAAGCCCAAGACCCACACCCTGTGGGGACAGGCAGCCCCACACCCAGAACTTTCTGTGTCCAGAGTGTCTAAGATGAGCGAGCAACAAGCAAGCTCTCCAAGAATCTCATTGCACCTGGGAGGTCAGGGGTTCATTCTGTTTTCCCACCGTCCATCCTGTTTGTTTAACAGAAAACAGCTCCTAAGAAGAGATTTGTCCCGAAACCTTGAAAACATTGCCATTGATGGCTCCTTGTTCTCCAAAAACTGACTGACTTCACTTAAGATTTTTAGGCTAAAAATCCGGAGGGGGGAGAGAATGAAATCTAGACGCGAGAAGGCATGCACCGCACAGAGTGGGTCCATTTATTCAGTCAAGGATAATTACCAGTCACCCGTTCTGTAAAAGGTGACGCTGATTGGCTCTTATTTCGTGAAATGGTTGGAAGATGGTGGACTAAGGTTTATATTCAATCACAGTGAAGTGAATTCTGTTTTCCGCTGACATCCATGGAAGTCAGAGTGGCTTCTGATAGAGACGGAGCCCAGTGAACTTTACCCAGAAGACCGAAGCCCAGAATCTAAATCATCATCCTGAAGGGGCAATGGTTTAGCCAGTTCAGCCAGCTGGCTGAGATCTTAGCGCCAAGCAATAGACATAAGCTTAAAAGCCTTTGTCACTGCCGCAAACATTAAGGACCAGCAGAGTAAGCTCCTGACCATGTGTTACAAGCCTTCTGCTTAGCCAAGAAGCCTGTGTCCTCCCCAGGTCCTCATCCCTCTCCAGCCCTGGAGAGTGGCTGCAGCCCCTCAGGGCCCAGGAGCGGCCCCTGAGGGAGGAAGGGCCCAGCCTCCGGGAGCCCCCAGTCCTGGCATGAACAAGCTGCCCTTTCCGGCTTGTGAGCTGGTCTGTGGGGTCGAGCCAACCATCTGCAGATAGCCAGCGAGCTGCTCTTTTTCTCTCCACAGATGCTCTCGGTGGGTGTGCACTTGATTCATTGGGCATTGCCCTGTTTATGGGCCTCCGGTCCACCGACAGGCCCACTCCACAGCCCAATCCCTGGACCTGTGGGTATGTCCCCTCTCAGGGCCGAAGGACCCCGGGAGTGCCTAAGACCAGAGACCTGAGGTTGGCACCGTATCCCAGATGGTCCAGAGGGTCTGACCCGTGACACAGACCCCAGAAGGCAAGGAGCACTGTCTCCTCTGCCCTCTGAAAGGGGTCAGAGAGGCGGGATGGTGAGTGGAACTCTGCCTACCGTCACTGGGTTGAAGGCACAGAGGCTGGGCAGCCAGGAAGCCACCTCAGCCCCGTGACGGCGAGGAGCTGAGCTGCGCCCACGCCGGGGGAGCTTGCAGACGGAGGGGACTCTCCCCAGACCTCGGGCCAGAGCCCACGCCTCCCTGTCGCCCACGCAAGGCTTTGGCCAGAGGGCCCGACTGCGCTTGACCTGTGACTCTCACGAAGGGCTCACAGATGTGGATGTTGACCTACGTCGTGCAGGGCACCTGTTAGCAGCCTCCAGAGACTGTGCAGGGACGTGGGCACATTTGACCCAGAAAAGTGCTGCCCATATGGCCACCCCGGCCCACGGCCACCCCACGGCCACCCTGGCCCATGGCCACCCAACAGCTGCCCCGTTCCACTGCTTCCCCTGCCCACAGCCACCCCATGACTGCCCCAGCCCACAGCCGCCCCTGCCCCATGGCCACCTCATGGCTGCCCCTGCCCATGGGGCAAGGAGCAGACGCCCCAGATGCCCTGTTGCCACCACTCACTGACCCTCCTGATCCACCCCTGGAACCAAAGTAACAGAGAATGAGGGAAACAGCCAGCTTTCCAAAATAACAAGGCAAGCCAGAGAGAGTAGACAGATCTTTTGTCAAAAAACTGACGGCGCAGTGGCACACCTGAAATGAACGTGTGTCAGAAAAAAAAGTGAAGTCACTCAGTCATGTCTGACTCTCTGCAACCCTGTGGACTGTATGGTCTGTGGGATTCTCCAGGCCAGCATACTGGAGTGGGTTGCCATTTCCTTCTCCAGGGCATCTTCCGAACCCAGAGATCGAACCCAGTGATCAAACCCAGGTCTCCTGCATTGCAAGCAAATGCTTTACCCTCTGAGCCACCAGGGAAGCTTGTATTAGGAATTCCCAAAGGGGAGCCAAGGTCCCCGAGAGCCACAAGCCCCCCAAGAAACCCCGAGTCTGCCACCTTTAGCCACATCTGAGTGACTTTGGGGGAGGACCGGGTGAGGTCTGGGATGAGGCCAGCTGGGATCCCACACAGAACTTGGCATGGGGCAGACAGCACAGTCCACGCACCCGCCTGGGAGGGAGCAGGCCGAGGGGAAGTGGGGTGCTGACTGTGGCCCCCTGGGCCGCAGTGAGGAGCCCCTTCCCTCCTGGTTCCTCCTGTCACTCCAGACAACTGAGCAGCCCAGACCTCTCCTGCCCCAGGCCGCCATGCCCATCCTCCAGTGTCTGCTCTCTGACACTCCCTACTGCTCACGCCCCTTCCTCTGCCCCCGGGCTCAGCGGGCACTCCCCGTCTGAGCAGCTAAGGGCCCTGACAGCTTCTCCAACCCCGGCCCAGCAGCCCCCAACCATGCTGACCAAAACCCAGACTGAAGCCCCCAGAGAGCAGCTCAGAAGCAAGACAGGCCCTGGCCTGGTGTCGGGGGCAGGTTGGGCACAGGCTCGCGTGAAGAAGGGATCGGGTGCCACACCCTGCATGTCCACACTGCCTGGAGTCCCTGGATGCAGCCGCTCGAGGCCTGGAGGAGGCTGGAGCCGGGGCCGTGGGAGGAGGGCCCTCGTCATGCCAGGTTGGCTTCTGACCTGAGCTTAGCGTGGCCGCTAGGGAAGCACTGGCCACAGCTCTGGGCTGGACACCACAAGGAGCCAGTGCTCGGGTCCAGTGCTGTGCAGACGACCACAGAGAGGCCGCAGAGGGCTGGGGCACAGCCAGAAATGACGGGAAGTCACCGCAGGACAGCCAGCTCGATGCCAGGTCGCAGAGCAGCAGGCCTCACGGCAGCCCAGCCCCACTTTGCTTTGTTGCAGTGACAGCAGGGTTGTCCTGATTGCGTCCTTGCTTTGAGCTCACAAACTAGCTGTGGGCACCACAGGAGACAGCAGGTAGTGGGTAAGCTCGGTCATGGGTTCTCATAATTCAGCCCCAAGTTCCGGGCAGGCAGCGAGCTTGTGAAAGGCCCAAGTTCAGCAGCTGACTTACACCGGCGCCACCAGCCTCTCTCTGTCCTCTGCTTCCCACATTTGACGTGGGAAACGCAAGTTTTAACGATTGTGAGACAAGTTATCGAGGACTCTTGAAGAAAGCAATTTACCAGCTCTATGGAAGACAGACTAAGGAGCAGTTATGGTAGCAACAGACTCCCAAGGAGAAAATCAGCAGCTGTTGCCGAGGGCACGGTGAAGGCAGCTGGTGTCCATCACTGCCCCAAAGAGCATTTCTCCTCCTTGAACGCTCTGATGCCACAAGGTCAGGCCTTTGAGCAGAGTCCATGTCCCTCCAGAAACAGAAAGCTACCTTCATCTTGGAAACTCCTGGAAGTCTCTTCTCTTCCAAACCCTTTTCTCTTCCTGGGTTCACCTGCCGTGCACCAGCGCTGAAACTTCACATGTTCCAGGTGGTGTTAGTGGTAAAGAACCCACCTGCAAAGGCAAGAGATGTAAGAGATGCAGGCCTGACCCCGGGCCAGGAAGATCCCTGGAGGAGGGCATGCAACCCACTCCAGTGTTCTTGCCTGGAGAATCCCATGGACAGAGGAGCCTGGCGGGCTATGGTCCATGGGGGTCACACAGATCAGACACGACTGAGCGACTTAGCACACATGTGTTTGTACCTGAAACATTCCCACCACGTGATGGAAACACCTAGCACATCCCTCAGGGGATGATGAGCTTTTGCATCTCTCATATCCGCCCACAAATAATGAGCAATACCAGCCCAATGTCAACCAAAATAGCTTTCCAGAATCGTGATTCATGATGCCTTCCTCTTTGATAAGAGTTTTCAAGACGTAGCCCCATGTTTGCACCAGGCTGACGTGGCATGACATGTTAGCATGCTGCCATGACATGCTAGTCTCCTGTCAACAGGAGGGTCTGACTGCTTAAGGGCCATGCCAGGGAGCACATGGTCTGTCTCCGCCCCTGGCTGCAGGCAGACAAGACCAGCCTGTGGCCATCTGATGGGGGTCCAGACCCTGTGACCAAGTTCACGTCACCCAGAAAACCTTTGGGGAACAACCGAGAAAAAGCAAGCACCCCTGCTTCCATTAGGGCACCCAGGTGGGAACCAGACTAGGGACCGTGGGGAACAGTGTGTCGGCCCCTGCACGCGTGACAAGCTGATGCACCTGGTTCCCAAGTCAGGGAGACCCGTTGCTCACACAGAGCAAGCAACCTGCAGGTTTTCACTGGCCATTCAGCTGTGGCATCTTTACCCATCTCTCCGTTATGAAATATCACCTCTCCGTTCCTGAAGAAGGGGCTGCAGCCGCCACCCCCGTGGTAGACAGCTCTCCACGTGCTCCAGAGCCGGCTGCCCTCTCCACGTGTCCAAAAGCCGAGACTGACTTATTTTTCTGTGTCAGTTATCTTCACACTCTAGCTGTCTCTGTGGCCTTTGAGACAAGAAGGATTTATTCGACCTCATGCTAATGTTTTGTCTGTTTCTGTTTCTATGCAAGGAAACATTTATCTGCCAAGAGCACATCCTTAGGACACTTGAACTGATAAGGAAACACATGAACCCAGCCTGCAGGGCTTGTGTTTGTGCACCTGATTCCATCCAGGAGCTTGTGTAAGAACAAAGGCATCATGATGCTCCATAAGTAAAATGCCACTCATTTCCATATTAAGAAGGGGAAACTGTTGTTTACTTTCACAGACTAAGCACTCTATACCTTGCTGGCTTATTTTTTCTCATTATAAATTTTAAAAGACAATCAAAAAGTGAGTAGGAACTTCCATTTTGAGATAAGATGCCTTAACAAGAGTGAGCCTTAATCTCTCACTACAGACAATCATAAAACCAAACAAACTACGTGGGGAAGTGCTTCCAGCGCTGAGCGGCCCAGGCATAGGTGTGCAGCCCCTCAGGAAGGAGTCAAGCGCCCAGCCCCTGAGCCTCACAGCAGAGGCCCCCAGAACCTGCGGGAGGCGGAGGTTGGGGCCCGCCACAGACACGCAGCCCGAGGCTCGAGGAAAGAAGCCAGATGTTTACAGCACAGAAAAAAACAGCTGCCAACCTACCCACCGCCGATAAGATGAGGCCTTCCTGGTGGCCCAGCAGTTAAGAATGCACCTGCCAGGGCGGGGCACAGGGCCTCCTCCCTGGCCCCGGAAGACCCACAGAGCAGGGAAGCCGGTGCGCAGCTCCTGAAGCCCACACGCCTCAGAGCCGTGTTCCGAAACAAGAGAGGCCACTGCCGCAAGAAGCCCACCACAGACGCTGAGTGCAGCCAAACGACAGAAAGAGTTTTAATTTTTAAAACAATCAAATGAAATATTAACTTCTCAGGCCAAAAAAAAATCATCACCAGCAGATTCTCATTACAAAAAAAAAAGTTGAAAGACACACTTCCAGAAAAAAAACAAGTACACCAGATGGAAATTTGGAACTCATCCTAAAAAAATGAGAACCATGTAACAGTTAATCAGGGAAAGCTAATCCCTTGCTCACAGCTTAGTAAAGGACAAAGTGGCACCTGAATTCAGTGCAAGAAAAGCAACAGGTTTTGGAGAAATGACAATGAGAAGCCTGGCTTGCCACTGAAGCAAAATCAGACCAGGGCCACCCTCAGACCTCACAGCAAAGCAGCCAGCGTGCCCATGGCGTAAGTGTCGAGACAAAGCCATAAGGTCCCAGAAGAGAAGGCAAGGAACTGTGGCTGCTCCTGGGAGGAGAAGGGCTCCTCCAACTGCGGTCAGACTCAGTGGGCACTCAGGGAAAGGTGGAAGCATCCGACCACGTGAAACCATCAAAGCCTGATGACAAACCGTTGGCAACAGAGAGACTGAGGGGGACACACTGGGGAGATGAGCCACAGAGACCACAAAAGACCCCCAGATGAGCTGGGCCTGGGCCAAGAAGGGCGCGGGCTGGTCAGGATGGGGCACAGGGGACAGCAGCCTCCTGGGGTGGGGACACCCCGCGTGTCCACCCTAAGTCCTGAAGACCAGGGGCTGCGTGGGGACTGTGAGGACGAGGGTCTGCCTGCCTGAGGCCCCTCATCTCTCCCACTCCGCGTGCCTGCCTACGGCTAGGACCCAGAGGACCCAGCGGGCACAGCCCAGAGGCTGGGGGGCAGTTCCCAGCTGGGCCATGGGGCACGTGGGCCACTGGCCTGCCAAGGGCACAGCAGGCGTCTAGGGAGGTTTGGGTCCTCTGAGGACCCCTCGGTAATGGCCACCTTGGGAGGGAGGTTCAGACTGGTGATGTGGACACCTGGACACTTCATTTATCTTTGGATGTCATCACTGGAGAGTCGCCTGTGTAGCTGGGGTGCCGGGGTCCCAGCCCGAAGTTACCAGAAGCTCCCGCCATGCGGGAGCACGTGTGCTGGGGCAGTCCCAGGCTCGTGCTGTGGGGTCGGCTCACTGCAGGCTGGCCTCCCCTGGGTGCGTATTGAGGTGTGACTCCTCTTACGTGCATGACAGTCTACGGCAGCGCTCTGAGCTCTGAGCGGCTCCAGCACTGCTGCCGGGCTGCTGATGAGGTGTCCCTCCAACTTCCTGTGGACTTTCATGTGCTTCAGTTTCCTGCAGCAACCAATAAAAAGGAAAAATATTATAAGCTTGGAAATTCCAGACTGCCTTTGATCTTGGTTTCCTCAATTCTTTTACTTTTGTTTCTGTTGCTTCACTTTGTTCATCCTAGATTGTAGTGTGTTTTCATTCATGACTAATAAGATGGAAAAGCCAAGGACACATTCTGAGAACAGGAGTATGTGTAAAAGTCAGCCTTCAGCTGCTGTTTATCACAATAATGGAAGCTTTCTTGAAAGGACCACCTCCAGCCACACAGAGGCCCCTTTCCTCACTGAAAGGCACCACGCATGAGAGATGGGCTTTGAACAGAGATGGATGTGGCCTTGGCACTCATGGAGACTTGGCTGCAAGTCCACCACGTGGACAGGACTGGTCCCAGGGCAGGGGCTGGCCTGGGCACTCACTTGACAGACCTTCACAGAAACGGAGTGGTGAGACTGGAGTGTACTCAGACTTGAGCAAACTCCAGGATGTGACAGGGAAGGACAGAGGAGCCTGGCGTGTGTGCTGCCGTTCATGGGCCACAAAGAGGCAGACACGACGCAGTGGCGGAACAGCAGCAGAGCTGCACCCCAGGCTCAAGCCTGCTGGAGGCACGCTGAGGCTCACGCACGGCTGTTCCTCTCCACCTGCGGCACTGCTGTTGCGGGCCTTTCTAGTTCCTTCTGATGGGGGCAGGGTATAAACACAAGTGCTAGTGCAGCACATTTGCCGATACTTTCCATAGTGTTTGTACTCCCTAGAGTAAAAATACCCGATCACCTTGGAAAATTAAAAAGAAAAAAAAAAAAGAAGTGCAAGGGTGAGGCGAGAAGCGGCAGCCTCCTCCAGGAGGAGGTGCTTTCCACTCTAATCGCACTTTCCACTTCATCTGTGCATTACTCCATGCTTGCACTGGCACTCGGCAAGGGGGTCTAATTTCCCCAAAATCAGCACATTCATCTGTTATCTTTGGTCAAACTGCTGGCGTGATTTTGTTTTTAAGAACTTTTCAAAATGCTCTGAGGGAGTTACCCACAGTAAGCATGTTAGATCAATCACCCATTCTTATCACCCAGCACCTAACCAAGGAAGGCAGTCACTTATGACCAAAAGGGCATGCAAATAATCATAATTGCTAGATGGAGAGATGGACAGATCCACAAATGGGATGATGCATGGATGGACAGAAGGAAGGATGGATAAGTGGATGGATGGGTGGAGAGATGGATGGATGGAAGGAAGGATGGATGGAGAGATGGATGGGTGGAGAGATGGATGAGTGGGAGATGGATGGGTGGGGGAGATGGATGAGTGGGAGATGGATGGGTGGAGAGATGGATGGGTGGGGAGATGGATGAGTGGGAGATGGATGGGTGGGGAGATGGATGAGTGGGAGATGGATGGGTGGGGAGATGGATGAGTGGGAGATGGATGGGTGGGGAGATGGATGAGTGGGAGATGGATGGGTGGAGAGATGGATGGGTGGAGAGATTGATGAGTGGGAGATGGATGGGTGGGGAGATGGATGAGTGGGAGATGGATGGGTGGAGAGATGGATGGGTGGAGAGATTGATGAGTGGGAGATGGATGGGTGGGGAGATGGATGAGTGGGAGATGGATGGGTGGGGAGATGGATGAGTGGGAGATGGATGGGTGGGGAGATGGATGAGTGGGAGATGGATGGGTGGAGAGATGGATGAGTGAGAGATGGATGAGTGGGAGATGGATGGGTGGAGAGATGGATGGGTGGAGAGATTGATGAGTGGGAGATGGATGGGTGGGGAGATGGATGAGTGGGAGATGGATGGGTGGGGAGATGGATGAGTGGGAGATGGATGGGTGGGGAGATGGATGAGTGGGAGATGGATGGGTGGGGAGATGGATGAGTGGGAGATGGATGGGTGGATGGGGGCAGCACCCATGGGAGGGGTCTGGGGGCAGCACGAGGGAGGGGAAGATTCTGAAGGTAGCCTTTGTGCTGACAACAAGCTACCATCCTCTGAGGAAGGTAAATTAGGCCAAGGACATGCAGGTCCTTCAGGACAGAGTAACTGCAGAGACCCCTCACGTCTGTCTGTGGCAGCAGGAGAGCCTTCCTGCAGCAGCATCTGAGCCCAGTTTCCATCGTGCCCTTCAGAGACACCGCAGTCCCCCAGGGCCCCCTCCTCACAGCAAGTCTGGGAGAATGGAGCCAAGACAGTGATCCAGAAGGATGTGAGCTCACTGCCTCCATGAAAGCACCAAAATCACAACTACCCGCTGAACAGCCACTGATGAAAATCACTGAAACGCGCCAAAAAAGGCACCCCACAGCCGAAGACAAAGAAGTCACAAGCGGCAGGAAGTTCGCAATCAGGACAAAATGAACAAGCTCTGCCCTGGTTATCCCACTGCAGGTGCATCGGCTTCTGTGACTTTTTCAAACAACCAGCATTTGTGATCGTTGATTTTTTTAATTCTTTGTCTATTTCTGATTTTACCATTTACTTGTTTTCTAAATGTAATCAATATATTGGCTTTGTTATTTCCTTCCTTCTACTCAGGTCAAGATAAATTTACTCAATTTTTCCAGCCTCTTCTGGTTGAAATTGCGTCATTGATTCTGATTTTCTCTTTTCAAACATAAGCATGTGGTACAGAAATTTCCCTCTAAAACTATTTTAACTTCATCCTGTACTTGTTGAAATGTTGCATTTCATTTCTATTCATTTCACTTTGTTTTCTAATTTTCCTGTGATTTCTCCTTTGACCCAGTGGATTATTCAGAAAGTCAGACACCTCACACAGATGTGACAATGACTGAGATTTTTTCTTTCTTTTGAAACTGGAAGCATGGACTGCAGCTGCTCAGACAATGCCAGCCACAGGAGACCCACGGGCGGGATCCCGGGGCGCTGAGTGTGGCTGCTGGGGGCCATTAAAGCCCCTGGGGGCCTGTAATCAGAGCCCAAGGCTGTCAGAGTGCCTCCCCTCCCAGGACAGCCACCCCACTCGTCCTGGGGCTGAGGTGGGGCATGTGGAGCTGGAGTTAAACTGTCTGCACGACACCTGCCACCACATCCCCTGGCCTCACTTGGGTGCTGCCGCCCCAGGAGGACCTGGGGGAACCGCCTGTGCTGCCACACACACACATGTACACATGGGCAAGGACCTCGTGGAACCGCCTCTGCTGTCACACACAGACATGCACACATGGGCAAGGACCTCGAGGAACCACCTGTGCTGTCACACACAAACATGTACACATGGGCAAGGACCAGCAGGAACTGCCTCTGCTGTCACACATAGACATGTACACAGGCAAGGACCTGGAGGAACCGCCTCTGCTGTCACACACAGACATGTACACAGGCGAGGAGCAGGAGGGCCCACCTGTGCTGTCACACACTCACATGTACACAGATGAGGACCAGGAGGGACTGCCCATGTTGTCTCACACAGACATGTTCACAGGCGAGGACCTGGAGGAACCACCTGTGCTGTCACACACACACATGTACACAGGCAAGGACCGGGAAGGACCACCTGTGTTGTCTCACACACATGTACACACAGGGGTGGGTGTTGTGTTGTGTGACATACAGTGTGTCATGTGCGATGAAACGTTTCACTCTCACATGAGACTCGGGCACCGTGATACCAGGTCTCACCCAAGTCATCATTTCCTGGTTCTAAACAAGTTGAAAACTTGCAACAAAACTGTTCTGTCAACTGTGCTCTCACTCCCTCAGCCCCCTCTGTACAGAGGAAGCCGCCAGCCTCCTGTGGAGGAGGAGTACACGGGGCTTCCTCTGCGCACCTACCCGTCCCTGGGCGCACACTGAGAGTCTGAACAGTCTGGGGGCAGGAATACCAAGCCCCCGGCCGCAGGCGGGAGGAATGAGGCCAAAGGGCGCAGGGGGCATGCCCACGTCACATGCACACAAACACACGCAGCTCCCCGGAGCCCATACCAGCGCCAGCCCATGCTGCCCCAGCCCCCTCCTCCCAGCCCAGTCTGCCGGCCACACGGGTGATGTGGGGCCCTGAGGTCCAGACAGAGCTCTCCTCCCCCCCAGGCTCCCAGGGGCCGGACCAGGCCAGCCCTCGAAGGCTGGCCCCTCGGCAAGCAGCTGCAGCTCTGCACCCCAGCGCCTGGCCGTCCCGGCCGTCAGCCCACGGAAGCGTCTGTGGGGGCGAGGGAAGGACCTAGGTGCACTTTACAAATTTTCCATTGTTTTCCCTCATTTGGACTTCTGCTCTGAGTCTAATAGTAGCGTAAACACAAGCACGCTCATGCACACACACGCACTCACAGTTCAATCAAGAGCCAGGGGATCTAACCCATCAAGGCACCTGCCTCAGCCTTGCTCTGGTGCCCTGAAGGCAGAGCCTGGAGGTGCCACTGGGCTGGGGGCCCCTTGGGCTTCTTGATGGCCTTGACTTCATAATCTGACACAATAACCTGAGACTAAGGGAGCCCTCCCAGCTTCTAGCCCAGAAATGTGGCCAGGGGACTGAGAGCCCCTCCAGAGAGCGTCCCTCGGCCTGTGTCTGGTGTGGGGCTGTTGTTCTCATCCTACTGGAGAGTCTGTAGCCGCCTTGGGGCCGAGGGCCACAGGCCTGGCTCTCATTTCAGGCACAGAGCCCCTGCAGGAACCAGCTCCTCTCCAGAGAAATATGCATCCAGTCTGGGAACCCAGATGCTGCACACGCAGTACTCCAACATCACAAGAAAAATTACAGCATTCCAGGGACAAGTAACATGTTACTCCTTCAGTTCATGGTGTTCTTTTGAGCAGAAAAGGAATAAAAACCTAAAATAAACAGCATTTTGTTAATGTCTGTGGTGTTCCCTCTCTGCTTGCATATAAGAGTTGTCAGCATAAACTCTAAAAATAACATGAATGCATTTTTTGAAGTACACATCTGTGGTTTCAGCACTCACTTGGGAATGTTTCCATGAGCCATGTTTTCCTCCAAATGTCCCTCAGTGTAGGTGGCTTTCTGCAGCATGACTTCAAGATGAATTTCTGTGCCTCACTCTGAGCTTCAACCAAAATATTTGCTTCTTCCATTAAACCAAGCACGGGGTGAGAAAAAGCTAGCTAATCACAGTATCTCACATGGCAGTCAGGTCCTACCCCCGTGCCCAGGTGCAGACATGGGGCTGACTGTCCGCTTGGCAGGGTGGGGGCTGAACGTCCCACAGCGGCCGGTACCATCCACCTGCTAGAGTCAGAAGCCATGGGATGTACCTGCCTCAAACCCCACTCTGGAGTCAGCAGCTCCCCAGACTGGGCAGCCTGTGCCACCCTGATCCCCACCACGGCAGATGTGGCTGTCCTGAGTCACAGAGTGGCCTGTGCATGACTCCAGACATTCCCAGACGAAGCCAGCTGGGCTGGTCAAGGCACAGCTGGCATGGGGGACCCACCAGAAGAGAGGCTGCCCGGCCCCCAGGCCAAGAGCCTAATGCAGCCCTGCAGTGGGGGCCACCGTGCTCCCGAGGAGGATGCCTGGTGCACCACCAATGGGCCCCGACCTCCAAAGCCTGGGGTTTTCTGAGAGACCTCCATTCTGGACACCAAAGCCCGGGGACCCAGGGCCTCACTCGGCTCAGGGTCCAGGGCAGATGGGGCTAGACAGGCTCTGAGGGCTCCCAGCACACTCACAGGGTCTCCACTGTCACCCCAGTACAGGGCCTCAGTGTGGGCAGCAGATCAGAGCCGAGACTGTGAGGCCAGCAACAAGAGGTCACTGAATGCCCACTGTCTGTCCACATGCAGTCATGGCACCCATGGCAGGGTGGCATGGATGGGCACTGCATGGTGCAAGATCGGCGTCTTGGGAGTCAGGGCCTGGCCTAGCTGCCCTCCCGGCAGAAACAGGGTGTGCCCAGTCCACAGCCACCCCCATGGTCTGTGACCACAGAGTGGGCAGGAACAGCTGGGCCCGGGTCCCTTCCCCAAGCCCATAAGAGTGCCATGGTTTCCCCTCCTGCTGGAAGCAGGTCCAGGTGCCCAGTAGAGGAGCACATGGCAGCCCACTCCAGTGTTCTTGCCTGAGAATCCCATGGACAGAGGAGCCTGGCAGGCTACAGTCCAAAGGGTAGCAAAGAGTCGGACACAACTGAGCGACTAAACACACACACACCAGATGCCCATGGCCTCCAGGCAACCAGGTCTTAGCTCCCACAGTGCTCCCTAGAGAGGTGGGAAGTGGGGGAGGACTCAGCTGGGGCACCTGGGCTGCTCCCACCTGACACTCTGCTCACAGAAGGGGCCTCTTTTCCAGTCCCTTCACCCTCCTGCCAGGGCTCGTCGGCTTCTGCTGGGAGTCAGGACCTGGACAGAAGCTATGTGTGTTCACTTGTGTGTGCATGCATGCCAAGTCACTCAGTCATGTCCAGCTCTTGGCGACTCCATGGACTGCAGCACGCCAGGCTCCCTTGTCCTTCACCATCTCCTGGAGTTTACTCAAAAGCATGTCTATTGAGTTGGTGATGCCATCCAACCAGCTCATCCACTGTCATCCCCTTCTCCTCCTGCCTTCTTCACTTGTACTTTTGCTTAAACACAAACAAACAAAAGCAAAAATATCCCAGCTCACCTCAGCCCCAGGGAAGCCAGTTTCACATGAGGAGAATCTACATGGCCCCAAACCCAGGTCAGTACACTAGAATAATCCAGGGACCAGGTTTGAGATTACCCGACTCTCAGTTGAGAGCTGAGCAAACAGGGGAGGCACTGGGTCTGAATCACAGCACGGGCGGGGGGGCAGGGGTGCTGCCCTGTTCTCACCTCACACTCACACAAAATCACACGGTCACAACCACACACTCAGTCTACAGAAAATAAAATCAATCCACCAAGCCATCAAGGAGGGTTACACATGAACAAGACACCCCATCCCGTGTTTGTGTCATTCAAGGATTTTGCCCATTTTGCCATCCAAGCTGTAGAACCTCCATTGATCATAACATTTCTTTCCTATCTGTAGCGTTTGTAGTGATGTCTGTCTCTCCTGATACTCTCCTCTTTCCTCTCTATCAGTTCAGTTCGGTTCAGTCACTCAGTAATGTCCGACTCTTTGCAACCCCATGGGCTGCATCCCTGTCCATCACCAATTCCTGGAGTTTGCTCAAACTCATGTCCATTGAGTCGGTGATGCCATCCAACCATTTCATCCTCGGTCGTCCCCTTCTCCCACCTTCAATCTTTCCCAGCATCAGGGTCTTTTCCAGTACATCAGCTCTTCACATCAGCTGGCCAAAGTATTGGAGCTTCAGCTTCAGCATCAGTCCTTCCAATGAATATTCAGGACTGATTTCCTTTGCGATAGTCCAAGGGATTCTCAAGAGTCTTCTCCAAACCACAGCTCAAAATCAGCAATTCTTTGGCACTCAGCTTTCTTTATGGACCAACTCTCACATCCATGCTTGACTACTGGAAAAGCCATAGCCTTGACTAGATGGACCTTTGTTGACAAAGTATTTATCAACTGCATTGATCTCAAAGAACCTAATTTTCATTAATTTTTCTCTATTGTTTTGTATTTTCTACTTCATTGATTTTCCCCTTTGGTCTTTGTTATTCCTTTTCTCTGCTTACTTTGTATTTAATCTACTTTTTCCTCTTTCTAAGGTGGAAGCCAAGGTCACTGATTTGAGAGTTTCCTTAGTTCCAGGATGGTGTTTAGTGCTGCAAATCCCCCTAAGCACTGCATTATTGCCATCCCACAGGCTTTGATGTGCTGGTTTTCAATTTTGTTTAGCTTGAAATACTCTCTAATTTTCCTTACGATTTTTCCTTGGACCCACATGTTGTTATAAGCATGTTATTGGTCTCCAAGTAATTTTGGAATTTTTCCAATAAGTTTGTGATATTGATTTCTAATTTAGTTCCATGATGGTCATAGAACATACTTTGTGTGATTTGATCTTTTTCTACTTATTTAGACTTGTTTTAAGAATCAAGAGAGAATCTGTTTTTGTAAATGTCACACGTGTACTTGGAAATGAGTTTTCTGCTGTTGATAGGTGAGTATTCAGTGACCGTCAATGGTCTCTACCATAGAGTCTGATGTCAACAGAGCAAGTCCAAGTTTCATCAGCCCAGTGTATCTTTCCCTGTGTTTTACTTTTCACCCACTCGTGTCCTCATTCATAGTTTCTCATAAGCTGCTGATTCTTTATCCAGTATGATCCTGGCCAGCAACAATGGGAAACGTGCTTAGGCCAGGTGAGTCCCAGGTGTGTGAGTCTCAGGCTAGCAGAGTCTGAAGTGGGTGAGCCTCAGGCCAGGTGAAGCTCAGAGTTGTTTGCACTCATCCTTCTGACACTTCTTTCTTCACCTGCACATGTCAATCAACATTCCACTAGAGACTCCAGAGGAACCATCTGCAGGTGTCTGAGCACCTCAGCCCCCCAAGTGAGCATTAGTACCCCTCCTCCAGGGCCTGCAGTCTCTTGGGGGGCAAAGAGAGGAGCTGTGCCAACTGTATGTGTCACCTCATTTATTCTCCATCTCCCAGAGGCCACTGCCCTTCATTACTTGGTGTCCAGTGTATAAAACCAGTTTCATACTTTTCCCTTATTTGTGGTTGTTTTCAGTGTGAGAGTGAACTGGTTGCTTTTACTCCATCTTGGAAGGAACTGCAAGGCCTAAAATGTCCTTTGCTCTTCCCTAAGTCAGGACGCAACCAATGCAGGAGGCAGTCTGGGGGTCTTCATGCACTTGAAGGGCTTGTGGGATGTGCTGGCCAATTCAGGTGGTCAGGGCGGCTGGGCCAAGTGTCAGCTGGTGCTAATGGCTGTGCTTGCCCATGACTGGACACCAGCCAGTCAGCTCCCAGGGCCGCTTGTGTCTCCCCAACAGGAAAAAAAATGGTGAGTGTGAACCCCACTTACACAAGAGAGTGGGAGCCGAGCAGTGTCTGCCTCTGACTTTTTCATGTCCCTTTAAAGTAAAACCAGGCACTGAGGCTCATCAGCCAGTGGCACCCCTGAGCAGGGACTGATCCCACCCCCCTCCCAGGGGGTCACAGGGCAGACAGACCCCAGACCCAGCCTCCTGCTGGTCCTCTCCAGGCCCTACGTGGCAGCAGAGGGTGCAAGTCCCTTCAGATAAGAAGATGCTCCAACAGTAAAGGACACACTGCTCTCCCCTGAGGAACAGGGCCAGCCCTTCTGGTCCAAAGAAAACAACTGTCTTGAGCCTGGCCCCACATTTGAATCTGTGCTCCTGTAACTGACCTGTCAGCCCTTCCCAACACTAAAAGCTGCACCAACCTTAGATAAGTGCACGTTCATGGTCAGCTTGCTGGGCACCCAAGGACAGGCACGAGCTGCCCAGTGATAAAAGAGAGGAGCTGACAGGTGGCAGCCATTCACAGTGGTGGCCAGGCTGTGAAGGACTTAGCGGTGAACAGGCTGTGTGCTTATAACAAGCAGAGGGGGTCCGGGCCGGGCGGACCAGGAGGCCAGCCGGGCACTCGGGCAGGGGCATCGCACCCAGGGATGGTCCCTGCATGGGGCCATGGGCCCCGCGTTACCAGACTGAAAGGGTGATGCCTGATCAAAACAGGACACACTGATTGTTAACTATGAGCCCCAAGTTCAGCATAAGGGCTAATAGCCAGACCCACATGGGTTCAGAACCAAGATCCAGCAGCCTTCCCATCTCCCCTGTCCCTTTAAATGAGGCAGATCATATGGTTATTTACTCTACTGTTTAATCCTCGGGTGGATGGAAGACAGCAACCAACATCTCAACAATTTACCCCAAAGTTCCTGATGCTCTCCTCTCAGCTGCTTGGTTTCAGCCTTACTTCCTGCCATGGCTGCACCAAGACTCCAGCTCTCCTTCCCTGGTGGTGTCTGCTGGGGTCTCTCCTGGGGCGTCTGACCCCAAAACATCTTCATCCCCACAAGACCAAGTCCATCTGAAGGACTCTACCAAAAGCTAAAATAACCGCGAGGCAAGAGGAGAGTTGGGGACACATCTTTGCAGGGCTATAACGAGGGCAGAAGACTGAAATCACCCAAACATCCACCAAAGCCAAGTGAATTCTGAAACAGGAACTCGTCAAACACCGTGTAGGCTTTAGTGTGTCTAACAGCTTGGAGCAGCATGGGAGGACGTGCTCTGTCATGTGAGGGCAGAAAGGGGCAAAATGATAGATTTTTCCTCAGCGAGACAGGATGAAGAAGAGAGACCAGAGCAGAAGGAGGAAACACAGGTCACCTGCCAAGGTCACACTTCATGGTGTCTTCCAAGACATTTATAGTATATTCCAAAGTGTGGGATTTTGTTCTACAATTCCCACTTCTTGAGGTAATTTTTATCTCAGGAAAGTAACACATATGCCTGTTTAAGCAATTTTGTGACCAAAAGTTTACGATGAAAAGGAACTCACCCCTCCTCCATCTCTGAGGTCCACACCCAGACGTGACTGCCATCCACAGGATCTGCAGGGTCGTCCCGGGCCAGGAAGAGCACAGCTGACCGCATGCCTGGGGAGCACTGCTATCGCCTGGGGCTCACCCAGTGAAGTCTGTGACGTGGGAGGCCGCCGCCCACCCCTACTCCTCCTCCGAGTCAACACTCACGAGTCTCCTTTTCTCTCATCAGGAGGGACATTCTGGAAGGGAGATGCGTGTCTTGTGTGTGTGAGTCCTGGGGTGGCAGAGCTAAATACCCAGAGCCAGATCCCATGATCAGCTGGTTGAATCTTCAATCTCTTTTTGGACAAAATCCAGATCCCCTAGAAATGCACGTGACAAGCTCTGGAAGCCCACCTGTTCCAGTCCCCACATCACAAACCTGATAAAATTAAACCTTAAATTTGCTTCAGCCACCCCAGCAGGGCAGAGGCCTGGGGCTCAGAGGCAAAACGCTGCTGGAAATCACAGCAGAAAACCATGCCCACAAACCAGATCAGTCTGGTCCCAACACAGCTCAGCCTCAAAGGAAACTCAAAGGAGAAGAGGCTGAAAGGAGCAAATGGAGGCTCTGAGCTGCTTGAGGCAACACGAGCTGTGGGCTTAGGGGTCCAGGTGAAGGAAGTGGGGAAGGAAGTTGGGAGGTGGCCCCGTCTGCAGGCCTGCAGGAAGTGGGGAGTGGTTGTTACACAGCAGTAGCTGACTGGTGTACGTCTAGTGAACACATGGAGCAGAGCTGCGGTGGCACTCAGGCAGGAGCTTTGCTGTCATTGACAAGTTCATCTGAGCGGATGGGGGCTGGACGTCCACCTGGATGAGTGCCCCACTTCCTGCTCAGCTTCCTGACCTTGGTGATATATCCTCAACCCGGCTCTGAACAGCAGTACCCAGCACCTGGACAGTCCTCCTAGCTGTCACCACCCACCCTTACTCACTCCAGGAAAGCCTGTGAAGGGGCTTCTAGCCTGGAGTAGGCAGCATTCCCCATAAACACACCTGGTTGAGAACTGCTAAGACAGGTGGGTCAGGGAAGGAACTGGTGTTATGGGTCTCAGAGCAGTAAACAGGAGAGCAAAGTCTCCTTGGAGAGATGTCTTCACCCTTCAGCCCAGAATCTGGGGTGCATCACTCAGCTGACTGCCCCATGAGTAGGATGTATCCACTAGTAAAATGAACAAGCTATTAAAAACAGTAAATAGCACTGATGATAATGAGAGAGACTTGAATGATGATTTGTGTATCTGAAATCATAATATCTAGGCAGACACAATAAGACATAAAGAAGCCAGACACACTGGTGATTAAATTCAACATCAGAATTTAGTTTCAGCAGAACATCATCCATGCCTTTAAATTAGGGCTTTTAGTTTGAAATGGGTTGATTTCGAGGGTCTGATCAGCACTGGTTTCTGTAGTTCAGCAGAAAGGAGGTGATGGGAGCGTCTGTTCCCATCTAGTTTGTCTGTAGTCAATGTTCAGTGCAGTTCAGTCGCTCACTTGTGTCTGACTCTTTGTGACCCCATGGACTGCAGCACGCCAGGCCTCCCTGTCCATCACCAGCTCCCGGAGCTTACTCAAACTCATGTCCATTGAGTCGGTGATGCCATCCAACCATCTCATCCTCCGTTGTCCCCTTCTCCTCCCGCCTTCAATCTTCCCCAGCATCAGGGTCTTTTCAAATGAGTCAGTTCTTCACATCAGGCGGCTGAAGTATTGGAGCTTCAGCTTCAACATCAGTCCTTCCAATGAATATTTAAGGCTGATTTCCTTTAGGATGGACTGGTTGGATCTCTTTGCAGTCCAAGGGACTCTCAAGAGTCTTCTCCAACATCACAGTTCAAAAGAATCCATTCTTCGGTGCTCAGCTTTCTATATAGTCTAAACCTCACATCCATGAATGACTACTGGGAAAACCATAGCCTTGACTAGACAGACCTTTGTTGGCAAAGTAATTTCTCTGCTTTTGAATATGCTATCTAGGTTGGTTGTTAACTTTTCTTCCAAGGAGCAAGCGTCCTTTAATTTCATGGCTACAGTCACCACCTGCAGTGATTTGGGAGCCCAGTACTCAGTGTAGCAACACAATAATGAGCCTGTTGATCCTCTCCATTTGCAGAGGCTACCCATGTGCCACTCAGGGTCCTGATCCTTGGGAGCTGCAGTAATGAAAGCACCACAGACCAAGTCCAAGATCGAGGTGCCAGCCCACCTCCTGGTTGAGGACCGTCAACTTCCATTGGTTCCTCACATGGGGGAGGGAGGGAGTCCCTGGGAGGGGTCTCTGCTATGGGGCACTGATCCCAATATGAGGCTCCTCTGAAGACCCCACCTGCTCCTGGAGGCCCCACCTCCTGACACTGTTGCCCTTGGGGTAAGGATTCCAACACAGGAATCTGGGGGCCACAGACATCTGGACCATGGACTCAGGTTCAGGCATGATGACAATTTTGCCAGCAGGACCCTGAGCTTGAAAAGTGGGAGAGCTCCCTTATCACAGAGGCCATCCAGGGCAGGGGACTGGATGGTGGCCAACCCCTACCACCCAGGCAGCTGGTTCTACCACAGAAGGAAGGGACCCGGACTGACTCCAGCCCCACAGGATGGGCTGCCCCACCTGT
The DNA here is from genome assembly GCA_917880005.1 of Nanger dama. NCBI lineage: Eukaryota > Metazoa > Chordata > Mammalia > Artiodactyla > Bovidae > Nanger > Nanger dama. The sequence continues at coordinate 3,052,182 of CAKJTW010000118.1, read as the reverse complement.
CCACCTCTATTCGGGTGAATTCAGGAGCCCACAATTCCTCACAAGAGCCCCTTGCCCGTAAGTGCTCCGCCTTTGTGAAAGCCTGTACTGGCGTGGGGGTTCAGTTACAGTCTCCATCCTCAAACTGTGACCCCAGCAGCAGCACCCCAGAGCCTCAGAAATGCAGACCCTCAGGCCCAAATCAGATCTACATTGTAAGGAGGCTCATGAAAACCTTGGTAAGTGAGGGCCCTCTGGTCCTACAAGCCCTTCTAGTCCTGAAATCCTATGACAAGGGACCCCCTTCAACTGTACACCTGTGTCTGTGTTTGTTTTCAGGGCCACTGAATACAAATCAGGGAGAGAGGGTAACATTTTGTCACTTAGCTAACGCAGCTTCTAAAGTGGTGTGATCACGATGGAAACAGTATAGAGGTTCCTCAAAAAACTAAAAGTAGAGCTGCGTATGGCCCAGCAATGCCACTCCTGGGCATATACCCGGACAAACCATAATTCAAAAAGACACATGCGCCCCAGTTTCACTGCAGGACTATTTACAACAGCCAGGACATGGACGTCAAGGCTGTGTATTGCCACCCTGCTTATTTAACTTATATGCAGAGTACATCACACAAAATGCCAGGCTGCATGAAGCCCAGGCTGGAATCAAGACTGCCGGGAGAAATATATATAACCTCAGATATGAAGATGACACCACTCTTGTGGCAGAAAGTGAAGAGGAGCTAAAAGCCTCTTGATGAAAGTGAAAGAGGAGAGTGAAAAAACTGGCTTAAAACTCAACATTCAGAAAAACTAAGATCATGGCATCCAGTCCCATCACTTCGTGGCAAATAGATGGTGAAGCAATTGAAACAGTGACAGACTTTATTTTCTTGGGCTCTGAAATCATTGAAGATGGTGACTGCAGCCATGAAATTAAGATGCTTGCTCCTTGGAAGAAGAGCTATGACAAACCTAGACAGCATATTGAAAAGTAGAGACATTACTTTCCAACAAAGGTCCATATAATCAAATCTATGGTTTTTTCAGCAGTCATGGATGGATGTGAGAGTTGGACCATAAAGAAGGCTGAGCATTGAAGAACTGATGCTTTTGAACTGTGGTGTTGGAGAAGACTCTTGAGAGTCCCTTGGACTGCAAGAAGATCCAATAAGTCCATCCTAAAGGAAATCAGTCCTGAATATTCATTGGAAGGACTGATGCTGAAGCTGAAACTCCAATATTTTGGCTAAGTGATGCAAAGGATTGACTCTTTGGAAAAGACCGTGATGCTGGGAAAGTTTGGGGACAGGAAGAGAAGGGGACAACAGAGGATGAGATGGTTGGATGCCATCATCAAGTCCGTGGACATGAGTCTGAGCAGGCTCTGGGAGTTGGTGATGGATAGGGAGGCCTGGTGTGCTGCAGTCCATGGGGCTGCAAAGAGCAGACACGACTGAGCGACTGAACTGAACTGAACTGAACTGAACTGTGTGGAATCAAAAATATGACACAAATGAACTGGTCTGTGAAACAGAAATGAAATATTGGACACAAAGAGCAGAGCAGCAGTTGCCCATGACAATGGTGGGGAGGGACAGAGTGGGAGTTTGGAGTTAGTAGATGCAATTATATACATAATGAATGAATTGGCAACAAAGTCCTACCGTATAGCATAGGGAATGATATTCAACATCCTGTGATTAAACCATAATGGAAAAGAATATGAAAAAGGATGTTCATATATATCACTGAGTCACTGCTGTACAGCAGAAATTAATACAACATTGTAAATCAACTGTACTTCAATAAAATACATTTTAAAAAATGAAATTTCACCTGAGAAACAAAACTAGTGCAGCTCTGTGTGGCTGGTGATGAACACAGCCAGGTGTGCACCCCAGGCCCCACCCCCCAGGTGTGCACCCCAGGCCCCACCCCCAGGCCCTGCCCCCAGGTGTGCATCCCCCAGGCCCCGCCCCCAGATGTGTACCCCCAGGCCCCACCCCCAGGTGTGCACCCCAGGCCCCGCCCCCACCCCAGCCCAGTTAGCCAGCTCCTGGGAAGACCATGCAGCTCCAGCAGCTGGCTCACCTGCTTTAACGAATGAAACATAGATCCACAGTGAAGTGATTCCTGGCTTCCTTCCTGTTCACTGATGAGCCCTGTGAGCTGGCAGAAAAGCACCTACCTCCCCAGTTTGCCACCGTAAGTCACCCCAGTGACCCCCAACCATCAGGACATTTGCTAGACATCACCAGCATCCAGCAAGCTGAGGCAGGGGCAGGCCCTCTCCTAGGACCTGGAGCAGTAGTACCCTGTAGTCTGGGCTCTGTCCACCCTCAAATAGCAACCCAGGTGAGTGGAGACCCGGCTCCCCTGCCCGGGGGCACTCAGCAGGTAAGCTCTGCCTCCAGCCCCTCTCCCCTCAGTCTGTGACCCAGGCCCTCCCTTTGCCTTCGGCTTGTAGAGGGTCAGAGCGTCGGGGTCCTTGCTCTAGCATGGACAGCGGCTACTCAGGAGGCTGGCTCGGGAGAGGGGTGGTTGTAGTCCACTCATCTCTGGAGAAGCCGGGCCCAGGCCCTCGGCACCTGCAGTGGACCTACAAACCCGGAGCACCCCGTGCCTGCCCACCCTCTCGTAAGTGTGGGTTGCGGCCAGCATAAAGAAAGGACTCCTGTCTGAACACAGTCCTGCCTCAAGTTTGATTCAGCCTGGGAGTTGGAATTTCCCAGCCTTTTATCACATAACGCCTTTTAGTGAAGTGGAATGGAAAATTACAAAACCAGTAGACTTCGAAAGTGAAATAATAAGAATAAAGACAGTAATCTCATTCATTTTCCAGGGGAACTGGGTTTGGTCATTACAGTGTGTGAAAGTCCCTATACGTGAGCCATCTGTCTGTCTGCCTCTCTCTCTTTCTGTTTCTCTGTCCCTCTCTCTCTTTCCTATGAACTCAGAAGCCCCCCACTTTGTCCATCGATACTGGGCTCAGGCTTCCATTCATCCACTTACCTCTTGGATCCGCTCCCATGGACGTTTTCTGTTGTTTTACTAACAGGTTTATTGGGATACTGTTGGCATAAGTAGCCCACGTTTAAAGTGTGCAGCTTGTTGGCTTTTGACACACATGCACCAGGAAACTTCACAACTAAGACAGTGAGCACCCTGTCTCTCTCAACACCCGTGCCCCCCCACCATCGCCAAGACAATGTGCGTGGAGGTTTAGGGTGAGCTGCTGGCTCAAGGGTGGGCTGTGGCTGCCAGGACCCAGGAGGAAGCAGAGCCTTAGTGACCGGTACTGAGTCTTGTTAAAAACTCAGGTGAAGATGTGGCCTGAGGACAGATGTGTTTTAGGATATGGCCAAGTCCCTGCTCCACCACGAATTCCTTGTCATCCTGGCCAGGAGCAGACAGGTCTTATCAGCATTTGCAGGTTGAAATGATCTCATCTTACAAAGAAATATTTGGGGTCTAGCTTGGAATTACAAGAAGAAAAAAAGCATTCACCCAGAGAATTTAAGCAGCAGGTAGGGCTTTGTTTTTTGAATTCCACTTTTTAAGAAGGGATGAGATTTTTCCACTCCAGGTTTGGGGGAGAGGTAGACAGAAGGGGACTTGGAACCCTCTCCATCCCCAGGACGGGTTTCCTGCCACATTCCTGCTGTGGGTTCTGCCTCTGGGGCACTGACAGACATGGGCCAAGGATCCAGATGCCAAAGGACCATGCAGAACACTCCGGCTTCCTTTGTGCAAAAGTCTGCACTGTACCCCAGTGTCTGGCAGCCATGACGTTCACAGGTGACGTTCACAGGTGACGTCCACAGGTGACACCCACAGGTGACGCCCACAGGTGACACCCACAGGTAATGCCCACAGGTGACGTGCACAGGTGACACCCACAGGTGACAGCCGCAGGTGATGCCTACAGGTGATGCCCACAGGTGATGCCCAAAGGTGACGCCCACAGGTGATAGCCACAGGTGACGCCCACAGGTGACACCCACAGGTGACGGCCGCAGGTGACGCCCACAGGTGATAGCCGCAGGTGACGCCCACAGGTGAAGCCCACAGGTGATGCGCACAGGTGATGCCCACAGGTGGCTCCCACAGGTGACGCCCACAGGTGACGTGCACAGGTGATGCACACAGGTGACGCCCACAGGTGACGTGCACAGGTGACGCTCACAGGTGACGGCCGCAGGTGACACCCACAGGTGACGTGCACAGGTGACACCCACAGGTGACAGCCGCAGGTGACGCCCACAGGTTACACCCACAGGTGACGGCCGCAGGTGATGCCCACAGGTGACGCCCACAGGTGATAGCCGGAGGTGACGCCCACAGGTGATGCCCACAGGTGACGGCTGCAGGTGACGCCCGCAGGTGAGGCTGCTGTGACTCAGCCCCAAGTGTGTGGGGCCACAGGGCCCTCAGGGGCACAGGGGAGGCCGCTCCAAAGCGCTCAGGTCTCGCCCTAGCCAGCAAGTCCTGAGTCCAGGGCTCCCTCTCGCCCTGGATTAGATGGTTCTTGCTTCAGATTTTCAAAGGCACCACGGAGAGTCTGTCAGGAAAACAGGCGATTAGGATCGAGTCTCTCTTTGCAACCTTGCTTAACAGAGGGAGCCTCCCCTTCCACGAAGGCTCCTCCCATGGCCAATACTGACTGTCAAACAGCAGGCTCCGGAAACGAGGCGGCGGAGACCTCTGAAGAGCAGCCTGCGCCCTTCAGAGCAGGCAGACACAGCACCTGTCAGAGGAAGGGCCAGTTTCGGGTGGAAAATGAGGAGGAGGAGGAGATGGCTGCTTGCCCAGGATGCAGGCACTGTTCTGTGTGTCCGCAACACTTCCACCAACACCTGGAAAAGCTCACTTTGTTTACATTAATTCAAGCCACATGACATGGCTGATCTCAGCCATTTTCTACCTTCAAACAGGGTCATTACAAAACAGAAAACACGCACAAGTCTGGGGGCCTCCTCCTCCTCCTCCGTGCCCCCGGACCCCGGCTTTGGAGAAGCATCCATTCAGGTTCTCTGCCCATTTTTTGTGGGTTGTTTGGTTTTTTGATGTTGTGCTTTCCTGAGCTGCTTGTGTGCCTTGGAGACTAGTCCCTTTTCAGTCACATCATTTGCAAATATTTTCTTCCATCCTGCTGTTTCCATTCTGTTTATGGTTTCCTTTGCTGTGAAGAAGATTTTAAGTATAATTGGTCCCATTTATTTGTTTTTGTTTTTATTTTCATTACTCTAGAAGGTGTATCCAAAGAGAATGAAATAGTGCCATTTGCAGTAACATCAACAGACCTAGAGACTATCATCTTAATGAAGGAAGTCAAATAGAGAAAGATGAATATGGTATCACTTATATGTGGAATCTTTTTAAGTGATACAAATGAATTTATTTACAAAACAGCAACAGATTCACAGACATAGAAAACAAACTTAGTTTATCAAAGTGGAGAGCTGGGAGGAGGGAGGATAAATTAGAAATTGTGGATTAGCAAATACCCTCTGTTAGTTACAACCTACCGTAGGGCACAGAGAACTCTACTCAATATTCTGGTATAACCTACGTGGGGAAAATCTGAGAAAGAACAGCAGAAACTACAAAGAACCATCATAACTATAAATCAACTATATTCCAATATAAAATAAAAGTGTTTAAAAAAGAAAAATGCTACTTACTCCTGGCTGCTTCACTAACAGCTAATCCTATACTGTTTGGAGACCTTCGCTCACACATTTTAGGACAAAGGGGATTTGATGGCAGCTGTTTCTTTTAAACCTCAGCCTCCAGGGGTCCCAGGAGCAGGCTGCCAGGGGAGAAAGTGGTGCTAACGGGATCCCGGCAGGAGCCAGTAAGGGCACACTCCCCACAGCCCTCGGGGCCCATCTTGTCTCCAGATGGAAGGCGTCTCACTGGAGGGAAGGCAGCTCGTCTTTCCCAGCGCTGAGTGAGCGCCAGGCCCTGGGGAGGGACAGACTCAACCCGGGCGCTGGGGACACAGGAGGACGTCCGCCCACAGGAGCAGCCTGAGCAGCCAGGGAGGACCACAGAGTGAGCCCCGGTTGGAGCGGGTGAGCCCGCCGCGGGCACGCGTGGGAGCTGGGCCACGCACATGTCTTCTGGGGGGCCTGTGTGCCTTGGTCAGCCGCCCTTCCCACTCAGAATTCTGGAGGCCGTCCCTGGCCTCCCTATCCCTGCTTCCCACCCCAGGGCCAGCTGCGGTGGGTTTATGTCCGCCACCCGCTGCTTTCTGGTGGCCTCTTCTGTCTGTCTGTCTGTCTGCTTGCGTTTCTGCTCTGTGAGGACTTGGAGGGCTGCCCTGCTGAGCTGGGCTTCCCTGGGGTGAGAGCTCTGAGACCCTGTATCTCTGGGAAGCCCCAGTGAGAGGAGCAGCCGAGCTCCCCTTAAAATGCCAGGTTCCCCCTGGGTCTGAATGAGCCCAGCACCCACCCTGGTCCTCCAGGAGGAGAGGCCCTCCATGGAGTGGATGCCCCCAGCAGTCAGCACCCCCATGCCCTCCCATGCCATCAGCCCATTTTTGCCATTTAATCACCGGCTGCCGTGACTCTAGAGGACTCGGCCTCTGGGGACAAACTGCTCATCTCTAAGCCTCTTTGGTCTACAGGGCCCCCTCACAAAGTGGTCACCCTCCCGCCCCCTTGGATCCCGCTCCTACGGCCCTCACAGGCTGGCCTCGCCCCGTCTCCCAAGCTGGAGGTCACAGCGGCAGCAGTAGCCACGTGGCGCCACAATGGACACTTGGAAGACGCTCATGGGCCGTGTCGCTGGCTGCCTGGGCCTGGCTCTGGACCCTTCCGGAGCCCCCAGCAGGGTGATGCATCTTTGAGGGGGGCTGGGCAAAGGCTCGCACTTTAAACTTCAAGGGTGGAGGGCTGTCCCGGGACGGGAGACGGCCCCCTTGTTTGCTCCCCTGAGTCCCAGGACGGCTGGCATTCCCAGGGCAACGAGGGCTCAGGCAGCTGCACACCGGGTGTGCCTGCGTCCAGAGACCAAGGGCCTTCACGGTGGAAGGCGGCCTCCTTCTGCAGCCTCCGGGAGCCCAGGCCAGCCTCCACGGGGAGCAGTTCTTCCTCCAAGCCCACTCCCCTCTGGACTCGGGTCAGCAGGCCGGGCGAGAGGACAAGGCCAGGCTGATGAAGTGGCCTTGCATCCAGGCAGGCCGCGGCTCTGCTTCCCCTGGACTTGAACATGCGCGAGTCACTGCCGCAGAGGCCCAGGCCCTCTCTCGTGTGTGCCGGGGAGAGAGGCCCAGGGCCCCGCTTGTGTGTGTCAGGGAGAGAGGCCCAGGGCCATGCTTGTGTGTGCTGGGGAGAGAGGCCCAGGGCCCCCGCTCGTGTGTGCTGGAGACAGAGGCCCAGGGCCTCGCTCATGTGTGTCAGGGAGAGGCCCAGGACCCCGCTCGTGTGTGCCGGAGACAGAGGCCCAGGGCCTTGCCCGTGTGTGCCGCTGGGCTGTGATCAGGAGAGACTGAGGCCCCAGGGCGGTGGCGGGCAGGCTGGCTGTGGGCTGTGCTCTTCTCAGGGTCCTTACCATTCGCAGAGGGGATATTGACCCATTTCTTTTTGTGGGGTCTTTTTAGTATCAGGGTGAGGCTGACCTCATCATATTACAAATTAAGAAGCATTCCTGCCTCTTTAATCTTTTGGACTAGTTTGAGACATATAGGTGTCAACTTTTCTTTAATGTTTTGTAGAATTTATCTGTAAAGCCATCTGGCCTTGGACTTTCATTTGTCAGCAGTTTTTGTGATTGGTTTGTTTGTTATCACTACTGATTCCATTTCATTACTGGTAATCAGCCTGATCTAATTCTTCCTGATTCAGTCTTTGGAGATTGTATGTTATTAATACTGTGAATTTACCCATTTCTTCTAAACTATCCATTTTATTGGTGCATAGCTATTCATAGTAATCTCCTCTGATCATTTGTATCTCTATGGTGTCAGTTGTAACTTCTCCTTTCTCATTTTTGATTTTATTTATTTGAGTCCTCTCTCTTTTTCTGGATGAATCTGGATAAAGGTTCATCAGTTTTGTTTATCTTTTCAAAACACCAGCTCATACCTTCACTGATTCTTTCTCTGTCTTCTGGGCGGTCTCTTTTCATTGATTTCCACTCTCTCTGATTGCTCTGATTTCTGATTTCTCTCCTTCTAATAATCCTGGGTTCTCTTTGCTCTTCTTTCTCTAGTCCTGTGAGCGTGAGGCTAGGCTGACTATCTGAGCTGCTCTCGCTTCCTGAGGCGGACTGGGGTCACTGTGACCACATTGATTGTGGATTGCTGTGCTTCCATTTTTATTTGTCTCCAGATATTGCTTTTATTTCCTTTCTATTTCTTCTGTAATACATTGGTTGTTTTGGAGCATATTGTTAGACTTTATATGTTTGTTGATTTTGCAGTATTTTTTAATTGATTTCTAGCCTCATAATGTTGTATTCAGAAAAGATGTTTGATATGATTTCAGTCTTCTTAAAATTATTGACACCACTTGGAGAATGTCCCATGTGTACTTGAAAACAATGTGTATTCTGCTGCTTTTGGATAAAATATATATGTACGTATGTGTAAATATATGTGTAAGTTATGATTTTTCCAGTAGTCTTGTGTGGATGTGAGATTTGAACCATAAAGAAGGCTGAGCACCAAAGGATTTATGCTTTTGAACTGTGGTGTTGGAGAAGATTCTTAAGAGTCCCTTGGACTGCGAGGAGATCCAACCAGCCCATCCTAAAGGAAATCAGTCCTGGGTGTTCATTGGAAGGACTGATGCTGAAGCTGAAACTCCAATGCTTTGACCACCTGGTGTGAAGAGCTGACTCATTAGAAAAGACCCTGATGCTGGGAAAGATTGAGGGCAGGAGGAGAAGGGGGACAACAGGGGATGAGATGGTTGGATGGCATCACCAACTCAACTGGACATGAGTTTGAGCAAGCTCTGAGTGATAGTGAAGGACAGGAAGCCTGGTGTGCTGCAGTCCATGAGGTCACAAAGAGCTGGACATGACTGAGCAACTGAGCAACAACATGCATGCATGTATCTGTTAAGTCTATCTGGTTTAACGGGTAGTTTAAGGCCAGTGTTTTCTTACTGATTTTCTGTCTAGATGGTCCATCCCTTTGACATGTTAGGTGTTCAGGTCTTCACTATTATTGTGTTACTGTCAATCAATTTCTCCCTTTATGGTTAATATTTAATTTATGCATTTAGGTGCTTCTATGTTGGGTGCATGGAGAAGGCAATGGCACCCCCACTCCAGTACTCTTGCCTGGAAAATCCCATGGACGGAGGAGCCTGGTGGGCTGCAGTCCATGGGGTCACTAGGAGTCGGACACCGACTTAGTGACTTCACTTTCACTTTTCACCTTCATGCATTGGAGAAGGAAATGGCAACCCACTCCAATATTCTTGCCTGGAGAATCCCAGGGACGGCAGAGCCTGGTGGGCTGGCATCTCTGAGATTGCAGAGTCAGACAAGACTGAAGCAACTTAGCAGCAGCAGCACGTTGGGTGCAAACATATTTACAGTTGTTATAACTTCTTACTGGGTTGACCCCTTCATCCTGTAATATACTTTTTTATGTCTTTTTGTTGCTGCTGCTGCTAAGTCGCTTCAGTCGTGTCCAACTCTGTGCGACCCCATAGACGGCAGCCCACCAGGCTCCTCCATCCATGGGATTCTCCAGGCAACAGTACTGGAGAGCGTTGCCATTGCCTTCTCCATGTCTTGTTGCAGTTTTGTTTTAAGGTCTGTCTTGTCTGGTATAAGTAGATTCCCCTTCATTTCTGTCTGCACAGAATACCGTTCCCCATCCCCTTACCTCTAGTCCGTGTGTGTCTTTATAGTGCAAGTGAGCGGCTGGCAGGGAGCACACGCGGGCCTTATTTCTCCATGCATTCAGCCCCTGTATGTCTGGAGCATTTAGTCCACTGACATTTAAAGTGATCCTTGATAGGTATGTGCTTATTGCCATTTTGTTAGTTGCTTTCCAATAGCTTTTACAGTTCTTTTTGCTTCTTCTTCTTTTGCTTCCTTCCCTTGTGACCTCATGACTGTTTAATCTCATGTTTGAATTCCTTACTCTTCTTTGTGTGTCTGTTACAGGCTTTTGATTTGTGGTTATCATGAGGTTCATGTATAACAACTTATAGAAATACGTGATTACTTAATTTGATGACCTCAAGTTCAAATGCATCCTAACAACCTTACCTTATCACCCCACACACATGTTTGGTTTGCTGATGTCACATTTTACACCCTAACCGCTTATTATGGACATAGATGGTTTCAATGCTTTTGCCTTTAAACCTTCCTACTAGACTGACAAGTAGTTGCTCTATTACTTTTACTCAGTGCTTGCCTTTACCAGTGAGATTTTTTTTTCTTTCATAGTTTTTATGGAGAAGTCCCTTTAACATTTCTTGTAAGGCCAGTTTAGTGGTGCTGAAATCTTTTGGCTTTTGTTCGTCTGTAAAGCTTTTCTCTCCCCTTCAAATCTAAGCGATGGCCTTGCCAGTCAGAGTATTCTTGGTTGTAGGGTCCCTTTCATCACTTAGTATATATAGCACCGCTTCTTTCTGGCAAAGTTTCTGCTGAAAGGTCAGCTAATGGTCTTATGGGCATTTCCTTGTAGGTACCTATGGGCATTTCCTTGTAGGTAACCAGCTGGTTTTCTCTTGCTGCTTTTAGGATTCCATCTTTATCTTTAGTTTGGCCACTTTGACTATAATGTGCTGGTGCCAGCCTCTTTGAGTCGTCCTTGTTTAGGGCTCTCTGTGCTTCCTGGACCTGGCTGTCCTTTTCCTTTCCCAAGTCAGGGACGTTTTCAGCAACTATTTCTTCAAAGAAGTTATCTGCCCCTTTTCCCATCTTTTCTCATTCTGGGACCCCTGTATGTGATGTTGTTATAGAAGTCTCTTAAACTGGCCTCATTTTTTTACTCTTTTTCTCCTTTCTCTGTTCAACTCCAATGATTTCACCGCTCCGTCTTCCAGATCACAGACCCCTTCCTCTGCATGATCTAATCTACTGTTGATTCCTTCTGGTGTTGTTTTTCTTCAGCAACTGTTTTCTTCAGCTCTGTTTGGTTCCTCTTTACATTATCTCTGCTGAAATTTTCACTGTATCTATCCTTCTTCTGCGTCCATGAGCATCTTTTGAGTGTAGCCGTGAACTCCTTAGTAGGTACACGGCCAATCCTTGCTTTTAGCTCTCTCCCTGAGGGCCTCTGCGTTCTGCTTTTGCCCAACTCTCTGTTCGTTTCTATGTATTGGGCTCTTTGGTCACTCTTCCCAGTCTTGGATGAGAGGCCTTGGGTGGGGAGATGTCCTTGGGGGCCCACAGCATGCCCCTCTGCGGTCCCCAGAGCTCCGTGCTGCAGGAGGGCCCCTCTGTGGGCTGCATGGACCCTTCTGTCGTGGGGGGCGCTGACTGTGGCAGACACCCTGAAGGGCAGGGCAGGCCTCCTGAGCAGTGAGCCATGTGGCCCCGGTGGGGGAGACAGCGGCCAGCCCACTGGCAGCCAGGGCCAGCCCCCACGTGCTGACCTGGGGGCACTCAGGATGGACCAAGAGCAGCCGCGTGTGGGGCCGGGGGAGCCCCCAGGGCTGGCGCTGGCCCCTGATGGCTGGGGCTGGACCCTGGGCTTGCTGTGGGCAGGGCTGGGTCCCTAAGCACGTGGTGCCCAGCCAGTGGTGGGCAGGAAAGGACGGGTGCTGACAGCTCGTGCTGGCTAAGCCGCTGGCATCAGAGGCCAGGAGGAGGGCTCCAACGCGGTGCCGGCCAGCGCCGGTGCCCACTTGGCAGCAGAAGCCTCCACGGGGGCTGCTGCCAGCGCCTGTGCCCCAGGGCTGCCGCGGGGCCCCGCCTCCCTGGAGGCGGCCCAGGTCAGCAGGGGGTCTGGCCCGGCTCCCGCAGACTGCCACCCCACCCGGGTCTCCCCGGCCTGGACAGGCAGAGTCTGTCCCCACAGCCCTCCGGCTCTCCTGAAAGGAAGCCAGACATTCTGGGAACTTGTCTTCCTGCTGCAGGAGCCCCAAGCTGAGGAGCTCGACGTGGGGCTCAGACCAGCCTGCTCCTCGGGGGAGCCTCTGCGACCGTGAGATCCATCCCCCTGGTGAGTCGCCGGCTGCAGGGTGGGGGTCTCCAGACACTGCCCCGCTGCTGCCTGTCTGGCTGTGGGTCTGTTGCACCTTTAGTCCCGGGGCCCCCTTTCTGCTAGTTTCTGGACGTTCTTGTTGATGTCGCTCTGAGTGTCTGTGGGAGGAAGTGGGTTCAGGGTCCTTCTCCGCCCTCTGGGCCCCCAGCACTGCTAGCTTCGGAGCTGTTTCTGTCGCCTCCCACAGAGCTCACAGATGCGCAGCCTCCAGCCTCCTGCAGGGACACGGGGCCCCCAGGGTGCTGCCAGACAGTCAGGAGGGGTGGGGTCCTCACAGTGCAGACCTGACAGTGGAGCAGGGCTCACCCCTGGGGGCTCAGAAGGGGCCACCCTCAGGCCAAGGAGGGTGGCTGCACGGAGTCCGTGAGTGAGGAGGGGGTCTCCCTTGGGGCCCAGGGCATCCTGCGGTTTCATCATCACAGTGGAGCCTGGCCCAGGCTGGGCTGCTCTTGCCCCCCAAATCTAGCCTGTCCCCCACCCCGTCCCCAGCAGGTCGGCACAGCCGCCTCCCGGCCCTGGACCCTGCCGGCTCCACCCCCTGCCCTTCTCGACTGCAAATGTCTCCCTGCTCCTCCATCACACCCCAGCAGGTGCAGGCTTGGGCTCGGGGCACTGGGGTTAGCCACACGACCTGGCAAACCCCGATCCAGCAAGCCGGCAGCTCCAGAGACTTAAAGCTGTTTCTAACGGGTCTGCTGCCGGCCTGCAGCTTCTCCTTTAGTTTTCATGAGCCCCCTGTGCCCGAGCATGGAGGGCTGGTCTCCCGCGTGCTCTTGGACCCCAAAGCGGGCAGTGGGTCATTCCCTCTCTTCTGGTTCCCGCGCCAACACCCCTTGGTCCCCAAACCACAGGGAACTCAGCCCCTACCTGCTTCCACAGGGAGACCTGCTGGCCTTGAGCCAGCCTCCCTGGCTCCGTTTGTGCACCATGTGGGCCTGGGCTGGCCTTCCTGCAGGGCTCGTGGCCTTCAGATTCCCAGCTCCAGCTGCAGCTGCTCACAGCTGTGTCCACAGCCAGCCCTGTGTCCCAAGGGTCAGCCAGTGTCCAAGCCCCAGAGGTGGCTCCCCGGTGCTCACACCCACGCACACACATGCAGCGTGCAACACACACAGGAACTCCTTTTGCACCTCAGGCTGCCCGGGCACGGTGCTGAAACCCGACCCTGTACTCCCACAGTCGGAGGTTTAAACAACCGCCAGTTCCAGATGAAAAACCTCGCTTTCTGTCCCCGGAAACTTACCTTGATCTCAGTTCCTAATTATGCCAGGGGTGCCTTTGGAATGACCTTACCTGGTCTCAGGGGTCCACAGGGGGTCTGGAATCTCCCATGAGGCTTCTTTGGACCAGTGTCCACCTTGTATCCTGAAATGGAGGGCCTTGATAGGAAACACATGATGCAGCTCGGCCAGCAGATGAGGCCGTGACTGCGTTGGATAGTCTGTCCCTCACAGTCCCCAGAGGAGGGTGGCAGGGCAGAGGGAGCGTGGTTTCTGTGGGAAGGCCCAGGGGAGGCAGGCGGAGGGTGGGCAGGCTTGTGGGATTCCAGGGGTCCCAGGGTGCAGGGCCATCCCTGGCTGTCTGGCACCCCATCCTGGGTGAGGAGGGCAGGTGGATCGTGGCTCAGAGCGTGGGTTCCCCCGAAGAGAGGGTGAGGGTCCTGGATTGCTCAGTGTGCATTTCAAAAGTGCACCAGGAGGCCCAGACCCAGCACCGGGGCGTCAGGCGTGTAGGGGTGGGTGTGCAGGGCGGACATCAGGACGCCGGAGACACGGTGAACTCAGTGATGAGCTGGGGGCACTGCAGACTCGCAACAGAAGGTGCTGTGTGCTGTCCTGGAGGCGAAACTCGAGACCCAGGTGTGGGCAGGGCGGCTTCCCCTGAAGCCTCACCCGTTGGCAGGTCCCGGGTCCTCGCAGGGCACCCTTCTGTGGTCTGTGTCCCGACCGCCTCCCTGTAAGGACACTGGTCCTCCGGGTCAGGGCCACTGGTGACCTCACTTAGCCCTTAGTCACTTCCATCACGCTCCGCCATCCTGGGGTCAGATGCACAGCTCAGCCCAGAGCAGCCGCTGTGCCGGCACCACACACCCCGGCCATCTCTGCCTGGGGTCACCCACATGAGAAGCAGAGAAGAGTCGCTGTCACTTAAGTTTCCAAATGCCCAAAGGCCCCAAATGGGATTTACCATCAGCTGCTACTTCCCCTAATCCAGGAAACCGGTCCAGAAAGCGGCAAGGCTGCTGGTCTGAATGCACTGTGAGCCGCTGACAGGCCAAGCCCCAGGAAGGTGCAAGGGGGCGAGGGAAACATCTGGGGCATAGCCGCCTTGTTATCAGCAAGGAGCTGGGCTCATGAGCTCTCAGACCAGCACAGCACAGCATGCCAGGTCTGCACATTCTAATTTATCCAGAACATGAACAAAAGCTACACCATGAAGAACCACGGAAGGGTGACCTACGATGCCGACGTGCTAAAGATGTTTTGGGAGAAAAAAATCAAGCTTCACACGGAACAACTGCAAAAGGAGGACATGAGGATCCGCAGGAGCGCCCTGGACAGGTGAGCTCGGCGCCAGCAAGCTGAGGGCACAGAGACACACCGGTACCAGGGCTGCCAGCCTTCAGGCTGAAGGAGTCTACAGACCCCACCACCACCCCCTTCCCATCCCCAGATCAGTGTCAGCTGAGGAGTGGGTACGAATCACTGAACATCAACCATGCCAACTCAGCTTCAGAATCATATCACTGATCAGTAGTGGTAGAGAAGAACATTCCCTCCCTCCCTCGCCCATTCCTCCATCACCCCATCCGTCCATCACCCCATCCCTCCATCACCCCATCCCTCCATCACCCCTTCCCTCCGTCACCCTATCCCTCCGTCACCCCATCCCTCCATCATCTTATCCCTCCATCATCTTATTCCTCCATCACCCCATCCCTCCATCACCCCTTCCCTCCATCACCCCATCACTCCGTCACCTTATCCCTCCATCACCCCATCCATCCATCATCTTATTCCTCCATCACCCCATCCCTCCATCACCCCTTCCCTCCATCACCCCATCACTCCGTCACCTTATCCCTCCATCACCCCATCCATCCATCATCTTATTCCTCCATCACCCCATCCCTCCATCACCCCTTCCCTCCATCACCCCATCACTCCGTCACCTTATCCCTCCATCACCCCATCCATCCATCATCTTATTCCTCCATCACCCCATCCCTCCATCACCCCTTCCCTCCATCACCCCATCCCTGCGTCACCTTATCCCTCCATCACCCCATCCCTCCATCATCTTATTCCTCCATCACCCCATGCCTCCATCACCCCATTCCTCCATCATCTTATCCCTCCCTCGCCCATCCCTCCATCACCCCTTCCCTCCATCACCCCATCCCTCCATCACCCCATCCCTCCATCACCCCTTCCCTCCATCACCCCTTCCCTCCATCATCTTATCCCTCCATCATCTTATTCCTCCATCACCCCATCCCTCCATCACCCCATCCCTCCATCACCCCATCCCTCCCTCGCCCATTCCTCCATGACCCCATCCCTCCATGACCCCATCCCTCCATCACCCCATCCCTCCGTCACCCCTTCCCTCCGTCACCTTATCCCTCCCTCGCCCATCCCTCCATCGCCCCTTCCCTCCATCACCCCTTCCCTCCATCATCTTATCCCTCCATCATCTTATTCCTCCATCACCCCATCCCTCCATCACCCCATCCCTCCATCACCCCATCCCTCCCTCGCCCATTCCTCCATGACCCCATCCCTCCATCACCCCATCCCTCCATCACCCCATCCCTCCGTCACCCCTTCCCTCCGTCACCTTATCCCTCCCTCGCCCATCCCTCCATCACCCCTTCCCTCCATCACCCCTTCCCTCCATCATCTTATCCCTCCATCATCTTATTCCTCCATCACCCCATCCCTCCATCACCCCATCCCTCCATCACCCCATCCCTCCCTCGCCCATTCCT
Source organism: Nanger dama (assembly GCA_917880005.1). Taxonomy (NCBI): domain Eukaryota; kingdom Metazoa; phylum Chordata; class Mammalia; order Artiodactyla; family Bovidae; genus Nanger; species Nanger dama. The sequence goes on along the minus strand of CAKJTW010000118.1, from coordinate 3,036,028 downwards.
CCATGACCCCATCCCTCCATGACCCCATCCCTCCATCACCCCTTCCCTCCATCACCCCATCACTCCGTCACCTTATCCCTCCATCACCCCATCCCTCCATCATCTTATTCCTCCATCACCCCATGCCTCCATCACCCCATGCCTCCATCACCCCATTCCTCCATCATCTTATCCCTCCCTCGCCCATCCCGCCATTACCCCATCCCTCCATCACCCTTTCCCTCCATCACCCCTTCCCTCCATCATCTTATCCCTCCATCATCTTATTCCTCCATCACCCCATCCCTCCATCACCCCATCCCTCCATCACCCCATCCCTCCCTCGCCCATTCCTCCATGACCCCATCCCTCCATCACTCCATCCCTCCATCACCCCTTCCCTCCATCACCTTATCCCTCCATCACCTTATCCCTCTGTCACCCCATCCTTCTGTCACCTTATCCCTCCATCACCCCATCCCTCCATCACCCCATCCCTCCATCACCCCTTCCCTCCACCACCCCATCCCTCCATCACCTTATTCCTCCATCACCCCATCCCTCCATCACCCATCCCTCCATCACCCCTTCCCTCCATCACCTTATCCCTCCATCACCTTATCCCTCTGTCACCCCATCCTTCTGTCACCTTATCCCTCCATCACCCCTTCCCTCCATCACCCCATCCCTCCATCACCCCATCCCTCCATCACCTTATCCCTCCATCACCCCATCCCTCCATCACCTTATCCCTCCATCACCCCATCCCTCCATCATCTTATTCCTCCATCACCCCATGCCTCCATCACCCCATCCCTCCATCATCTTATCCCTCCCTCGCCCTTCCCTCCACCACCCCTTCCCTCCATCATCTTATCCCTCCATCATCTTATTCCTCCATCACCCCATCCCTCCATCACCCCATCCCTCCATCACCCCATCCCTCCCTCGCCCATTCCTCCATGACCCCATCCCTCCATCACCCCATCCCTCCATCACCCCATCCCTCCATCACCCCTTCCCTCCATCACCTTATCCCTCCATCACCTTATCCCTCTGTCACCCCATCCTTCTGTCACCTTATCCCTCCATCACCCCTTCCCTCCATCGCCCCATCCCTCCATCACCCCATCCCTCCATCACCCCATCCCTCCATCACCCCATCCCTCCATCACCCCTTCCCTCCATCGCCCCATCCCTCCATCACCTTATCCCTCCATCACCCCATCCCTCCATCACCTTATCCCTCCATCACCCCTTCTCTCCATCACCCCATCCCTCTGTCACCTTATCCCTCCATCACCCCATCCCTCCATTACCTTATCCCTCCATCACCCCTTCTCTCCATCACCCCATCCTTCCGTCACCTTATCCCTCTGTCACCCCATCCCTCCGTCACCCCTTCCCTCCGTCACTTTATCCCTCCGTCACCTTATCCCTCCATCACCCCTTCTCTCCATCACCCCATCCCTCCATCACCTTATCCCTCCGTCACCCCATCCTTCCGTCACCCCATCCCTCCATCACCTTATCCCTCCATCACCCCATCCCTCCATCACCCCTTCCCTCCGTCGCCTTATCCCTCCATCACCCCATCCCTCCATCACCCCTTCCCTCCATCACCCCATCCCTCCGTCACCCCATCCTTCCATCACCCCTTCCCTCCATCATCTTATCCCTCCATCACCCCATCCCTCCATCACCCCATCCCTCCATCACCCCTTCTCTCCATCACCTTATCCCTCCATCACCCCATCCCTTCATTCCCAATCTCCTGAGAGCCCTGTGGGAAGATACCCTGCAGAGTTTATCTGATTTTCTGTTTTCTGACATTTGCTCCCACTGGATGCAGTCAATCAGCAAGTCCATCCTGCTCCTTGTCACACATGTGCTTGACTTACAGACTCAAAGCCAACTCCACTTTCTTTCTGAGTGGACTCAGGGCCCTGTGGGTGCTGAGGGGTGTGTCCTAGGTGACCCTGAGCAGTGGACAGTTAAGAGGGAATGTTAGCACATAATTTGCACCAAGACAAAGTCTCAGATGGCCAGAAACTTCCAAAGTGGCCCCAACCTTAGTCCCCAAATAGCACCAGCAGCTGCTGCCCTGCAAGCTAGGCTGGAAAGGCGGATTCTTGGCTACTGTGGAGGGCTCAGCCTTGGTACTGACCCTGCCAGTGGCCAGAGGTCTGGTTGCCATGCTGCCCCCCCATTCTGTGCTTCTGGCCACTCGGCACAGGTGTGCAGCTGCGGTGCCTCCTGTCCACACTGTGTGGCCCCCAGAGGTGGTCACTGTCCTCATCTGGCCTCTTGGGATGGAGGTCCTGGCACAGAACCCTCATCTGAAGGGCTCCTGGCCCAGGATCCCTGCTGGGTGTCCATGGCCTCCCTCCCTGTCCTTCATGTGCCATCAGGCCCAGGACATTCTGGGTCTCAGCCCACGAGGGAAGGTCCCAGGAGCAGGCTGCGGGTCAGCACTGTCTCGTGGCTCACTGAGGCCCTGGCGGGGCTGACAGCCCCACCTTTCAGGACCTCTCAGGGGAGTCATGTTGGTGACGCAGCCTCAGCCCACCCCAGCCCCACCCCCGGGCAGCAGCAGCTCTGCCCTCGTGCCCAGGCGGGCAGGGCTGTCCAGGCCTCTCCGCCAGCTCGGGAAGGCGCCCTCCTCCCTGTGTGGGCACTTCCCACCAGGTTGCCCAGCAGCCCCGGACACGGGTCAGGTCAGGCTCCCATCCCAGCCTGCTCCCTGCAACCCAAACCCCGTGCTCACATGGGGCCCAAGGGCATGTTCAGTCTACGGGGCCCTGACCCCTCGGCGGGCCTGTCTCCCCTGGGTCACCCCTGGGTGTCGTGCTGTGGTCCCCACCACAGGCTCCTGTCCCGGGAAGCGAGCACCCGAGGGCCCACCTGGGGTCCTGGGTGGGGCAGGCTGACCAGGGCGCTGCGTCCCGGCCTCTGGTCCTGCAGGAACAGGCCTGCCCCGGCTGCGCTTTCCCCTCTGGGAGGAGCCCACAGGGCCCTTCCTCGTGGGCAGGCGGGGCCCTCAAAGACGGGGCAGGCACCGGGCCTAGAGCCTCAGGCAGCCCAATGTGCCGGGATCTCACTGAACCCTAACGGCCGCCCCCAGGCTCCGCAACGAGTGGGCTCGGCAGCTGGAGAGGAGGAACCAGATGCTGCAGAGCTCCCGGGAGGCGCCCCCACGGCCAGCCCCGCCGGGCACCCCTGCCCTGCATGCCAGGGACCAGCCTGTGGCCTGAGAGCGCCGCTCCCGCGGCCCGCGCTGCCCTTGCAGCAGCCCAGCCCCCCGAGTGGTTTTGCGTCACTAGCGTGATGTAAGCGCCCAATAAAATCTCAAATGAGTGGATGTTTCGTGCTCATTTCTCTTCATATCTGTAAAATGTACACACACTAAAAGCGAACATGATGCTACTAACCTCCAGTAAGTTAGAAAGGAATCGCTGGACTGTGGGGACTTGGGCAAATGTGAACACAAGTTAGTTCACCTTTGATCAAAATGTCTGCAAAAGCTCAGCCTAAGGACAGTGCCCAGCACGAAGCTGTGTAAAGCCGTGCGCCCCCAAGTCCCTTCAAAGTCCTCACTCGCCACCGCATCATCTCAGGACGCGACGCAGCCTCTCCCTCACTTGGGTCTGGGGCACAGCCTCCGGAGGCCGCAGAGGCCAGCAGGGCTGGGCTCAGTGCCTCAGCGTCGCCCCTGCCTGTCCCCTCAGCGGGGGCTGTGACCTCCCTGGGCCCCCGGATGAGCAGGGCGCTTGAGCCCACAGCAGAGGCCAGGCTGAGACAGGAGGACCAGGAGCCAACCGGAGGCCCGCTGGGGCTGCGCCCCCTCCACACGATCCACAGTGGGAGCCTCCACGCTGGCAGGACAGGACTCTGGGAAGGGGGCTGGGGCCCGGCTGTGCCGTCTCTGCAGATTGTGTGACAGGGAGGACAGATCCGACTCCACCTCAGGATTTTTAACCTTTGTGCTGCGGCGCCTTTGCTATGAGTTAGCAATTGTGGCTACGGCTTGAAATACACAGGTCAGCCCACTCTCAAGGCCCCAACCTTTACAGGCATAATACTTTCTCATTCATACAGAGATAAAAAGTTGCAGAACAGAGGATAATATTTTCCCATTGGAGGTTTACAGGAACATCGTGACCTGACCTACGTGGGCAGCTGCAAGAACAAAGGAGTCCCATAGCAAGAAGTTCACCACAAGCAGCCAAACCCCCTCCCCTTTCAGCATAAAAGGATCCTGAACTTTAAGTCGGCCGAGACACTCTTTGGGACTCTGGTCTGCCCTCGTCTCTGTCTGCTGGCTTTCTGAGTAAAATCACTGTTCTGTGCCACAACTCACCCCCCCACTTATTGGGCTGTTGAGTAGTAAACAGTACAGGTTTGGACTCTGTAACAGTTGGGTTTGGGTTCTGTTTTGTTCTGACCCCCGATCCAGTTGGCAAGGAGGGGGAAGGGTTGTGGGAGCTTCTCCAGAGACTTAACCAAAGGAAAACGCCAACACAAATGGCCACGTGACATCCACGACATTTCCAGAGGGGTCCACAGTAGACTGGACCACTAGCGAATATCCAGCAGAAAAGGTCCAGAACCTGACACAAATACAGGTGCTTGACTTGCCGAATGGCCCAGTGGAGAGGGCCCAGAGAAGGCCCGGCACAACACCAACCCGCAAACGCACGTTCTTGGGCCACCCTTCAAGCTGTCCATCAGAGCTCGTGACTCAGGACATTCCACTGATGAACACGCGGGGAATGTGGTGATTAATAACCCTAAAAATAGCTGGAGAATAGAAGTCCGTCAGTAAGACTTGAAAAGCCCCAAGCTGCTCCAGGGTAATTTCATCTGATAATGTGCTTAGAGCTCTGTGCTGTCAACACGGATAAACAGAGACGTCTGCTTGGACCGTCTGGGGGACGGGGTGTGTTGGTCCTGAACCCTATCCTCAGGACCTGCCACGCTACAGTGACCTGCTGACCTTCCTCCTCGTGGCAGAGGCCAAGGTGGCAAGAGACAAGGCTCTTCACCAGTCGCAGCTTCTCCGTCACTGATCTTTGTCCGGTCAAAGCTGAGCTACCCCAGAGGCCAGACGGTGCTTCATGCAGGGCGGAGACCGAGGAAGGGAGCTGGACCGAGGAATGGGGCGGGGACCGAGGAAACGGGTGGGGACCGAGGCAGGGGCGGAGACCGAGGAAGGGGGCGGGGACCGAGGCAGGGGGCGGGGCCCCATCTGGGCGCTCTAGACCGAGCCCTCCTCTCACCCTGCCCTTTTGCAATTTTCGACGTGTGCAGAGCATATTTAGGGGCTGGATTTCAAACAACTACTCTTTTTTTTCTGAAGGAGATTTTGAGACACAAAGAAATGGGGGCAGAGCTTGGAGGAGACACAGAGAGTCTCTTCTGTCCACAAGCCCTCACCCTCCCCCAGGACCTGGAGCGGCTGAGGAAGACCATGCGGCCCAAGGGCTGGGGGTCCCCCGACTGCCTGGACTCCAGGGGTGGCCCGGAGTTGGGGCTTGTCTGCCGTCGTGTGGGGGCCGACGCCCGCTGCAGGGAGGTCTGTGTGGCTCCTGCTGCCCTCAGAGAGCCGGGCCCCTGCACCGGGCAGTCAGCTCTCCCAAAGCAGCATGGGTGCTTGGCTCTGACTTATCCGAACACAACGGGACGAGGCCCGCTAGCTAACTGAGCTTTGGTCTGCTAAACCATGGAAGGGTTTGCCGGATTCAAAGATGTTGAGCAGAACCACACACTCTGAATAGTCACAGTGTCCCGGAGTCCACAGCTGCTCGTCCTCCAGAGCTGAGTCGGGTTGGGGAGCTGAGGGACTGCCAGGCACAGGTCCGGGGCCGGGGCATCCCTCCCGCTGGGCTGGTCCTCGTCCCTGGGTTTGGTCCTCGTCCCTGGGCTCCTTGCCCAGCCTAGGGGGTACTCAAAGCATACCCCATTCTGGCAGGACCACAACCCTCAGCCCAGAAACCCCCTGATAACATGGTCATCTTCCCACTGCTTCCTCTCAGTAGAACACGACAGGGTCTTGCTGCCACGTGAGTTACAAAGAAAGCTTGTGCTTTTCAGAGCTGTTTGGACCCGGAAATGCATGTAAGGGTTTGAGGGGCTATCGACTTGGGAACAGAAGCGCTCACATGGGGCTGGTCTTTGACTTCTAGATCACTGGGGGCTTCCTAGAGGAGGGTCCCCCGATGGGGCGGTGATGCTGGGACCTGGCAAACCAAGAGCAGGGCCGATTATAGGAGGAAGGCCTCCTAGAGGTGGCCGGTGCATACCGTGTCTCTTTCCTCAGCATTCATCTTTAAAAATAAGAGCATTTCCCAGGCTAGCCAAAATTAAGTTACTGTACTTAACAGAAAAGCATAAAGACTCTTGAACACCAGCTAATGCCAAGTCCCTTTTCGACTGTCCCTGGTTCCTGCAAGAGCAGGTTTGTGTGATCGAGACTCACATCAAATAGGTCTCCTTCCGCGGCTCTCGGGAAAACCAGCGCCCTGCGGACTGTCCCCTGGCCAACTGCACTCACTGCTCTGCTTACCCGTCCTGTCCCCTCCCGACTGCCCTCACTGCTCTGCTCACCCGTCCTATCTCATTCCTCAAAGACGGAAACACTCTCTAAGGGCGCAAGGGGCTTGAGCTAAACACGGAGGCTGGATGGCCTGCCACCAAAACCAGCACCTGGTCGCCCTCTGAGTGAGACTGAGTCTACATCCGCCAGCATCCAGTAGATACACCCCCGCCTCAATGCCTGAAGCCCAGGTCCCCAGCAGTCACCCCTCTGAGGGTCTGATCACAACCCCCACTGCGCCCCAAGGGTCACTTCCAGCAGCTGACACTGGGGACTCGCTAATCTGTCACCCCTTCCATGTTCATTAGACAGCATCCCTTTTTCAAGTGGGTCTTTCTCATGACTGGAGTTTAGACTGACTCAAGTGGGAGCAGAAAACAGGGAAGTGTTACATTATCCCTTTGACACCAATAATCAAAAAAAGAGTTGGCTTAATTTCTGCACTATATCCCTTCTCGTGATTTCTCTTGTTTGAGCATCACCACGGATTTGTGGATTTACATAAACTGGATGCAGTCAATCAACCCTGAGCATCACTCTACCTGATGCTCAAATTCTCACAGATCTGACCAGTGAGATCCTTTTCAAACCAGCTTCTTTTGATGGAACTCCATTAATCTTTGAAATGTCCCTGGCTTTCTGGAACAACAAAAGGTTCTAAACTGGCATTCACCAGAGCTGCCCCAGAACAGAAAATGAATAAACAAATCGTGGTACATTTAATAGTAAAATAGTAGAAATAAAAAGGAGCAAACTGTTCACATGTGTATCAATGCGGGTGAACCTCAAAAACAGCAGGTGCGGTGAAAGGAGGCAGGGATGGTCATTGGTGACATCCCAGAAAGGGCACAGCCATTCCTGGTGGAAGTGGGACCTTGGTGCCCTCTGGGCAGGGAACCAGTGCCAAGAAGCCTGGGGGCCACGTGGAGTGGGGACACCCCGGGTCTTGTTTGGGTGGAGGTTACACGACACATGGTCATCCCAATAGCAAAGGCTTAGGGCAGGGAGACTGCCCATCTGAAGGGACATGCTGTCCCCAGGGAGGTGCGTGCTGGGTCCCAGTGGGGGCAACGGACTTCTCTCACCCAGCGTTCTGGGGTCCCCGGTCTCGAGTGTTGTCCACTGGGGTCTGCTGTCCCTCTCCTCCCTGGGGGACCCTGACCCACACCTGGGACAGCTGAGCGGTCCGTGGGCCCCTCCGCCCAGGCTGGAGGAGGGAGGTCAGCCTCTGACTGATGGGCTCCATCCAACCACCTCGAACCCACAGCAGCCGCCAACCCACGTGGCCCTCCCCTGCCAGCACTCCCTCTGGGACCCCAGCCCAGGGCAAGCCTTTGTGGGGCCCCCATTCCTGGGAGGGAATGGGTCCCAGGGCTTTGGCAGCAGGCCCCAGGGGCAGACAGGGGGCTATCAAAGTGGGGTGCAGGGTGCTTGCCAGGGGGCCCTAGAAGGCAAGAGGTTGGCAGGACTGGGCAGGGGAGATGGGGGCCTCAGCCAGACCCCAAGGGGCATCTGTGGACACGTCCGGGTGAGGAAGGGGCAGGCCTCACCCTTGTGCAGAGGACGAGAGTCTGGGGGGTGGGGGGCAGCTCCACCCTGGCCCCACCCAGGGAGTAGTGAGTGACAGGGTTGGGCTGCAGCCAAGTGGTCCCCGCGGAGAGAAGCCTGTGGTCCAGGATGCAGCCCGGCGCAGTAAGCAGGCTTTTCTCTCCCGGGAGACAGAGACTCTGTGCAGAATGCTTGGGCCCCTTGATCCGTGCTGTGGTCAGCGGGACGGTGCCCGCCTTGGTGTCCACGTCCTGATCCCAGAACCCATGAGCATGTGACCTGCACACCCAGTGACCTCTCAGAGAGAGTTAAGTCAGGGGTCTTGAGACGAGCCTCATTCCAGAAGGACCAGTGTCAGCACCCGGGTCCTTGTAGGAGGGGGCAGCTGACTGGCTCAGAGGGATGCCTGCACCTGTGCGCACCGCAGCGTCATCAGAACAGCGAAGGGTCTGTAGGCGGATGGATGGGCAGCAAAGACGTGTATATATACATGCAAACTCTCCAGTCACGGGAAGGAAATCCTGCCATTTGTGATGACAGGGATGGACCTTCACAACATTAAACTGAAATAAGCCAGACAGAGGAGGAGATGGTTGGATGGCACCACCAACTCAATAGACACAAGTTTGCGCAAACTCCAGGAGATGGTGAAGGACAGAGAAGCCTGGAATGCTGCTGTCCACGGGGTCGCAAAGAGTCGGACATGACTGAGCGACTGCACAACTACAGCAAAGCCAGCTAGAGAAAGACGGAAGCCCTAGGGGCTCACTCGCGGGGTGGGGGGTGGGGGGGGGGAAGGGCGCAGAGAGCTGACGGTGTTGCCCGCTGCTGGGGGCGGGGGAGCAGGGACGTGCTGGCCGAGGACATAAATTCTGGCTCTAAGTTCAGAACCTCTGGACTGACGCCCAGCCTGGGGACTCTAGTTATAGGACCGCACCGTGTGCTTGGGAGCTGTGGAGAGAGTGAGTCTTAAATGCTATACCCACAAAAAAAAGAAAGAAAGAAAGAAAAGAGTACCTATGTGAGATGATGGGGATGGTAGCTAACCTTACTGTGGAATCATTTCATGACATGTGCATGCATCAAATCACCACCACAAGCTTACACAACCTGTTATATTAATTATATCTCAATGAAGCTGGGAAAAAGTGGGAGGTGAAAGGTTGCAGCCGAGAGCCATGAGCTGAGCCAGGACTGGTGACCTCCAGAGGAGACAGTTTGGATCTGGAGCCAGAGACGAGGCTTAATAACTCAGAGCTTTTGTGTAGCAAAGTTTTGTTGAAGTATAAAAGAGAGAGAAAGCTTCTGAGATAGTCATCAGAAGGGGACAGAAAGCGTGCCCCCTTGCTAGTTTTTAGCAAGGCATGGCAACCCACTCCAGTGTTCTTGTCTGGAGGATCCCAGGGACGAGGAAGCCTGGTGGGCTGCTGTCTACGGGGTTGCACAGAGTCGGCCACGACTGAAGCGACTCAGCAGCAGCAGCAGCAGCAAGCTGCTGGTCAGATAGAACACTCGAGACTGAAGCAGTTGCCCAGGGCCCTCTCCCACAGCATGCATTTTGAGATATAGAATGGCACAACGGGAGTCATCTTCAGCCATGAAACAATTGACATGTATTTTGAAGAAAGACAGATTTCCAAGCAAATACTTAGTTTCATTAACATAGTTTAACATTTCCATGAGTAACACGCACTGGTTTGCTGAGCCACTATCAACTCAAGGTTTGAGAAAAAGGTTAGTCTTAGGCAGAACCGATTTGAAGAAAGGCAGATTCTAAAGCAAATACATAGTTTCACTAACATAGCTTAGGCTCAGAAGGTAAAGCATTTGCCTGCAACGCAGGAGAGCCGGGTTCAATTCCTGGATCAGGAAGATCCCCTGGAGAAGGAAATGGCAATCCACTCCACTATTCTTGCCATGGGGCCGCCCGCGTGTCCGCATGCCTGCCCAGGACACAGGGGAGGCAGCGCCGGTCTGATTCAGCTCCTGGACGCCCCTCCCCGGAGGCCGCAGGGCTGCGGGCGCGTCGGCAGTGGCAAGGCCTGTGTCACACACTTCACCCTTCACGGGAAATCAGTTAGAAGCGCGTCTCAGAAAACCCCTGGGCTTCCCTGGTGGCTCAGCTGGTAGAGTCCGCCTGCAGTGAGGGAGACCTGGGTTCCATCCCTGGGTCGGGAAGATTCTCTGGAGAAGGGAGAGGCTACCCACTCCAGTATTCTGGCCTGGAGAATTCCATGGACTAGTTACTGGGGTTGCAAACAGTCAGACATGACTGAGCAACTTTGACTTCACTTCATAAAATCCATAAACAACAGTGATTATTCCTGTAAGGTCGGACCCCAGGGGCCATGATGGGCCGCCACTCCTCTCCCTCCCGTCGAGAAGGTCCCTAATGAAACTCCTGGATCCCGGGGAACAATGACAGCACACTTCACCGGTTGCCATAATGAGCTGCCCCTCCTCGCCCCCCACCAGCGGGGAGTCCCTAACGGAGGGAGGCTCCCAGATCCCGGGGACCAATGACAGCACACTTCACCGCTAAAGCTGCCCCGCCCCAGCCGCATAGAAAGACCTATCAGCCTGCGCCGCGTGAACCAGCAACCTATCCAAACCCCCATCCGCTAACACGGCCATCCTCCACAGCGTGCATATATAAACAAACTTCTAGCGCAGTCAGGCGCGAGGACTTCCTGGACCTGCCTCCTTCGGGTCTGGGAACCCCGCCCTGGAGGGCTTCATCATTAAAGCCTGTTAGATATTCTTTTGGTGTCCTGGTCGTCTTTACCTAGCAATTCCTACAGTATGCAAACAGAAGAGGATACAACAGGCCAGAGACGCTCAGGCAGGCGGGCAAGCCTCCTGCACCCTCCTCTCGGGTTCAGCCCAGCCTCTCCCACAGCATGAGCACAGGGGACACCTCTCCACCTGCACAGACCCCTCCTCCCCTGTCCCGAGGGCCTACCCGCCCCCCACCCGCCAAGAGATGCAACAGAGCCCTTCACGGGTAGGGGGAGGGGGGGGCGAGGACAGGAGACAGGGAAGAGCAGAGAAGCTGGAACTTGATCAAACAGGGCTGAGGCTCCGAACACCAGGTGGGGGATGTCTGTGTAAAGACACAGCCCACCTCCTGCACGGACCCAGAGCAAAGCCCTGCCCTCCCCCCCAGGACTCTCTCAGGTTAGTTTCACCCAAGGTCGGGGAACCGGGGTGCTACGTGGGGAGGACTCGGGGACCTCTAGCAAAGGAGCCCCACTCAGGGCAGCACCATCTGTGGACAAGAAGGCAGAGAACAGAGCAGCCAGGGCGAGAGACAGCAGCCTGGGTCAGGACCGCCAGCCGGCACGGGTGGAACAGGCCTTCACAGGCCTTCACAGGCCCCGTGGGAGGGGCTGCCTCTGCTTCTCAGCCCACGTGGGCTCATCACCCTCAGAGGGTCTAGTTGGCCAACGCCAGTGCGTGTGCGTCCAGCAGTGCAATTTGCCCCAGGCCCAGCCCTGCGATGACGTCCCCGCTGTGCTGAGGCCCCCTCTGTGCTGAGATTTCCCCCTTGTGCTGAGGCCCCCTCTGCGATGAGGTCCCCCCTGTTCTGAGGCCCCCCTGTGCTGAGGTCCCCCCTGTGCTGAGACCCCCCCTGCACTGAGGTCCCCCTGCGCTGAGGGCCCCCTGTGCTGAGGCCCCCCTCTACACTGAGGTCCCCCTGTGCTGAGGCCCCCTGCACTAAGGCCCCCTGCACTAACCCCCCACCCTCAGTGCACTAAGGCCTTGACCCTACACTGAGGGACCCCTGCACTAAGGCCGCAGCCCAGCCCCCCGAGTCCCCCACCTGCAGCCATGTCTTCTCCAATCCCTCCCAGCCAGTGTGTGCAGGCTGGGCTTCTCACGGCTGCAGCTTTGAAAGACACTGGCAGAATGATACCTAAAGAAGCAGGGCATCGCTGGAGAGGCCCCCGGAGCTGGCCCAGGTCATCCTGAGACTTCAGGCGCTGCTGCAGGGTGCCCACCAAGAGTGTCTCGTGCCTCCCGGGTTCTGTTAGCAGAGCCTCATCCTGACGAGAGGGGCCTTATCCCTCTACGCCCCCCACCCCCCACCCCCCACCCCCAAGACGCCTCGGCAGAGGCAGCCTCGGAAGGCCCCAGCAGAGACAGACACGAGCAAAAGTTGCCACGGAAACAGCACAACGTCTGAAATAAAAACTGCACTGATGGGCTTAACTTCAGATGAAGGCAAGAGGGCCCGAAGGGAGAGGAATCGGAGTCATCGCACCACAGAACAGGAAGCAAAATAAAGGAAGATCAACGCCTAGCCCCCGGGTACCACTTGGAAAAAACACTGAGGAGCTTGTCCAACAAGGCGCCTCCAGGCGAAGGGGAGAGAGCACACGGGCAGAGACGAGCTCGGGGGCAGAGACGAGCCCGTGGCTCTGGAGCGAGGGGGTGCTTTTCCGAGGCAGGCCCAGGGGCCCCCATCCTGCCCAGCTCTGCTGTCTCGAACCTTCTCCTCGTGTGTCTCCAGCAAATCCTGAGCCTCCCCTCCCCCGAGCCCCCCAAACTCCTCCCAGCATCTGCTTCCGGGAACCGGCCTGGGAGCTGCCTTGTGTTGCGAGTTTATAGACCTGACACACACTTGGAGTCACACTGCCGTGAGGCTCTGAACTTTGTGAGAAGGCAACAGACAGAGGCTTAAGGCGCGTCATGAATAACTGCACCCGCGAGGTGCAGCCAGAAGGCCAACAGAGATAAATGAGAAGGCGAGGGGTCCAGTGCACCCAGGCCACACAATAAAAGCGATGAAACGGCTTCCAGTGGTTAAGCAGTGCCCTGTTTTGGTTGCACGAGACTCCTTTCAAAAACTAAAGAAAAATTAGCAGAAATAAAGAGCCTGGCACTGCCCAAACTCGGGGCGTTCTGGCGGCTGCTGTGAGTGATTCCCGCTGGGCTGGGGGCGGGAGCCCAGGTCCAGAGCAAGGAGCTGGAAGAAGGGGCAGGGGGGGGGGGGGGGGGGCAGGCCTGTGGCCCCCAGTCGCTGCCCAGCCTCTCCGCCGACCCCCGACCCCCGTCAGGTGCGTCCGCGGCGGCCGAGGGCCCGGCAGCCAGAGACCCCAGCCTCTCTGGAGTGGGCCCGCCCCGGGTCCCGAGCGGCAGCAGCCCTGGTGGGCGCCACACACACCCCGCACTCCCGGGCCAGGGACACACTGAGGGAGGGGCCGTTGCCGACCCCCGCCCCGGCGGCTCCACACAGGCCGAGGCCGCCCCCTGGTGGCCCGCGCTCCCGGGCGCAGGGCCCTCCCCGAGTGCACCCCATGGGGCAGCTGCTGCTGCTGCTCCCGACCCCCAGGGGCTCGGCCGCGGCTCTCCCCGCCCTCCTACCCCGAGCAGGGGCCTGCGGCCGGCAAAGGTGGGGCCAGGGGTGCCGGAGCCCCTGCAGGCGTCGCCCTGGGAGTGGGGGGAGGGGGCGGGCAGGGCACCTCTGGGGACGGTGGCCAGAGCGCAGAGATCTCAGGGTCTCCCCACCTGCCACCTGCCCCCGCCTCCAGCTCCAGCTCCTGCCCCGGGCCCCCAAGACCTCTCCAAGGCAAAGGGCTCAGCCGCAGCCTCAGGCTGGGCTGACAGTCTGCCCACCTGGACCCCAGGGAGCCGGCAGGGCCAGTGGACCCTCCACTGAGGTTAGGGGACGTAACTGCAGCAGCCATGGCGGGGCCTGAGGGCAGGCAGAGCCCTGGGAAAGTCAGGCCCCTCACGTCCTGTGTGAAGGGAGCTCCCACCTTTCCTTGCCACACACCCGGCAAGGAGAGGGACCTGGCCCAGCAGAGCTGCCCCAGGTCCCACCCCAGGTCCCTGGGGTGCACAGTCCCCCAGGGCTCACACATCCCTGAGTCCCGGGGGACTCTCGGGAGGGTGGTCTGCTCCCTGGAGTGTCGCCCAGGGTGGGCATGGGAGGAGAAAGGGAGGAGGGGTCCCGGCTCCCGCTTCCCTCCGTGTGCCCCTGCTCTCCTCCTCTCCTAGAGTAAGCATCTCAGGGGTCTCGCTCGTGGTTTACTTGGGCTTGAAGGACCCACAAGCCCTCCTCCTCTGTGTCCCCTGCAGCTAGCCGGGGCTCCAGGTGGGGCTCAAGCTGGGATGGAAGTGAAAAACCCCAGGAGACCAGGCAGGCGGACTCGGCTCCTTGGTGAACAGACGTGTCCTCCCCAGAGTCACTGGCAGAGGTCCTTCTCCGTGCTCCGCAGGTGTCACAGCTTTCACAGAGTGAGGGTTTGTGGGGACCCTGAGCCCAGCAAGTCTGTCGGGGCCATTTGCCAATAGCGCCTGCTCCTTGTGTGTCGCATTTCGGTCACTCTTGCGAGTGCGCCTGCTTCACCCTTGTTATGCTGGTCATGGTGCTCTGGGACCGTGGTCTTTGCTGCCACTATTTTCATTGTTTATAATAGAAACATAATTCAGTTACAAACTGCATCCGATCAGAGGCGACCTCAGTCCACAAACTCTGCGTGTGCTCTGACTCCTCAGCCCAGCCATTCCCTCCTCTGTCCCCCTCCCTGGGCTTCCCTTTCCCCTGAGACTAAACAATATTGAAACCAGGCCAATCAACCAGCCCGAAAAACCTCCACGTGCTTGAGTGAAAGGGAGTCACAGCTCTCCACTTCACATCGGAACTTGGACACTGAGGCTCAGTGAGGAAGGCGCGTGGAAACCCGAGACATGGTGAGAACGAGGCGCCCTGCACCAGAGGGGCGGCCGGGCTCGACAGCGCTGCTCCGTGAGCAGACGAGCGTCCGGAGGAAGGCGCGGCGGTCTGGACAGGTCGGACCAGCCACACGTGCCCTCTGTTGCTGTTCCGTCACCAAGTCTTTGCACCCTCGTGGACGGCAGCTCCCTTGGCCAAAGCCTAATCTCGAGAAGGCCCCGCTCTCCTCAAGTCTGCGAGAGCTGGGGGACGAGGAAGCTGCAGGAGGGAAGTGTGAAGCAGCAGAAGCTGGTTCATGAGGTGGAAGGAAGGAAGCGTCTCCATGAGAGAGGAGGGAAAGGCAAGCAGCAAGCACAGCCACAGGGCCTGCAGCGCGCTCTCCAGAAGCTCCAGCTGAGGCCTCGGGAGGGCGGCATGTGAATGGCAGATGTTTAAGGTGGCGTAGACTGCCTTCCACTGGAGGAAGACGCCATCTAGGACTCTCACAGTGAGGAGAAGACAAGGTCTGGCTTCAGCCTTCAAAGGACAGGCGGACTCTCGTTAGGGGCTAATACAGCTCGTGATGTGAAGTTGAAGCCAGTGCTCATTTGCCACCTGGAAATCCTAGGGGCTCAAGGATTACAGAAAATCTACTGTGCCTGTGCTCTGCAGACAGAACAGCAGGGACTGGAGAGGATGGACTCCAATCATGGAAGAAGTTCCCCTGCAGGTCAATGGCTACAACAGTTCCTCTTTCTACAGAGAAAGCATTGGTGAAAGGAGAAGTCAGTCAGGGAGGCAATGCTGACTGCCGTCTGGTTCTAAAACCCCAGTCGACAGCCAGCAACATCAAGGCCAGACGCTTCTCCCGCAGAGCAGGCTCAAACGCTGGTTAGCATTTTTTAGCAAAAAAGTGCTTTCTAGTTAAGATACGCACATATTTTTAGACACAGCATCATTGCACACTTAACAGACAACACTATGGCCACACGCACTTTTTATTCGCACCAGGAAACCACAAAACTCATGTGATTCACTTTATCGCAGTGTCTGGAACTGAACCCCCAACATCTCCAAGACTACACCCCCAAATCCCATTTTGTTTTATCTAGAGGTAAGCATACCACATGATAACTCAGAGAAGAGACTTCAGCAGATGCCCCAGCGGCGCCCAGGAGCAGACGACAGAAGCAGTTCTGAGCTCTTGTTCCCAGGAGTCAGGGTTATTCATGTGCCTTTCACAGTGAAAAGGGACGGAGCGGTTCAAATTGCATACACTGAACGCGTGGTTCTTGTGAGGGCCCCGGGAGCAAGCCCAGCCCTCAGAGACTGGAAAATCTGTCTCATTTCCTGGAAAAGGCCATCTGTCCCACCCAGTCCACTCAAAGCCACGTGGCAGGGGGACCCCACACTCACCAGCCTGGTTCTGACCAGAGCTGTTGGACTTTCTAGAAACCAATGCCAGACTGCCTGGCTGATGAGAACATGTGGACTATGAAACAGACGTGTTTCTAATTGTCGATTAAAATTAATCCATAGTTAATCCAAGAAAGAAAGAGAAAACGTCATTCTAGCCAAGCTCAGGATTATAACCCCAGAGACAGACCTTCGGAAGCTCTGAGGACGGTTCCGATGTTAGAAGTGAAAGCTCACGTACATACATTTTTGAGACAGAGCTGCGCATCCTGTCACACGTTAGTGAGTTTACACATCCAGGTCCACACACGTGAAGTGAGTCAGGGTCCTCACGGCCCACGGCCCAGGAAGGAAGCCTCTCCTGAGAAGGGCAAGCTGCTCAGCTGCTCTGCACACACTAAGAGGGTGGGCCCGGACAGAAAGTCTGTCCTCTCATCTTCCAGCGGCCGGTGGGGCCCAGCCGCCCACCGGCTACCTGCAGGGCAAGTCCTGAGACAGGAGATCTCCCAGATCACCCTCCCCAGCCCTCATCTATTGGAGGATCACCCACACTCTCCACCCCACCCCGTCCTCGGGAGGGGCACAGACACTCCTGGTCACCAGCTAACCAAGCCCCCTGCCTGCATGGCGCCCTCCGAACCTGCTCACACAGCCTGACAAGAGGGGGGCTCTGTGTGCCCTTGCTACGTCCTGTGGCCTCTCTCTAGAGGGCAAGAAATCAGGGAACTGTTCACCCCTTGAATCCCACAACTTCGGATGAATTAACAGTAATTACATTTAAAACCTGTCTGCCTTGAGGCCTCTCTGAGGCTTTCTAGACAAAAGCAGCTGTTGATTGCTCCACGATATTTGATTAGGCCCAACCCGGTGGCTCACTCTGCACAGGGGCAGGGGCAGCCTGTCCTGGGTGTGAGTCCCCAGCTCCCTGGGGTTTTAACTGGGGTCCGCGGCCTGAGGCTGCCCTGACCTGGCACTAGAGAACCCTCATGCCTCAGTACTGGGGGCGTAGTGCACTGGCTCTCCTCCTGTTCCTGAATCAATTCTGAATGAATTATTAAATAATTAACTGAAATTTAATTATTCATGAGGGCTTACCTCTTTGTTGAGTGGTAAAAAATCCCCCTGCCAGGCAGGATGCCAGGGTCCAGCCCCAGTGGATCCAGGGTGATTCGAAGGTGGGGACGGAGTCAGCGTCCTTGGAAAACACTTATTTAATTACAGATAGAGAGGGATTAGAAAATTATCAGAGAAAAACAGGCTTAATAACTTGGTTTACATGGAATACCCATCACCACCTACGTAGGCCACAGGCGTCTTCCCATTTTCCCGAAGGAGAGGGAGGCACTGAGGCCTCCCGGTCCAATCTTAGAAATCCAGGCAAAGTTAGTAGGCTTGGTGAGTACCTACATTTTAGATGAGAATTCAGCCAGAAAAACGGGGAGCAAGAAAGAAACAACATGGGGAATCAGTCTTTCCAGAAACTGATCCCATTTCTTTATTTTTTAGGTTTGCTTTATACACCTTTTGTTACACATAGGGATGAATGCAGAGTCATGCAGGGGTCAGCAGTCCTGACCTTTATCAAAATCAAGTGCTTTACATTAAAAAAAAATAAAAGGTCTTAGGGTTTTTACATCATCTTCTGGCCATGAGGCCTGCTGACATTTACAACCCTTTCTTTCTGATAACCAAAAACTTATTTTTTCCAAGCGTGTTTTTCTTAAACCAGGCACCACCATCCAAACAAAGTTTCATTCCTATAGGGTGAGGGTGTAGTGAGTTACAATCAAGAAAGGAATTTATTTAACCCAAGGTTAACATGATTAATCTTAAAGGTTAATACTTATTTCTCCTATATGTTAGTTATATTCATTATAAGGGCAGGGAATATGGAGATTTAGCAGCACACATCAACCCAACAAATAAAAATCCTTTCACCAGCGGTCCCCTTAAGATCTATTTAGTCTTAAGATAGTGATAAAGTTACATTTTTACATAGCAAGGACACAGATTTTATAACAAAGTACAGTGATCTAGAGATCTCTTCAAGAAAATTAGAGATACCAAGGGAACATTTCATGCAAAGATGGGCTCAATAAAGGACAGAAATAGTATGGACCTAACAGAAGCAAAAGATATTAAGAAGAGGTGGCAAGAATACACAGAAGAACTGTACAAAAAAGATCTTCACCACCCAGATAATCATGATGATGTGATTACTAATCTAGAACCAGACATCTTGGAATGTGAAGTCAAGTGGGCCTTAGAAAGCATCACTACGAACAAAGCTAGTGGAGGTGATGGAATTCCAGTTGAGCTGTTTCAAATCCTGAAAGATGATTCTGTGAAAGTGCTGCACTTGATATGCCAGCAAATTTGGAAAACTCAGCAGTGGCCACATGACTGGAAAAGGTCAGTTTTCATTCCAATTCCAAAGAAAGGCAATGCCAAAGAATGCTCAGACTACCACACAATTGCACTCATCTCATATGCTAGTAAAGTCATGCTCAAAATTCTCCAAGCCAGGCTTCAGCACTATGTGAACCGTGAACTCCCTGATGTTCAAGCTGGTTTTAGAAAAGGCAGAGGAACCAGAGATCAAATTGCCAACATCCGCTGGATCATCGAAAAAGCAAGAGAGTTCCAGAAAAACATCTAATTCTGCTTTATTGACTATGCCAGAGCCTTTGACTGTGTGGATCACAATAAACTGCGGAAAATTCTGAAAGAGTTGGGAATACCAGACCATCTGACCTGCCTGTTGAGAAATCTGTATGCAGGTCAGGAAGCAACAATTAGAACTGGACATGGAACAACAGACTGGTTCCAAATAGGAAAAGGAGTACGTCAAGGCTGTATACTGTCACTCTACTTATTTAACGTCTATGCAGAGTACATCATGAGAAACACTGGACTGGAAGAAACACAAGCTGGAATCAAGATTGCCAGGAGAAATATCAATAACCTCAGATATGCAGATGATACCACCCTTATGGCAGAAAGTGAAGAAGAACTAAACAGCCACTTGATGAAAGTGAAAGAGGAAAGCAAAAAGTTAGCTTAAAGCTCAACATTCAGAAAATGAAGATCATGGCATCCGGTCCCATCACTTCATGGGAAATAGATGGGGAAACAGTAGAAACAGTGTCAGACTTTATTTTGGGGGGCTCCAAAATCACTGCAGATGGTGACTGCAGCCATGAAATTAAAAGACGCTTACTCCTTGGAAGAAAAGTTATGACCAATCTAGATAGCATATTCAAAAGCAGAGACATTACTTTGCCAACTAAGGTCCATCTAGTCAAAGCTATGGTTTTTCCTGTGGTCATGTATGGATGTGAGAGTTGGACTGTGAAGAAGGCTGAGCACCGAAGAATTGATGTTTTTGAACTGTAGTGTTGGAGAAGACTCTTGAGAGTCCCTTGGACTGCAAGGAGATCCAACCAGTCCATTCTGAAGAAGATCAGCCCTGGGATTTCTTTGGAAGGAATGATGCTAAAGCTGAAACTCCAGTACTTTGGCCACCTCATGCGAAGAGTTGATTCATTGGAAAAGACTCATGCTGGGAGGGATTGGGGGCAGGAGGAGAAGGGGACGACAGAGGATAAGATGGCTGGATGGCATCACGGACTCGATGAATGTGAGTCTGAGTGAACTCCAGGAGATGGTGATGGACAAGGAGGCCTGGTGTGCTGTGATTCATGGGGTCACAAAGAGTAGGACACAACTGAGCGACTGAACTGAACTGAACAGTGATCTATAACAAAAGAGAAAATTGATTAACCCAAAAAGTCTAGTATTGCTAACATCAAAAACTACTATATTTCCTTTTCTATATTCCAAATACGTTGATTCATATATTCCCAGGTGCCTAAGGATATGGAGGCCTGGCTGCAATCATTGACTCAACAATGAGAAAAGCGCTATGCTAATTAAGACTCTCAAAATACTCCAAACTCTCTGTGCTGTTTATGGTTGCTGCTACTGCTACTAAGTCACGTCAGTCGTGTCCGACTCTGTGTGACCCCATAGACGGCAGCCCACCAGGCTCCTCCATCCATGGGATTTTCCAGGCAAGAGTACTGGAGTGGGGTGCCATTGCCTTCTCCAGGTTGAGAGGTAGTAAACAATCATGTGCGCAGTGGCAGGAGTATGGATAATCCTGTCACACAAGCAATTTTGCCAGCAGAGAGGTTTGACCTGGAGGCACCCTTGTCACACCCAGGGCAGGGAATTAGCAGCAATTATTGACACAACAAATGAAAAACGCTTCACCAATATAATTCCTAACCAACCCACTATACTAATAATTTCTAACTTCCCAAAAGAATTTGCCTTTAGTAAGTCTAAAACATCTTGTGCCTCTCACGGTCGGGAGGCTGTAAACAACCACATGCGGCCGGACGAACCTGTACAGGTAGGCTGGATAACCTTCAGAGGAGTTCGTAAGTTGAAACACTCTTGTCATGCCCAGGAATTTTTATAGACTTGGAGCTGCATATTTACTCCTTCTCCAAGAGAAATGGTTATGGGGGAGAGCCCCTGGAAAGTCAGAGGTGTAGGCGAGAGCATGAAACAGTAAAGTAGATAGACTCTGGTTTGGGGGTAGATGCTTGGGAACAGGGGGTTTCCTGAGGCTTGACCACGCCTTTGCATATGCCAAGCCTCCTTCCTCATGACCTTTGCCATGGGCAGAGTTCCTCACGCTGGCTCCCGGCAGCAGGAGATGCGGGTTTGATCCCTGAGTTGGGAAGATCCCTGGAGGAGGAAACAGTGACTCACTCCAGTATTCTTGCTGAGAGAATCCCATGAACAGAGGAACCTGCAGGTTTCAATGCATAGGGTCATAAGAGTCAGATGCAACTAAAAACAATATTATTCATGAAAATTAATGCTAGTGATACTGACAATGGGTGGAGTTTGTTGGGTTTTAAGGAAACTGCTGACTGAACAGTGAACAGTTAAGTAACAGCAGTGCCTTCTGGAACTCCAGCTGAGCTATTTCAAATCCTAAAAGTTGATGCTGTTAAAATGCTGCACTCAATATGCCAGCAAATTTGGAAAACTCAGCAGTGGCCACAGGACTGGAAAAGGTCAGTTTTCATCACATTCCCAAAGAAGGGAAATGCCAAAGAATGTTCAAACTATCTTACAATTGCACTCATTTCACATGCTAGCAAGGTAATGCTTAAAATCCTTCAATCTAGGCTTGAGCAGTGTGTGAACCAAGAACTTCAAGATGTACAAGCTGGGTTTAGAAAAGGCAGAGGAACCAGAGATCCTATTGCCAACATCCACTGGATCATAGAGAAAGCAAGGGAATTCCAGAAAAACATCTATTTCTGTGTCATTGACTACACTAAAGCCTTTCACTGTGTGGATCACAGCAAACTGTGAAAAAAATTCTTAAAGAGATGGGAATACCAGACCATCTTACCTGCCTCCTGAGAAACCTGTATGTAGGTCACAAAGCAATAGTTAGAATTAGATATAGAACAACACACTGGTTCAAAATAGGAAAAGGAGTGCGTGAAGGCTGTATACTGTCACTCTCCTTTTTTAATGTATATGCAGAGTACATCATGCGAAATTCCAAGCTGGATGAAGCACAAGCTGGAATCAAGATTGCCTGGAGAAATATCAATAACCTCAGTTATGCAGATGAAGCCACCCTTATGGCAGAAAGTAAAGAGGAATAGTGGAACTCACCTTGATGAGGTTGAAAGAAGAGAATGAAAAAGCTGGCTTAAAACTCAACTTTCAAAAACTAAGATGATGGCATCCAGTCCCATCATTCATGGGAAATAGATGGGGAAACAGTGGAAACAGTGGCTGACTTTATTTTTCTGGGCTCCAGAATCACTGCAGATGGTGACTGCAGCCATGAAATTAAAAGATACTTGCTCCTTGGAAAAAAGCTATGACCAACCTAGACAGCATACCAAAAGCAGAGACATTACTTTGCCAACAAAGGTCCATCTTAAGGCTATGATTTTTCCAGTTGTCATGTATGAAAGTGAGAATTGGACTATAAAGAAAGTTGAGCGCCAAAGAATGGATGCTTTTGAACTGTGGTGTTGGAGAGGATTCTTGAGAGTCCCTTGGACTGCAAGGAGATCTAACCAGTCCATCCTATAGGAAATAAACCCTGAATATTCATTGGAAGGACTGATATTGGAGCTAAAGCTCCAATACTTTGTCCACCTGTTGAGAAGAACTGACTCATTGGAAAAGACCCTGATGCTGGGAAAGATTGAGGACAGGAGGAGAAGGGGACGACAGAGGATGAGATGGTTGGATGCCATCACCGACTCAAGGGACATGGGTTTGGGTGGACTCCGGGAGTTGACGATGGACAGGGAGGCCTGGCGTGCTGCAGTCCATGGGATCGCAAAGAGTCAGACACGACTGAACACGTACCTTCCAGGCATCACAGAGCTGCGCTTTCCGCCAGCGACCACAGGAGGGCGCGCGGGACCGCGCGGCGGCCGGGCTGGGGGAGGGGCCGGGCTGGGGGCAGGCGGCGGGGGTGGGGCCGCCGGGCTTGGGGAGGGGCCGTAGTGCAGCCGAGAGCCCGCGAATGCGGAGGAGCTCGGCGAGGGCTGGGTCCCCGCCCTCCGGGATGCTGCGTCCCCCAAACCCCGCTGGAGGGCCCTGGGGTCCCCGCGCTCTCGGCTCCGGTCTTCCTGTGCGGTCACAGCCGAGGGGACACTCCTCTTGGCCGGTTTCTAGGGCGAGGGGCGCTGAAGGCCCAGGGTCTGTAAGGGGACCACACCTCCTTCTCTCCATCCCCGGGGCGGCAGCCGCGGGAAGGGCAGAGCGGAGGTACCGGTGCGGCCGCAGGGCGGGGCACACGCGTCTCTGTGGGTCCAGCATGCCAGGACCATGGCGACAGCGCCGGCCAGTGGTGTAGGGGTGGGCAGGTCACTGCGGGCCTGGGGGCCTGAATGACCATCGGGAGACCCCAGAAACCGACGCCAATGTGAGCCCCCTGCCCTGGAGGGGGTGGTCCAGAGGCAGCGGCCGCAGACCCTCAGGACCAAGGGTGACTGGGCCTCGAGCCCCTGAGTCAGGGGCCCGGAGGGCAGCTGGTTGAGTCTGCAGGGACAGTGGCCAGCCCTGAAGTTCTCGGCTGCGGCCCTGTCCGGTCTGGAGCCATCCAGGGACAGCTTCGCATCTCAGAAACACTTTCAGCTTATCCAGAAGCTGGAAATGGTGTGATGACCAGCACTTCAGAGGGGCTGCCCCAGGAGAGGGCCCAGGTCGGAAGACAGAGGGGACCGCCACGGGCACCGCTGCCCTCAGCAGCTGCTTCCTGGGGAGGGGGGCGAGGCAGCCTGCCCTAGGAGTGCGGCCTCCCCAGTGTGGACAGATCTGTGACGGTGGGAGGGTGGATCCAGCCGTAGGAGTGCGGTCTCCCCAGTGTAGACAGACCACTTAGGGTGGGAGGGTGGATCCAGCCCCAGGAGTGCGGTCTCCCCAGTGTAGACAGACCACTTAGGGTGGGAGGGTGGATCCAGCCCCCAGGAGTGCGGTCTCCCCAGTGTAGACAGACCACTTAGGGTGGGAGGGGTGGATCCAGCCCTACGAGTGAGGTCTCCCCAGTGTGGACAGAACTGTGAAGGTTCGAAGGTGGATCCAGCCGTAGGAGTGCGGTCTCCCCAGTGTAGACAGACCACTTAGGGTGGGAGGGTGGATCCAGCCCTACGAGTGAGGTCTCCCCAGTGTGGACAGAACTGTGAAGGTTCGAAGGTGGATCCAGCCCCAGGAGTGCGGCCTCCCCAGTGTAGACAGACCACTTAGGGTGGGAGGGGTGGATCCAGCCCCAGGAGTGCGGCCTCCCCAGTGTAGACAGACCACTTAGGGTGGGAGGGTGGATCCAGCCCCAGGAGTGCGGCCTCCCCAGTGTAGACAGAGCTGTGAGGGTGGGAGGGTGGATCCAGCCCCAGGAGTGCGGCCTCCCAGTGTAGACAGAGCTGTGAGGGTGGGAGGGTGGATCCAGCCCTAAGGGTGAGGCCTCCCCAGTGTAGACAGAGCTGTGAGGGTGGGAGGGTGGATCCAGCCGTAGGAGTGCGGTCTCCCCAGTGTAGACAGACCACTTAGGGTGGGAGGGTGGATCCAGCCCTAAGGGTGAGGCCTCCCCAGTGTAGACAGACCACTTAGGGTGGGAGGGTGGATCCAGCCCCAGGAGTGCGGCCTCCCCAGTGTAGACAGACCACTTAGGGTGGGAGGGTGGATCCAGCCCTAAGGGTGAGGTCTCCCCAGTGTAGACAGAGCTGTGAGGGTGGGAGGGTGGATCCAGCCTCCAGGAGTGCGGTCTCCCAGTGTAGACAGAGCTTTGAGGGTGGGAGGGTGGGTCCAGCCCCAGGAGTGCGGTCTCCCCAGTGTAGACAGACCACTTAGGGTGGGAGGGTGGATCCAGCCCTAAGGGTGAGGTCTCCCCAGTGTAGACAGAGCTGTGAGGGTGGGGAGGGTGGATCCAGCCTCAGGAGTGCGGTCTCCCCAGTGTAGACAGAGCTTTGAGGGTGGGAGGGTGGATCCAGCCTCAGGAGTGCGGTCTCCCCAGTGTAGACAGAGCTTTGAGGGTGGGAGGGTGGATCCAGCCCTACGAGTGAGGTCTCCCCAGTGTAGACAGAGCTGTGAGGGTGGGAGGGTGGATCCAGCCCCAGGAGTGAGGTCTCCCAGTCTAGACAGAACTCTGGAGTTGTGTCCTGTTCCAGTGGTTGGTGTGTCAGAGATGGCAAGGCCTGGCTGAGGTGCTCTGACCGGCTCTGCCCAGCTATGTGAGTGTCAAGCCTCAGGTCCATTGCCGTGGGTGGCCATCCACGTGGCCTGGAGCCTTTCGAGCTCTGGTTTCATATGGGGCCCCTTGGGCAGGATGCTGATGTTCAAGCCCACCCCTTCCCTCCGTCCAGGCAGCCCCTCTGTGGGGACCCCTCCCCGTCCTTCCCCCTCACCTGGAGTCAGCCTGAGGTCTAATCTCCCAGATCCACCCTGGCCCTGTGGACAGAGGGCCCTGCAAAAAGAGTCTGGCCACCTACCCTTCCTTATGAGGCAAGCCTTCCCAAACCTCCCATCTGACCGGGGAGCCAAGTCTCGGACCCCAGGGCCCTGGGGCCAGTCTGTGTGAAGGGAGGGACAGGGTGACCCCGCCCAGCTGCCCACAGTCATCCCCTGATGCCTGGGACCCACATGGTCCAACACCCCTGCCCCTTAGAACTGGATCCTGGGCCATGAAGATGGGAATCTAGGGTGTAGACACAGGGAACCGCGAGCGGATGGAGCTTCCTGAAAAGTGCTATGGATGAAAATGTTCCGGGAACCATGAACAAAATCTGGTAAAATGCTGGCTAGTCCCCTGCCCCTCACTCGGGGAAGGTGCCTCCTCAGCTCCTGGGGCCCTGGGGTTGGGGGGCCTCTCCAATCACACCCAGAGGGGCTTTCATCTTCCTGAGGAGGTGGTGTTGGTCTCCCCACCCTCCGCAGCTTGTGCTAAACTGGCCCAAGCGTCACATCCAGAGATCTAATGGCACCGCAGGAAAGGGTCACTGGGGCGACCAGGACCCTGGGGGTCGGCTGGCCCCTCATGCCCCACCACCCTCCCCTGCACACCCTCAGCTCAGTGGGAGACCATGTGTCTGCTGCCTCTTAACTCTCATTTTATTGGAGTGTAACACCCATAACAGAGCGCCTGGGACACACGTGGTCAGCTCGGGGATGGTCATGGCGTGAGCTTCCACGACACCAGGACTCACCGTGGAGACGGAACACGGAAGCGGGGCAGCCGGGCCGGGGGTCGTGCTCACCCAGCGCCTGGGCAGCCCCCTGGAGGGGGCCCCAGGGGAACGATGGGAGGCGCTGCCCTTCATACCCACGGGGAGCAGTCAGGGCTGAACTTGCACAGGTACATTATCCAGAGGATGCAGATGGCCAGCGAGACCCAGATCCAGACCTCTTCGTAGGGGTTGAAGCAGAAGCCCTCGGCCCAGCAGAAGCCCTGGTCCCCGGGGGTCAGGGGGCGGGACCTGGACGCCCGGGCCCCGGCTGCTTCTGCTTCTTGGACGAGCCTTGAGGGCCCCTGGCCTTGGGCCCGGAACTCTTGCTTTGGATGATGCTGAAGACGGAGAAGGGGACTGTGACGGAGCCCTCGCCCAGGGGCGCCCAGCCTCCTGCGTCGGTCCCCGGGAGGCGCTCACGGCCCGCGGCAGGGGGGCCACCACCACCAGCCACTGGCCCTTTGCCTTCGGGGCCACTGGCAGAGGAGGCCGCCAGTCTGCCCTCACAGGCAAACACAAATGGGAAGGTGAGGGAGCCATACACCGGGTTGAAAGCATTGGCATCTTCCAGGAGCACGTCGGTCAAGGAGGAGGGAAAGGTGACCGAGCCCTCCCCATTGTCCATGAGGCCGACGATGTAGGTCATGGGCCACGGGCTGCCTCCAACCGGGACCAGCCTGGTGCTGCCGGTCAGGGCGCCCCAGTCGGCATCCTCCGCCTCACCCTCGCCTCAGTCCCCAGCCTCGCCAGGGTCAGAGGCGCAACCAAGCCCTTTGCAGATGAAGCCTGTGGCTGCCTTCGCACCGCTGAGCAGGAGCCCCTTGCCGCCGTGGAAGACGGGGGGTGGGCGGGGGGGTGCGCTTTGATGTTCACCTTGGACATGGCCTTGGGGCTGGCGGGCAGGTGGAGGGAGCCCCTGCCGATGACGTGCCGGGCCGCTGGCGGGCTCACCCGCCAGCCGCTGGGCCCTGCC
The DNA here is from genome assembly GCA_917880005.1 of Nanger dama. Taxonomy (NCBI): domain Eukaryota; kingdom Metazoa; phylum Chordata; class Mammalia; order Artiodactyla; family Bovidae; genus Nanger; species Nanger dama. The sequence goes on along the minus strand of CAKJTW010000118.1, from coordinate 3,009,080 downwards.
GCTGGGCCCTGTGCCCGAGGGAGAAGGGGATGGTGATGACTTCCTCAGCCCGGCCACAGGAGTCCCTGCCCTTGGCGGTGGGGCTCCTGATGAAGTCGGCCACGTACAGGGGAATGGCGATGGCGTCGGGGGTGCAACCCCGCAGGCGGTCGACCAGCAGCCCGTGGGCCCAGCGTGCGCAGCTGCCTGCTGGTGGCAGGGGGCGGCCTGCGTCGTCGCCGCTGGAGTACAGGGTGAACCTGCCCTTGATGCTGCCAGCGCTCCTGCCTTCGGGCCCCTAGGCGGGGTCAGGCAGCTGCTGGAAGAAGCAGACCCCCAGGTCGCAGGCCTCACAGCGCTCGCAGAAGCAGACCTCGGGGCCCGGGTCAGAGCCGGGACCCTCCGCGTAGCATTTGTGCATGATGAACCGCACCAGCTTGCCCAGGAAGAGCCGCACGTTCAGCAGGCTGACGCAGCACTCGGCCCCGCTGGGCAGGCACAGCTGGCACCGCTGGCCCCAGACCCACATCTTGACCAGCCCGCGCCAACCGGCCTTGTCCCACCACAGGTGGAAGAGCACGTGCGCATGGGCCGAGGCCCAGCCCCACTGGCAGCGGCCACACTGGAGTCTGTGGAGGAGAGAGGCTGGTAGGCGAGGGCTCAGCTCGAGCCTGCCCTGGGCACCCCCAAGGCCCCACAGCCCATGCACGCCCCCGAGGCCCCAGCCCATGCGCGCCCCGAGGCCCCCAGCCTGAGGAGCCCAAGCAGACGCCATCCATCCTTTGGCCCCAGCACGACCTGGGTGGCCAAGCGCGCTGCCTGGGCCCCTCCAGGCTCAGTGCTACGTCTGCTGCTGCTCTGTCTCAGTGATGCAGATCTCAGCGCCCCTAGGAGACACCACCAGGACCCTGAGGGAGGGAGGGCCATCTGTGGTGCCCAGGGGGTAGTGCAGGGGGCTGCAGAAAGGGCCTGGGGGAGCCCGTCCCCAGGAGAGGGGCCGTGGGGGTGCAGGGAGACCTGGACGTGAGGGGTGGCTGGGAGGCTGAGTGGCCCTGTGGCCCTGGGCCAGCGCACCGGGACTGCGTGTCCAGCCTTCATGCGCAACAGTGCTGCTCCAGGAGCCAAGCTCTGTGTCCCCGTCTCTCCAACAGAGTGATTCTCGGGCCGATCCACCGGACCTTCCCCTGATGGTGGGCTTTCCAGCCCCACGCTCCCACCTGCAGCCTCTGGCCATGAGTGGCTGGGGAGCACCTGGACACGAATGGTGTCCTTGGGACTGAACTTCCTCCTTTATTTATTAATTAAGCAGCGGGACTTCCCTGGCGGCTCAGGCAGTAAACCATCTCTACAATGAGGGAGACCCGGGATCCCTGGGTCGGGAAGGTTCCCCGGAGAAGGAAATAACAATCCACTCCAGTACTATTGACTGGAAAATCCCATGGACAGAGGAGCCTGGTAGGCTACAGTCCATGGGGTCGCAAAGAGTTGGACATGACTGAGCAACTTCACTTTCATGGCTGGACGTGGAGACGTGGGTCTGCACTAGTGACCGTCGACCAGCTGGCGCGTCTGTGTCTATGAAAACCAGACACTAGCCAGCGCTCAGGGTCCTCGTCCAGCCCGTGTGCAGCGGCTCCCCCGGGGACAGTTACGCGCGGAAAGGAGCCTCCGATGCTGTCACTTGCTGGCACCTGGGAAAGCCAGCCTCTCACCGCACTCCTGACCCCCCGGCGCTCCAGACGCTGGGGAGCAGGGGCATCCGTGCCAAAGGACAGGTGCCCATGGGGTCCACACGGTCCCCTCTCCCGCCAGCGCCCTCCCAGCTGGCCCCTGGGAGACCCCGCAGCCTGTCCTGGCCCATGGCTGCTTGTCTGACCCTGGCTGTCCTCATGAGGGAGGGCACAGCTCACTCGCGTGGGGGACCCATGGTCCCCCGGGCTCCCGACGTGGCCCCTGCTCAGCCACAACCTGGGCCAGGACCGCCTCCTCCTTCTTAGGCCCAAGCCCTCCGGGTCCATCCGCTCAGGCCCTCTGCAGGGCAGGGCAGAGACCCACCCTGCTCCAGCTGTCAGCACTGCCATGGAAACGAGGAGATGCTGCGGTGAACAAAGTCTGCCACAGGTGGGCGGCCATCACCCCTCCTGCCAGCCGCCCTGGGCCGGGCCCTTGACTGGCCTGGAGGTGCCCAGCAGGCAGGGACTCAGCTCGCCTGTGCGCAGGTAACGGACATACTGCTCCCCCAACACCTCCGCTGCCCAGAAGGGACAGGGAGCTCCTGGCCCACCCACCCACCTGTTGGGTGCCAAGGCCAGGCAGACACACGCCCGCTTCTGCCTCCCTCAAGGCCCAAGCCACACCCAGCACTGGTTGGTGGCGAGACAACCTCGCCTGCCCACCCCGCCTCCCGGGACCCCACAGGAGGCCCCCAGACGCACCTCCAGAGCCCCCGAAGCCGGTACTAAAAGCCACTGCTGTCCAGGTGCCCTGAGGCCAAGCTCTCCTGGGGGACCAGCTCCCAGCTGTCCTGGGGCTTTGCCTGGGCCATCAGCTGGGCCAAAGTCTTGGCCCACACGTCCGCCCCCTCCATGCTGTTTGGGTCCGCAGTGTGGTCTGAGGGCTGCGCCGACTGGGGCTCCAGGCGAGCACCCACCCGCCTCCAGCATTGGCCAATCGCCGCCTTGACAACCACCCAGTCTCCATGGCAACCGGGTTTGTCTCAGAGAAATGAGAAATGGGCCTCTTTTTCTGATCCCTTCGGTATTTTTTATTACTCAAGCAGTGGATTTTCATTTTAGGAAAAATTGGAAACAGGAAAATAAAAAGGACGACACACGGTGATAAAAGTCGCCCATCGTCCCCGCTGTGGGGCTGACGTCCACCTGTCTTCGGTGCCTGCAGGGAATCGCACAGAGCACCTCGCCCGCGGGCCGGCTCCTCTCCCCCAGCACACCGAGGGACCCGTGCTTCTGAACGTCTGGCGTCGCCCGGTCTGCAGCTGGGGTGCAATCTGCCTACCTGGCCTTGATCCTTGAATTCGATGCCAAGTTTGCCATCACGAGCAAAGCTCTGAGGAACTTTGTTGAACATGTATCGTTGTGAATTTTCCCATTACTTTCCTCCAAACTTTTTATTTGCTAGAAAGTCATCTTCATGTTAAAATACCTTAAACACAGTCAATGCACAGCTTCAACGGTTGCCTCTAAGCCCTTACTTAGCTCAGCACCTGAAGGAGCCAGGCCCCCATAGTATCCGAATGCCCCCAGCCCCGGAGCCCATCCTTTCCCACTGGGGCAGCCCACTGGGGACACCAGGGAGCCTCCTGGAAGAGGAGCCCACGCCCCGTGAGCTGTGCCCCTGTCCTGTGTGCAGACCTCACCACAGCAGGTCAGGGCTTGGTGGCGATGCGGGAGGTGGCCAGGCTCAAGGACCGAACCACCGCTGGTCAGGCGGCAGGGAGGGGCCTGCACCCAGAAAGCCAAGGGAGCAGCCTCCTCTGCAGGCCCGAGGCCCTGACACAGGCTCGTGTTGACAAGATGAAAAGGCTCCGGCCAAGCGAGGGAGACAGGGACGTCTGCTGGGAGGGCCTGTGCTCAGCAGTCAGTGAGCCCCCAGCGCCCACAGGCAACAGGAAGAGACACTCCCCAGGCTGTGGCAGCTCCTGGCACAGAGCTGGCCTCCTCTACAGGCCCCTCCCGGAATGAGGTCCTGGGCTCCGCGTCTGGGCCGCTGGCCCCCTCCCCACCCTGGGCCTGTCCACACAGACAGGCCGCCTGCTCTGTGCCCCCTCCCCGAGGGCCAGGCCACCTGCCCGACAGCTGTCTCCAGGCTCCTGAGCCGCTGCGCCCACTCTGCTGGGAGTGGGCCTCACAGGCTGGGTGTTCCTGCAGCCTGTCCACTCCCTGAGCCACCCAGAAATTCCAGCATGCAAACCTGATGTGCCCTTTGGCCAGGGAGTGCTCTCTGCATGAGGCCCACTCAGCTCCACGGGGGCCTCCCACCCGCAACTCTGCTCTACCCCCCGCACGCCTAACAGTTTCTTCCCATTTTTCTCCCTCGTCTGTATCCAGCCCACAGCTGACCCTGTCAAGTGGCTTGTTTCTCAACAAGCTCTCTTTCAACTGGGTGACCTCTGTCTGCCTTGCAGCTAAGTGTGAGAGTGAGATAGAGCAGGAAGGCATTGGGAGGTGCCTCAGGGAAGGATCCATAACACTGGACCAGGTAACCCGGGAGAGTCCTAACTTTCCCATTCCACTTTCACCTTCTCTGCTCACCAGTGCGGAGATGATGGCATGAGGGCTGGTACTCCTGCGGCCACCCTAGACGACAAGGTGGCCCTGCAGATAGAAGCCACTGCTGAGAGCACGCGAGGGGAGGCCCTGGATCCCTGAGGGCAGTAGGGGCCCTGGCGCCGCTTCAGGGCCACGCTCCCCTGGGCCTCTTCTTTAAGAGAGAAAGGGGCCTCTAGCCATCACTGCCATCTTTGTCGCTGTTCAGTCGCTCGGTCGTGTCCAACTCGTGGTGACCCCATGGACTGTGGCACTCCAGGCCTCCCTGTCCTTCACGACCCCCCGAGCTTGCTCACACTCATGCCCATCAAGCTGGTGATGCCATCCAGCCATCTGATCCTCTGCTGTCCCCTTCTCCTGCCCCCAATCTTTCCCAGCTTCAGGGGTGTTTCTAATGAGTTGATTCTTTGCATCAGGTGACCAAAATATTGAGGCTTCAGCTTCAGCATCAGCCCTTCCAATAAACACTCGGGACTGATGTCCTTTAGGATGGACTGGTTGGATCTCCTTGCAGTCCAAGGGACTCTTGAGTGGCTTCTCCAACACCACAGCTCAAAAGCATCAATTCTTCGGTGCTCAGCCTTCTTTATAGTCCAGCTCTCACATCCATACAAGACTACTGGAAAAACCACAGCTTTAATTATATGGATGTTTGTCTGCAAACTGATATGTCTGCTTTTTAATACGGGGTATAGGTTTGTCGTAGCTTTCCTTCCAAGGAGAATGCATCTTTTAATTTCGTGGCTGCAGTCACCATCCACAGTGATTTTGAAGCCCAAGAAAATAAAATCTGTCACTGTTTCCACTTTTCCCCATCTATTTGTCATGAAGTGATGGGAATGGATGTCATGATCTTAGTTTTTTGAATATTTGAGTTTTAAGCCAGCTTCTTCATTCTCTTCTTTCACCCTCATCAAGAAGCTCTTTAGTTCCTCTTCACTCTCTGCTGTTAGGGTGGTGTCATCTGCATATGTTACCTTAGGGTAGCTTTTCCTGGGAAATTTTTGGTTATCACCCAGCCAATCATTGCAATTCTAAGATCCTGAGTTTTGCTGGTCAGTCTATGCTGTGCTGTGTACAAGCTCTCCCCCTCCCGATGGCCCCTCCAGGCACAGTGGCCCCAGCTGTGCCTGCCCTGTGCTGGGCGTGGGCCCCTCACGCTGCCAAGACCAGACCACCTTAGGCCAGCCACAGGCCCCTCCTCTCCAGAGACCACCAGCTGTCTCTGACTCTGGGGGAGAGTCTAGCAATCATGACTCCCCACCCTGTCCTGGAAAATAACCTTTGGGTGGTGATGCAGGAGCCAGTCACCTCTGACCTTTCACTCAGGACCCCCTCAGCCTATCCCAGAGGTGCAGAAGGCAGGGAGGTCAGCCTTCACACACCTTTATCTGGCTGCCCGTTTATCTGCCCCCTAAACCCACAAGCCCAGCCCCCCACGAATGCAGCTTACAGGGTCCGCTAACAGATCCATCAGCCATAAACATCTCCTCTTGGCAGAGAAACAAGGGGCGAAGCAGAAGGCAGTACCACTCTGCACGGGAGGCGTGTTCTGGAGCCGGGTCTGTGTGAGTCCAGCCTGGAGGAGGGGTCGGAGAGGCCCTTCCGCTGAAGGACAGGTTCCCATAGCAGGGCCAGCGGCCACTCCCTCTGCCCTCCGCCCTAGGAACAACCTCCCCAAGGCACTGACGACTCCAGACCAGCTCTGACGGGCGGTGGAGAGAAGCGCCAGGAAGCCAGGTACCATTTCCAATCACCCCCCAAGGGAAGCAGCAAGGGCCGCTCTCCCGGTGGACATGCTCTGGCCTCCTCCTCAGCTACACTCGCCCCCAGCCAGGGCGCAGGGTCAGCACCCACACGGGGGCCTCCAGTGGAGCATGAGAATGCAGACCTCCCGCAGTCCAGGTGAGCCCCCATCTACCCCCACCCGGACCTGACTGGCTCCCAGAAGCCCCCACCCCGACCCTGGGCCAGACAACAGCCCGCTTTGGGCAGGGGTGGGAGTGGAGGAGACAAGACAGCCCAGCAAGGAGGCGACAGACCTGGCCACCAGCTCAGGATCGGGGGTCACAGGGTCCACCCGAGGCCCCCAGCTGATGCTTTGCTCCACCAGCCTTGGGTGTGGGCAGCAGATGAGTTAGGACAGACAGACAGACAACCAGGAAGAGAGCCAGGGGCAGAGTTTGTCTCAGTGTATGCCGGGCCGCCCTGCCCCCAGGTCTCCGCAGAGGGGTGCACTCCCTGCATCCTGGGCCCTACAGTCCCCCCGGGGGCCCGAGCCCCAGCACACGGGCAAGGTGCATACACGGGGCGCAGGCAGCAGGCGGGGTCCAGGGGCAGCAGGCGCCGCAGCCCCATCCAGCTGTTCCATCTTTATGGTGTTTCCCAATGTCCACGTCTCAGCACCCAGCCCAGCTGCTGCCAAGCGAGGGGCTGGCACCTCCCCAGACCCCACAGGAGCCAGGACATCGAGCAACAGGGGAAAAGGGCAAGGGACCCAGGCGGCAGGCGGGGCGCCTCTGACTGAGAGCACGCCAGCCCTGGAGGCAAGGCCGGCCCATCCAGGGGGTGGCGCCTCCGCGTCGGCCCGGCCGGCCTGCCTCCAGAACCTGGGAGCTGCCCCTCAGCCGCCTGGGCGACTGGCCAGCGAGAAAGGCCAAAGGTGCACACAGGCACACACACACATGTGAGCACTGCACATACCCCGTAACACACAGCACACACGGAGCTGCACTCTGCACACATACACGCAAGCCGCCACACACACCTACACAGCCCGACCCACACACGAGCACAAGCCTACCACAAACACGCCGCACACAAAACACATTCATGCGGGCACCTGTACACACGCACACACACACACCACACATGTGCCTGCCTGGGGACACATGCATGCCCACACACATACAAAAATGGACATATGCACACAGATACACATTCTGGGAATTTTAAACTATAAATCTGCATTTAAACTCCTAACAGCATTCTAGCAATTTCAGAAATGAGGGGGACCCCACCACATGAGCAAATAAGCCAGCTGTCTTTACTCCTGGGCATCATAAATGATGAAAATATTTCATTTTCATTTTTCAATTTGATTCTTACATTGGGCAGATAAATTTGGTATTCTTTTTTAATTTCTGGGAAATGCTTCAAAAACAGGATAGAGCAGAAAGTTTTTATTTGCAAATACTATTAACCATTTCCTGTTCCAACCTCAGACTGGCTGTGAGCTCACCACCCTCCTGGTTTGGGGCATCATTTCCCTCTCCAAGTGTGGGTCAGGGGTCGCTGACCTCACCATCCTCTGGCCCCACAGAAGCAGTTTCGGTAGACCCCTCTGCTTCCTGTGTTTCCCCCTGATGGAAACGTCCCTCCAACACCAGCGGCCTCTCAGGAGCACGGGATCCCCTCTTCCCCACTTTCTCTCCACCCCTGTCCTCCTCCAGCGTCACCTCAGCCAGGCCAGGCGCACCTTGGAAGTCCCGGGTCCCCTCTCGTCAAGGCCGAAAGATGGGAGCCCAGCGCCCGCCGAGCTGAGAGCCCTGGGGGCCCTGCGCTTCCTTCACTGCCGGCCCCTGGTCTTCTGCGGTCGGTCAGTCTAGCAGGAAGCAGCCGGCAGCCAGACAGACCTGCCAACGCAGCACACGGCCCGCGGCGCCAGGGGCGGCGGGGGCCAGGGCAGCTCGCCAGGCCCTGCCCGCCGGCTGCTCCCTGCCGGGGCCCCAGCTGGGTCCGCGCGGGGGGCCTCCGCAGAGAAGAGCCCCCGCCGCGGGGCACAGTGGGGAGCGCGGGGGACACATGCGCGCCGACCACCGTCCCGGGGGCCTGCCGCACGGGCCGCCCTCTGTGCACATTGTGGAGGCCACACCGACGCTGGAGGGTGGGTGCAGGGAGAGGGCAGAGCGCGGGGCGGCCCTCGGGGCGCGGGGTCCGTGGGGAGAGCCGGCGTCACCTCCGGCGGGAGGCCGGCGCGGCAGCGGAGCAGGGCCGCTGCATCGCGGACGGGCGCAGCCGCGGGCGGCCGAGCCAGGCCTGTCCCTGAGAAGCTCCGGCCCTCACGCGGGCCCAGCCTTGCCCCGTCACGCCTGGGGCCCCTGCGGTGGCCTCCTCCCGGGGACCCGGGTGGCCTTCCGACCCCAGCCCCCGCCGGGCTTGTGAGAGGCGCACGCGGGGTCAGGGACAGTCCGCCCGCGCGAGCCCGACAGAAATGGCCCACACCTGAAGGGACGAGACCAGGACACAAGGCCCAGAGAGCAGGCCAGCCGGCGCGACTCGGGAGGGGCAGACGGGACCTGGCCGGCCCTCCCTCCACCCAGGGAGCCTGAGCTGTCCCAGCGAAGAGGGGGATGGCGTGGGGGACAGTGTGTGTGGGGATGGTGTGTGGGGACGGTGTGTGGGGACGGTGTGTGGGGGCGGTGTGTGTGGGGGCGGTGTGTGTGGGGGATGGTGTGTGGGGACGGTGTGTGTGGGGACGGTGTGTGGGGGCGGTGTGTGGGGACGGTGTGTGTGGGGACGGTGTGTGGGGGCGGTGTGTGGGGGGCGGTGTGTGTGGGGGCGGTGTGAGGGGACGGTGTGTGTGGGGGACGGTGTGTGTGGGGGCGGTGTGTGTGGGGATGGTGTGTGGGGGCGGTGTGTGTGGGGGCGGTGTGTGGGGACGGTGTGTGGGGACGGTGTGTGTGGGGACGGTGTGTGGGGACGGTGTGTGTGGGGACGGTGTGAGGGGCGGTGTGTGTGGGGACGGTGTGTGTGGGGGCGGTGTGTGTGGGGACGGTGTGTGGGGACGGTGTGTGTGGGGGGACGGTGTGTGTGGGGGCGGTGTGTGGGGACGGTGTGTGAGGGGACGGTGTGTGTGGGGGCGGTGTGAGGGGACGGTGTGTGAGGGGCGGTGTGTGGGGACGGTGTGTGGGGGCGGTGTGGGGGGGCGGTGTGTGGGGACGGTGTGTGGGGGCGGTGTGAGGGACGGTGTGAGGGGACGGTGTGAGGGACGGTGTGTGGGGCGGTGTGTGTGGGGACGGTGTGTGTGGGGACGGTGTGTGGGGGCGGTGTGTGGGGACGGTGTGTGGGGGGCGGTGTGTGGGGGACGGTGTGGGGGCGGTGTGAGGGGACGGTGTGAGGGACGGTGTGTGGGGACGGTGTGTGGGGGCGGTGTGTGTGGGGACGGTGTGTGGGGACGGTGTGTGGGGGCGGTGTGAGGGGACGGTGTGAGGGGACGGTGTGTGGGGGCGGTGTGTGTGGGGGCGGTGTGTGGGGGCGGTGTGTGGGGACGGTGTGTGTGGGGACGGTGTGTGGGGGGCGGTGTGTGTGGGGACGGTGTGTGGGGGCGGTGTGTGGGGACGGTGTGTGGGGACGGTGTGTGGGGGCGGTGTGAGGAGCGGTGTGAGGGGACGGTGTGGGGGACGGTGTGTGGGGACGGTGTGTGGGGACGGTGTGTGTGGGGACGGTGTGTGTGGGGACGGTGTGTGTGGGGGCGGTGTGTGTGGGGACGGTGTGTGTGGGGGACGTGTGTGTGGGGGCGGTGTGTGGGGGCGGTGTGAGGGGACGGTGTGTGGGGGCGGTGTGTGTGGGGACGGTGTGTGTGGGGACGGTGTGTGTGGGGACGGTGTGTGGGGGCGGTGTGAGGGACGGTGTGAGGGGCGGTGTGGGGGGCGGTGTGTGTGGGGACGGTGTGTGGGGGCGGTGTGTGGGGGGCGGTGTGTGTGGGGGCGGTGTGTGGGGACGGTGTGTGGGGGCGGTGTGAGGGGCGGTGTGTGGGGGCGGTGTGAGGGGACGGTGTGAGGGGACGGTGTGGGGGGCGGTGTGAGGGGACGGTGTGAGGGGACGGTGTGTGGGGGCGGTGTGTGTGGGGACGGTGTGTGTGGGGGCGGTGTGTGTGGGCGGTGTGTGTGGACGGTGTGAGGGGACGGTGTGTGGGGGCGGTGTGTGTGGGGGCGGTGTGAGGGGGTGTGTGGGGGCGGTGTGGGGGGCGGTGTGTGGGGGCGGTGTGTGTGGGGGCGGTGTGTGTGGACGGTGTGTGTGGACGGTGTGAGGGGACGGTGTGTGTGGGGACGGTGTGTGGGGGACGGTGTGTGGGGGGCGGTGTGTGTGGGGCGGTGTGAGGGGACGGTGTGAGGGGACGGTGTGAGGGGACGGTGTGTGGGGGCGGTGTGTGGGGGGCGGTGTGTGGGGGCGGTGTGTGGGGGGCGGTGTGTGGGGGCGGTGTGTGGGGGCGGTGTGTGTGGGGGCGGTGTGTGTGGGGGCGGTGTGTGGGGGCGGTGTGTGGGGGCGGTGTGAGGGGACGGTGTGTGGGGACGGTGTGAGGGGCGGTGTGAGGGGACGGTGTGTGGGGGCGGTGTGTGTGGGGGCGGTGTGTGGGGGCGGTGTGTGGGGGGCGGTGTGTGGGGGCGGTGTGTGGGGGCGGTGTGTGGGGACGGTGTGAGGGGACGGTGTGAGGGGACGGTGTGTGTGGGGACGGTGTGTGGGGACGGTGTGAGGGGACGGTGTGTGTGGGGAGAACAGTGTGTTTGGGGGATGTTGTGTGAGGACGGTATGTTGGGGGACAGTCTGTGGGGACGCTCTGTGGGGGATGCTGTGTGGGGATGCCGTGTGTGGGAACGGTCTGTGGGGGTACGGTCTGTGGGCGCGCTGTGTGGGGATGGGACAGTGTGGGGAGCCGTACTGGTGGACGGTGGGGAAACGGTGGGGGACGGAGTGTGTTTGGACGGGGTGTGTGTGGGGACAGCTTGTTGATACACAGTAGGAGCTGGCCTGTGGGAACGGCACACAGAGGCCCTGGGGTTCCCGCCCCTTCTCTCACATGCCGGGGTCCCTCCCCAGGCTCTGGCCCTGTTGTCTTGCTGGTCTTGCCCTCCCCAGGCTCCGGGTACCCCCTCTCTGCCTCCAGTGTGTGTCCCCTTCATCCCTCGGTCCCCTCCCACCCCAGCCCTCCTGCAGCCAAGGGCCCCTTTCAGCCTGCCAAGTCTGGGCCATGCCCCCAGCCCACCGCCCCTGGGGCATCAGTGAGAGTGGGGGTCAAGAGGCTGGGAGGGAGGGACCACCAGGAGTCGGGAGGAAGGGAAGTGGGGCAAGAGGGAAGGAAGCACTGTCCGGGCTCTCACAGGTGGAGCGGAAGGGATGGTGGTGAGGAGGCCCAAGGGTCTGACAGCACCCCACTCCTTGCACAGCCCACAGCAGCCTGGTCCTCAGGGGACACAGCGCCCCACACACAGAGCCTTGGGCCACTGTGAGCGCCCACGTGCCCCCAGGGCCAGCGTCAGCAGGGACCCCTCCCACCCTCCACGCTGCCCCCACGGCCTCCTCCGGGGCTGGCGCTGGGAGTGGCCCTCTGTTCACCGCGGAGCCTCCTCCGCCCAGCGCCTTGCTTCGCCGGAGATAGTGTCTTTGATGCTCTTTTTCCACCGTCTTGGTTTTCTTTAATGTTTTCCCTTCACAGCAAACCCCGGTGTCAGAGCCGGGGCTGAGCGCCAGCTGTCAGGCAGTTTCTGTCTCTGTCATCTTAGCTGACGAGACCTACGCACCGCACCGCTAATATCAGCAGTTTCGTTTTTCCTGTTTTCCATTCATTAGAACAAAATGCTTAGAGCGAAATGTGGTCAATGACCCAGTGATTTAACAAACATCGGGGCTAGGTGGCCAGGCCAGGCTCCTGGAAACCCCAGGACCACCCCCCAGCACCGACAGGCTCGGGAAGCTTCTGCAGGAGGAAAGAGGTGGAAGTGAGGCCGCCCCCCGCCATGGCCTGGGGCCTGCTGAGAGCCGGCCCGAAAGCCCCCCATCCACGCAAGGCCAGCAGGACCGCCAAGAGTGTGGGGAGGGCCCAGCGCCCTGGGTGGGACGGGAGGCGCGGGCCACAGGTGGGCTTGGAGGAGAGAGCCTGGAGCCTCGCCACCCACTGCCATCAGGGCGGTTGCCCACCGCCATCGGGGAGGTCTGGCAAGGCAGGGCCCGCCCCGCACTCGCTGCCCCTAGCAGAGCGGGCTCCAGCAGGCAGTGGTTCAAGCGTGGTGACACTGGGACCTGGGCCCAGAGAGGGCAGGGCTGGGCGGGGAGGGGGGCACAGAAGACCCTCCCCTGCCCAGGGGGCTCCCGGCTTCAGGAAGGGGCAGTAACCCAGAAAGAGCTGAGAGCCTCCCCGGGCCAGGGGGCAGACCCACCTCCTCCTCCTCCTGCCTGTGTCTCCTCTCCTCTCCCCTCTATCTATCTCTGTACAGAGCGTGTCTCTCCCACCAGGAAGAGGGGGGTGGGCTGGGGGCGGGGCCCTCCGCCCAACCAGGACAGCTTCCTTTCCTCTCCTGCGGCAGTGGAGGCTGTGAGCGGCATGCCGGCGGGCGGGCGCCCTGGGCATGGGGACCCCGCGGGCGCCGTGGCCTCTCGTCTGGGTTGTGCTGCAGCTGGGCTGCTGGTCAGGATGGCTCCTAGGTAGGTGGGCCGGGGCTGGGCGGTGCGGGTTCAGGGCCAGGCCTCCTCCTCGCAATCTCGGCCGGTGGGACCAGGCCCCCGAGGCCCAGCACAGCCCCAGCAGGGCGCTGGGTGGCCTTGGACGGGTGAAGGGCCCTCTCTGGGCTCCGACTGCTCACTTGCTGTCCTCGCCCGGGGTGGGCCCTGTCGTCGCCGAGGGGTGGGCCCCGTCCCTCTGGGAGCAGGCAGGAGGGCCCCGCTCTTGCTGGGAGGCCTGAGAGACCGGCAGGCTCGCGCCCCTCCCTGTAGGATGACAGCGCTGGTCTGCCAGAGCCCCAGACCCCGGGCCCCACCTGTGTTTTCCTGCAGGAAAACAGACTGGCCATTTCCTTGAGGGCACAGGCTGGACGGCCTGGCGGTATTTCTGTCAGCAGGGCCCCGGCTCCAGTAACGCCTATTCAGCCCCCATCCCCTCGTGGGCCCTGGGCCATGCCCCACTAGGTCTGACAAGGCGCCCTGGGGCACAGGGCCAGGAGCGTCTGCAGGGTTTCCAGAAGGGGCCTGGCCCCAGCGCCCTGTACAGGCTGCTCCCCGGGAGGTTGTGAAGGTCCATGGCCAGAGCCTCGTGGTCAGGGAGGTGCCCCCTGGCTCCCCTTGCCCTCAGCCATCGTGCCAGGTCCTGCCAGAGGGGAATACCAGGGAAAGGGGCTCCCAGTCGGCCCTAGGGCCATCCCTCTGGACCTCACTGGACTCTGGGGGCCAGGGCCTTGGAAGGGCCACAGTAAGGGGGGCACCCTGACCCCCTAGCCACCTGTCCTGGACTCCAGTGCCTAGAGCCCCTCAGGCGTCTGTGCCGGCCCGGTCCTGGCCAGCAGAGTGGGGCAGCTGGACCTCCTTGCTCTCCTTCCTCCCCTGGACTTGCTCAACGTGGACAGAGCAAAACTCAAGGCTGTGGTCAGTGGTCCAGGAGCCTGTGGTCACAAGGTGCCCCGTGGCGAGACCTGGGGATCCAGGCGCGGCGTTGGGAGGGGTGGGGACGGGGTGTGTGTCGTCCGGGAAGAAGGGCCAAGGCTGGGGTGGGAGTGACTTGCCTCCAGTGACCTGCTGCCCTCCAGGGTCCCTTCCCAAATAAAGGAAGGATCAGAACGTTAAAGGGGGTCGGCGCTGGGGAGCTTGGGACAGCTCCCTTAACTGCTCTGAGCAGAAATTTTCCCACCTGCAGCTTGGGGATAAAATGCCTACTATATAGCGTCATGAGAATTCCGTCTTGATAGAACTGTCTGGCTCTGCCTATGACAAACTTTTTCTAAGTCAGATTCTTTATTTTTTTCAACTTACAATCTTGAAAAGTATTTGAAAGATATAGAAAAAGTACAAAAACCAGCGGTGAACACCCTGCACCCAGAGTGGCCAACCAGCGACCCTGGGTCAGTGTGCCGGGCTGCCACGGCGACCCCGCCCCAGGCTAGCCACGTGGGCCTCGGAGGCCTGTGGGCCGGCGGCTCTGGGTGCGGGGAAGTCGGAGGGTCCTGGGGTCCCAGGGTCCTCTCCACCCGAGGCCCCTCCCAGCCCCGGGCAGCGGTAGGGATGCTGGGGGTCCCTCGGCCTGTGGACGCATCACCCCCGCTCTGCTCCGCATCACACGTGTGCTCCGTGTGCAGGCCTGTCCACGTCTTTTCCCCAGGAAGGACACAGGCACGGCGCGTTAGGGGGCCACAGGCCAACCCCCATCTCGACTGATCCTGCCAGCAAAGACCCTGTTTCCCGTAGGGCCGCATTCTGGGGGGGCTGCTGAACGCCTGGGTCTGGGGCCAGCACAGCCCACAGCCCTCTCAGTCCACACACAGCGGTCACAGACACCCCTAAGGCCCAGGGCGGTGGCCCTGCTGCAGGCCCCCTGTTCAGACGCCCCTGCGTCCCGAGCCTGCCCTCTGCCCGACCCCTTCCCAGATGAGCTGAGTCAAGGACCCCGCCTCCTCGGACCTCAGCGGGCCTCCCTCTCTCTGGCTTTGTCAGGCCTGGCGTTCTTTTTGTAATTAAATCTGTATTTCACTTCCGATATGGAAATTCTTAGAATTAAAATGTTTTGAGGTATAATTGGCCTGCCGCATGTTCACTTCAGGCATACCATGTAATGATTTCACACTTGTATATATTCCAAAACGATCATCAGAGGGGGTCTGGCTAACATCATCACCATATACAGGTTCCAGTTTTTCTTGTAAGGAGGACTTTCAAGATCCACTCTCCTAGCTACTTTCACACATGCAGCACAGTGTTATTAGCCCTGGCCCCCATGCTGCAGATCACACCCCAGGGGCTTGTTTATGCCTGGAAGTTTGTGCATTTTGACTGCCTGCCCCATTCCCCCACCTCAGCCTCTGGCAACAGTCGTCCCTGGAGGCTCAGTGGTAAAGGAGCCCCCTACCAACGCAGGAGACACAGGAGACGCCAGTTCCTTGTCTGGGTCGGGAAATCCTCTGGAGGAGCAAATGACAACCCACTCCAGTATTCCTGCCTGGGAAATCCCATGGACAGAGGAGCCTGGCGGGCTGCAGTCCGTGCGGTGCACGGAGTCAGACATGCCTGAAGCGACTGAACATGCGCCTCTGGCAAATTTTGTCTGTTCTTCATACCCACGAGCTCGGTTTTTATCTTGCTTTGTTTGGGGTTTTTTGTTTGTTTCTTTGTTTTTTAGATTCCACATATAAGCAAAATCAATTAGCATTTGTCTTTCTCTGTGCAACTTACTTCACTAAGTATAATACTCTCCAGGCCCATCCATGTTGTAGCAAGTGACAAGCTTTCATTCTTTTCTGTGGCTGAGTAGTATTCCGTTGCTTAAATGAGCCGTGTCTTCTTCATCCATCCTCTGCCCACAGGCAGTGAACTTGTGTCCACGTCTCGGCTGCCATAAACGATGCTGCTGTGCGTATCTTCTAAGTGAGTGCGTTTCCTTCACATAAAAACCAAGTGAAATTGGTGGATCGCGTGGTAGTTCTATTTTTAGTTTTTAAGGAGCCTTCATACCTTGCGCCAGTTTCCAGTTTTCTCCACGTCCTCTTCGCCACTTGCTATCTCTGGCCTTTTCAATGACGGCCGTTCCGGCAGGTGCGAGGGGCCAGCTCGCTGTGGGCTCTGTGTGTGTCCCGATTCCTGCTGATCAGTGATGCTGAGCACCTTCCCATGTCCCTGTGGCCCACCTGCACGTCTTCTTGGGGAAGATGTCTCCTCAGGTTTTTGCCCATTTTTTAATCAGATTGCTTGGTTTTTTGCTATTTAGAATTTTTTATATGCCCTGGATATTAACCCCTTGTCAGATGTATGGTTTGCAAGCATGTCCTCCCATTCACTAGGCCACCTCTTCAGCTTTTGATGGCGCCCTTTGCTGAGCAGGCGCTCTTTGGTCTGATGCAGCCCCTATTTTGGGCTGTCCTGCAGGTGTGGGCATTTCTGAAGGACCCAGGAGGGGCGTGACTGTCCTTCACTTGTAGGAGGTCACAGACATGCTGACCCTTCTTGGGGCTCCTGTTGGGGGCCCCACGATGGGGCCGCTCCCTCTGGGCCCACTGCAAAGGAGAGGAAGGTGCACCCTTGCCTTTGGGATGAACTGGAAACCCAAGGCAGGGACCCCACAACCCATGAGCAGTGCTTTCAGCACCGCGTGTGGGCGTCGCCCACATCAAGCATCGGACGGCAGCTGTGAGATGTGGTCTCTGAGGGCACTGAGAGCCCTCCTCGAGGCTCACACCCCACCCCGCACCCAGTCTTCCCCCAGCGTCTCTCCCCACTGACCCTGCTGGGGCTCAGCTTTCTCCTCAACCCTCTTCTCAAAGAGAAAAAAAAAAGGCCTGGGGGCCTCTCGTTGACATTCTATTGCTACAGAAATAGCCAACATTTAAATGTTCAATTCATAAAGGATAAGAGCTGGCTTCACAGGCGTTCCTACCGCAGATAAAGTGAGGGCCCCACCCCCGGACTTGGGAGGAAGCTCGGTGCCACCTCGCAGCCCGAGGCTGAACAGGGACTCGTGCATCGCAGGACCCAGGCCCCTCACAGCTGTCCACCGCCCCAGGCTCCCGCCTAGTCCTCCGTCCGCTCTGCGCCTTTTCTGGACTCTTGCTCGGAGGAGCCCATCTTTCTCCCTCTGGGGGCCGCGGGGTACCCCGTGAGGGTCCTCTCTGTGACCCCACATCCCGGCCCGGCCCCCGGGGCCCCAAGCAGCCAAGCCCTGGTAGGCGAGCACCCCAGTGGAGCTGGTTCCTGAGCACCCAGAGGGGACGGGCCGCCCACGATCGCGGCCCCGCAGGCACACCCCACCCTTGGCCGGGCTCAGGCCCGGTGGCCTCCAGCCCCAGTCTCCAGCCACAGCGTAAGGCCCGGTAGGAGTGGGGTGGGCATCTGGGAGGAGGCAGCATTGTGCTGGAGGAGGGGCTGAGAGGCAGTGGGGGGGTCGCAGGGTCCAATCGGAGCAGGGTTTTGTCGGCCACCAGCAGGGACCTGCTGTCCCAGGGCCTGAGCAGGCCGAGGGCAGCTGTGTAGAGAAATGGCTGGCAGCCCAGGGTCCAGTTCACCCAGTTCCGACTCCATGAGGCCCCACAAAAGGTCACAGATGGTCACTGATTCAGGCCGGGGATGCTGCTGAGGGCCTGACCTAAAGGCAGGCAGGCCCCTCCTCCCCAGACATGGGGCCCATCAGCAAATGTCCACGCAGGGGCTCAGAGCAAGGGTCCTGTTGGGGGTGCCAGGCCTCGGCAGGTGGGACCAGGGTGGCGTGGGTGTGGCGGGGGGCCACAGTCTGGGAGCGCCAGCCTAGGGTGTCCGTGAAGCCCCAGACTCAGGCTCACCACGGGTGGGAGTCAGGGAGCACCAGCCAAGGGCCTTGTGCAGAGCAGGGATGGGCTGGGCCAGCAGAACCAGAACCAGCGCTCTCGGCTAGGTACACCACCACACCACTGCACGGCTTTGACCGAATCTGTGCTCAGCTTGTACGTAAAGCAGCGGGGCTGGGTGGGGGGTCCTCCAAAGAAGCGAGTAACCGCCTGGAGGGGCATTGGCGGGGAGGGCCGCTGGGGTGGCTGTCCACAGACCAAGACTGGGTCCAGACCGGGCAGCCACAGGCCTGCCGCTCCCTGCCGTGGTTCTCAGGGTCCCATGTGCAAATCAGGAGCCTCCCTGCACCCTCCAGCCACACAGCCCCTCCTTGCGAAAGGGGCACCACGGCCGCCTCGACGCAGAGGTGGGGTGCGACAGACATCTCCTAGGAGGGGTGTCGTCCCCCGACCCAGCCAGCCAGCCGGTGGGTGTGAGCCTGTGAGGGCACACATGTATGCGTGTGTCAGCGAGCAGGTCCCTGAATGCGGTGGGGCGTCCCGGGTGGGCCCTGGCAGGCCGTGGTGGGCCTGGTTGGGGGCGTGCAGGCAGAGCTCAGACCCATCCTCAGATGAGCGATGGCCCGGCTGGCCTCTGAGCACCAGTCCCCGAGTTGTGGCAGAACATACAGAGGGTCTCTCGCTCACCGCCTGGTCAGCAGTGCCCACTGTGGGGTGGGGGATTCCAACAATGAGCCTGTCCTGAGATGGAGCTTGTCCCCCTCCATGGGACGCCCCTAGCGGTTACCCACCCCGTCCCCCACTCAGAGCAGGCAGGACCCAGGGTGCTGGAGCTGGGACCGTGCGGCTCGGACTTGCAGGGACTGGCAACTGGGATTGAGCAAGGGAGAGGGTGGAGGCCCTTACCACCTGGGGGATCAGAAATGAGGGCCTGGAGGTCAGAGGCCCCAGGTCAGTACAGTCAGAGGACAGAGTCCCACCATGGAGCTGTTGGTGAGAGGTGAGCGTCCTGTCCCGGGCCAAGCGTCCTGTCCCTGGGGACGAGCACGCTGTCCCGGGGAGAGCACGCTGTCCGCGGGGCGAGCGCGCTGTCCGCGGGGTCGAGCGTCCTGTCCCCGGGGCGAGCGTCCTGTCCCCCGGGCGAGCGTCCTGTCCCAGGGACGAGCACGTTCTCCCGGGGGCGGGGGTTGGCGGGTTGGGGGGGCGCACGCTGTCCGCTGGGGCCGAGCGTCCTGTCCACGGGGGCAAGCAGGGCGCGAGGGCAGAAGCACGTGGCAGGGCCTCCTCGTTGGTGGGGCTGAGGGAAGGTGAGGAGCCGGGCCGGGAGCTGTCCCTGTCCACCTCACGCCCACTCTCCCCACAGAGGCCTCCAGCAGGCCCTGGAGCGCCCTCACCTTCTCTCCCGCCCTGCTGGTCGTGCCCGAGGGGGCGAACGCCACCTTCATCTGCAGCTTCTCCAGTAAGCCGGAGGAGCACTTCGTCCTCAACTGGTACCGCATGAGCCCCAGCAACCAGGCGGACAAACTGGCTGCCTTCCCCGAGGACAGCAGCCAGCCCGGCCAAGACAGGCGCTTCCGCGTCACGCCGCTGCCCGGCGGGCAACAGTTCCACATGAGCATCGTGGCCGCCCAGCGCAATGACAGCGGCGTCTACTTCTGCGGGGCCATCTCCCTGCCACCCCGGACGCAGATCAACGAGAGCCACCCCGCGGAGCTCACGGTGACAGGTGTGGGCGCCGGAGGCCCTAGCGCGGGGCAGGCTGGGGTGGGAGCCAGCAGGGCAGGGTGGTCTTGGGGTCACCAGGCTGTGCTGGGCCTGCATCCCACTCCCAGGACCACGGCGACCCCCGTCCTCGCCCTCCACGGCTGGAAGCACCCCCAGACCCACTGTCCTTGAGGAAGGGGGCTGGCAGTGGGGCCTCTGGGGGTGACCTTGTGCTTGGAAGCCCTGCCCAGGGGCAGGCTTGGAGACCACGTGTGAGGGCCTAGGACTTGGAGGAGAGGACTGCTGGGTCCCCAGCTCTGACCCCCTGTCCTCTGGCCCTGCAGAGGGGGTCCTGGAGCCGCCCACAGAGCCCCCCAGCCCCCAACCCAGGCCTGAGGGCCAGATGCAGAGCCTGGTCATCGGCGTCACAAGCGTCCTTTGGGGGTCCTGCTGCTGCTGCTGCTGATCTGGGTCTTGGCCGCAGTCTTCCTCGGGGCCACTCAAGGTGATGGGTCCCCAAAGGCACTGCCCCCTGCGCCCTCCTCGCCTCCTGCCCCGATCCTATCCCCTCTGTGTCCCCCATCAGGGAGAGTCTGGACTGGGCCTCCGGGGCCAGGGGGTCCCCTCGGAAACCCCTCCGCTGGGCCTGCTGGGTGCTGCCCCTCCCCTGGGTCTGCTCTCGGGAAGCCGAGGAGGGAAGGTAGCCCCCACCACGGCCGTCACCCAGGCTGGACCTCAGCCAGGGCACTGAGCTTTTCTAACCACCGGGCCCCCGAGGTGGCAGCCGCAGTGACGCGCCCGCGTGGGTGTCGTCTCGCCAGGGGACCGCGCCTCCCTCCCTCAGATGTGTGGGGGAACGTGCGGGGACCACTGACGGCGTGCCCACTGTGCTCCCAGCGGTGGCCAGCGGGGGGGACGCTGGGCTGAGCCGCACAGGACGCCCTGGAGCCCGCCGAGCCCTGAGGCTCAGACAGCTCAGGTCCCAAGGGGGCTCGGGGCTGATGGGGAGGCCGGAGGGCCTGGCGCCCTTCTCGGGGCCTAGAGACCCCCAAAGCCCCAGCTCACAACTGTAGGGCCTTGGGCCTCCCTGACTTGAGTACTTCTCTGCAGGGGGCTGCGCCTGCAGGAGCCAAGACCAGCCTCCGGTGAGTGTCCTTCCTTTAGCACCGTGGTCAACTGGTCAACCAGGTGGAGCCACACTCGGGCCGGGCGGTCTCAAAACAGCCACGCCCCTCACCCAACATCAGTGCCTGTTCCAGGAGGGGGTGTGTGTGCACTCGCAGGCACGCACGCATGTGTCCACCCTCAGAGACCGATGACCATCCCTCCCTCTCTTCCCTAGAAGGAGGGCTCCCCCTCTGTGCCGGCTGTCACGGTGGACTACGGGGAGCTGGACTTCCAGTGGCGGGAGAAGACCCCGGAGCCCGCGGCTCCCTGCGTCCCCGAGCAGACAGAGTACGCCACCATTGTCTTCCCAGGCCGCAGGGCGTCCGCCGACAGCCCGCAGGGGCCCTGGCCGCTGAGGACCGAGGATGGACACTGCTCCTGGCCCCTCTGACCGGCTTCACCGACTGGGCAGAGTCCTTCAGACCCTCTGCCCAGAGCCAGGGCTGGCCGCATTCCCTGGAGAGGCGTGCGGTGGAAAGGAGAGGCGTGGGCCACCGAGGGCTTGAGCCCGGCCCACGGGGACCTCCCGGCACCTGCCAGCACCTGCCAGCCCTGCCTGGCTCCCCTTTCAAGGCTTGCAGCAATCCAGGGGCAGGAAGTGTCACTGTCTCTAAGGGCAAGGGAGGGAGCCTCGCCCAGGACCCCAGGCCCAGCGCTGGACTGAGACGCCTGGAGTCACCCTTTATACATGCCCACTGCCTCCCAGGGGATCCTGGGGCCTGGAGACTGTGCCGTGGCACAAGCCGGTAGACCCAGCATGGGTCCCTCGAGGCGCATGGGGACGTGCACAAGGTCAGGGTTCCCCACGGCCTCTGGCTCCCCCAGGCCCGGGAGAGAGCCAGGGCAGCGGTGGGCCCTCCGCCTACAAACACACCAGGCCTTCGTGCAGCCCAGGAAACAGGCAAAGGAGGGAGCTGGCAGAGCTGCAGTCAGCCACCGAAACCCTCCTGGGGGCGCGGGGTCTCCATGCATCTGCATGTCTCCTGGACTCCCATTCACGGTGCTAATCAGAGGGGTCTCAGCCAGGATCCCCCAGGGTGCTGGGCAGGTCCCCTCCTGAGGCCTGCACACGCACTCCAGCTGTGTGGCCAGGGTCAGCTTGGCCTGGGTGGGGGGCATGTGTCCCATGCAGGGGTCCACACGCCCTGCCCTACTCTGTTACACTGTAATTAAAAGAGAGAACACTCCAGGAAGGGCCCGGAGTTTCCTTGCTCGCTGTTGGGGGAGGAGTGGGGAGGGGCTGGGCAGAGCACCCCCTCCCCATCGCCTCACTACTCAGGAGCACACTGGCCTCCCAGGCCCGACCCCCACACTCACACCGTGGGAGCTGAAAGCCGTCCCCCAGGACCCCTTCCAGCCTCCAGGGCCCTGCCCCAGACCCCATGCCATCAGCCTGCCCCGGCACGCCCCAGCCAAGCTGCTGGGCCTGAATGTCCTGCTGCAGCCCCACAGGCCCCACGTGAAGCCAGAAGGTGGCTCCAGTCCATTCCTATGGCAGGGGATGCCCCTGACCAACAGGACAGACACCCCAACCCTGTGCCCAGAGCACAGAGGCCCCTCTAGCCCACACCCTGTGCCTGCCGCCCCTGGACTGCCCCGGGCAGGGAGAAAGAAACCGGGCCGGGACCCCAGCGGGAATGCTGCCTGGGAAGCTTCGCCTGGAAAGCCCGGCAGGTTCTGCAGGGAAACTGCTCCTAGTCCGTGGCAGCTGTGACGTTAACACCCAGAAATAAATGGCTCTCTACACCCAGCAAGAACCACGCTGGAGAAAAAGTGACAGAGAACATTCCGCCGCCGTCAGCACCCAGGCGTCGCTTTCACGAGAAAAGCGCGAAGCCACAGGGGCAGCGCGGAGCATAGGCGTGGCTCTGTCTGAGATGTCAGTTCCTCCGAATTTAACACGATCCCAGTAAAACCCACATTTCTGCAACTGTAAGGAGAAAGGAAAGTGAAAGAGGAGCGGCGTCATCAGCTCTGAAACGTGGGGTCTTGGACGCAGTGCCGTTAGCGCTTGAAAAGCCAGGGAATAGGGCCCCACGGGGAACTGCGGGCTCTGTCAGGCGGTGTAGGAAGCTTTAAGGTGGGTAGGCCTCGCTCGCCCAGGCTCCCATCAGTCCCAGCCCCGCTGGACGCAGGAGGAAAACCTGCCAGGACTTCACAGGGAGAGTGGAGATGGCTTCCCAAGGTGCCGGGAAGAGAACATGGGGAAATTCAAGTGTAAACTGGGGAAACCCTGCAGCGTGGGAGAAACCTCCTCACCAGCACACTGGGGGCAGTATTTAAATATCACGCAGGAAGCTAATACTCCAGTTACAGGAGACAGCAAGGTCAAAGATACAGGGGGAAAGTAGGGGAGCAAATGACACGCACATGCCAGCCAGGCGTCGCATGTACACACGTGCACACAGGGGAAGGATTCTGATTTTCACTCAAAATCAGAAAACTGCGAGTCACAACCACACCTGTGAACCAGCCAACGCGGAGAGCTTGCTCACACCCTGGGGCGACTGTGCCGGGAAGAGGCCCGATTGTCGCGGGCTATTCAGCAGTTAGTGGAGGGTGCCCTTCGGTCGTCACCCAGGGCGCGCGGGGGGGCGGGGGGGTGAGGGGGGCGGCTGACAGGATCGGAAGCCCCAGGGGTTCACCATACTGAGGGCAGACGGTGGGGCAGCCCGGGGCAGCAGAGGCCCCCAGGCCTGGGCTCTGAGCGAACTGGCTCTGGGCCACCGTGTGCAGCGGGACCCAGCCCAGGGTGCAGGGCAGGCTGGAGCCGGGTCAGGAGCCGTGGGGGGCCGCTCGAGCGTCAGAGACGCCACAGTGAACACCGAACATCTCCCTGATGCACACACGCTGAGCAGGATTAAAGACCACGCGTTCATACTGATACAAGAAAGATTTCAAAGACAAAAGAGCGGGCAGCAGGGGGCCGGAAGTGGCCCGGCCGCGGGCGGGCAGAGCCGGCGCCTGGCAGCCTCGCCCAGCTCAGCGAGACCGAGAGCGGCGCTCAGCGCTGCGCATCCGCCTTCCCGTAACGTGGCCCCGCGCCCCACTCACTTTTTCCGTCCCCGCTCGCCCTGGCGCCCGGCACCGCGCCCACCCCCACCCACGCGGCCCAGCGGGCCTGTCCCTGCAGCAGCGTCTGCGCAGCTCCTGAGCCGCGGGGCGGGGAGGCGGGGTGCGCCTCGGGGCTCCCGGGCCCCCACTGGAGACCTCCCGGCGGGGCCAGCCGAGCCCACTTCGGAGCCCCTCTGCCCAGCAGGACATCCCCCACCTCGCCCCCTGCTGGAGACCTCCAGGCAGGACACCCCCGCTCCTCCTCCCCGCCGCCACCTGCGCCCTCCTGACCCAGTCTTCGGGGCTGGGGGTGGGGGGTGGGGTGGTCCTCCCGACACCTCAGCAGAGGAGCCCCAGGGCCCCCGGGGCCTGCTGGCGGAGGGTGGGGCTGTGGCCGAGGGTCTCCAGGGGAACCCAGCTTAGGCCACTGAGGTGGGGCTGCTGTAGGGGGTAGGGCCTGGGCCTTCAGCCTTAGTGGACCAAGGCCCCTGCAGTCTGTGGTCCCGTGTGGACGGAGGCCCCTGCAGTCTGCGGTCCCGTGTGGAGGGAGGCCCCTGCGGTCTGCGGTCCCGTGTGGATGGAGGGAGGTGCCTGCAGTCTGGGCGAGGTACCTACATGTTTGGAGGTGTCAGAATGTGGGGACCCTCCTGAAGGCAGACACGGCAGTGGGGGGACCCTCCCTGTGGCCCTGTACCTCCACCCAGATGGTCTGCCCCATCGCTGACAGGGGGCCTGTGTTTGTGATCCCTGAGCCCCCCACTGTGGTCTGGGGCACGCTGCGCCCACCGCAGGTCAAGGCCACCTCTGACATGTCAATCCCCAGCCCTGCACCTCAGGCCCGGTCGCCTGAGCATCAGGAGGCACTCAGCCACCTGCTCCTTGGGCAGGAAGAGCCTGATGGCGCTGACCACACATCCAGGCAGGTGGCCCCCAGCCTCTGACTGCCCCAGAGACGCCAGCCCCTGGTGGCCTATCCGCTGGCCACAGGAGCCACACAGCAGCCTCTCCAGGTCCCTTAACTCAACCCAGCCAGGGCCCCAGCCCCTGGCTCAGCTTCTGCTGGTAATTTGGCAACGTGTGGCCGACCTGAGGGCACGGTCTGGGGGCGGGAGGGGGTCCCCTTTGGGGTCCCTGCCTTAGGTACAGCTGGACCACTGTCCCCCCACCCACAGTGGCAAAATGCACAATTGTCTTCTGTTTTTATGTTTTTACATCAGTCCAAATTCAAAATCCAGCTATCAAAATTCTATTATTTAGTCATTTGAAACATAAATTAATTTTAAATTCTGTCCACCCACATTCACAGCAGCACTGTCCACAGTAGCCACAAGATGGAAGCAACCCAGGTATCCCAACTGAGGAAGGATAAAGAGTGTGGCCCGTCCACACGCAGAGTATTATTCAGCGAAAACAGGAAGGACATTCTGAGCCGTGCTAACTGTGGATGGACCTTGAGGACACAATGCTCAGTGACATGGGCTAGAAGGAAGGGGGTGGACACCTGCAACCGCTACCTGCAGTGCTCAGAGCAGCCAAACCATGTCTTGAAGAAGCGGGGGAGTTAGTCGGGGGGAGGACGGTCTCCATTTAGAAAGATGCAAATTCTGGGGGCCCAGCCAGAGACTGCTTCCCAGCCTCCCCCAGGCGTGGTGGAGGGGGCCTGCAGAAGAGACAGAAGGGAAGGCGCACGATCCCTCCCCCATGGATCCACACAGAGACAACGGCAAGCACAAGGTCACAGCCGCCTGGGAAGGGCAGGGTGGGCCACTGTGTGCCCACCAAACGGGAACAAGGAAAAGAGTATGCCAGGTAACAGCCTTCTCATGTGCAGGAACAGCAAATAGTCTGCTGCTATCCATTAAAATTAAAAACTGCGGAGATTTCTGCTCAGTCACCCCCGCAGTTGAGAACCCATCCTGCAGAAATGAGAGTCTTGGTTTATAAAGACAGATGTTCAGGGGCTCTGCAGCTTTGTCTGTGACTGTCCCCCTGCATGTCCCCAGCAGGAAACGGGCTGGCCCAGGGCAGGCCCTGCTCTTGAACCTGAAGAACCAGCGCTGCGAGCGCACCAGCCAGGCTGTGAGTCTGTGCTGCTCTCTGGGCTCCACAGGAAACGGACGCAGGATAGAGGTCTAGGGCTGAGGAAAGAGGCCCCGCACCAGCACCAGACCGCAGGGACAGGCCCCGGGCACAGGCGCACGGCCCGGCCCAGCCTCTGCGCGAGGGCCGTCAGCCACGGACCACAGACACGCAACCGCTCCTGTTGGGTGCAAAGAGAAGCACCTCTGTGATCTTCCAGTTTACTCCCTCCTTTGTGAGCCGCAGGAGGGGCGTGGACTGCCCTCATCTTAAGGGCAGAAAGGAGTGGGGAGAGACTCTGAGTTGACTGCTTAAAACAAGCACTTGTGGCCATTGAAATTGCTTTAATCACACGCAGTGGAAAACACTCAAAAAAGAACCATGTGGGAACCACCAAATGGACGGCAAGCTGGTTTCTACTCCAACCTGTGAGGTCATCACACGCCGCTGAGCCTCAATTTCCACATCTGGAAAATGGAAATAATACCCACTTCACAGGGGGTTTAATTTTATTAAATGGAACAGAACATACAAAGCATGTAACACACAGGAAACCTTGCAGATCTTTTCTCCTTTCCCCTCTGTGCACATACAGAAAAGGAGCACAGCCCTGGAGTCCAGAGAGACAGAGGGAGAGAGAGAGAGGAGACAAGGGAGGAAGGGAGGGGAGAGAGAGACAGGGGGGCGGGGGAGGGAGGGAGAGAGACAGGGGGGGGCTTCCCTCCCGTCCATCCTTCTGGAGGCCCCAGGAGGAAATCGGCTCCTGGCTTTTCCCAGGTCCCAGGGGCCACTGCAGCCCCGGCTCCACGGCCAGCCTCCGTCTGCAGACCTGCTGCCCCTCTGACCCCCACCCCCTCTCAGAACCCTGGGGTAACAGCCAGCCCGCCCATCAGCCCAGGGTAATCCCCATCTCAAGGCCCTCAGTCTCGGTGGCGGGCTCCCTTTGTCACAGAGCTCACCGGTTCCGGGTGAGGACACTGACAGCTGGGGCAGCCCGGATCCTGTCTGCCGGACCTTATGCCTATTTCAGGTTGGAGGTCCTGCCGGTCCACTGAGATCAGGAAGGGAAACGGAAGGAATAACACCGGGAGAAAATGACAAAACAGACAGTCTGCACCAGAAGCCTTCTTAGGCCCGACCCACCAGGGGGCCACACCACGGCCGTGAGGAAGCTGGGGACGGCCCAGAGCCAGGTCCATCGAGTCTGGTGGAGGAAGGAGGCGGCCAGCAGAGCACAGGGCCATCCCGAGGAGTCTAGGTTGGAGCAGCCTGGGGGTGCAGGGCAGCGGGCAGGGAGTGGAGGGGCAACTCCTGAGGACTGGGGGCCCCAGGGAATGGGGAGCGGGGCACTCCCCCAAGACAGTCACCCAGATCCGGGAGCAGGGCCAAGGTCCCGCACAACCCCCTGCAAGCCGACAGCGGGACCCAGGCCCAGAGAGCAGGGTGAGCCTGGCCCAGATGAGCCGCCTGACAACAGGGGCCTCAAGTCCTGGGCACCACACCGACCAGGCTCAGGCGGCACAGGCCTCAGTGCAGAAGGAGCTTTGGGGGGGCCCTGCCGCCCTGAGCCCAGGGACGCTCCCCATGGCCTGTCTCCCTGCCCGAGGGCGTCATGCCCCTAACCCAGGCCCGCAGCAACAGCTTGGACCTCAGAGAGCCAGGACGGGGCCAGCAAAGGGAACCCCAGCTCCAGGGCGGCCAGGTCAGTAGGGCCAGCTCTGCCGGCTTGAGAGGCCTCTTGCCCTGGCTGGCCTGCGTAGGTGGAGGGCTCACCCGCTGGCCGTGTGGCTGCGGGACCAGCTAGGACACTGGGCCGGGACTCAGAGGCGTGACAGTCAGGGCCGGCCCAGAGCACCCCGGCGGGATGGCAGTGGCTTCACACGAGCAGCGGGTGTCAGTTGTCCCAGTTCTGGAGCCAGAAGCCCCCATCAGGTGGCCCAGAGATGTGCTCCCTCTTGAGGCTCCAGGGAGGGTCCCCCTGTCCCCCACTGCTGGGGGCTCTGGGCATCCCAGCGCATGAGCCAGGCTGCTTCAGTCCCGGCTTCATCCCCACAGGGCTCCCCCTACCGTCCTCTCCCCCCCCCCCCGAACGGTGCTCCCCTAACCGTCCTCTTCCCCTGTGAGGAGGCTCCCCTGACCGTCCTCTCTCCCGTAAGGGTGCTCCCCTGACTGTCCTCTCCCCCCGAGGGTGCTCCCCAGACTGTCCTCTCCCCCCTGAGGGTGCTCCCCGACTGTCCTCTCCCCCTGTAAGGAGGCTCCCCTGACCGTCCTCTCTCCCCGTGAGGGTGCTCCCCAACCATCCTCTCTCTCCGTGAGGGTGCTCCCCCAACTGTCCCCTCCCTCCATGAAGACGCTTGCTCCTGCTGGCCCCCTCTCAGTCCTAATCTCAGCTGCGTATGCACACACACCCCCTGCTGCCAAACAAGTCACAAACTGAGGATTTGGGGGCTCCAGGGACACGAATCAGTGCAGAGGGCAATGCAGGACACCAGCCACACGAATCTGTGACCTCCGGGCCTCTGGAGAGCCCCACCTGCCCTCCGTGCTGGTTTCTGGAGCTTAAACCTGAAGACAGAAAAGGGGCCTCAAGCCACAGCCCCAAAGCAGCAGGTAGAAGGGGTGTTCTTCCAGGGGCCACCGGGTGCACACGCTCAGGGCTCTGAGGGGCCCCAGGCCCCCATCCCACCACTGCCTGGAGCCTAAGGGTGACCCCAGAAAGGGGGCGGCCCCTGCAGGGGGCTGACAGTGAAGGCAGCAATGGGCAGGGGCTCCTGGCTCCCAAGGGACTGGCTGTCCTGAGTTCCCTGGGGACCCTTGGGCCCTCTGCTGCCCCGAGGCTCCCTGGACACCCCCAGTGTTGGAAAGAGAGTGCAAGACGTTCATGCTGCCCAGAAGCCAGCTAAGGAGGTAAAGGATGTCCCAGAGGTGCTCACTGTGTGCAACTGGCCACCAGGGAAACCGACCAGCCCAGAAAGGTCCCTGCAGGGCCCTCCTCACGGGCGTCGGGGCCGAAACATGGCCAATGGGGAGGATAGTGAACAGCGAGCTAAAATGAAGTCACGCTTTGCAAAAAGAATTTCTTCAAGAAATGCCAAAAAGATAATCATAGTTGTGGGGTGAGCAAGGAGATCTGTGTGCATCACTTTTTGTTTTCCCAAGTTCTCTATCGGTGTATTTTATTTCTATAACCAGAAAGGAAGATGTTACAAAGAAGAGGAACCAGAAAGGTGCTGGGCGGGGACCCAGCTGGGGTGGGCAGCTACCCCCGCCCCTCGCCCCTCCAGGCAGCTCTGGGGCGTTTCCTCCACCGGCCCCATGGCTGGCCGGATCCAGGGAATTTAGCAACTGCCGGCAGTCTTTGCAATGGGATCGGGGGTGTCTAGGAGCCCTGGGGACCCTCCCCAGGCTTCGAAGTAGAAAGAACTGAAGAGAGACGGCCCTGGACAGGCCTGCTGCTGCTGCTGCTGAGTTGCTTCAGTCACGTCCAACTCTGTGCGACCCCATAGGCTGCAGCCCACCAGGCTGCCCCGTCCCTGGGATCCTCCAGGCAAGAACACTGGAGTGGGTTGCCATTTCCTTCTCCAATGCATGAAAGTGAAAAGTGACGCAGGATCCCTTTATTTCTCATTCATAAGCCAGAAAGTCGTGAGCCAAGCAAGATTAAAGAGGAAGGCCATACCGACAACCGAGCCCCGTGTGCTCCACTAAGGGTCCCCGTGCCCCCTCCCACCCCCAGGCCCCCAGCCCGGGACAGCCTTGGGAGGGGGCCGGCGCAGGTCACCTGGGGGCAGACCCTGCCCACGGGACCTCTGCCCCCGCCTCCCAGCACCCACCGCCCTGTCCTCCGCCCTGCCCCTGCTGGGCACCAGGGCCGGGCCCAGCCAGGGATTCATCAGGAGGGCTGGCAGCGCCCCACAGGCTTGTCTCCAGGGCCAGGGTGCACCCCGCCCAGCCTCACGTTCTCCAGGACCTCCTGCAGGGAAAACATGCAGAAGGAGATCTCCTCGTAGGAGACCCTGGCCCCACTCTCGAACAGACAGGCGAAGGTCAGGGCGCCCCCAGGGGCAGGCCCAATGGACGCCAGGTCCGAGTAGCCACTGGGGCCCTGGTGGATGACCCAGGGCTCCGTCCAGCTGTGGGGGTCCAGCGGGGCCCGGCTCAGGCGGATGCCCATGTGGAGACGAGCCCTGCGCCCCACCGGGTGGGAGTACAGCAGCCACGTGGGGCTCTGCGACAAGGCTGCAAGGGGGTCCCGGGAGCGTGGAGGCCCAGGAGCCCCAACTCTCACCAGGCTCCCCGGGGCCACCGCCACAGCCCTCCGTCCCACCCAGCCCCCCACCCCCACAGGTGTCTCCAGCGCCCTGCTCTGGGGCCTCCCTGGCCCCAGGACAGAGGCGTGGAAGGCGGAGGGGTTGCTGGTGCCTGCGGACCACCCCTCATCCCTCCACCCGCTGGCAGGCGGGGCCGGGAAGCCCACGATGCTGCCCTGGCAGCCCCGGGCAGTCTCGGCCAGGCGGGCACCAGCTCCCCGGGCAGGAAGGAGGTGCCCTCGTCCACGCTGAGGGGCCTGCACGCGGCTACCCAGGGGGCTCCGAGCATTGCAGTAGAGGACGCCACCGGCCCACCCGCCGTCCACCGCGGCCAGCTGGCACTCGCCCGAGCGCAGGCTGGGCACGAGGCCCCCACGCTGCCAGGTGCGGCCGTGGTCGTCGCTGTAGAAGGCGAAGGACTGGGGGCGGGTCCTGCAGATCCGGCCGAAGCACTCCCGCCCGGACCACATGGTAGGTGTAGGCCGGCACCAGCAGGCGGCCAGAGCGCAACTGCACGCCGTGGCCGGGCCCCACAGCGAACGTGGCCCAGTCTGCAGGAAGGAGGGCCCGGGTCACCCCAGGAGGGGCGGCTGTGGCCGCAGGCAAGCGGCACCACCACCCCGGGGCGGGGAGGGTTGGGGGCCAGGGCCGCTCATTGGGGACAAGCTCTGGAGGAAGCCCCCACCCTTTGCTCCTCCGGGCCCCTCCCCAGGCTGGACCAGCCTCCCGGGTCACTAGCAGGAGCTGCAAGCCTAGGCGGCCCCAGGCTGGGCTCTTAGCCGGTCCCCGAGCACGGATGCATGGCCACTGGTGGTGCCTGGTGACGCAGTGTGCCCAGGCAGAGGGGCAGCTGAGGGCTGAAAGGTCTGGGCAGCCCCTCCTAGTAATGGGATCGAGTCCCCTGGGGTGGGGTCCACACCAGCAGAGAGCTCCCACCTGCCAGAGTGCGAGTGACCCCTGGGTCAGCGCCCACAAGCCAGGGGCAGGTTGGCCCCAGAGGGCAATGGGTGGTCAGTCCTGAGGGAACCCACAGCAAGAAGACAGGAAAGCTCTGGGGTCAAGCCAACCTACCCGCTGCAACCGTAGCAGGGCGGGGTGGGAGCGGGGGTGGGGGCGAGGAGGAAGGGGGTGAAGGAGTGACCGTCCGGGGCTTGGGGCCAGCAGGCTCAGCGCGCTGGCAGAGGCTCGGGAAGGCAGGGCCAGACGGCGGCGCTGGGGCTGGGAGCGGGGCGAGGCGGGTCCTCCAGTCCGATACCGCCACCTGCCCCGGGTGCACACTCCGCCCGCTCCTGGCTCAGACGCCCCGCCCCTCGCCCCTTCGCAGGCCCGGCCGCCCCGCCTACCCTGCTCAGCGCTGCCCACCGCCTCTGCCGTGAGGTCCCGCGCGCCGCCCCAGCTGCGCCCCGCGTCCCGGCTGGTCACGCAGCAGAGGCGCGCGGCGTTCCTGCCCGCGGCGATCTGCGCGGCCTCAGGGGGTGCGGCCACGCACGGCGATGAAGAAGAGGAAGACCGTGGCCGTGCGCTCATCGTGCACCGGGCAGGGGTTCATGGAGCGGTGCTCGTCCAGGGCCGCCGACTCCAGCACGCGCGGGGCGCCCCACTGCGGGGAGGGGTCGAGCCTCAGCCCTGCGTCTCACATCCGTCCGCGCGGTCCCTGAACCCGCTCCCCAGCGCGCTCACCCGCACGGAGCCACCGGCCAGCGTGCCGGTCCTCTGCACCAGACGGTGGGCGTGGGCGTCGTCGGGGCTGAGCCTCTGCTCCGCGAAGGCCAGCAGGGAGGGCCCGGAGGGCACGGGCAGCAGCGCGGGCACACGGTAGGTCAGGCCCGTCCGCTCGCGCTGGAAGAGGACGGTCCGCGCGGGAACTCGCGGGGTCCCCATGCTCTGCGGGCAGGGCGAGGACCCTGCGTCAGCGGGTCAGCAGCGAGGCATTCCTCCAGACTACCTGCTGGTCCCTCCAGATGGGCGAGGGTTTTCTGTGGGTGCCAGTGTCCACTCACCTTCCCATGCCCACCCCAGAGACCACCCTGTCCCAGGCCCCTCACGCCCCCCCTCCCCGTCCAGGACAACCCCTCCCGGACGACACTGCAGCTCAAATGCTTCCTCTCCTCAGCATCACCCAGGGAGAGGGAGCTGGCTGGTGTCAGAGCCCCTGGACCCTGCCCACCCACGTGCTTGACTCCATCACAGCGACTGCCCAGCAGGAGGCTGCTAAGGGACAGTCAGGCCCCAGGGTTTGGGATAAGGAGGGGCTCAATGTCCCCCAGACAGAGGTCCCTCGACCACAGGAGCCATGCAGACACCACATGCAGAAAAGGCCATGGAGGGGCACGCAGCTTGCTCATCTGTCCCACACGCCTGCCGAGGCTTTCTGGAGGAAGACAGCCACGCTGCTGCTCTCAGACTGGGGTCCGGGGGCCAGGGACTCAGGGGAGTGGCCGAGAGAGGTAGGGGCGGCTTGCTGGCCCAAGGGGGCCCCAGCTGGTCTCCTGCACATAAAGGTCCCGCACTCCAGGCCCCAGCAGGAGAGGGGCCCCGCCACCTGCCCCTAAGGCTCCTGAGCAAGGCTGGGGCTGCAGGAGGCCCAGCACAGATGCCCCTACCAATAAGCACCCCAAATAGCTCACACGTGTGTCTGCAAGACAGCCAGGGGCGATACAGGCTAGCGGGGGGTAGTGAGAGGGACCCCAAGGAGGCCAGAGAGGCCACCACGTGGCGGCCCTGCCCTGCCTACTCCAGGCAGAAAGGAATCAAGGTGGAGCTGATGGTCTGCCCTCAGGGGCAGGGCTTTAAACTTGAAGAGCAGCAGCTCCCACACAGGAATGGTGGAAGATCCATGCCCTCCTTGACGGGCCCCCAGAAGCGGGAGCACACTCAGGGGAGAAGCCAGGCTGGGAGTGTTGTTAAGAAAGGGGGCCTCCCAGAGCTGAAGCCAGAGGGGAGGCGCAGGGAGGCTGCCGCCCCGGACATTGGCCACCCCCAACAGGAGGGAGGGTCTCTGGGTTCAGCCACCATGCAGACAGCCCCCTTCCGAAAGGCCGTCTGACTGCGGCCCAGGCCCCACTGGCCCCTGCCCTGGGCCCCCAGCCCCACGAAGCCTGAATCCCTAAACCTTGGCTGGTCTCCCAGCCCCGCTCGCCCACAGGCCAGGCTCCTGCAGGCGTGACAGCGTGGCCTGGGCAGGAGGATGCACCTGAAGGAGGTTTGCGAGGCCGGGGCCTCGGGTGGGCTGCCCTGGGCCACACGGGATCTGGCTTCCCGCACAGAGCTGGGGGCCCTGGCTGCATCCAGGGACAGGACTGAGCCCGCTCCCCTCCCCGCAGCACAGAGGGGTCCCGGGGCTGCGACTGGAGCGAGGGGTGTCTGAGCAGTGGAGGCCTGAGGGCCATACACGCAGCGATGACCAGACCGGGTGCTGAGGCGAGGTGGTCCCGGCACAGCGAGTCCGGAGCATCCAAGGACACAGTCAGGATGGAGAGTGGGGCAACCAGGACGAACGAACACACTTCCATGCCTGAGATCCCCCAGGCAGACACACACTTCCACTCCGGTCCACCTGCCCAGGACCGCCTTCCCCTGGGAGGCTCGCAGGAGGCCGGCCCCGCCCCCGCCGCACTGAGCCCTGCCGGCCCCGCCCCCACTCAGCCCTGCAGACCCGCCTCACTCCAGGCCCGCCCACCCCCCGCCAGGGGGCGGTGCCAGAGGAGCGCTTCCTGCGTCCTGGAAGCCCTGGGCCACCCGGCTCTGCATCCAAAGGGCGATTGTGCCCCAGCAGGAAGCAGGTGCCGGTGCCGCGTGCCCCCGCAGGCTGCATGGACACAAGGGGACATTCTCTCCCTTGGGGACCCCGCGGAGCCGATGCCAGCAGAAGCAGGAGGCGCGGGCCCCGCCCCCGCTGCGGGGCCCAGGCAGCGGGAATGGAGGGTCCAAAGGCCCGTGCGCCCCTGCACAGAGCGGGCGGTGCTGCAGGGCACCCAGGGCCCCCGAGCCCGGGCCAGGCCCTAGGTCCCTGCAGAGCCCGAGGGTCTTGGGGGGCCCCTTAGTCTAGGCAGAGGAGCAGGCCCTCCAGCTCACGGCCCTGTCTGGTTGGGCCAGTGCGGCAGGCTCCAGGCGTTTGGCTCCACCAGGATGGCTGTGCCCCGGCATTCAGGGGAGACAGTACCCATCCACCCTCCACAGCGTGGACCTCCCCAGGGGCGATGCATCACAGAGGGGGAGACAAGGCCTGGGGAGGAGAAGCGACCTCCAAGACAGTCTGGGAGCCCCTGGGAGTCACTGTGTCCAGGCAGGGCCACTCTGCAGTCCCGCAGCCAGTCCTGCCTGGGCCCCACCCTGGAGCTCGAGCCAGCCCGGACCCCTGCCCACACCCTCCAGGCCAGCACACCGGTCCTGTGGGCCTGCCAGCAATGACACACTCACAGGAGAAGGTCACAGGCCCTTTGCACTCGACAGGCAGACCTGGCTGTCCCCTCAGGATGGGCCCCGTGCCCCGTCCAGGGCGAGGCCTCAGCTACAGACACTCCTGCCTGCTGGAGCGTCGCCTCCGGGCCACGTGAGCAGCAATGCTCGCTGGGCCCCGAGATGCAGTCGACACCCATCCCATCCTCTAAACCTACCGGGGCCCCATGAGAGGGGACCCTCGTCCACAAGCCCAATGCCCCCCACCCCAAAAAGGGGCAGGTGCCGAGCCCCAGGGCCAGGGTTTAGGTGAGCCGAGAGGACTCACCGGGACCGCAGAGCAGCTGTGGGGTGGCCGCAGGAGCGCCTGCCTCTCTGACCCGCTCCCGGGGAGACAGAGCCCGCTGTGTAGCCAGGAGCCGGGTGCTGGCCGCGACCCAGGGCTGCGTCAGGGCCCAGGACCGTCCCACCAGCTATGTGGCTTTGGCACAGCAAAGACGGGGCGGGGGCCAAAAGGGCCCGCGTCAGGACAAGGACGCCCATGGCCCCCCTCTGCTGACTGACTGGCCTCCCCCAGGCGCTCATCCTCCAGCAAGGCCGTGCGGGGCCACGGCTGACCTTCCTGGGGAGCTCGGTGTGGTGGCCCAGAGACGCCTCCCACGAGGAGGCAAGTGAGCGCTCTGTGGTCCTTCATCCCCGCCCCCGGCGCCCAGGGTGCCCGGCCCTTTGGCCCTCACTGGGTTACCCATCCTGCCCCGTGTCTGGGCTGCCTTCTACCCGCCATAGCCACGGCGGCTCACCAGAGCCAGGGCCCCCAGCCTGAGGAGGGGCACCTCCACAGAGTGGGCTGAGCCTGGCGCACATCACTCTGCCCACTCCGGGGGCCCCAGGATGTCCCCAGTGGGTAGCCCGCGCCCACATAAAAGCCCAAGGGTCTGCAGTGAGCAGAAAGGGGAAGACAGGTGTGAAGGAAGGGTTAGCACAGCCCGGAGTCTCTAGAGCCCATCCGAACTGGAAGGGAGGGCCCAGCTCCCTCAGAGAACCCAGGCTCAGGGACACGGGCCTCCAAGCCTCTACGATACCCGTAGGGCAGCCCCACGGGGCAGGGCGCCTGCAGGCTATGGAAGGAAGCCCCCACCCCACATAAACACACACACACACACACACACACACACACTCACACACACCCTGGTCCCTCTCTCAGGCATTTTAATGTTTTAGTTAGATGTCCGCTTTTTTAAAACATGGAGATCTTGCATAAGAACCTGCTTCCCTTGAAAAACCACTCTCTCTCCCCAGCTTCCCCTGCACACCCACCCCAGTCAGCCGCAGCCCCGCCCACCAACCCCGCCTCCAACGGCTAGAGCCCCTCCGGAAAGGAGACCCACAGAGTCCGGGCTTCCAGCTTTATTGGCCGCATCAGACTCTGCACGTTAAACACTCTTCTGGATGGACAAGCAGACGGATTGTTTTCAAAGTTGTCTGTTACAAACCACATGCACTTTACCTTGTGATAAATACCCCCAATTTTCCCTCCAAAAAGACAGTGCCAGTTGACGCTCCTGCCAACCTCAAAGACAAGAGTAACCGCCACTGAATCTCCATGGCAGTTTCGTGCTCCGGGTTGCCATGCAGCTGAGAACAGCCCACGTGCACGGTCCCAGCCCTGTGGGCAGCAGTGACGGTCTGACACCGGCTCGCCAGAGACAGCAGGCTCGCTCGGCACCAAGAGGCCTCCACGCTTCCTGCTTATCCTAGGTTCACTCGCTTGCTCACATCAGCGGAGCAGAGATCGTGTTTTCTCTGGCAGCTGGCAGATTTGCCTGAGGCTCAGGGCGGTGATGGGATTTGAGTCTTCATTTTTATTTCAGTTTATTTATTTTTGGCTGCACTGGGCCTTTTCAAGGTCTATTTTCGTTTATTATCTGCTTCTGTCTGCCTCTGCTGGGTCTCCACTGCTGCGCGAAACACTCTCCGTCGCAGTGCATGGCTCCCCCGTCGCAGAGGCCCTGCCTGCCGCGGAGCACAGGTGTGGGGCCCGCAGGCTCTAGTAGCCGTGCCCGCAGACTCTGCAGTTGCAACCCCCGGCTCTGGGCCATGGGCTCAGTAGTTGTGGTGCCCAGGTTTAGTTGTCCTGTGGCATGTGGGATCCTCCTGGGTCAGGGACCAAACCCTGAATTGGCAGGTTTTACCACTGGACCACCAGGGAAGCTTGAGGCTTTCTTTAAATCAGGGTTATTTTCCCATTCTTTGTTTGGCTATCGGCTCTCATCCATGGCTCTCATCCATGGCCCGTACACTCCTCCCGGATTCCTGTCAGGTTGGCTCACCGGTGATCTGATTCCCTGTCTCCTCTCTCCCTTGCTATTTCCCTCTTTGCATTTTCCTCTAGGTGGAGGATGGAGAAACCTCCCAAGGGGCAGGAGAGGGGGAGGGGGGAGGGGGCATTTCCTGCTGACCTGGATCTCTGGTCCATCCTGCATGGACTCTGTTCATTTTTTTCTGTTTCTAAATATTGTCATTTATTCTCAAATTTGCTGCAGTATAGCCCATATTCTTACTGAAGATTCATTCTTCATAAAGTCCCTCCATTAAATTGTGTCCAAGTGAGCTGCTGCCTGTTCTGAAGGTGAGAGTTCCCCTTCTCTTTGAAGTGCCAATTCCCCTGAAAAGTGTGGACATGTCTGGACCCAGGAGCACCTGAGCAGGTGCCGGGGTCCTCAGGGCTGAGGGCCCCACGTGGAAGGAAGGGGGCCCCAGAGCCAGACAGACAAGCCAGGCTGCGCATCTCAGCTGAGTGTGAGAGAGCAGCTCTGTTTCTTGGGTGCTCCAGGTAGCCCACTTTTCTCAGGCATAGGGCACATGGTTCTGGGTGTGTGCACCCCATGAACCACTGGGCCCCCAAGCAGCCAGGGACCATATTCTGCCAGGCAGGCACCCTCACTCCCTCCGCACACACCACAAGAAGGGGGCCTGGAAGCCACTCCTCTGGGGCTTCATCCAGTGCTGTCTCCACGGCAACCAAGGGTACAGCAGTCCCCTCCCAGCTCTCCTGCAGGTCTCCTCCTCTGCTCATCTTTTGGGGGCGGTTTGCCGCAGCTCAGAGCTGCAGCACAGGCCTTCAACCTGTGCTCCGGCTAAACCATTTGCCCTGGAAGCAGTTGTAACATTTCTCAATCCAAAACCGTTCTTCAATTGGAAATAAGGCTCATACAGCCAAAGATGGGAAACTGAGCGTTCCAGACCCTCCCAAGCCCAGGTCCCCAAGCCCACCTCCAGAGCGTGGGGCGCTGACAGCATCTCAGTGACCAGAGCCATGTCCCCACGGCTGGCAAAGCAGCGGAGTCGCTCTGAGCTCCAGACCCCTTTCTTCTGTTGGAAGATCCCTCACTTTCCCACCTCATAAGACACTTCTATCGGGTGAATCTGATGAGCAGGCTCACATCCCCAGTCCAGGTGAGCGGTGTCCTACATTTTGGGTCCTCAGTGGAGAGGTCACCTCCGAGAGGATGGATGACCGTTGGTCTCTTCACTGGCGTCTTCGCCCTGAGGACTGGTGGTCTGGCAGGGCCTGGGTACCCCCAGGTGCCCCCAGAAGATCCCTCAGAGCCTGAGACGGCGCCCAGGCCTTCCAGGGACAACAGGAGACGGCCCAGCCAGTGTCCTGGGTGCCATCCCTCTAGGCCTCCAGGAAGGCGATGTTCTTGGGGGGTTTGTCGGGGAATTGCAGGGTGTACAGGTGGGCCATATACTGGAGCTCGGGCGTAACCATTCTCTGACACATCTGCAGCGTCTGGTTGTCCAGGCCCGGCCTGAGGTTGTAGCCCAGGATGTCGGCCCTGCCCGACTGGTAGGGGGCGCAGTCGGAAATCGGTGATCTGCGACTGGTTCTTGGGCTCGCTGTCCTGTAGACACAGGACCGCCAGCTCACGCCGCCGCTCGCAGCTGAGCCACCTCGGAGCGCAGACGCCGCGGGCTCAGCTCTGCGCGCAGCCGGTCCCAGAAGGTGCGGTTGAAGTGCTGATAGAGGCGCCAGTCCAGGGCGCACCAGTGCTTGGCACGCTCCTGGCCTGCGGGCGACAAGCTGGTGACGCTGTGCTGGCTGCGAGAGTTGAGCCTGAAGGCCACCACGTCGTCCAGCCGCCAGCGCAGCAGGCGCCGGAGCAGCACCATGGACTCGTCGAAATGCTCCGCGATAAGCAGCAGCTGGAAGCGCCGCTCCACGTCAAGCAGGCGCGCGCGCACGTAGCCCTCCTCCGGCGGCGCGTCATTGTCGAAACCCAGGTCGAACCACATACTGTTCCGGGCGTAGGCATTCCTCAGGCCCAGGCTCTGGTTGTAGTAGGCCCACGGCGAGGCCAAGAAGGCGTCCAGGCTGGCGGCGTTCCTGAAAGCGGGGACGTAGCTCTTGTAGTAGACGAAGGAGGACTCCAGCTGGAAAACGGGGTTTCTGAGGATGGAAAAGTAGAAGGTGTCGTTGGGCATGACTTTCTGCACCTGTTGGGAGACAGAATGGGAAGGGCTGGTGACCCTCTGGGCTCCTTCGGGCGTGGTCCCGGGGCAGGTGGTGCCTCCTCCCTTGCCCCCATCCCGCAGCACACCTGAGCCTGCCCCCGGCCCCCTGCCCCCGAAACCCAGTCTCCTGCGTCCAGCGCAGGCCACCTGGCTCCTCTGCCTGCCACCCTGCACCAACCAGCATCCAGAACGACCCGAAAGCCCCTGAGCCTGGCCACGCCCTGGCCCCCATTACCTTCCACGTCACCCAGCTAAGCCTTTGGGGAAGAGGTCAGAGAAGCCCCCGGGAGGAGATGCCCTCTAAGCTAAGACCCGAATGACCCAGAGAAGGAGCTGTGAACACGTGAAAAGGGCCGGCGGACGGACGAGCTGAGGGCGGCAGACGCCGGGCGCCCGAGGCTGACTGGGAGAGCAACGCCCTCCGGGAGCCCCGCCCCCAGGGGCCCGCCCCCGGAAGACTCTGCCCTCCGAGAAGCCCCGCCCAGAGCCCCGCCCCCATGGAGCCCAGCCCCGGGAGAACCCCTCCAGGAGCCCGCCCCCGGAAGCACAGGCCCACACACCTCTGGCGGGTTGAACCTCAGGTGGTTGCCCATGATGTTGAAGCGCCTGCCGGGCCCGCCCTGCTCTGCGCCCTCCACGTAGCGCGCCAAGAAGAGCCAGGGGGTAGCCGAGGTGGAAGCGGCTGCCGGCGGGCAGCGCCGCCGACAGGTTGTGCGTCTCGGCGAAGCGGAAGAGGATGTTGAGCACCGTGCTGCTGGCCGTCTTGTGCGTCTTAAGAAACATGACGTTGGTGACGGGAGGCCCGTCAGCCTGGTCCCTAAGTTGGCTGGGGGAAGAGCGCAGCGCCGTGGGCCGGGGATCCTCGTGCTTGCCCAGCCGGAGAGATCCCAGCCCCGCGACCCCTGAGCTTGGAGGCCCGCAAAGCCTCTGCCCCGTCCACGCTTCACCGACCCACACTCCCTGAGCTGGCAACACCCCAGCCCAGCCCCGTCACTGTGCCCCTCACCTGAGACCCCGCCCTGGCTGTGCCCTTCCAGCGGTTGCACCACCTGCCCCACGCACTGCAGGCTGCTCTCCTAGGCCCTGCACCCCTCTGCTTCCCAACCTCCTGCCTGGCTCTGAGGGCGCCCAGCATGGCTCTGCCCTGTGACCCAGGCCATATGGCCAGCGCTGCTTGGCTGGCCCCTCATGCTGAGATGGGTTGACTCACTGCCGGGCAAGACTGGACGCTGGTGCTCACTCCTGTGATCTCAGGGTGGCACCCACCCAGTTGTGGACACCAGCCTGGAGCTACAGGTGCCCATCCTGCCCCAACACAAGATACCAAAACAGGACTGGTGAGAGTGACCCAGGATGGTGGGGACAGGGCCCAGAGGCTAGTGCCAGGCCTGGGGGGTAGGCAAGGATACACAGGAGCTTTAGCACTCCCCCCATCCTGTGGAGACCAGCCAGGCCCTGGGCTGGAGGGCCCTCCCACCAGCCAGGCTAAACCACTGGGGCTGGGTAGCCATCGGGAGGACCCTGGGCTTCACAGAGGCCATACCACCAACAAGCAGGGGAGCAGGGGTCCTGACCTCCAGACCACTAGGAGGTCTAACCACCCCAGCCCTGCCTCCCAGTCACCCTCTGCACACAGCAGTTCTGCCCAGGGCACCCCCAACCTGGCCCAGATTCAACCCTCCCGTATCCCTGCCTGGAGTTCTAGGCAGCTTACTGCCCATGGGAGATACTGGGAGGCCCCTGGGTGACCACAGGAAGAGCCCCTCCTCCATTGCAGAGGAGAGGCTGAGGCCTGGAAGGGAGGCATGGCCTACCACAGTCACAAGCAGGGCTGGGTGCCACCCGGAGTGGGGCATCTGGGGTCCCAGTACTGCTCGGGGAGGGAGGCACCCCATGGAGGACTCACGGCATGAGTAGCCCGACGTCCACGTGCATGATGCCAGCCAGCAGGAGCACAGCCAGGGCCAGGAGGAGGAGCACGGCCCAGAAGCACCTGTGGGCGAAGGACCCCTTCAGCACTGAGTCTGGGGCCCAGAGGAGTCTCTGCTGTCCAGCCCTTTCCCTACCGCCTCCACCTCCCCGGCATCCACGTGACAGCTTGTGTCCAGCACCTACTGTGCGCTGGCCCATGGGGTCCTTGGGGTGGGGGCAGAGCCCAGGATGGGCCTGAGTCATCAGACACCACCCGTGCTTCGCCCCCCCTGCACTGTCCACTACTCAGAAGCTGGGAGAAGCCAAGAGGGGGACCCTCTCCCTAGGGGGCGGTCAGAGGTGAAAACATGCCTACGGACCCTCAACCTTGATCAGGGCCCCCTAGAGACAGGCCTGACTGAGACCCCTGAGTTCCAGCCCAGGGCCCATGAGGGCAGGGGCCCCGCCAGGGTGCAGGAGCTGAAGGTGGTGCAGGCGGGGCTTCTGGGCCCAGAACACACAAGGGAGAGGCAGTGAGCAGGTCGGGAGGGACAGGAGGAGCTCCCCGTCCCACCATCCCTGGACAAAGGGGCTGCAGCGGCTCAGCCGAGGGGCTCCCTGCGCTGCACCACCTGCGGGGCCATTTTGTGCTGAGAAGGGGGAGGAGGCCCAGCCAGTCTCAGCTCTGGTCACCCTCTGCAGGCCGCCCCAGACTTGCAC
The DNA here is from genome assembly GCA_917880005.1 of Nanger dama. Classification (NCBI taxonomy): domain Eukaryota; kingdom Metazoa; phylum Chordata; class Mammalia; order Artiodactyla; family Bovidae; genus Nanger; species Nanger dama. The sequence goes on along the minus strand of CAKJTW010000118.1, from coordinate 2,967,725 downwards.
CCCGGCCTGGGCTAGCCCCGAACCCCCACTGGGGTGTCCACAGGCATCGCAGCCTCCAAGGTCCAGACTGGCTCCAGTGCTGCCCTCCAAATCCAGCCCACCCCCAGGGACAGTGGCCTCTCCACCTGCTCTCATCCCATTTCCCTCCGCCCATCTTCTGTCCTGATCCACGCTGCTCCGGAACCCTGGTGGCCTGGCTGCCCCTGCTGTGTCCCTGCCTCGTGGTCCATTCTGCCCCAGCAGCCCAAAGACTCTTTTATTAAAAAAATCCAATGTGCTCAAAGTCTCCCTTGGTGGCTCAGACGGTAAAGAATCTGCCTGCAATGAAGGTTTGATCCCCGGGTCAGGAAGATCCCCTGGAGGAGGGCGTGGGCAACCCACTCCAGTGTTCCCTGGAGAAGCCCATGGACAGAGGAGCCTAGCGGGCTAGACCCATGGAGTCACAGAGTTGGACACGACTGGGCGACTAACACTTTCATTTTCTTTCAACAAGCTCAAACCCTTGATTAAATCCCATAATTGAAGAGCCTCCTATGCTAAAAACCCTTCAGGAAAGTGCAAGTCTTCCCAGCCAGTCCCCAGGCCCCTGCTCCACCCCTGCCCTCCAGCCATTCCACTTCCTGGTGTTCCTCAAACACCCAGCCCCAGGACCTCTGTGCTCAGCAGCAGAGTGTCGTCTTCGCAGAGTGTCGACCCAGTTTCTGCAGGAGCTGCCTCCCGCTTCTCCGCTTCTCCGGGCTGTGGGCAGGGGGTCTCCCACCCTCCCTGCGGCTCACCCCTGCCACCTGGGGGTGTCCCAGTTGCGCTGGTCCCTTTGTAGTCTGGACTGCCCACTGGGCTTCCCTGGTGGCTGAGCCGGTCAAGAATCCTCCTACATTGCGGGAGACCTAGGTTTGATCCCTGGGTTGGGAAGATCCCCTGGAGGTGACAGTCGCTCATTTGTCCGTGGAATTCTCCAGGCAAGAATACTGGAATGAGTTGCCATTTCCTCAACCCATTCCAGTATTCTTGCCTGCAGGATACCCATGGACGGAGGTGCCTGGCAGGTTACAGTCCATGGGGTCTGAGTTGGACTGAGCACGCAGCTCCGCCCACCATCAGGTAAGCACCTCGGGTTCTGGAAAGGGAGCTGGGCACGCGCACAGTGCTCAGCTCATGTGTGCTGAGTGAGTGAAGCCAAGCACACATCCCACTCGCCACCGCAGACCTCCGGTTTGAGTCTGCATGGGGTGCAGAGGGAGGAGAAACATGGGGGGGAACAAGACTGGAAGCAAGTCTGTCGAATGTGGAATGTCCTGAGACACCAAGAGGAGGAGCCCGGCAGTGGCTGAAGAAGGAGTCCGGAGCTCAAGGAGTCGCCAGGGCCAGGACACACGTCCACACATCAGCATAAAAAGGCCTGGCGTGCTGCAGTCCACGGGGTCACAAAGAGTCAGACACAACTGGGCAGCTGCACAGCATACCGTGAGAGCCCACGTCACGTGGGACTCACCTGCAGGAATCAGAAAACAGCGACAGACTCCCTCACCAGTCAAGAGGCTTGGGAGGGGAGCTGCTGGCTCTGGCAGACTCAGCCCCGCCACACTGAGAAAGCTGACGCCTCTCCCCAGGCTCGTGGCCTCATAGTCACAGTGTGGCTGCCAGGCTCCAGACATCACATAGACATTTGCACCAGCAAGAAAGTAGAAGGGGCAGGACCAGCCGTAATAAGGAACCAAAAGCCTTTAGAAGCCTCTAACAGACCTCCTCCTCCGTCTTCCAGGCCAAAATGCGGTCACATGGTCCCCCTCCCTCCAGCTGCAAGGGAGTGCTGAGAAAGCTTCATTTAGTGTTTACAGCCTCTGTCCTGGGGGTGCTGGGAGAAGGTGGCAGCTGTCAGCCTCAACTGTGTTTGTGTAAATCCATGGAAATGGTGGGCTGCAACCTGGGCCTAGCTAGATTTGCCCGTGGAGGCAGGCACACCTCTGAAACACAAGTGCGCTTCTCACCTGCGGCCCGGCCATGGCCCTGGATCCAGGGGGGCCCAGCCTGCAGGCCCCTGTTTAGTCCTGATGCTGCAGCTGCAGGCTCTTCCTGGGCATCTGAATGGAATTCACAGCCAGGTGGCCCTGGCCCTGCCCGCCTCCTGTGGCCTCAGCAGGGTGTTGGCAAAGCCACCATCTCTGGGGCCCGGGTTGTTTCCCAGTGTTCGCGGCAGCCTGTGTACAGTCGGGCACCCACTTGCATCCAGGCACTTTGGCCCTGATTTTCCAGCAGGCAGGCCCCTGTGTGCTGCCAGACAGGGGGCCATCGGGACCCCCTTACTCGGCCGGAACACCACCCCTACACGCCACTCATTCCTTTCTCTCCTGCAGACAGGAGCAAGTCGGGGAGGAGGGGCTCTGCGGCCTCTGCTGAGACCCTGCCCCCAGGACACCTGGCACACAGCCTGACCAGCCGCTGACGGCTCAGCGTCCTGACCTCTCAGGGAGCAAGGCGTCCAGGCAGGCCCGTGTGTGCTCCCCTCAGCCTTGCTCTGAGCTCCTGGGAGGAGCCGCCCAGCCAGACACCGTCCCCAGGACAGACCAGCTCCGACCACCTGCCCCCAGGCGCAGGGAGGCTTCAAGACTGCCCTTCCCCCCCACACCCTCTTCACCACCCGCCCCCTGCTGGTATCAGGGCCAGCTCTGAGGCCTCCCCTCAAGTGGATCCGAGGTTGGAGGGTGAGTTCCAGGTGTCCCTGAGTCCCACGGAGGAGAAGGTCCCTCCTGGGACCTCTGGGCCCTGCGTCTCCACGCGGCCTGCGCCCCCAGGGCGGCCAGTTCCTCGGGCTCCAGCGACTTAGGGTGGCAGCGGCTGGGACCGGGAAGGCCTCCGGGGGAGTGGAGGGCCGACGGGGCTGGAGGGGACCAGGCGCCGCTCAGTGTGGCGGTCAGGCCCCAGGTGAGAGAGGCCGGATGACGCACCTGCACTCGGAGCCTGGCACAGGGGGCAGAGCCGGGAGGGAGCTCCCTGAATGGCCCTGTGGGGCCTCTCCACGGGGGCTCTGCAAGGACGGGCAGGGTGACAAGCAGGGGGCATGCAGGGGAGGAGCCCGGGAGGAAGGAACAGAGCACAGCGGCTCCATCAGGGCAGGTGACGCGGGACAGCAGGAAGGCCAGACCCCGGCCTCGCAGGAACCTCTCGACGCCCCCAGACGGAAACTCAGAAGTGGACTCACACTGGCTGCAGGGCCGCCCCGTGAGACCCCTCTGGCCCCCTGGCCCCAAGCAGGCTGCATGTCCCCACCCCCCACTCTGCTCTGGGGCAAGGAGATGGCTGGACCCCTCACCAAAGAATCTTGAAGCTTCATATCTTCCCCCAAAGAGAGTTTCTAACTCAGAATTCAGTTCTCAACTTCCATGGAAGCACATCATACGTAATAGCAGGACAATTCTGAGCTGCGCCAAGGAGCAGGGGCCTGCCGGGCGCTAGGCAGGGAGCGGACCCAAGCACAGGGAGGGCGCCGGAGGCCCTCCGTCGGGGGCAGCGGGCGGCCGGCCACCCAGGGACAGGCCGCCACGCAGGACTCCCAGCCGGCTCAGTCCACTGGAGGAAACTGCTCAGAGCCGTGAACACCGGCAGCCTCTCGCAGGGAGGGAGGGGGTCCGGGGCTGCTCCGGGAGGGGCGCTGGGTGGGTCTGGGCCCAGCGACGCCTCCTCGGGGCAGTGCCAGTCCGTGCGCCCAGGGGCTATTTTCTCTCCAGGCTTTTAATAGTGTTTTGTCATTTTCATTACCTCAGTCCTGTGCCCCTTGTGTTTATTTCAATCTCCAGTTTTTATTGCCATTGTAAATGAATTCACATTTCATTTCGTGGTCCTTATCACTAGAGTAGAAAAAGCTTTGTTAAAAAAAAACGTGCCTCGTGTCCAGTCAGTTCCAGCCACTGCGCGTGCCTCTTGTAGCCGAACACTAGCGTTCTGCCGTCTGCTGTGATGGGGCACTGCCCGGCTCGCCCTGTACGCCTGCCCACTGGCCTGTGACCAGCCTCATCGCCAAGACGCCCCGGGTCTCATTGGAAAGAAACGGGCTTTAAAAAAAAAAAAAAGAAACAGCCTTTAGGGACCACAGCCTGGGGGCTGGGGGTGCTCGCCGCTCCGGGACGCTGTCAGTTGCTGGGTCCTCCCAGTGGACACAGCTGGAAACTCCCCGAGCTCACACTCACGTGGCCAACTCTGACTCCACACTTAGGGGGTGTTCAATCGCTCAGTCACACCCAGCTCTGCGAAGAGATGGACTGCAGCGCGCCAGGCTTCCCTGTCCTTCGCCGTCTCCCGGAGTGTGCTGCAACGCTTATCTGTTGAGTCGGTGACTCCATCCAACCATCTCATCCTCCATCACCCCCTTCTCCTCCTGCCCTCAGTCTTTCCGAGCATCAGGGTCTTTTCTAATCAATACACTCTTCTCATCAAGTGACCAGAGTGTTAGAGCTTCAGCTTCAGCATCAGTCCTTCTAGTGAATATTCAGGACTGATTTCCTTTAGGATGGACTGGTTTTATCTCCTTGCTGTCCAAGGGACTCTCCAGCACCACAATTTGAAAGGATGAATTCTGTGCTCAGCCTCCTTTATGGTCCAACCTTCACATCCATACAGGACTACTGGAAAAACCATAGCTTTGACTATACACACTTTTGTTGGCAAAGTGATGTCTCTGCTTTTAACATGGTACTTAGGTTTGTCATAGAGTTTCTTCCAAGGAGCAAGCATCTTTTAATTTTATGGCACAGCCACTCTCCACAGGATTTTGGAGCCCAAGAAAATATAGTCTGTCACTGTTTCCATTGTTTTCCCATCTATTTCCCATGAAGTGTTGGGACCAGATGCCATGATCTTAGTTTTTTAATACGAGTCCTAAGCCAGCTTTTTCACTGTCCTCTTTCACCTTCATCAAGAGGCTCTTTACTTCCTCTTCACTTTTGGCCATTAGAATGGTGTCATCTGCATATCTGAGGTTATTGATATTTCTCCTAACAATCCTGATTCCAGCTTGTTCAGCATTTTGGATGATGTATCCTGCATATAAATTAAATAAACATGGTGACAATATACAGCCTTGACGTACTCCTTTCCCAATTTTGAACAGGTTTCTCTGGAGGCAGGTAAGGTGGTCTGGTATTCTCATCTCTTGAAGAATTTTCCTCAGTTTATTGTGATCCACATAGTCAAAGGCTTTTGACATAGTCAATAAAGCAGAAGTGGATGTTTTTCTGGAATTCTCTTGCTTTTTTCCATGATCCAACGGATGTTGGCAATTTGATCTCTGGTTCCTCTGCCTTTTCCAAATACAGCTTGAACATCTGGAAGTTCATGGTTCACGTATTGCTGAAGCCTGGCTTGGAGAATGTTGAGCATTACTTTACTAGCATGTGAGATGAGTGCAATTGTGCAGTAGTTTGACCATTCTTTGGCATTGCCTTTCTTTGGGATTGGAATGAAAACTGACATTTTCCAGTCCTGTGGCCACTGCTGAGTTGTCCAAATTTGCCGGCATATTGAGCACAGCAATTTCACAGCATCCTCTTTCAGGATTTGAAATAGCTCAGCTGGAATTCCATCACCTCCACAAGCTTTGTAGTGATGCTTCCTAAGGCCCTCTTGATTTTGCATTCCAGGATGTCTGGCTCTAGGTGAGTGATCACAGCTTCTCAATGACCCTCTTCCTACTGCTTCCTATCTCCTCTCTTGCACCAGAGCCTAGTCTCAGACACAAGCTGGGAGAATTTGAGCCTCTGCCATCACTTTCTGCTCTCCACACACACCCTGTTAAGGTCAAGCCATTGTGGCACATGCTTTGCCCTCCCTCCACGTCTTCTTATATTTACCTATTTGGTCTCATCAGGTCTTAGTTGCAGATGTGGGGCCTTATGTTACAAAGCGCCAGCTCCAGAGCGCACGGCTCAGCAGCTGTGTCCCACCAGACCTTCAGTCGCGGTATATGGGATTCTTGGTTCCCCATCCTGGGATCAAACCCGAGTCCCCTGCCTTGGAAGGTGGATTCTTTGCCACTGGGCCATCGGGGGAGTCCCTTGCTCCACCATTTGTATTTGCTGCCATACCTGGGTTTCAGACATGATATCCAGCTTCTCCAACCCCCAGCTGCCTAACTCTCCCTCAAGTCCTCCCGACGAAGGACTTGAGATCCGCCTGAGAGAGACTCCCAGGAACCAGCAGGGGGGACAGGCTGAGTCTCCGTAAGCTCAGGACTATGGTGGACCAAGTGTAGAGTGTTCACACACAGGGCAGGGCTGCCGGGAAAGGATGCCCATGTCAGCCTGCGGTCACGGCCTGTGGGCCCAGGAGGGCGGCCGCAGAGGCAGCGGGAGGAGGTGCGGCAGCGCAGGGGCCGGGCGCTGGGGTCTGCTCGCTGCACACCTTCCCCAGGCCCCGAAGGGCGGCACTTCTGGAGGGCCACGCTGGGGTCACGGGGTTCCGGCACCCAGTGGGGTCACATCTGCAGAGCTCACGAGACTCTCCAGGGAAGGCAGCTTGCCACTGGAGCCTGAGCGGTTAGTTCCTTTTTCTTAATTGGAGGATAACTGCTTTACAATGTTGGTTTTGCCATACAGCAACATGAATCAGCCACAGGGAGACACACGTCCCCTCCCTCGAGAACCTCCCTGCCACCCCCTTCCCCATCCCACCCCTTCGGGTCATCATGGAGCACTGGCTTCAGGCTCCCTGTGCCACATGGCAAGTTCCCACTGGCTGTTTACTTTACAGAGTTTTATCATCCCATATAGTTAGAGTTTAACCCCTGCTGGATGAGGCCCTCCTGGGACGTTAGCAGGCCTGGCTTTTCCCTTCAGTCTGCCCCCGGCCTGACTTTGTTCTGACACATAAAACTCCCTTCAGCAAACACTGGGTGTTTGCTGGCCCCCTTCAGAGGAGTCATACCTTGGACTTCTTGGAAATTTCTGCTCACATTTACAATAACCCCTTTGGACTTAAGGGAACAAGTTCTCCACAGAATTGCAGTGAAAAGGAGAAAAGAGGAATGAGTTTTTCTTTCCTTCCCTGAGAACAAAGATACAGAGAATAGTGAGCAGGGCTGATGACTCCTAGTCTTTACTTTGTTCCTAATCTGCAGTCAACATTCAAAAAACTAAGATCTTGGCATCTAGTCCCATCACTTCATGGCAAACAGATGGGAAAACAATGGAAACAGTGAGAGACTTTATTTTCTTGTGCTCTAAAATCACTGTGGATGGTGATGAAATTAAGATTTTTGTTCCTTGGAAGAAAAGCTATAACAAACCTAGACAGTACGTTAAAAAGCAGAGTCAGTACTTTTCCCACAAAGGTCCTTATAGTCACACCTATGGTTTTTCCATTAGTCGTGTATGGATGTGAGAATTGGACCATAAAGAAGGCTGAGCGTCAAAGAATTGATGCTTTTAAACTGTGATGTTGGAGAAGACTCTTGAGAGTCCTTTGGACAGCAAGGAGATCCAACCAGTGAAGAAGAGAAGTGAAAAGCAAAGGAGAAAAGGAAAGATATAAGCATCTGCATGCAGAGTTCCAAAGACTAGCAAGAAGAGATAAGAAAGCCTTCTTCAGTGATCGGTGCAAAGAAGTAGAGGAAAACAACACAATGGGAAAGACTAGAGATCTCTTCAAGAAAATTAGAGATACCAAGGGAACATTTCATGCAAAGATGGGCTCGATAAAGGACAGAAATGGTATGGACCTAACAGAAGCAGAAGATATTAAGAAGAGGTGGCAAAAATACACAGAAGAACTGTACAAAAAGATCTGCATGACCCAGATAATCACGATGGTGTGATCACTCATCTAGAGCCAGACATCCTGGAATGTGAAGTCAAGTGGGCCTTAGAAAGCATCACTACAAACAAAGCTAGTGGAGGTGATGAAATTCCAATTGAGCTATTTCAAATCCTGAAAGATGATGCTGTGAAAGTGCTGCACTCAATATGCCAGCAAATTTGGAAAACTCAGCAGTGGCCACAGGACTGGAAAAGGTCAGTTTTCATTCCAATCCCAAAGAAAGGCAATGCCAAAGAATGCTCAAACTGCCACACAATTGCACTCATCTCACACGCTAGTAAAGTCATGCTCAAAATTCTCCATGCCAGGCTTCAGCAATACGTGAACTGTGAACTCCCTGATGTTCAAGCGGGTTTTAGAAAAGGCAGAGGAACCAGAGATCAAATTGCCAACATCCGCTTGATCATGGAAAAAGCAAAAGAATTCCATAAAAAACATCTATTTCTGCTTTATTGACTATGCCAACACCTTTGACTGTGTGGATCACAATAAACTGTGGAAAATTCTTCAAGAGATGGGAATACCAGACCACCTGACCTGCCTCTTGAGAAATCTGTATGCAGGTCAAGAAGCAACAGTTAGAACTGGACACGGAACAACAGACTGGTTCCAAATAGGAAAAGGAGTACGTCAAGGCTGTATATTGTCACCCTGCTTATTTAACTTCTATGCAGAGTCCATCATGAGAAACGCTGGACTGGAAGAAGCACAAGCTGGAATCAAGATTGCCGGGAGAAATATCAATAACCTCAGATAAGCAGATGACACCACCCTTATGGCAGAAAGTGAAGAGGAGCTAAAAAGCCTCTTGATGAAAGTGAAAGAGGAGAGTGAAAAGGTTGGCTTAAAGCTGAATATTGAGGAAACAAAGATCATGGCATCCGGTCCCATCACTTCATGGGAAATAGATGGGGAAACAGTGTCAGACTTTATTTTTGGGGGCTCCAAAATCATTGAGGTGGTGACTGCAGCCATGAAATTAAAAGACGCTTATTCCTTGGAAGAAAAGTTATGACCAACTTAAATAGTATATTCAAAAGCAGAGACATTACTTTGCCGACTAAGGTCCATCTAGTCAAGGCTATGGTTTTCCTGTGGTCATGTATGGATGTGAGAGTTGGACTGTGAAAAAGGCTGAGTGCCAAAGAATTGATGCTTTTGAACTGTGGTGTTGGAGAAGACTCTTGAGAGTCCCTTGGACTGCAAGGAGATCCAACCAGTCCATTCTGAAGGAGATCAGCCCTGGGATTTCTTTGGAAGGAATGATGCTAAAGCTGAAACTCCAGTACTTTGGCCACCTCATGCGAAGAGTTGACTCATTGGAAAAGACTCTGATGCTGGGAGGGATTGGGGGCAGGAGGAGAAGGGGACAACAGAGGATGAGATGGCTGGATGGCATCCCGGACTCGATGAAAGTGAGTCTGAGTGAACTCCGGGAGATGGTGATGGACAGGGAGGCCTGGCATGCTGCAGTCCACGGGGTGGCAAAGAGTCGGACACGACTGAGCGACTGAACAGCACCAATCTGCGGTCTGTAACTAAGTCTGCTCTCCGCCCTCTGACTCTGCATGAGCTATTTCTGCGCCTCTCATCTTGTAACTCTCTGGAACACATCCTATATCTGGTACTCACCGTTACTGCACTCTCTCTGCAGACCACCCCTTGTAGATTTTCTCATTTTTTTGGATTCAGAACGAAGGCCGCAGTACAGTACACAAAGGCAATGGACACAACAACCCAACAGCAGCCTACAACTGCCTCCAAAACAAGGCGGGAGGAAGACGGATACAAGAGCCTGATGTCCTCGTCCCTCGTCGCCACTCCAGCTGCGAGCCCTCACCTAGAGGGTCCCCCAACTCCTCGCGGAGGAGGGCACAGGCCTCGAGGTGCCAGCCTGTTCTGTTCCATCTCCCCTCACCGGTTGAGGATTAAAGCCACCTTTCTATTTCCTCCAAACTCTGTCTCTGTAATTTTTTACTTGGCTTTGGTGGGCAGAGAATCCAAGGTTTTTGTGGCAACAACAGCTGCCCAAGAAAAATAATGTCTTCAGAGAAATCCCTCATTTCTAAGGAGAGGCTCTTCCTTTGCAGAACAGCCTCTGGTCCCATCACCCATGGGGTCAGCAGGGTGTGGGTGTGGGATGGGCCGGGTGGTGCGCCCAGCAGGACCGGTGCTCAGGGAGCCACTCCTGGGGCTGTCAGCAGGAGGGATGTTCTGCCCAGCAGGGAGACAGGGTCCCAGGCATTTGCCAACTGTCTTCGGGAATGGAAGCCTGTATGGCTGCAGCTGTTGACTTTTGACACTCCCTGAAATGAAACACGCTGTGCTCCAGTAAAACTGGTGGAATAGGTCTTTACATAGACATTTTCAGAACCTGAGTTTATGAGCCCAAGCCTCGCATCTCCTCATCTTGAGGAATTAGTAAATTCCCTCATGGTGGCACCAGCGCCTCATGACTAGCAGGAAACCTTTTGTAAGATAAGCGCTCATCTCCCTCGGCTGATCCCAGGGCCCAATCCAGGGCTCCTGTGTAGGATCCAAAGTGGCCAGGTAAATGCGCCCACAGTGGCCACCATCACGCCTTCACCTGGCCCTTGTTCAGCCCCAAATGCCCTATCGGGTGTGGGGCCAAGCCAAGGGGGTGGGTGCAGGGGCAGCATTTAATTAGCAGCAGCCAAGGACAAGACTGAGCAGTTACTCAGGGCTCCCTCCTCACAGATATGCCCTTGGCCGGGAAGGCTGCATCCTCGGGAAACCAGGCCCTGCCCCCGCTCCCCGCCCTGGCTCAGCTGTTTGAGAAGAACAAGGAGGTGCTGGCCCCCGGTCCCCCGCCCCCCCCCCCTAGATGCCCCAGCAGGAGGCCTGGCACAGGCTGCCGGAGGTCTCCTTGGGCCTGGGGACCCTGCGATCAGGATGGGTGAGGCCGTCGCCTAGTGAGTCCAGGGCACACAGCCATCCGTAGAAAGATCAAACCAAAAAGAAGCAGGGACAGGAACCAGATGCCCAAACTCAGCATCTCCCAAATAGAGAGGAAGAGTGGGGGCACCCCCACCCAGGGGATCCTGCTAAAACAGAAGGAACGCCACTCTGTTGCTGCCTGCAGGGTGCAAGAGAGAAACGTAGCCAAGACGCCTGTCCACCACCCAGTCCCCACCTGTCACCGCCCACCGAATGGGGAGTGATGGGGCCGTGCTTTGGCTGGAATCTGAGGCTGGCAGGAAGATCCTTGCAACTTCCACTTCTACTCCCTCAAAACTGTCCTGAGGCGGCACTCCCCAGGAAGCTGCTGTGCCACTTTCCAGGAGGGAGACCGAGAGGCTGCAGCCGATACGGGGAGCGAGAAGCGGCCAGGGCCTCCAAGCCCCGCAGCTGTCCAGCTGGGTGCAGCCCCCTGTGGGGCGGGGCGTCACCGGGGAACACTGAGCCCGAGAGGTAGCTCAGCATGGCCTGGTGCAGCCAGGTCTCTGGGGGCTGCCTACAAGATTGCTGATATGAGGAGAGCCCAGGGTGGCCCATGTCCCCACCCAACCCCAACAGGGCCCTCTGAGTCCTTCTCCCAGAGGGGACTGCTTCGTGCTCTACAACCCGGGGGTGTTTCCTGCCCTCCGGGTGGCACCACATTTGCCTTGAAGTCAGTTCAGCAGGTCACATTATGAGGGCTGGAGGTCGCAGCCAGCTCTTTTAGAGAACAGTGTGAAATAGGATCAAACAGAACAGAGAGGAAAGCGAAGGCGTAGAATAGAACAGAATAGCGTAGACACAGTCAATACACTAGACTTGCTTAGTCACTACGTCGTGCCCAACTCTTTGCGACCCCGTAGACTGTCGCCCCCAGGCTCCTCTGTCCGTGGGACTTCCCAGGCAAGAGTGGGTTGCCATTTCCTCCTCCAGGGGATCTTCCCGGCCCAGGGATCAAACCCAGGTTTCTGGACCCCCTGCACTGGAGGCGGATTCTTTACCACTGCGCCACCTGATACAGGCTGGCAAAGAATGAACAGAGTTTAGAGCAGACGAGGCAGCATCTGAGCGTGTGGGAGGCAGTGTGGCTGCGGGGAGATGTGTTTCAGACAGACGCAGCACACGGGGGCTCAAGTGTGTCCCCCGACAGCGACGCTACGTGCTGTCTTCCCCGGGTCACCATGGAAACAGGCCCACTCTTCCTCCTCATTCAGTTGCCATCCTGCCTCCATCACCTCATGCTCAGTCCCGAGCGTCCCCTTGTCCACTGAAAAGCAGACTGCAAGCATCCTGGCTGGCCCCCTCTGCACTCTTTCTGGCCCCCACCCAGCCCACACGCGGCCACCACAGATGTGTACCAGCAGAACGCTGCCAGGCGCCCTGCCCTGCCCCTCCCCGCCTGCACGCCCGCGTGCACCCTTACCCACCCTGAGAGTGGGCCAGAGGCCAGGAGAGCCACACAGCCTCCACAGGGGTCACACAGTGCCCACAGATCACACAGCCCCCACGGGGTCACACAGTCCCCACAGGGTCACACAGCCCCCACAGATCACAGAGCCCCCACATGGGGTTACACAGCCCCACGGGGTCACACAGTCCCCACAGGGTCACACAGCCCCCACGGGGTCATAGCCTTCTATGGGTCACACAGCCCCACGGGGTCACAGCCTTTTATCACGAGGTCACAGCCCTCACGGGGTCACAGCCTTCTACGGGTCACACAGCCCCCTGGGGTCACATGGCTCCCCAAAGCCCCTCCCTGGTCCCAGCCCCCGGGAGATTTTTGTCCCGAGAAGCTGACCTCAACCAGAAACATAAGTTTCCAAAGGCCTGAAGCCAAGGCGAGGGAGTTGAGGGACCATCCAGTAGCCCCCATATAGTCAGGGGGTTGACGCCCCAGCATCTCAGGCCAGGAGCCTCACCCAGACCCTCACCCTGCCCAGCAGAAGAGGTCTGCTCTCTGCTTCAGGCGGCCGTCTAGCCAAACAAGTCACTGGGCTCCCCCGGCCCACGTCCGTCCCCTCTGTCCCTGTGGACCCCTGGGCTCCCCAGCCCATGCCAGTCCCCTCCTCCCTGTGGACCCCTGGGCTCCCCCGGGCCATGCCAGTTCCCTGTCCCTGTGGACCCCTGGGCTCCCCGGCCCACGCCCGTCCCCTCCTCCCTGTGGACCCCTGGATTCCCCTGGCCCATGCCTGTCCCCTCCTCCCCGTGGACCCCTGGATGCCCCCCGGCCCATGCTCGTCCCCTCGGTTCCTGTGGTGCCCAGACGGGCTGCAAGGCCGAGACTGCAGGTGCCCTGTCTTAGGCGGCAGCCGGCCTGTCTGCCCACAGGCCCAGGATGCTGACCTAGCAACATGGGCCCCAGGCGCCCACAAGTCAGAGAAAACCGACCCAAGGTCCTGGGCTTTCAGGGCCATCGAGTGTGAGCCTGCACACTGCCCTTCTCCCGAGGCCTGAGCTGCTCCCGCAAACCTGGGGCAAGCACAGCGGCTGGCCGGGCCGTGTGTCCCAACAGCCCTCATGGGACCCACCCTTCCATCAGAGCTGGCACAGCCCGCAGGACCCCAGGCTGGACCCCAGGTAGCCGAGCAACACCCCCAGCTGGCCCTCCAGGGAGGCCCTGGGGAGAGGCTGGCCATGGACCTCGGGGAGCGGTGGTGCAAGCACAGCACCCCCCGCGGGCCAGGAGAGGACCGGGGCACTCGCAGACGCCACGCCCTCCCCTCCTGACCTCCACAGCACGGGTGGGCGCTAGGGCTCGGGGCCCGGCCAGCACCCTAAACCACACAGGCGGGGACTGGGCTGAAGTGCAGGAGCTGGGCAGGGGACATGGCCAGCCCCCCGGAAGGTGACCGCAGGACTGAGGCCAGCAGAGCCCGACCCCCAGCAGCTGCCCACCAAGGCCTCCAGCCCAGACACCAGATCCCCGTCTCCTCTGCCCACATCCCCCTCACCCGAACTGCCCACCAGGCCCGGGACAAGGCCAGCCAGGCAGGAGAGGGGCTCCCCCTCTGCCTGAAATGAAGCCCACGAGGGTGGACCCAGAGCGAATGCCCGGTCCAGGACGATGCCCCAGGAGGACTGGGTCCATCAGGCGCTCAGGCCCCCAGGACTGAGGAGGAGTGTGGCCCCTGTGATGACACGGCCCCCACTCACCTCTGCAAGCCCCCCAGAGAGGACGGCATGCTGGCAGGCAGCGGTCTGGCCTGGCCCCTGCCCCACTTGGGCGGGTGGCCGCAGGGCACAGGTACCGGCGGGGTGCAGCACTGGGCAGAGCAGGAGAGGAGAGCACCTGCCAGCCCGGGGAGGCGAAGGGCGCGCCCGCGCCCGCGCCCAGCCCCCTCCCAGAGGAAGCCAGCGCCTGGCATATGCCCGTGAGCCTGGCCTGCTCACCCTGCCCTGGTGCGGGGCAGGCCAGCCCAGGGGGCTTGCAGGGAGCTGTGGGCGGCGACAAGGCCTCTGGGTCCAGAACTCAGGGTAAGACGCAGATCTTGCTGAGGGTCCGTGGGCGGCTCTGAGGACAAGGAAGAAAGCAGGAGCCAAAGTCAGCAGCTTTGCTCTTTTTCCTCCTCCTCCTCAGAAGCTTCACCCCGGGAGAAAACAGCTGCTATTCACACCTTGGGCTGGAGAAGAACTTTCAGAAGAGGACATTGCGGTATAAAATTTTAAATTTAGTAGGTTTTAGAAGTGTACATGTAAATACACTTCTTTCTTTTGGAAATAAAATAAATACAATTCAAAGACAGCAGACCGAGAGAAATATTCGCAGCATTTTAACCAAATGTTAGGTCCATAAGGAAAGACAAAATTCCTCACGGCACGGTGAGGCACCCCAGTGCCGGCCGGCCCGGGGTCTTTGCACGTGGGCACCGAGGGTGCCACAGCGGGCAGGCACTTTGGGGCTGCCTGTGCACAGGCCCTTCCCCAGCCGGGTCTGACCCAGCGTGGTGGGTGGGCAGAAGGGCAGACGTGTGCTCAGAACCCTCCCAGGCCTTTCTGGTGAGTTGATGGAGAGGCCTCGGGGGCACATCCACTTTCTCTCCGATGGCGCCTCGGACACAGCAGAGCTTGGGGGCGGGGGCGGAGTTCAGGAGCCCTTACCCAAGGAAAAGAGATGCTCAGCTGACAGGGTGGGGAGAAGGCTGGGGCCCTGCTCCCTGCCCAGCGGGGGGTTCTGGGAGGGCCTTCCTTGGGCGAGCTGGGGCCCGCACCGTGTACCTCTTATCTGCAGGGGACGGGGGGGATGGAAAGAGACGGAAGCACTGTGCTCCCAGCCCTGACCTCCCAGGTAAGCCCCACCTGCAGCCCCACCTGCAGCACCCAAATCACCTGAAGGCTCCAGGGCGCGGCTGCCAGCACTCACAGGGTCAAATATGGGCTCATCTCACCTGACAGACCGCCACCCAGCATACCTCGCTGCCAACGGAGCCACACAGCCCAGCCCAAGGTCGAAGGTCGGGAGGCAGGGCACCGTTCGCCTGCAGCCGCCCTCTGTCCCTAGGGTCCTGGGGCAGTCCCCTCCTGGCACAGGAGACCCCGGTTGGGTGGGTGGCTGGTCCTCCCCATGGTGCAGGCCTGCGGGGCTCCTTGGCTTTCTCGGGGCCCTTGCTGGGCCAGAAGACAGCTGTCTGCCCGGCTCCTCTGGGCCGAGGCTGGGCAGGTAAACCACCACCACCAGCTCTGGCCTCAGAGGCCCATCCCTTCCGCAGCAGGGCAGCACGTGGCTCCAGGGAAACAGAAACCTCCCTGAGCATGCCCGGGGTGAGGAGCCCCCTCTCTGGCCAGGAGTGGGGAACTCTAAAGGCCACACGTGAGGAGGTCCTGGGTGAGGCCCTTCACTCTCCTACCTGCCGGGGCCTTAGGCGTCACCGTTGCTACAAATGTTTGCTCTCCTCCAAACGCACCCCAGATGCTCAAGGATGGACCTGGGGGACGGGCTGCTGAGCAGAGACCCTGAGAGTCCCCTGGGGCCCCACCTGCGGGGACACAGATGGTCTTGGGGTGTTGGCTCCAGGTGAGGGGGGCCAGGCACCAGACAGGGTCAACGGCTGCACCCCCAGTTCACGCCGAGGCTGCTGGACCCCAGAGCCACAGCGGTCAGCGTCTGCTGTCAAAGGCAGGGGCCCCCAGCAGGTCCTGCCGGCACGGCCGGCAGCAGAGAGGAAGAGTGGACCCCAGGCCTGGCCAAAATCAGGGCGTCTCAGGGGTCAGCTGTCAGGAGTCGCTAGGAGGGCGAGGACAGGCCACAGGGCCAGAGCAGGAGGGGCCTCTGGGAGGGGGAGATGCTCCCCTGGACGGGGGAGTCAGATGGGGCAGGGAGCGGACACTGCCTCACGCAAACCCGACCTAGCCGCTGTGGGGGAGGGCTGGGGGGACAGCCCTGGGGAGCTGGGGTCGGGTGATGACCTTGGGGGACTGGGGACTGGGGAACTGGGGGCTGGGTGTTTTCCTTGCAGGACAGTGGGGGCTTGGGCCTCCTTTCTCCCGGAGCAAACCGAGCCCCCACAGCGACGGGTGGGGAGTGGCCTGTCTGTGCCAGAGAGACCCCCATCACCCCAACCCGCCAGCTCGCAGCTTCTGCGAACTCCCCAGGTGCCTTCACTGAGTGCCCTGCCCCCATCACAGCTCCTCAGGGTCGGGGTCCTGGAGGACGGCTAGGAGCCCTGCATCCCCCTTCTTGGCCTCCCATAATCAGGAGCCCATCTTGGGTCCTGTGCACCTCCCGCCCATGACTGGGCTCTCGGTCTCCTGAGACGGCCTGTCTCTGACCGCCAGGACGGGGGTTCTCATGCGGCACAGCCCTGGGCTGCCCTGCAGACTTGGGAGCTCTGGTTCGGGGGCCACAGGGCCCCCTGCAGAGGCGGGCATCTCCGTGTGCCATCTGCCCTGTGCCGGCGACCCTCCAGGCAGAACCGGAGGCCACCCCACAGACAGCTGCTGCCCAGGCCCCAGCGCCCACTCTGCGGGGCCTGGATGGGGGACAGCCACGCCGCCCTGGGTCTCCATGGCCTGGCCTTGCCGGCGTCAGAGGCCTTGGCCCGGCAGCCACAGCCCTCATCACCCAGAGCCTCCAGCGGCCCCGGAGGCCCAGATGCCCCCTCTGTCCTGCTCACCTCTTCCTGCGTCCGGAGGCCACAGTGCTGCTGGCGGGGGCCTCTCCCGCTCACACGCCCAGCGGCCTCCGCATTCCTCACCTGAAGGCTCAGGCCGGCCCCACCTTTCAAGGGAACGCTCTCTTCCCACCCACCCCCTCTCCTGCCCATACACCCACACATCGGGGCGGGGGGGTGTTGCCTTGCACCCCAGCTGCGGTCCCAGCACCCAGATCCAAGCACTAGGAGCAGGTCAAGGTGGGTGGCCCAGGGGCCATCGCTGCGGCCCCAGTTCAGATCTGGGCTGGCACCCAGAACAGGACATAGAGCCCGAGGGGCTGGGGACACAGGCAGGGGCTGCCTGGACTCGGGAGTCACGGCGGGAGCCCCCTGCGAGGCCAGGGGCTGGGGGCTCCTGCTCACCCCAGCAGGGCCCCAGGGGTGGATGGGACTCCAAGAAGATTCCAGCAAAGCCTGGGAGCAGGTGCAGTGGCACGGCCAGCAGAGCTGCGCCTGAGGGCCGATGGTTGCCTCTGGGCTGAGGGCTGAGGCCGTGCCCCCACCCTGGGGTCCACTCCCCTCCTGCGAGGGGCAGTTTAACCCCACAGGGCTCTGCCTGCCAGGGCTGCCCACACTCTCGCTGGGCGGCAGGCGCGGGGTCTGTGGGATGGGCAGCACTGGGGACGGGGCGGGAGGGCAGCCTGAGAGTGCGGCTCCGCCCCTGGGCTCTCCCTTGAATGGTGGCGGGGGGCCTCCTGTCTAGAGACCTCGGATGAACCCCCTCACCAGCCCAGGGCCGGGCAGCTGGCCACCGGCAGCCCCTCCAGCTCGGGCTGGCGAACCCTGGGAGCGGGTTACACGCAGGGCGCCCCCCACCCCTGCCCCGCCCCTGGCTCTGAGTCCAGGGCCCACAGAGGAGCCGGCAGCCGCCAGCCGGCCACGCTGGGACCACCCGCCCTGCTCCCTCACTGCCCCGACGCCCAGACTGTGGAGCCGGCTGCTGCTCACCCTGCCCAGAAACAAAGGGGCACGGCTGACCACGCAGTCGCCCCACGGGACGCCCAGACCACCTCGGGGGACAGGCCCGCCAGGGATGCCCACAGCCACCTTCTCACACGCCCCTGCAGAAGCCGCTCTGGAAGCCTGACGGGACGGACCGGCCTGCGGCGAGGAGGGCCGAGGCTCCTGGGGGAGCAGGAGTCAGCAAGGGCCGTCCCGAGTGCATTCACCAGGGTGACTGTCCCAGAAGGGGCCACGTCCCCACCGCCGGTGAACGGGAGGAAACAGCCTGTCCTCTCAGCCCACGGGCTCTGAGGTGCCTGGAGCCTAGGACGGCAGGCCGTGGGCCACGCAGCAGTGGGGCTGGTGGGGCCGCCACGCCTGGTCCTGGCAGAGGTCAGGGAAGAGAAAGGTAGTGGGGCAGGCCGGGGCCAGCATCTAGCGTGAGTGAGGTCAGGGGTCAGGGCCACCTGCACCCTTCTGGGGTCAGCATCCTGATGGACACGCTCAGGTTGCCCACCTGCAGGGCCACAAGGCCACCAGTCTCCCCCGAGCCTCTGGGCTCCAGAACTCAAGTCCAGCTTACAGGATAGGGACTCTGCCCCCTGCAGGCCTGGGCAGTGTGCCTCCCGCGCAGGCGCACCCATCCCAGGGGCTGAGCAGTGGGACGTTCTTGCACCTCCAGCTCTTCGGCAGCTCCCACGGCTGCCTGCAGCTTCCACCCCCACCCCCGGGGGCTGCCTGCAGCCCCTTCCTCACCACCCCGAGCCCCTCCAGCGGGCCCTCCTCTTACATAACCTCTTCTCAGGTTGCAGCTTAGATGTTTTAAGGTGAAAATCAGCTTTCTCTAATCCAAACACAATACACTCTCAAGCCCTCCCAGGCACCTCGGGATTATCCCGGGAAATCACAGGTGTGGGGGGGTCTCTCCTGCTAGACACAGGGCTTCCATCTGGTCTGGAAGGTGGGCCTCTCACAGTCCAGCCTGCCTGGCACCCTCCCTCTTGTTTCACTGACTCCAAGACACTGTCCACTGAGACACTCCAAAGCACAGAGGAGTCGGGGGCTCAGAGGCAGACGTGAACTGTCACCAGCCGGGTGGGTGGGCAGAGAGGATGGCAGGCCCCACCCCAGCAGCTGTGAGCCCAGAAACAAGACCCCCACTCTTGCACTCCCACCCTTGGGGTCACCCCCCACCTTCATCATGCCCCCCACCCTCGGGGTCGCCCCCACCTTCATCATGCCCCCCCACCCTCGGGGTCGCCCACCCACCCTCGGGGTCGCCCCCCACACTTGGGGTCACTGCTCCCCACCCTAGGGGTCACCTCCACTTTTGGGGATGCCCCAGCAGTAAACGCATGATGCGAGCCTGCCTCCCAGGGTGCAGCCTCTGCCACCTCCTCCACTGGGGTGTCAGCCGCGCGTGCCCCCTGTCCCAACCTTGAAACAGGTGGGAAATACCAGGCTGCAGCCCGGCTTTCAGAGTCAGGAGGCCAAGCTGCAAGGCCGCCCGCTGGAGGCCAAGGCCCAGAGACCAGCCCCAAGGCGCTCCGGGCCGCGGGCCGAGCCTGGGACGGCGGGGAAGGGGGACAGAGCCTGCTGCCGGGCCAGCAAGGCAGGAAGGGCCCAAAGCCCCTGGGTGGCCCAGAGCCCCCAGTCCAGGAAGGCTCTCACAGGTGACCTGACCCTCTTGGGTCCTGGGGCCTGGATACAGGCCCCTGGCCAGTGCCCTGAAGTCTTGCTGAGCCAAGACCCCCCCCAAGGAGAACACCCATCTTCCCCAGGACGCACCCCCTCCCACAGCCAAGGGGCCCTGACCAAGCAGGGGGCCTCCAGCCAGCCGTGGCACTGGGGGGCTGGGCTCATGGCCCCTTTGGAGCCAACTGAGGGCGGGCTGCAGCCCAGGGCTGACTCAGCCATCCAGCCCAGTGGAGCTGTGGGACCCGAGTCAGCCTGTGCCTGGCACGTCAACGTTTGATAATACGACTGTACCTGCTCCCACCAGAAAAAGAAGGCAAGGCCTCTCAAAGTATAGACAACGACGTCTCCTCCCCATCGGACCCCACCTCCAGACCCTCCACAAAGTGAGTCCCAGCCACAGTCTCCACGCAGGAAGGTTCTGTTGGAAGTGGTGTCCAAGGGTCAGCGTCCTTACTTAGAAGTAGCAGTGAACGGCCCTCCGTCCCCTCCTCTCCCCAAGGGCCTCAAGGGCCACACTCGCCTCCTCCTCAACAGGCACAGGGCCAGCGACCAGCCGCTGGCTGACCACAGCTGCACACAGTGCTCTATGCACGGCCTGGGGGCATGGCTCACTGCCATGTGTGCCCGTGAGCCATGTGCATGCCCGTGAGCCGTGCGTGCCCGTGTGCCACGTGCCGTGTGCATGCCCATGTGTCGTGTGTGCACTTGTGTGCCACGTGCCCATGAGCCACGTGTGCCGTGTGCATGCCCGTGAGCCATGCGTGCCCGTGTGCCGTGTGCATGCCCATGTGCCGTGTGTGCACTTGTGTGCTGCATGTGCCCATGAGCCGTGTGCATGCCCATGTGCCATGTGTGCACTTGTGTGCCACATGTGCCCGTGAGCCGCGTGTGCCGTGTGCATGCCCATGAGCCGTGCATGCCCATGTGCCCGTGTGCCGTGTGCATGCCCATGTGCCATGTGCATGCCCACGAGCCGTGCGTGCCCGTGTGCCATGTGTGCCCGTGTGCCGTGTGTGCACTTGTGTGCCGCTTGTGCCTGTGTGCCATGTGTGCCCGTGAGCCGTGTGCATTCCCGTGAGCTGTGCGTGCCCGTGTGCCATGTGTGCATTTGTGTGCTGTGTGTGCCCATGAGCCGTGTGTGCCCATGTGCCATGTGCATGCCCGTGTGCTGTGTGTGCACTTGTGTGCCATTTGTGTACACAGGTCAACACTGCAGGGTGAGCCCCAGTGGCAAACTGCAGGGCCAGTGGTTGCCGCTTCACTCTTTGACATTCGGGTGGGCGGCTCTGTCCTGCAAGGAAGTGAGGGTTTCCCCTGCCATTGCTCCCTCCCACCCCAGTCACTAAGCCACTTTCTCAAAGCCCCTCTGTTGCTATAGCAGAAAATGCCTCCAATTGTTAAGTCTTCTAATAATTTATGCATTTTACTTTAATTCTCTAAAATAAACTTGCTGAGTCCTAACACTTCTTATGGGAAGTCTCTCTGCACCAAAGTTCCCCACTGCACACTGCAAACAGGACCTGACCACCTCTGGCAACTTTAGGAAGCCACGAGAGGCCACACCTCAGGGGCCCAACGAGGCGGGCCTCCCAGTCACACGGTGCGGGATGGGGGACGTGGCGTGGGACCAGGGGCCGGGGCAGGGATGCCCCCACCCACGGGTGGTCAGGCCCCAGGGCCTTGAATTTCCAGGACTCAAGAATGTGGCACACAGGCCCGTCACCCAGCTTGTGAGGCCGCTTTCCTAGGAACAAAAGGGAGGAGAGGATGCTGGTTAATTACACTTTTATTGGAAGCTCACGGCACCACAAAGAAGGCGAGTACAGCCTCTCAGACTGTCTCCAAGCCCCAGCAGCTGCCCCAGGGGAGCACACACTCGGGGTGACAGGATGGCTGTGGCTGGCGGGGCTTCTCACCCGGCACTACTGACGTTTGTGGTCAGGGCAGAACCGGAAAGACATCTCCATGGATGCGTCACAGCAAGTGCGAGAAACGGGCAGCTGGCTTCTGAACCGCCGGGCCTTCCAGCAAACAGGGCCGTGACATGCCCAGGGTGGGCACGCCTGCTCCTCTGGCTCAAAGGGGACCAGCTGTCTTCCAGAAAGTGCCCGATGTCTCGGCTCTGCTGGTCAGAGCGCGAATGGACCTGCCTCTGCCCTGTGACCCAAGTGGAGCTCATCCCCTCTGCCTGAGGCCCCTCGGAGGCTTGCGCCAAGGCTTTGGGGGGTGGGGTGGCACCAGTAGGACAACCGCCCTCTCAGGGATGTACCCCACAAAGCAGGATCCCACAGGCCATAGGCAAGCAGGGGGTGACCTGGTCGACCCCGAGTGGGCAGAACCATGTGCCCACCTGGCCTGTCCAAGACCTGCAGAGGGATGGAGTGTCTGTCCAGCAGGCAGGCATAGTGGATGGACAGCTCTCTGTCCACCCAATAGCACAGCGGGGCTCTAGGAGGCTCCTGCCTAGAGAGCTGTGTGGCCTGGGCTTCACGGGGCCAGCTTCAGCCCCCCGGAGCGAGCGGCCAGTCGTCCAGCTTGCTGCAGACTCTGCGGGGCCCCCCATGGGCAACGCCAAGACAAGATAGAGGCCCCCAGGCTGGCTGCAGGGGCCATCAGGCGTGGGTGGGCAGCATCTTGTAGGGGTTCAGGATGCCCTTGGGGTCCAGGAGGGCCTTGAGCTGCCTCATGAGCTGCAGCGCCTCGGGGGGGCTTGCTGTAGCCGAGGACGTCCTTCTTCTTGAAGCCCAGGCCGTGCTCGGCGCTGACACTGCCCCGCTGCCCTGCCGTCCACTCATACACGTAGGGCTCCAGGGCACCCAGCAGGGACGCGCTGAAGGCCTCGGCTGTCACGTTGAGGTGCAGGTTCCCGTCCCCTGGAAGGGCAGGGATGCGCAGCTCAGCAGGGCCTCCTCTGCCCCTGAGGCCCTCTCCTCCCCAAAGCCCCCACTCCCAAGAGCCCCCAGCCCCACCCCCACCGCCCTTCACACCACTGGCTGCTGACCTGGGGGTGGTCACTCCCCCTCCTCCAGGGTTTGCAGCACCCCTGGCCGCACACACCTTTCTCTCTGAGTTCTCCCCAGCCCCCCACCCCACCCGCGCAGCACCCCTCGCTGAGGGCCCCCACCTGAGACAGACAAACATCTGCCCAACCTGCGTGAGCCCAGCTGGACCACTGAGGCCGCCACAGACCCAGGTCCCCCGGCACCCAGGAGGCCTCTGACCGGTGACCTTGGACCACTGACCCTATGACCTGAGACTTCTTATGCCCCCTCCTCCATGCACGTCTGTCAAATGTAGGGAGCGAACCAGGGACCTGTCTCCCACCAAACGTGTGTGGTTCCCACAACACAGCCAGGGTGAAGGCTCTGAAAATAAGGGAGCCCTGCAGAGAGAGAAGCCGGGCTCCTCTGATGCTCACGGACACCAGCAGCCCCTTCAGGGCCTGGGGAGCCACACGGCCCAGGGGCCCTCCACACGCCTTGCGCACGCAAACTGCCTCCAACTCAGCCTGCAGTAATGCCCACAGATAAGAGCCTGAGATAGACAGACAGACACACCACACAAAGCCTAATCCCCACAGATAACAGCCACACACACACACACACACACACACACGCAAAGCCTAATCCCCACAGATAACAGCCTGAGAGACACACCACACACACACACACCACACAAAGCCTAATCCCCACAGATAACAGCCTCACACACACACACACGCGTGCGCGCGCGCGCAAAGCCTGAGACAAACACCACACATACAGAGAAAGGAAGCCATGGAGACCAAGGCCCACGAGGACCTGCGATGCAGCGACTTCCAAAAAGAGCTCGTGTGCTTAAAGAAAAACGAGAGAAAATGTATAAAACACGGACCAGAGAGCGCTTTTAAACATCCAGGTCGATCTTCTAGAAACGAAAAAGAAGGTCACTGAAATGTCAACTGCCCAGGAGCAGAGAGAGATGTAGCGGAATGCAAAGCATTCTGGGCAGAGACAGGGGCTCACACGGCGGCAACAACAGCACCGCCACCAGGGCTGGGGAGGCGCCACGGCGCCGGGGCACGCTCCAGACCCAGCAACCAGGAGCGCCGGGGCACGCTCCAGACCCAGCAACCAGGAGGGCCGGGGCACGCTCCAGACCCAGCAACCAGGAGGGCCGGGGCACGCTCCAGACCCAGCAACCAGGAGGGCCGGGGCACGCTCCAGACCCAGCAACCAGGAGGGCCGGGGCACGCTCCAGACCCAGCAACCAGGAGCGCCGGGGCACGCTCCAGACCCAGCAACCAGGAGCGCCGGGGCACCCTCCAGACCCAGCAACCAGGAGCGCCGGGGCACGCTCCAGACCCAGCAACCAGGAGGCGCCGGGGCACGCTCCAGACCCAGCAACCAGGAGCGCCGGGGCACGCTCCAGACCCAGCAACCAGGAGCTGGTGACGGTGCCCAAGGGGCAGGCCCCAGGCCCAGGCTCTCGGGGAAGCAGCACTGTCCAGGCAGAGGGGGACGGAGGGCTAACCCTAAGGAACTGGCCCAGATGACTGTGGGGACATGGCCAGCCCAGTACCCACAGGGCCGACCAGCAGGTGGACACCCAGAGACGGGCTGAGGCTGCAGCTCCGGTCCAAAGGCCTCTTCCGTGGGGGACGTCTGTGTCCTGTGGTCTGGGACTTCAGCTGATCAGGTGAGACCCTCCCACATGGGGAGGGTGACCTGCTTTACTCAAGGTCTGTGGATAAATGCTAATCTCATCTTAAAACTGTCTTCACAATATCCAGACTGACGTCTGACCAAGCAGCTGGGCACACAGACTGGCCAAGCTGGCACACAGGTCGGCACACTGTTTGGGAAGAGGGTCATGATACTGATTAATCTCCAACTCTTTTAAGGTAGGACCACCCTGACAACTTTGCCAGAAGAAATATCAACAACCTCAGATATACAGATGATACCACTCTGATGGCAGAAAGTGAAGGGGAACTGAAGAGGCTCTCAATGAGGGTCAAAGAGCAGAGTGAAGAAGTGGCTTGAAGCTCAGTGAGACCATGGCATTCGGCCCCATCACTTCATGGCCAATAGAAGGGGAAACCGTGGAAACAGGGGCAGACTTTATTTTGGGGGCTCCAAAATCACTGCAGGTGGTGATGCAGCCATAACATTAAAAGATGCTTGCTCCTTGGAAGAAAGTTATGACAAATACAGACAGTGTATTAGAGATCAGAGATCACTTTGCTGACAAATGTCCCTACAGTCAAAGCTCTCGTTTTCCAGATGTCAGGTACACATGGCAGAGCTGGACCATAGAGAAAGCTGAGCGCTGAAGAACTGATGCTTTCAAACTGTGCTGCTGGAGAAGATGCTTGAGAGTCCCTGGGACTGCAAGGAGATCCAACCAGTCCATCCTCAAGGAGATCAGTCCTGAATATTCATTGGAAGGACCGATGCTGAGCTGAAACCCCAATACTTTGACTATGTGAGGAGAAGAGTTGACTCATTGGAAGACTATGATGCTGGGAAACACTAAAGGCAGAAGGAGAGGGGGCGACAGAGGATGAGGTGGTGAGATAGCATCACCAACTCAAAGGACATGAATTTGTGCCGGACTCCAGCTCCAGCGGCCAGGGAGTCAACCTGAAGGGGTGAGCAGTGTTAGCGAGAAACAAGACAGTCTCCCAGTTTTCTTGGACTGCCTGTTTATTCCAAGTTTAAAATTCTCTTTTATGCTTCTACAAAAACATTAGGTCAGAGGTTTGACATTTCAGATTCCCCTCACCCAGATTTATTATCTCCACAAATGATTGGTGCCCTTCAGAGTTCCTGCTTCAGCGATTCTCTCAGAATCAGCTTTACCACCTATTATCTACTTCCTTTTCTGTGTCCTATAGTTAACTTGTGATTACACTGTTAATTCATGCTACATTCCTGAGTTTATTTCTTATCTTTCTAAATCCTGTTTGTCCCTAACATCCTGAGCTCACTATCTCTTAGAAAGGCTTCTACCTACAGTATCTCTAAAATTCCTAGCCTCTATAAGCTATAGTCCAATATACTAACATTACAACATTCCTTAAATCTTTAACTTCTAACCATTTTAATTATTTCTAAGCCCTAAATACAGTAAACTACTTTGCCATAAACATTTTCCTCACAAACAGGCCTCAGATAGCAATCCCTCCCATGGCCTCAGGCTGTGGCCTACGTGCTCATCCTGGAACACTCTTTTGTAAAAGTCCTTGAACAAACGTCAGTGACTAACTTTATGAATAATTTTCTGAGCACAGCTGCAGAAGGCTTTGCGCCTTCTCATGCTCCTCTCAAGAGCAATAAGCACCTTAATATTCCTTTTCAGTCAACTCAGCCAAGGAGAGGAAAAGACAAGTAAGAATCACAAGACCTAACTCCTTCATCCCGGGTCCCTGCCTGCAGGACAAAGAGAGGAGGTTGGGGCCGTGCCTCCATTTTGCCAGTAACGCCTAACGCGGTTCCCGACAAATTTGAGTGAACTCCAGAAAATAGTGGAGGACGGAGAAGTCTGGCCTGTTGCAGCCCAGGGGGTCACAAAGAGTCGGACACAACTAGACGACTTAACAGCACCACCCCCACCCGATACAGACGCAATTCCAGGGACACTGCTAGGAGAACAGACAGGCACAGCTCCTTGGCAGTGAGCGGGGCACCCTTCATGAGATGGAGCACCAGCCAAAAGAAGAGGACTCGGCTCAGTCCGCTTCCAGTTGCTCAGTCGTGTCTCTTTGCGACCCCATGGACTGCAGCACTCCAGGCCTCCTTGTGCTTCACCAACTCCCGGAGTTCACTCAGACTCACGTCCATCGAGTCCGTGATGCCATCCAGCCCTCTCATCCTCGGTCGTCCCCTTCTCCTCCTGCCCCCAGTCCCTCCCGGCATCAGGGTCTTTTCCAGTGAGTCAACTCTTCCCATGAGGTGGCCAAAGTACTGGAGTTTAGCATCATTCCTTCCAAAGAAATCCCAGGGCTGATCTCCTCCAGAATGGACTGCTTGGATCTCCTTGCAGTCCAAGGGACTCTCAAGAGTCTTCTCCAACACCACAGTTCAAAAGCATCAATTCTTCAGCGCTCAGCCTTCTTCACAGTCCAACTCTCACATCCATACATGACTAATGGAAAAACCATAGCTTTGATTAAACGGACCTTTGTTGGCAAAGAAGGTAACAAATCAGAGTAAAAAAACAATAGAAGAAATGAGGGAGAAATAGAAGGCCCCAAATGAGGCCAATGCACATCCCTGTGCAGTCTCTGTAAACGAAGGGCAGCAAAATATGCCGCCTCGAGACAGGCCACTCTGGCATAAGGGCTATTCTGAACAGAAGGCAACTGAGAAGAAGAGACACGGAATAGCCCCCTGCCCTCCACCCACCTGGAAGCAGGACAGTTCAGTTCAGTCCGCTTCAGTTGCTCAGTCGTGTCTCTTTGCGACCCCATTGACTGCAGCACTCCAGGCCTCCTTTTCCTTCACCAACTCCTGGAGTTCACTCAGACTCACATCCATCGTGTCCATGATGCCATCCAGCCATCTCATCCTCGGTTGTCCGCTTCTCCTCCTGCCCCCAATCCCTCCCAGCATCAGTCTTTTCCAATGAGTCAACTCTTCGCATGAGGTGGCCAAAGTACTGGAGTTTCAGCTTTAGCATCATTCCTTCCAAAGAAATCCCAGGGTTGATCTCCTTCAGAATGGACCGGTTGGATCTCCCTGTAGTCCAAGGGACTCTCAAGAGTCTTCTCCAACACCACAGTTCAAAAGCATCAATTCTCCAGTGCTCAGCCTTCTTCACAGTCCAACTCTCACATCCATACATGACCACAGGAAAAACCATAGCCTTCACTAGATGGACCTTAGTCGGCAAAGTAATGTCTCTGCTTTTGAATATGCTATCTAGGGTGGTCATAACTTTTCATCCAAGGAATAAGCGTCTTTTAATTTCATGGCTGTAGTCACCATCTGCGGTGATTTTGGAGCCCCCAAAAATAAAGTCTGACACTGTTTCCACTGTTTCCCCATCTATTTCCCATGAAGTGATGGGACCGGATGCCATGATCTTCGTCTTCTGAATGTTGAGCTTTAAGCCAACTTCTTCACTCTCCTCTTTCACTTTCATCAAGAGGCTTTTTAGCTCCTCTTCACTTTCTGCCATAAGAGTGGTGTCACCTGCATATCTGAGGTTATTGATATTTCTCCTGGCAATCTTGACTCCAGCTTGTGCTTCTTCCAGCCCAGCGTTTCTCATGATGTACTCTGCATATAAGTTAAATAAGCAGGGTGACAAGATAACAGCCTTGACGTACTCCTTTTCCTATTTGGAACCAGTCTGTTGTTCCAGGTCCAGTTCTAACTGTTGCTTCTTGACCTGCATACAGATTTCTCAAGAGGCAGGTTAGGTGGTCTGGTATTCTCATCTCTTTGAGAATTTTCCACAGGTTATTGTGATCCACACAGTCAAAGGCTTTGGCATAGTCAATAAAGCAGAAATAGATGTTTTTATGGAATTCTTTTGCTTTTTCCATGATCCAGCGGATATTGGCAATTTGATCTCTGGTTCCTCTGCCTTTTCTAAAACCAGCTTGAACATCAGGGAGTTGTATTGCTGAAGCCTGGCTTGGAAAATTTTGAGCATAACTTTACTAGCGTGTGAGATGAGTGCAATTGTGCGGTAGTTTGAGCATTCTTTGGCATTGCCTTTCTTTGGAATTGGAATGAAAACTGACCTTTTCCAGTCCTGTGGCCACTGCTGAGTTTTCCAAATTTGCTGGCATATTGAGTGCAGCACTTTCACAGCATCATCTTTCAGGATTTGAGACAGCTCAACTGGAATTCCATCACTTTCACTAGCTTTGTTCGTAGTGACGCTTTCTAAGGCCCACTTGACTTCACATTCCAGGATGTCTGGCTCTAGATGAGTGATACACCATCGTGATTAGCTGGGTCGTGAAGATCTTTTTTGTACAGTTCTTCCGTGTATTCTTGCCACCTCTTCTTAATATCTTCTGCTTCTGTTAGGTCCAGACCATTTCTGTCCTTTATCGAGCCCATCTTTGCATGAAATGTTCCCTTGGTGTCTCTGATTTTCTTGAAGAGATATCTAGTTTTTCCCCTGTTGTTTTCCTCTATTTCTTTGTATTGATCGCTGAAGAAGGCTTTCTTATCTCTTCTTGCTATTCTTTGGAACTCTGCATTCAGATGCTTATATCTTTCCTTTTCTCCTTTGCTTTTCCCTTATCTTCTTTTCACAGCTATTTGTAAAGCCTCTCCAGACAGCCATTTTGCTTTTTGCATTTCTTTTCCACGGGGATGGTCTTGATCCCTGTCTCCTGTACAATGTCACAAATCTCATTCTATAGTTCATCAGGCACTCTATGTATCAGATCTAGGCCCTTAAATCTATTTCTCACTTCCACTGTATAATTAAAAGGGATTTGATTTAGGTCATACCTGAATGGTCTAGTGGTTTTCCCTGCAGTGTGTAAAGGTGTCTCCAGGCCCCAGCAAGGGCAGGGCCACCACTCGGGACAGCTCTGGGCTTGGCCTACATGAGACTCATGTCCGCCAGTTTCCTGTGTGTTTATAAACCTTCCTACAATTTGCCCCTGAACATCTGTCCTCTTCCTTCATCCATGCTGTCTCCAAAGAGGTACTGTTCTTTGCTAAAATGCCCCACAAGTCAAACTACCTGAAACTGAGCAGCACCCTGTGGGGTCTCTGTTCAGCCTCCATGACCTTCCCTGAGCTCCAAAGGGCAGACTGGAAAGGTTGCTAATCAGGGAGGAGGGGGTGCAGAGACAGGGAAGAACAGGCAAGAACAGCAGAGCAACAGGGGCAGGGCGCGAGTGCAGCCTTGAAAAAAATGAGATGGCCTAACAATCAGCACCAGGTGGGCCCAAGATGGCTACGGGTCAGCCTCTACTAGACCTTGGGCCTCAGTACACATCATCGCAACACATCAGCACTCGTACACCAGCACGACAGGTCCAAGGGCAACCCACAGAGACAAAGAAGTCAGCTGTGATCCAGTTCCTGGAAGCCTCCGCCTCTCCCCCAAACAGCTGGAATAACCCTCCCTCTCGTTAGCTTGTGAGATCAGTGGCCGCCCCACAGATGGGGGGCTCTCCCCTTCTAAGATGGCCCGCATTGTGCAGCATGTCCCTCTCTAAATGAACCCGCTTCTTTCCTACCGTTTTGTCTCTCATTGCATTCTTTCTGGAACGAGACATCAATATCCTGAGCGTCCTTAAGTCCTGAGACCAGGTGTGCGATCTTAGTTAAAAGACCATGGGTGGACTTCCCCGGTGGCCTAGTGATTAAGACTCTGCCCGCCAGCGCAGGGAATGTGGGCTTGATCCCTGGCCCCAGAAGATTCTGCACACTGCAGGGCAACTAAGCACCGCAGCTCCTGAGCCTGTGCGCTCCAGAGGAGCCCTTAAAGTTGTGCTCTGCAACAAGAGAAGCCCACCCCCAGACCTGGCGGAAGTCCACATGGCAGTGAAAGCCCAGCACAGCCCAAAGCAAACCCACAGCGTTTAAGTACCACACGCACGCTGCTGCGCAGCCGCTCCGCCATGTCCGACTCTGTGCGCCTCCATGGACTGTGTTTAGCTTGCTCCTCTGTCCCTGGGATTCTCCAGGCGAGAATACTGGAGTGGGTTGCCAGGCCACCCTCCAGGGGCTCTTCCTGGCCCAGGGATCGAACCTGTGGCTCCTGCCGCTCCTGCACTGCAGGTGGACTCTCTACCGCTGAGCCAGCGGGGAACCCAAAAGTCACATAGCACATGTGAAAGAAATTAGAAAACAAGAAAGAAAAGACCACGGATTTTGGCTGGGTTCAACTCCTGCCCCCACCACATGGGTTCAAGTCCAAATCTGAGGTACGTGGTTTCAGCTGCACCTCAAGGGACGCATTTGACAGTATCTTTGAGCTTTGCAGAACTAAGCGCCCCTATAAGTGAAAGCTGTCAGGTTCTTCATTCCACAGAGGATCCCAGTTTGCTAATCTGGAGAAGCTCAGGAGACACCTGAGGCCAGGCTAAAGGAATGCAGGCCCCGCTCACAGCCTGCTCCCTATCACCCACCCTGCCCTGCACTGTCCCCATAAACTCCTCACTGGATCCTCCCAGCTTGGGACACAGTTCGTGGGCAGGAGCCCACCGTGCCACCCCTGCCTGGCAAAGCAATAAATCTATTTTTTATTACTTTGCCCCAAACTCTGCCTCTCAGATTCGATCTGGCACTGGTGCACAGAGGCAAGCTCTCGGCATCGAACTGACAGCCCAGGTCTCCACCTTCAGAAGCAGCCAAGGCACCAGAAGGGGGCCCACCCTCACTGCAGGGGCGGGGGCTCACTCGGCAGCTGGCAGCCAAGCGGGCTCTGGCCGCCAGCGGCGCGGGGGGCAGGCTGGATCCGAAGGGCCTGCTCTCAGCACCCGGCAAACAGCTGGGGAGACTGGCGGCACCCCAGGCAGGGGCCACACTTCCACCCACGGCGCTCTCCACCCAGTCCCCCGTTCACCGCACGGTCAACAGCAAGCCCACGGCCTTCAAGAGGATGGAAAACTCCCACATGTTTGGAAGTTGAAATACACAGTTCTGCCCGCCTTGCGGGTCAAAGAAGCAATGATGAGAGAAATCAGAGAGCATTCAGAACAGAAAGATGACGAGAGCGCCCTCAGACAGGGGGAGCACCTGGCCCGTGGCAGATACGGGACAGAGGAGGGCACTCTGCATCCCCGACCCACTCCTCTGCAGAGGGCTGGCATCGAGCACCCAGGGGAGCAGATGGCCAGAGTGGGCTGAAGTACCGGGCGTGCAGGGCCAGTGCGTCGGTCACAGGACACAAGGGCCTGGAGCTGGGTCTGGCCCTCGTGACTCCTGCGGGCGCTCCTGGATGCTGCCAAGTCTGAGGAGGCAAGAAATAGGTACTTTTCAAACCAGCAAACACAACCTGTGTGCTTACATGGAGGGAAACTTAAACACACTGAAGAGCAGAAAGGCTGAAAACCAATGAGCTACGTGTTTAATTATAAAGTCAGAAAAGCAGCAGTGACGCTTGAAGGTGGAGAAGAAGTAGCAAAAGCACCAAACAGAAAAACCTACAACGGAAAAGCCCAGCAAGGCCCAGCGCTGACTGTGGAGAGACTGCAAAACCAATAGACCCCTGAACAAGAGAGAAGGTGTGGAAGGGGCCGTCCCCTCTCCCAGTTACGAGGGCCCGGCCATCAGCCCCTGCGCCCACAGCCATGTGCGGAAACCGGGACGCGCCCTGGCCCAAGACAGGCGAGAGCCACGCGGAACGTGGCTCTTCCAGCCGGCCTCCCGCACCTCCCCGCACACCTTGGCGCACCTGGCTTTGTGAGGAGCAGTAACTGTGACATTTGACTACACGGGCTCTTCTGGCCCCGCACAATGCTCCGACGTATCCTGGCTGCTCCTCTGCCTCCAGGAGCCGTCCCTCTTGACCGTCGAGAGCCCGCGCCCCGCCTAGAGCTCTCAGTACGGTCCCAAGTAAAACTGAACTCACAAGCTTCGGGTTGTACAGAGAGAAGAAAGCATCCAAATCCGGACTTAGTCCCCCTCCGCATGTGCTGGACACGGCACAAAGGACAGTAAGAACAACGCGATGGCAGAACACTCAGGATCTTAGAAGAGACGGACAAAAGGCCGGAAAAAAACGAACAAAGTCAATTCTGAAGAAAAGGTAAGCTGGGAGAGTCCTGTAGTTATCAAAGAAGGTGCTTTGTAGTCTATCTCCTAAAAAATTCCCCACAAAAAACTTCAGGCCCAAGTACCTTCACCTGCAAGCTACTAAATGTTCAAAGAGGAGGTAATCTCAATCTGCCAGACGCTTCGAGATGACCCCCAGGTCGCTTTATGACTCTGAGACCAGCCTCCAGCCTGGGCAGCCAGAGGGAACCAGACAGGGCAGGATGGAGGAGCTCCTCCACGGGGTCAGTGAACGGGGCCAGACAAGACACGGAAGGGTCCCGGTCACGCTGGGCTGACCTGGACACACAGACCCACTCGCCCCAGGTCCAGAGAGATGAGCCCCGGGCGTCAATGGGAAACTGGAGCCTGGCACCCGAGCAGACGTAGAAAGAGCATTCAGCAAATCAGCAATCACGCTCCATTTCCAGCGAGGAATTCCTCCACATGACGCATTCAGGGCCCCCACACCCAGTCCCGGGAGGCAGAACTGAGCCCACCCTATGGAAAGGGCAGCGAAGCCCCAGGCAGAAGTCGCCCCCACACCTGGGAACAGACGGGGCTTTGAGGCACCCGGTCCCAAAGGCTGCTGAAAATCAAGGGGGATGAAATTGTTTCTGCCTGTGAATCAATAACTTAAAACTGCGACTCTTCCGCACACAATAATGACCGGAACTGGCTTTAAGACCTTTTCTTCTGGAGGGAGGGTGGGGTCACAGCTCATCCTCAGCCAAGCTCATCCCAGCCAAGCCCCAAGCCCGCGCCTCCAGGGCGGGCCTTCCCTTCCCTTCCAGGGTGGGCCTTCTCGGGACGCCCCAGGCACGCCCCCGATCCCACGGGCTGTGCTCACCCAGGTGGCCGTAGCCCACCACGTGCTTGGCGCTCGGGCCGAGCCGGGCACGCAAGTCACCCACGAGGTCGTAGAGCCTGTCCAGGGGCAGCGAGAGGTCATACTTGTACACGTAGCCGTCATGGCTCAGGGCCTCGGTGATCCTCTCCCTGAGCGCCCACAGCATCTGGAGGGGGACGGGCACCATTACCCCGAGCGGGCAGGGCTGCAGGGTGACCCCAGGGTCAGAAGGGAACCCTCAGGTGACAAAAGCGTCCCACGCCATGACAAGGGCACGGCTTCCGTCTGAAAACCCACACTGGACGGAGGGCCCAGACGAGGCCAGGCGGGACCGAAGGCAGATACCCAGGGCCCCTTGGGGACAATTAGCGCTGACTCTGTGAACCCAGGACCGGCCGGGTGGGGGAGCTCAGGGACACAGGCGGGGACCTCAGCACGGCCGCCGCCCTTCCCAGCGCCCCACGACGTCCTGTCCCATCACAAACGGCCCAGGAGGGCGTCCCCAGGCTTGTCCCGTCTCAACACCCGCCATCCTCCATGTCCCACCTCCACGTCTCAGGAAACCTCGAGGCGAGGCAGCTTTCTGGGTTAGGGAAAGCATTTTTTTCATTTCTTTTTAACAAGCCCACGGTGCAGTAATCACCCCCAAGTAAAGAACAGTTCCTCGCCAGCACGGGATACCCACTGGGCGTCTGCGTTTCCCCAGTCGCTCAGCACTGTGGGTCGTGCCCTTCCCTCGCCTGGGCACCCCGACCATCATCCTGGCCTGACGCTCCTCCCGTGCCTGGGGCCTGGGCACACGCCCGGCCTGAGCCCAGCAGCCCCACCCGCCCTGTGCGGCCTCCTCAAGCCCTCAGGCCCCAGTGCGTCCACGAGCTGTGGGCCCCTTGTCCACCCACCTCGCCCACCGCTCCCAACCCAGCCTCTCTAGAGCCCAGCTTCTCCAGAACCCGGCCTCTCCAGAACGTTCCGTATGCAGCACCTCTGTGCACCTGCACAGCTAACACTGCTCCCCAACCCATCCAGGCTCAAACACCCCTGACCCCCACCCCATGGCTCCGCCAGGCCCCCCAGACACCAACGCTTGAGAACGGGCCACCGAGGTAGGCGGTGGGACCCTCTCCCCCAGCAGACGGCCCAGGAGCCCCACTCTAGCCCCGCCCGCCCCACAGAGCAGCCTGGAGCTCGATGCACCCAGATGGAGCCGGGGCCGCTGGAGCTGGGCCCTCCATCAGAAGACGCGGACCCTGTGCCTGGTGCGGGCAGGGCCCGGCTCTCAGGCCCGAGGCCCAGAGGTTCCTCATTCCCCGGCAACTGACAGTGCATTTAGCGGGGAAACAAGGGAAGCATGGGAGGCAAGCCCCAGCAGTGGGGCCTGGTGGAGAGAGGAGGACACAGACCAGGTCTCAGCCCCCCATCCCTCCCCAGGACACAGGCCTCATCTCCCCCAGACTGAGCTCCCATCCCCCGCAGGACTCAGCCCCCATCTCCCCCAGGATACAGGCCCAATCACCCCAGGACTCAGCCCCCCATCCCCTCCAGGACTCAGCTCCCATCTCCCCTACCCCACCACAGGACTCAGCTCCCATCCCCCCTCCCCCCAGAATCAGCTCCCATCCCTCCTGGGACACAGGCCCAATTACCCCAGGACTCAGCCCCCCATCTCCCCCATCCTCCCCAGGACTCAGCCCCCATCGCCTCCAGGACTCAGCTCCCATCTCCCCCACCCGCCCCCCCACAGAACTCAGCTCCCATCTTCCCCATCCCTCCCTGGACTCAGCCCCCCATCCCCTCCAGGATTCAGCTCCTATCTCCCCCACCCCCAGGACTCAGCCCAGCAAGCCCAGCCTGACGGGAAGGAGTGGAGGGAGTGGCTGACAGGAAGGTGGCGGGTCACTAGGACGGGGAGCAGGACTGAGATCCCGGGTCAGGAGGTGAGGGCCTCCCGGGAACCCAGACCAGAGGGCCAGGTGGGAACAGGAGGGGGTAGCAGCCCCCAGGGCCCCAGGCCCCTGGACGGTGACCGTGGCCCCCGGCTCCCACGCCACACAGTGATAGCAGCCTCCTCCATGCCAGGCCCACATTCCTTACCCTCTGGTGAAGCCCCTCCCAGGGAGCCCCCCACGCCCTGCCCAGCCGCCCCCTGTCCACAGGCCCCGACACCAAGTATGTTTCAGTGAGGCGGCAGACAGGCAGGTCCCCTTCTCACTTTAGCAGTGGCAAGGGGGTGGGGGGGCATTGCCCACCTTGATCCTCCTCTCGTCGCTGCCCAGGGTCCCGTCGGTCACCAGCCCTGAATCCAGCGCCTGCTCCAGGAAGCAGCCCAGCTTTTCAGCGTCATGCCCTGGCCCGGAGCCCGCCGTCTCAATGAGGACGTAGAAGGGGCTTTCTGGAAGCACAGAGGCAGGGTGAGCAGGGGGAGGTGGTCAGGGGAAGGCCGGGGCAGGACTGCTGGGGCCAGGGAGCTCCAGCGCCTCCCGACTCGATGGGGTTACCCACAGGGCAGCCACCAGCTACTGTGGCTAAAGACAGGTCCTTCACTGTAAGAGAAACAGTGCCCGCCGGAGACCCGGCAGAGCCGGAATGCAGGGGCTGGATCGCGCAGTGGAGGGCAGGGCTCCTCTCATCAAACCGCAGGTTGAGTGGAGGTGTGGATGACTCCCTGGGGGCCCTCTGTGAGTGCAGGGGCCCTCCCCACCCCAGGGGCCCATAATATCCCCAGGGACCCTCCACACCCCCAGGGGCCCTCCACACCCCAGGGACCCTCCACACCCCCAGGGACCCTCCACACCCCCAGGGGCCCTCCCCACCTCAGGGGCCCTTAATATCCCCAGGGGCCCTCCACACCCCCAGGGGCCCTCTGTGCACACAGGGACCCTCAACACCCCAGGGACCCTCCACACCCCCAGGGGCCCTCCCCACCTCAGGGGCCCTTAATATCCCCAGGGGCCCTCCACACCCCCAGGGGCCCTCTGTGCACACAGGGACCCTCAACACCCCAGGGACCCTCCACACCCCCAGGGGCCCTTAATATCCCCAGGGGCCTCCACATCCCCAGGGGCCCTCCACACCCCCAGGGGCCTCTACATCCCCCAGGGGCCTCTACATCCCCCAGGGGCCTCCACACCCCCAGGGACCCTCCACATCCCCCAGGGGCTGTCAATACCTCCAGGGACCCTCCACACCCCCCCAGGGACCCTCCATACCCCCAGGGACCCTCAACACCTCCGGGGACCCTACACACCCCCGGAGGTCCTCAAACCCCCAGGGGACCTCTACGCCCCCAGGGCCCCTCCATCCCATTAGAGACTCCCCACCCACCCAGGGACCTTCCCACCTCACCCCAAGGGACCCTCCAGTTTTCCAGATCCTCACACATAGAGAAGATGCCACGTGAGGGCCCTCACCTCACCCAGCCCCCGTGGAACCCTGGTTCTGGACCTGCAGCCTCCAGAACGGGGAAAATCAGCGCCCTTGCTGAGGGCTGCGGTTCCATGAGGGCGGCCTGGGGTGAGAGCAGGGCCGCTTCCTCTGGTCGTTTTCAGGAGCGAGAGTGCCAGGACCTACAGCTGTGCGGGTTTACACGGACGCACACAGCGCACGGACTCAAGAACGAGGCGTGACGAGCTCGTCAGCTAAATCAGAAGGAGCTGGCGGAGCTCTGGGGGCCAGCACGTTGTTGGGGGACACTTCTCCCAGCTGAGGAGCTGGCAGAGGGTCCTGACTGTGTCTGGCTGTTCCAGAGGCCCGGGGCTCCGGCACATCTGCCCGAGTCTGGCCCGGCTCTGCAGGGGAAGGGATGCCAGGGAGAGCCCCACCCTCAGCAGCGACGGGGAGGCCAGAGCCACTGCGTGTCCTGCCACCTCCACTCCACGGACGGGCTGGAGGCCTGGCACCTTCCATCAGCCCACACGGCGAACAGCACAAAGGGTGAGGCGGGCACTGCCCGCAGGCAGGCAGCGACAGTACCTTGCACGGGGCAGGAGAGACCAAGGTGGAGCCTGACCAGCTTCATGCACTCAGCATCCATGAACTCGAACGCAGACAGGATCTCACCCAGCATCACCCTGCAAGTGCGGAAGGTCTGCAGAACTTCAGCAAAACCTGGACAGCCTGCAATGGGCATGGTGAGAAAACAGGCAGACTGGCAGGCAGACACGGGGCCTCACCACAGGCCACCCAGGACGCCCTTCAAGCAGCAAAACCCGGCCAACGGCCACTTGGAAAGTCGCAAACACGCAGCCAGAAACCGGCCTGTCAGGAAGCAACTCGGCTGTGTCTTTGGGACACCCGGCCCCGCAAGCATTCAGGGCACGGTTACTGGCCCCCAGCTCTCTGTGGCACCCCAGCGCCCAGGGCTGGCTGCCAGGCGCCCGAGGCGGAGCACGGACGTTGACGTGCGGGCAGGTGGGGTGGGCCAAGAAGACCTGGTGGGCACAGGGGTGAACTCGGCCCTTCCCGGCAGGGGTGAGGAGGCCCTGAGCGGTCCCAGGGAGGGCAGGGAGGAGGGTCAGGGGGTGGGACCCACTCTGTGGGGCCAAGGAGCAGCCGGGGGCGGCCTGTGAACCCCAGCAAAGGGAGCTGAACGAACTGGAGACAGATCGGAGGAAAGCTTCCAGAACGCAACACAGAGCGGGACTGGAGGAAAACCCGCGCGGTTACGACACGTGGAGACCGACAGCCTGGAAGGTCCTCTCGTGCGTCTCATCACCGTGCTGGGAGGAGAGAGGGCTGCGCGGCTGCTGAGGATGGGGTGGAGGGAAGCTTCTGGAAGTGGGGCGCTTAGGAAATTCCAGAAAGAGAAAGAAACGCACTCTCACAGGGGACACACCGGAACCCATAAAAGACCAAAGGAAAAGAGGAAATCTCTATGTCGGCCGAAGAAAGGGAAGCAGCCCCGCAGGGGCCGCCACCCGCCACGCCTGACCGTGCAGCTCTGAACAGCGCCGCTTCCACAGGACGGGAGACGCCCGAAGCCGGGCCGCCTTCCAGGAAAGGCAGGAGGCAGATGTGCCATACAGGCTCAAACGGACTCACATGGACGCAGCGGGGACTCACAGCCCCAGGCGTCCGTGACGGAGCCGCCAGGGCGTGTTCACAGCGCGGGGCCGGGAAAGCCCGATGCAGGACGGCAAACGTGGAATTACAGCGGTGACCAGCACGACGGAACGGGCGGGCGGACGGAATCAGGACAGGGCCGTAGGGCCTGGAGCCTGGCGCGGGTGGACGGGGGGGAGCGGGGGAGGAGAGGCGCAGCGCGCGTGCACGGGCTCCGGGGCAGGGAAGCCACGCGGCCGGAGGGGCCCCGAGCGCCTGCGGAGACGGAGACGGGGGGCGAGCCGCTGGTCCTGCCAGGTGGGCTAATGCCCTGGGCCCGGCACCAGACGCTGCTTCCCTGCGGACCTTCCGGCGTGAGTGACTGAGAGGGAAGGAAGGCCGCTCACTCACGCCCGACTGTGTGTGACCCCAGGGACCGCAGCCTGCCAGGCTCTCTGTCCCTGGGATCCTCCAGACAAGAATACTGGAGTGGGTTGCCATGCCCTCCTCCAGCGGATCATCTCAACCCAGGGATCAAACCCGGCTCTCCTGATTTATCTTCTTTTGGTTTTGCTTCCTCTTGGTCTTTACCCTACAGCATAAGCTGTTATTTAAGAATAACAAACACCAGGTGGATGAGACACAAAAAGCCCCGGTCCTTCTACAGAATAAAGCGCGCCTGGCCCAGACCCCACCTTGGCACCAAGGCCAGGTCCCGGCCCATGGGGGAGAGGGGAGAGGCGGGAGGAACAGGAGGGGGCGGCCTGTGCGGCTGCAGGCAGTGCTGCCCAAGAATCCCCTGGAGGCTGGCGGAGGGCGCCTACCGAGGAAGGCCACGTTCACAGCGCTGGGCTTGGGCGGACACAGGATGGACACAGCCGTGATGACCCCCAGGGTGCCCTCTGACCCAATGAAGAGCTGCTTCAGGTCGTAGCCCGTGTTGTCCTTCCGCAGAGACGTGAGGCAGTTCAGGATGGTTCCGTCGGCCAGCACCTAGAGATGGCGTCAGCACTGGCCCCACGCTGCCCTGGCGTGGCCAACCCACCCTGTGCACCCTGAGTGAGCCCTGGGGCAGGGGAGGGGAGCGGGGAGCACCCCGGGCAGAGTGGAGAGCACCTGGGGTGGAGCAGGGAGCATCTAGGAAGGGGAGGAACACCTTGGGTTGAGTGGAGAACACCCGGGATGGAGCAGGGAGCACCTTTGTGGGAGCCAGGAGCACCTTCGGTTGAGTGGGGAACACCCAGATGGGGCGGGGAGCACGTCCGGTGGAGCCAGGAGCACCCAGGGTGGAACACAGAGTACCTCGGGTAGAGCAGGGAGCACCTGGGTGGAGCAGGGAGCACCCAGGGTGCAAGAAGGCAGAGAGCATCCGAGTGGAGCAGGGAGCACTCAGGTGGAGCACAGAGCACCCAGGGTGCAGGAAGGCAGGGAGCACCCAGGTGGAGCACGGAGCACCCAGGTGGAGCATGGAGCATCCAGGGTGCAGGAAGGCAGAGAGCACCTGGGTGGAGCAGGAGCACCCAGGGTGTAGGAAGGCAGGGACCACCCTGGTGGAGCACGGAGCACCCGAGGTGCAGGAAGGCAGGGAACACCCAGGTGGAGCACGAAGCACACGGGGTGCAGGAAGGCAGGGAGCACCCGGGTGGAGCACGGAGCACCTGGGTGGAGCACAGAGCACATGCAGGGAGCACCCTGGTGGAGCACGGAGCACCTGAGGTGCAGGAAGGCAGGGAGCACCCGGGTGGAGCAGGGAGCACCCAGGGTTCAGGAAGGCAGAGAGCACCTGGGTGGAGCGGGGAGCACCCGGGGTGCAGGAAGGCAGGGGAAGGCAGTGCACTCATCCACAGGTGCCTCGGTCGTGCTCTCTAATCCCGTCTGACTCTCGTCTGGTGGATTTAGCCAGAAGCTTAGTGGCACAGACAGCTTGCAGAAGCCAGCAAGAGACTTGCGATAAAGCAGCCTGCGGCCAGAGAGCAGCTGCAGGAGCCCGAGGCTCACCAGACAGGAGCGGCCCCTCCCTGGCAGACACAGGGGCCGTGCGCCCAGAACACCCCTGGAGCTGGCAAGCCGGGCGGGCGGAGTGCCACCATCCGGGAGCCTGCACAGGGGAACAGCTCCCACGGCAGCCCCTCGTGCAGGCAAGAGGCGCATCATCACCTCGTGGGAAGCCAGAGAGCGGGGTGCTGCGTGGAAACCCCACGGCCCGGGTGAGGCCCAGTGGCCAGACCGCACCCTGAGGTGGCCTCCCTGCCCACCTGAGGCCCGAGAAGGTGGCACCAAGGCTGGGCCTGTAGCACCCTGGGTGCCCGTGTGTGGGAGCAAGGGTGCACCTGACCTCTGAGCCCGGGGGTCTCACCAGAGACCTTGCATGCTGACCACTGGGAAAGGCCGGGCCCCTGGGACCAACCCGGGAACCGGAGCAGGTCCAGCCAGGTCCCCGGAAGCAGGGCCAGCGCCTGGCGGCAAGTGTCCCCAGCTCACCACTTCCAGGCCCAGGACCGTCCCCCGCAGGGAGCCGTATCGCAGGAACCGCAGGCCGCCCGCGTTGGTAGCCACATTCCCTCCGATGTGGCAGCTGCCCTTGCCCCGAGGTCCAAAGGCATGACAAAGCCCCGCTCCTCCACGAACTGGCTCAGCGCCTCCAAAACACACCCCGCCTGGCAGACCAGGACCCCTGCCGAGCAAGCAGAGGCCCCGTGGGGGCCCTCAGGCTCAGCCCAGGGGCCCAGCAGGCCAAAAACCCCGGGAGGGGCATCCGCCCCCAGGAACCAGGCCGAGGAGGAAAACGGGTGCCCCCTTCCCTCCCCTAGAAGATGGCTTTATGGGAAAGAGGAAAGGCCAGTGAGGCGACGTGGGGGAACAGGGCTCACACACACAGGCTCACACAAGGGAGCAGTGAAGAGGGGTTCCTACAAGGCCAGGGCGCTCGAGTGCGGGTGGGATTCTGCCCCAGGGGACATGTGACAAGTCTGGAGACAATCTGGGTAGGAGATGCTGCTGGCATTGAGTGGGTGGAGCCTGGGGCTCTGCCCAGCCCCTCAGTGTCCAGGTGCCCTGCCCAGAGAGCATGCTTGGCCCAGGGGTCCTGCCCGAGAGGCACCCACACAGTTGCAGGGCCTGGAGCTTCGAAACTGTGGAGCCCCTTATACACCCCGCAGGCCTCAGGAAGGGTCGGTGTGGCCAGGAGGGGCCACAGAACAGCTCACGTCCAGGGTGTAAGTCGCCCCAAGGACCAACGGGCCTGGGCGCCTGGCTCAGGTGGAAGGGCGGCTGCTCGTCCCCCCACCCTAGACCCGGGCCCCCCTCACCCCAGCCCAGCCCAGCCCGGCGGCCGAGGGGGAAGTCCCAGGGGCGGCCAGCCGTACCTGACACGTCATGGAAGCTGAGGACCTGGTTCATGAGGGCGGTGGACAGGATGACCTCATCGAAGACTGGCGTGCTGCCGCCCACCATGCCTGTGTTGCCCCCTGGGGGTTCACGGCCAGGTTCCGCTCGTGACAGTACCTGAGACACGCCGAGGACCAGGGTCAGGGCCCTCTCCGACTCCCACGCCAGCACCGCGGGAGGACGCCCGTCAGGGCCATGAGACCCCAGCCTCTCTCACCACTGAGGCAGGCCACTTCCTGCCGCATCCTCGAGGTGATGCCTCCTCTGTCTCCACACACAACTGGAGTCTGAGGGGCAAGTGACCTCGCAAACCGCGGGGGGGAGGGTGCAGGCGGCCATGGTCTTCCCAGGTCACAGACGAGGCCTGGGCCACCCCGAGGCTGCTCCTCCGAGCGCAGAGAGAACGCCCACTGCCACCCTGCCTGTTCACCTTGACAGCTGCAACCCCGGGCACTCAGGGCCCCTCTCGCGCCCCACCCTGCATCTCTGCTCCCCTTTATCCTGGGCTGCCCGCCCTCCCTGCCCACTGCCCTTCAGAGGCAGGTCAGAGTCAACAGCAGCACCTCGTCCCCAGCCAGCCTCCTACCGAGCAAGGGCCCGGGCCCTGATGGGTCAAGATCTGGGCACTGGGGGCCCCACCCCGAGGGCCAGGCTGCCCACCTGCATCTCGTGAGCCACCTGTCAGGCGGGCAGCCTCCAGCTGAAGCTCAGAGCAGCGCCAGGTGTCCCGGGGCCCTGCACACACCTCCACGGGGCAGTGGGGACAGAGCACTCTCAGGTGCTCACCTTCCACGCATCGACAGTGGCGTGGAAGAGGAATCAGACCATGGGCACTGCCACATGGAAGGGAAAGGCCCTGATGGGGGAGATACGATGCGATGATGCTTAACAGCCCACACACATGCAGGAAGGCGCTGAGCTGGCGACCGAGATGTCATCAGCGGTTATATTTGGAGAGGGAAAGTTTGCTTTTGCAATTTTTTTTTTCTTTATGGCTTTCTATGTTTTCCAATTTTCCTATAGTAAACATGAGCGTGTAGGGGTAGAAAACTTCAAAGCAGGTGTTTTTCAAGAAAAGGCCTGTGCCCACCGCTGCCCTGGGCGTCGAGGCTGCCCAGCGGCCCCTGGAGGCCGCTGTTCCGCTCAGCCTGCTCAGTCCCTCTGTCCCCTGCTCGGCCCGCCCTCCCCTGCTTGGGCCACCCTCCCGTCCCCGCCTGCGTGGCCACAGGGTTCACGTGCTCTCTGCCCTGCGCTGGTGACGAGGGAGTGGGGCGGGCAGGGCGCCTACCTGAGGATGTGTGCTACCTCCTGGGTCGTCCGCGGCCTCAGCAGCACCTTGCTGGAGCCTGTGGGACAGAAGCCACGGTCACCCAGGAGGGGCGTCCCGCCTCCTGGGGAAGCTCACTGGCCAGCCTCCAGGCCTAGAGCCCGACTCGCTGAGAAGGAGGGCCCGCCTGAGTGCTGGAGCTGGGCCCGGGGTCCTCTCCACTGCAAGTGACTGGGTTTCCCTGGGAAGGAGCCTGCATTGTGTGGGGGCGCCTGAGGCCGCGTGAACATCCTGCGCCCTGCGAGCCAACGCCCTTGAGCTTCAGCTTCCAAATGCACCCATTCACCTGCACTCAGGAACCTACCTCCTGTTCCAGGAAGGGACCTTCCCCACCTTGCGTATTTATCATCGTGGCTATCTGTCCGCAGCAGTGCAGGCTGTGGACTCTCAGTGCTTGGTTATCACAAGTTATCTGATGCCCGGTTGCGGCCTTATCTGTCGGAATTCCTGACCACTGCCTCGAAGACAGTCAAGTCTCTCTCTACGCTCTCGGTTTTGCGGAAAGTGCTTTAAACAGCTAAGAGGCTGCAGGAGGACAGGAGGCTGTCTCGCACGTCTTCCTGCGGCATCACTGACTTTTACGGTGCTCTGAGATTGGGCTGTAGTTTCTAGCTTGTTTTCTTATTATGAAACCATTTCTCATTTGCTTTTCATCAAATGGACCGTGTCTGCCCAGGCGGATGGCCGTCAGGGCCTCCAGGCCCTTCAGGGCGGCAGAGTGCAGGGACCTAGTCATCCACCAGGCTCCTATCGGTTTCATTCACTCGTGTTTCCCATACCTGAGCTCCCACTGTGTGCCCAGGCACAGGCATAGAGAGAAAAACAAAGTTCTCCTGCCCCATGGATTACCTTTCTAATGGGGAAAAGGATAAGAAAATGGTCCAATGTGTTAATAAAGGGAGGCTACAAAGAGAGCAAAGCCCAGAGCAGAAGTCATCAGAGGCCAACTCTGGGGAAGCTCCCAGGACTGGAGGGAAGGAACATCCAGCCTTGAGAGGCTGGCAAGGAGACAGGCAGAAGGGCCAGCCGCACAGGGCCAGGGTACCACCACCACCACCTCCCACTCCCCCACCCCCACAGCCTTCCTGCCCCTCTGAACACCCTGCTGTGCTCACAGGTGGGCCCCCCTTGATCCAGCCCTCCTCACCCTGCCCGCCACCTGCCAGGAGCATCCCCAGGGCTCCAAGGGCCTAACTTCAGTGGACCCTCCCGCTGCCGGCCCTCCTGGAGGCCGTCTGCCCACGGTCCCTGGAGCAGCTGCCCCACCGCTGCTGAGCCTTCCCGCCTCTGCTCTGCTCCTCTGCAGCCCCTCTCACTCAAGGTTCCTCTGGGCTTGAGGAAGGGGAGGCACCCTCCTCACCTCAGGGCCTCATCCAGGCACCCTTATCCCACACACAAACACAGCAGTGCTCCTGGCCTCTTGGTCCCCCAAAGTCAGCACACACCACTCGGGGTCAGCACACACCGCCTCGGGGTCAGCACACACCACTCGAAAGTCACCACACACCACTCAGGGTCAGCACCCACCACCTAGGGGTCAGCACACACCCCTCGGGGGGTCAGTGCACAGCACCTCGGGGGTCAGCACACACCACCTAAGGCTCAGCACACACTACCTCGGGGTCAGTGCACAGCACCTCGGGGTCAGTGCACACCGCCACGGGGTCAGT
This sequence comes from Nanger dama, assembly GCA_917880005.1. Lineage (NCBI taxonomy): Eukaryota > Metazoa > Chordata > Mammalia > Artiodactyla > Bovidae > Nanger > Nanger dama. The sequence goes on along the minus strand of CAKJTW010000118.1, from coordinate 2,923,179 downwards.
ACACAGCACTCGCGGTCAGCACACAGCCTCGGGGCTGCTCCCACAGGACCTTGCAGAGCTGACACCTCTTGCCCCATCCTCAGCAGGAGCCTGCTGGTCAGGCATCGGAGACTTTCTGCTCCAGGACTCAGAGCTGCCTCCTCGAGCCAACTGGCCCGCAGAACAAGCTGTGCCCAGTATCCACATTGCCCACGGGACTGCGGGCCCCCACGTTCCTAAGGGACGTCCCTCCTGTCTCGGTATCAGAGACACCACGTGGCGCTGCGCTCAGCAGGGGGCTCTGGGTGGGGGCGGGGCTGCCCATGAGGCCGGGGCGGGCCTGGGCGCCTTCCTCAAGGGCACCCTGGTAGAGAAGCCCAGCAGACGGGCGTCCACCGCCTCCAGCCTCCCCACGGGGCAGGGCCGGCCTGTTATCCAGCCTACGCCCCAATTCCACTTGCTCCTGACGCTGCACTCTGGTCTGGAGCCTCACTCAACTTTCCTGCCACCATCACGGCCCCCCGCCGTGTCTGAGCCAAGAGCCCAGCACACCCTCCAGGGCTCGCCTTCAGTCTGGGCTGTGCTGGCTCCAGGCCCAGCCTGAGGACCTGGACACCCAGCGTGTCCTGGCATTTCAGGCTTAAACATGTCATCGTGTTGTAAACTGCTTGTCTTCCATATCTTCTTAACATGCCGCCAAAACACTGTTGGTCTTTGTAACTAAATAGGTCATGTGATCTCTGAAATCACTTCAAGAGACAATACAAAAGAGAAAGTGTTAGTCGCTCGATCGTGTCCGACTCTCTGTGACCCCATGGACTGTGGCCCGCCAGGCTCCTCTGTCCATGGGCTTTTCCAGGCAGGAATACTAGAGTAGGTTGCCATTCCCTTCTCCAGGGATTTTCCTGACCCAGGGATCAAACCTGGGTTTCCTGCATTGCAGGCAGATTCTTTACCATCTGAGCACCAGGGAAGACAACACAGGGCCTTAGAAACCTGTTATCCAGAAGGCAAGCTGGGTCCAGAAGAATCTCCAAGCTGGTGTGGGGGGGTGGGCGGCCAGGCCATTTTGCAGGGCCGGCATCCTGCCCAAGTGAGCTGCAGAGGGGACAACAGGCCCCCCAAAAGACGTGTAGACACCCCCACCCCCACAGAACCCACGAACATGGCCTTCCCTGGAGAGAGGGTCCTTACAGATGTAATTAAGTTAAGGATCTAAACTTGAGATCATCCTGATGAGGGTGGTACCTCAATCCAAGGACAAGTGACCTCATAAGAGAACAGAGAGGGAAATACAGGGAGAGGCTGTGTGAGCAGGGACAAGGACTGGAAGAGGTGGTCACACGTCAAGGTCACCTGGAGCCCCAGGAGCTGGAAGAGGCGGGGGGGCCCCCACTAGAGGGAGCCCTGCCCACACCTGAGAACAGAGCGGAGACACTCCAGTCCTTTGGGCCCAGTTTGTGGTTCCTCGCTGTACATTAGCCCGGGCATTCAGCAGCAGTCATGAGATTAAATGATGCTTGCTCCTTGGAAGAAAAGCTGTGACCAACCTAGACAGCATATTAAAAAGCAGACATTACTTTGCCAACAAAGGTCCGTCTAGTCGAGGCTGGAGAATCCCATGGACAGAGGAGCCTGGTGGGCTGCAGTCCAGGGGGTCGCTAAGAGTTGGACATGACTGAAGCGACTTCACTCTCACTTCTCCCTTTCATGCACTGGAGAAGGAAATGGCAATTCATTCCAGTGTTTTTGCCTGCAGAATCCCAGGGATGGGGAGCCTGGTGGGCTGCCGTCTATGGGGTCACACAGAGTCGGACACGACTGAAGTGACTTAGCAATAGCAGTCAAGGCTATGGTTTTTCTTGTGGTCATGTACGGATGTGAGAGCTGGACTATAAAGAGAGCTGAGCGCCGAAGAACTGATGGTTTTGAACTGTGGTGTTGGAGAAGACTCTTGAGAGTCCCTTAAACTGCAAGGAGATCTAACCAGTCCATCCTAAAGGAAATCAGTCCTGAATATTCACTGAAGGACTGACAGTGAAGCTGAAACTCTGATACTCTGGCCACCTGATGTGAAGAACTGACTCATTGGAAATGACCCTGAGGCTGGGAAAGATTGAAGGAAGAGAAGGCGATGACAGAGGATGAGATGGTTGGATGGCATCATCAACTCAATGGAAATGAGTCTGAGTAAACTCCGGGAATTGGTGATGGACAGGGAGGCTGGTGTGCTGCAGTCCATGGGGTCGCAGAGAGTCGGACACAACTGAGCTGAACTGATGCCTTGCGAGGAAGTGACTAGTAGTTAACACACACACACCCCTCCAAGCAGCTGGGGGCAGAGGGGCGGTCAGCTGCTTTATCTTAATTGGCAGATGTCCTGCATCGGAAAAGCATCTGTGACGCCGCCCAAAGCTCCTGTACCCAGTGCTCACCGCTGGCCGTGTGGAATCCCAGGCTGTTCCTCAACCCTCCCCACCCCAAGCATGAAGTGTGAACAGACCCTCACTCACCTCGGACCGTCCTCAGCCAGTCCAAGTTGGGAGCCTCAAGCTCCTCCCGGGTCTGTGATGACCCTGCCAGGGACGACTCGCTCCAGGGCAGCCAAGTCATCCTCAGACACCATGGAGAAGGGCAGCCGCCGCACAGGGTAGCGCTCTGGGGTCAGCGTCACCTCAGGAGCGCGGGAGGAGGCCGAGCAGCTGCCTCGTGGAGCCAGGGCGCTGGTGCCCCAGGCCCCTTGCGGGCCGCCCAGCCCAAGGATCCTGGACGGCCCTGCCCACATCCTCTGTCGCACGGAGGGTCCCTGAATGCAGGCTGCCTGCCAGCAGAAGAGCCATGCAGGCCACCTGGGCACCAGACGGGGCATCATCACTCCTGCCCTACAAAGCAAGTGAGCAGACCTCGGACTCTGGAACGGCACGGAGCAGATACAAGGGGAGCACATGCAGGGTGGGCAGACAGCTCAGCAGGGCCCACAAGGGCCCACAGTGGCTTCCATAGCTGCGGGGGCAGAGTGAGGCTTGGACCACCCGGAAGAGGCGGGCTGGGTGGGCACAAGGGACACGAGGCCTTCAGCTGACGCAGCACGCCCCTGGCAGGAGTCACCCCCTGACAAGTCACGAGACGCACACCCTTGGCTGAGGCCACCCCACCCCGACCCGTGTTAGCTTTCACATCTGCAGCAACCACACCTGCCTTTCAGCCCCTCTTCCTTCATAAAGAGCAAGCAGCTATGGGGCTGTAAGGGGCAGATGCCGTTTCCCTGGTGACTCGGCTAGTGGAGAGCCCGCCTGCCAATGCAGGAGCTGCAGAAATGCGCGTTCCATCCCTGGGTCGGGAAGATCCTTTAGAGAAGGAAATGGCAACTGGCTCCAGTCTTCTTGCCTGGACGAGTCCTTGGACAGAAGAGCCCGGCAGGCTACAGCTCGCGGACTGGGGGCGCAGAGTCGGACAGGGCTGAGAGCGCATGCACGTGCACGTGGTGGTTTAGCCGTTCAGTGGCGTCAACTCTGCGCCCCCATGGCCTGCAGCCAGCCAGGCTCCTCCGGGCCTAGGGTTGCCATTTCCTTCTCCCTGGAACCCTCCTGAACAGGGAGTGGACCAATGTCTCCTGAATGCGCAGGTGGATTCTTTACGACAGAGCCATCAGGGAACAAGTGGTTAAAATAATAAACCTTATGTTTGTGGAGATGCTACAAGTTCACTGAAAGCGGGGGCAGAGGGACGCTCCTCTGGGCCCCAGGAAAGCCCCGGGGAGGGGAGCGGGGTGGAGCACCGGTGTTCTGGTTGCTTCCAGCTCATCTGGCGCTCAGACCACCTGGGCGGCGGGAGGGGCAGCGCCCTCGCGCGGGGCCACACCTCCGAGTGACCTTGCGGACACACCAGAGCCCCTGGGTGCCTGGAGGCGGCAGGCGCCGCACCAGCGTGGGTGAGGCTTAAAGGAGGCGCGGAGGCCAACCCCTCCCTGTTCAGGACTGCGCAGGGCAGGTAAGCAGCCAGCTCGGGGCGGGACTCCCGCCGGAGGCCGGGCGCCTGGGTCACGGCCGTTAGGGGACCGCCGGAGGCCGGGGACCAGGAGCGGCCGCCCCAGCCAGGGGGCGACGACCAAGCGCCGGCGCCCCGGGCGCGCAGTCACCCAGGCTCGTCCGGAAGGCCCGGGGCGCGCAGCCTGCGCGATCGCGTGACCGGATCGGCCCGGGCGGTGGGATCCGAGGACCCCGCGGGCGCCCGCCGCCCGGCCACCGCGCGCCTCCGCCGGCCACGGCCCGCGGCCCTAAGCCCCTCCGCCGAGACCCCGAGCGGCCGCGCGCACGCACTCACGTCCGCGTCCCCGCCGCAGGCTTCGCGCCGCCGAGGAGAGGACGGGGCGGGGCGGGACTGCGCCTGCGCCGGAAGCCCTCGGGGACCCCGCCCCTGTTGTTGCCTCCGTCCACTCCGCTGCCCCGCCCTCTGCCCGGACTCCGCCCATCCAGGGCCCCGCCCCTTTCGCCCTGATGCCGGGCTTCATCCAGCTTCCCCCGCGAGAACAGCTGGCCTTTAGTCGCGTTGGCACTGTCTAGAAGGAAATGGCACCCCACTCCAGTGTTCTTGCCTGGAGAATCCCAGGGACGGGGGGAGCCTCGTGGGCTGCCGTCTATGGGGTCACAGAGTCGGACACGCCTGAAGCGACTTAGCAGCAGCAGCAGCGTGGTCAGTGCACACCCTCCCACCCCTTCCACGAGGACTGGCCCACGTGTACATCCCGGCTGACCCCAGAGCGTAACTGTCCTCCCAAGGGGTCCCCAGAGGACCGTGACTCACCCTCTCAGCTTCGGGGAACGCTGGCACCCAGAGCCCCGGTCCCCTGGCCCCGACTCTGGCAGAAGGGCAGACACCCCTGCGAGTTAGGAACGCACTGCAGGCAGAGTCCGAGCGTGCCCCCGAAGCGCTTGAGAGCCCCGGTGACTCAAGCGAGGGGCCCTAGGATCTGGGCCTGGTGGCGATCCCGCTTCAGTAAGGCCCGGACCACCCCCACCCGCCCCGCCCCCGGGGACGCGGAGTCCGCCTCTCGGAACTGCCGCCTCCTCCAGCCCCTCCAGTTTGTGCCCGCCCGGTGCCAGTTTGCCACCCACAGCTCCAGGGTATCTGCTCTACGGGCCCGTTGGGCTCTGCCATCTGGGGCACCAGGCTGGGGGGCTCCCGGCCTGACAGGTGTTCCCCGCCCCAGCCACCCAGGGGCCAGCTCCCAGCTGCCCCCCCCCCGCAGTGTGCCAGCAGAGGCTGAGCAGCAGGCCTCCGCAGACATCTGAGCCCCAGTCTCCCCGGGCTCCTGGGGCTGAGGTACCCAAGGTGGCCATGCAGCCAGCTGGCCTCCGCCTCCTCCCAGCTGTCACATCCACAGGCTCAACCTGCTCCCTCCAGTTATTGCTACCTCAATGTCCCTTTTGCTTCTTCAGCCCTTGGATGTCCTCCATTAAATGGTTGCAGTGTTCACAGTGGTTTCCATCCACACTTTGCTGGCTGACACGGTCACTGGTACCCGGAGCAGAGCTCTCTTTTCACCTTCTGGCCCCTGTGTCCTACCAAGGCGGCTCCAGGACACGTCTGGCTCACCAACTCCAGAGTCCTCGATGTGGCAGACAGGAGGGGCGTTCTGTGGGACGCTAAGTTGATGACCCCTGGCGGAGGGCACGACAGAGTGTGTACATGGCCCAAGGCCGGGTTGGGAAGGCGTGCTGCAGGTTCTGCCAAGTAGAACAGAGATCTAGGTGGTCCCTGCAGATTGGTGGAGTACAAGCTAGGACTGGATCAACAGCCAGCCACCTGTCACCTGCCAAGAGCGCGCTAAGGATGCCTTATCAGGAACAGCTGCAGTGGGGGCGTCTCACCACCTCTAGCAAACCTTCTTCCCTAAGCCCTGCCTGCCTCTTCACAGTGAGTCAGTGGGAGCATGCTAGGATGCACCCTGCCTTTGGGTCACGCCCTGGCAGGGAGAGAGCACTCGAGAGACTTTCCCCAGCTCTTCCTACTGTGACAGTCCTTGCTCCACAGGCTGACGTGGCCATCCTGCCAGGGGTCAAGTCCATCTATTTGAATGACAGACACTGGGAAGGTAACCAGAGGGGCCTGGACAGCCAGACCAGCCGATTGCCACAGGCCTCATTCTGACCACAGACCAGGGGCATCCTGGCCCCTGGGAACCCGCAGCAATGCACCCGAGCTCCCCAGCCGTGCAGCAAAGCGCCCGGCCTCCTCCTCCTCCCAGACAGGCACCCCTGGGGCACGTGGGGGACAGTGTGGGCAGAGGCAGGTCACAGGCCCTCCTCCAGAGCCACAGCCTCCCTTCCAGCAAGGCCCTGTCTGGGAACGGGGGCGTCATCTGGAAATGGGTGCCCAGCCATGCTTTCACCATGGTGACGGAGCTGTCTTTCTGGATGCTGACTGTTGGCACGCAGCAGGGATGTCCTCAGAGAGGGTTAGTTCCCACAGGGCCTTGGCGCCCAAGCAGGCCTAGAAGGCGGAGCTCCTGCTCCAGAGGAGGCGCCTTGTGCCCCTAGGAAGCAACCCCCAGTGCTCTCACTAAGAACACATCTTTCTCGTGAGCTTGGGACCACCTTCTGACACCATGAGACAGCTGAGGCCCAGGATCCCACCCAGGCCCCTGGTGGGACTCACCCACTCTACCCACTGCATGCCCCCTTCATGAGTCCACACAGCATCCAGTCCCAGCTCTTGACACGACACTGGTCTTATTTCCAGAAAGGATACATTCTCAGATGTTTGTTCCAAAAATACTTTATTCATTAAACAATATATCCATCATCTATAACATGATCCAAAAATACAGATATACATCTTTACATTATTTAATAAAAAGATTTACAATATTTCTTCCTTTTACAAAGAGAACATCAATAATAATTCCTTGAAAACACAATGTAACATTCAGGTTAAAGCTGCATCATCTTTTTGGATGAGATGTGGTAAGATGAATACCACAAATGCACACTAGGGGAGGAGCCTTCACAGAGCTCTCTCCTGAGCGAGAGCACTGTTCTTGGGCTTCCCAGTTTAGAGTTCCTCTCGGCACAGGTAACGAAGACCAACCACACTGTTCACAAAAAGCTGAGGAAAGCCTGAAACCCTAGCGCGCCAGCCCCACACAGGGCAGGCCCTGGCTGGGGGCGCACGGGGAAGCTGCTCTTCGGACAGTGTTATTGCTCAAAGCAGTCCTCGCCGAGGGCTGCCGGCACCGGGCCAGGAGGCAGGACTGACACACAGCACCAGTGTCCCACACGCCCACAACTGCCCGAGGGCCGCGTCCAGGCGGCTGCCGCCTCAGGGCAGACAGGGGCCGCCCGGCTCAGGCGGCCCTGACAGCGGCAGGATCCCGCCGCCTGCTCAAGGCCCAGCCGCGGCAGCACCGGGCACAGGCCTCGCGTGCCAGCTGCAAGCCCCTCGAGCTCCGTGCGGAGGCAGGGGCGTGGCTCAACACCTGCCCCTACCTGCGCAGCGCGTGCTCTCTCTCCTGCAGGAAAACGAGGACGTTTCAACCACTGCTGATGGATGCGAGCACCACTGGAAACGGGCGGTGCCGCTTCTCCGCACAAGAGGCGTCTTCCGCACAGGCAGAGCCCGAGGAGGACGCCGGGGCCCGCGCCCCGCTGGCTCAGCAGTGCCGCAGCAGTGGCCGCCTGCCCTGGTGCCAGCACCCAAGACCAGCGAACGTCTCATCCTGACGGGAGTGGCGGGCGAGGGGCAAGCGGCACGGGCCCCTGCCGACCACAGGGCCCCCAGCGTCGTCCGCCTCGCGGGCAGCGGCATGGTCAAGAAGCATTTGGCCAGGGCCCAGAAACTTTCCGGGGACGCGCTCTGTTCTGCTCGTGTTTTCCATTTTCTCCAAAGCTACGTGCATGTTATTTTGGTGATATTACTGTAACCAGCAAAAGTAAACACTGGAAACATATAAGCACAGAAACTTTCCAAAAAGGTCCACACATGGAGTGTTACCGGTGACAAGCAGGGTGGCACCATCCCACTTTAAACGGAAGCTCCCGGCAGGGAAGTCAGCCACCCTCCTGGGGAGCGGCTGGGGCAGCAGGCACCCCGCCGAGGCTCAGGACCGCCGTCTGCCGCCTCCACAAACCCCCTCCTGGGGGAGCAGTGGTGTGAACGGGTCGAAGATGAAAGGAGCTTATGAGGAATCGCCACAAACGTACTGTACTTACCTATCTTCTCCACAAAAACGGGTAAAGGAGTGAAAAACAACTTTCCCACAATTTACTCCCCATGATCTTTAAACATCCGTGCTAACGAAAACCTAAGTCACGAAACACCAACTCCCCCAGGCTTTCCGGCCGAGGCAGAGGCCGAGGGTGCCAGCGGCCCCTTCCTCAGGAACGCCGCGTGGCCGGGACGAGCCCGGGGCCGAGGGGCAGCCGCGGCCAGACCCACGGCGGCTGCACACGCCGCCCGCGGTCGCCCGCTCCCTCTGGCGAGGGCAGGGCCAGACACAGGGCGCTCGGACGCAGACCCAGGGGCGGCCCTGGCGCCTGCCGGACGGTAGCTGCCCCGTGGGCAGCGGCCCCGCAGGACGCGGCCTCTGCGGCTCCTGCCCGCCCGTCTCCCCTCGGGAGCGCACAGGACGGGCGGCCGTCAGGGGCAAGCAGGTGGGTTCCTGTCGATGGCCCTCCTCCCAGACAGGACGTGCTTCGTCCACACTGGGAAGCTGGGCCTCCAGTCAGTGTCGTGGACTCCGGGCCTGAGGCAGAGCCGCCGTGCCCGCCGCCTTCCAAACGCGCGCCTGGACGGCCTCAGGGGAGAGGGCGCCTGCAGGAGCCAGGCGAGGCGTCCACACCTGGGCCACCCCCACTGTGACCAGCAAGGCGGGTCCAAGCCCACGTGCCGACTGGGGAGCAGAGACACGCGGGTCTCCTCGCTTCACCCACAACTGCTCCTGTGGCACGGGAGGCGCAGAAATCACATCACACGATTGTCACTCCCGGTCTAAGCAGCTGGCCTGCCGTGCGAGTCAGCAGGTCTCAGGCCAGCTCCCGGCACCTGGGCTCACTTCATACTCACACAGACCACCATCTTCACGCTACCACAGTAACTCATCTTCACAGCACAGTCACTTCCCGGAGAAACGGACCATCGGCCCTTCCGCCAGGCCGTCTCTTATCCGTACCGGTCACGGCACCCGACGGCCCGTTTGCTAGTGGAGAGTCGTTTACTCCAGAAAGAAAGCCCCTCACGGAGGGAACAGGCAGTTCAAACGCGAAGGCAGTGCACAGCGAGGCGGAGCCCCCGGGGGGAGCCGGGCGCTTCCGGGCGCGCCCTGGGCTCCCGGCCAGGCTCAGAGTGCCCGCGGTGGCACCGGGGCCTCGGCGAGCCGCCCCAGGAAGCCAGCCGGACGCCAGGGCTCAAGGCTCCAGATGCGGCGCAACGGCAGTGCAGTAACCAGGCACTCCACGGAGTCCTGGGGCCAGCGGGGCTGACCACCAGCTCAGGGCCCGGGGTCTGCACGAGTCACGAGGTCGCAGTCACTGTGGCAAGTCTCCTAAGACCGCTTCTCTGTGCAACAGGGCTCAGGTGGCTTCTCGTCTGTTCGAGGAAACATCCAGAATGACAACTGGCCGTTGAGTTATTAAATATCGTCGGGAACAAGGTAGTTTTAAAATGAATGTAAAATATTGCAACATGAATGAGGGAATCTGTCAGCTCGCCCTTCTGGTCCAGTGTCCGCCCAGCCTCACTTCTTCTTCCTCCTCTCCTGAACACAGCGTGGACAGAACCTGTAACCAGAAACGCGCCGTCAGGGGCCCTGAAGGCAGGAGGCCAGGACCCTCCCAGTCTCCCGGCACAGCGGGACGCCGCGGCCATGGTGCCGGCACGGAGACCCAGACGCAGACGGTGCTACCCTGCCGTGGGGGAAGGTCCGCCCAATGCCATGCTGAGGCTGGGGAAGACCTGGGGAAGACCCGAAACAGCGAGCAGAGCGGCGTCCACACACAAGCGCTCCCGCCGCCCGAGCACATCGGCACTCCCTGTGCGAGTACAGGGCCCCGGGAGCACACGGGGAGCGAGCACTCGACGGGGCGCGCGGCAGGTGCCAGGCAGCCCCACCAGGCAGGCGCAGACCCCCGCCCTGCCCCAGGGGCTCAGCGGCCCCGTGGCCCTGGGCATGCAGCTTCCCGAGGCCCCTCCTGGGGAATGGCTGATGTGCCTGCGATGCGGCCGCCCGACCCCGGCTCCCAGCGCTTGGTCCAGGGCCTGAGGGCAGCCCACTGGCCCCAGGGTGGGGAGCCAGGAGCCTCGCTGCACCAAGGGTCGCAGACCAGATGGGAAGCAGCCTGCACTCTGCCCCCTCTGAAGGGAGACAGGGAGGCCAAGCGTCAGGTGGTTGGTGGCGGGGCCTGGCCCCACCCCGCCCTGCGTGCGCCCAGCCTGTTCCTGCTCCCTGTACCCAGTGGGGCGGGTGCTCACCTACACAGAAGCAAACAATTTTCTAGCGCCTACCAGCAAAGTCCTGCAAACAACTCAAACCCACCACGTCCAAGATCAAACCCCTAGTCACCCTCCCTGCCTCCCGCCTCAGGGCCAGCCCACTCACCCCTTCTTCTCGGGGCCTCAGCACAGGACCCCACCCCATCCCACACTGAGCCTGCTCCAGGCCACCAGGTTCCACCGGCTCTGCCTGCCAGGGCCCAGCTGGGTGGAGACCACACGTGGCTCTGAGACGCACCCGCAGCCCCTGCCCAGCCGTCCACTGCAGGCAGACGGCGTGGACGGTCCCTCGGGCAGCCTATGCTCCGGGTCCACACAGGGTGCCCCTGGAGGGAGCCGGGCGCATGTGGAGCGTGGAGGGCAGCGTCCCCCAGGCCTTCGCTCGGCACAGCCAGCAGGACCAGGCTCTCACGCACAGCAGAGCTGCGGCTGCCCACACCTCCCTTGGGACGGAGCCCCCGGCTCCGTCCCAAGCCTGGCCCCCAGCTGCCGTCAGAGCTTCCCCAGGGACAGTCCTCCGTGCCTCGTCTAGACCCACAGTCACCTCAGCCTCCTCGAGAGTCAGAGCGGCTGCTGCTGGAGGGGAAGCCCAGCTTGCACAAGGCGGGGGTCAGGGCACCAGCGCTCGAGAGTCGAAAGTCACAGTAACTTTCAGCCAGCCGCCCCACCCCTGGCTCCTCACACCTGTTCCACACCCACAGGTCCGCCCACCAGGAGCTCACGGTGCTGTGGTGTTTACCACTGAGAAACAGCCGCGTGGAAGCAGCTCACACCCGCGTGACTAGAGGTCGCTGTCACACAGGGGTGATGACAGCCACGACCCGGGATGAGGCGGGCGGCTGCCCCTCTGCAGCCTCAGCCCCGGCACCAGGACGGGCACGGCAGGCAGCACCCCCCCACCCCGGCCCACAAGCAAGGCTGGTGCCATACTGACCATTTTCCTTTGGGCTCGTGGTCAGGTCCACACAGGCGAAGTGAAACCACTCGATGGGGCACTGCAAGGGAGAGGGAGCAGGCGGTCAGGTGCCGCCCTCCCGCCGCCCAGCCCTCCCGTCCAGAGGAGGCGGTGAGCACTGCCCGCCCCCGCCCACCTGCCCCGCGCTCTCGTCCAGAGGAGGCGATCAGTGGCGCCTGCCCGCCCAGCCCAGCCCGGCCCAGCTCGCACTCACGTCTGGGTTGTCGCAGCCGATCATCTCCCATAGGACACTTGGTGGCACAGGCAGTAGGTGGGCTCGTTTGGGTCCACGGGCATGTCCAGCACGTCGGAGGGGTGCACGGACAGGATGGTGTCGGTGAACTCCGACCTGTGGGGGCGATGGGCAGGGGGTTGGGGACAAACTGCACGCGATGGTGCCCAGCAAGGGCACGGCACAACGGCGCGGGCCAGTGTGGGGTAGGGGTTCACCATGTGTCCAGAGCAGTCCCCAGGAGCAGGCCTGCTCCAGCCCCGCCCCCCACCCCAAGGCCGACGGCACCACCACCAGTGGGCGCCTGGCGACACCCAAGAGCACCCCCGAGCCCACCCGGACACCCGGTGTCTGTGCAGCCCTGCAGCCCCACCCACTGCCGGACTCCACTGGCACCTCAGAACCGCAGCATCCCTGCCCCCAGCCTCCCTGGGCTCTGCCTCTCGGGAGCCAAGCAGCACCAGGGCCGCCCTCTGTGCGCGGGGCCACTTCACCTGCTGGCCCAGGAAGCAGCCCACCACCCTGCACCCGGCGGCTGCCCCAGGCCCCCGAGCAGCCCAGCCAGGCCAGGGCCACCCGCACCACCCCCAGGCCCCCACAGCACCCAGGCCCCCGCCGAGACCAGGAGCCCACGGCAGCGTAGCTGCAAGGAGGGAAGGGGCTCCCGCGGGCTCCAGCCTTCCAAAGAATCCCATGAGTCAGCGAGTGAGACAGCGCCTTCCCATCAGTACAGAAGGAAAGCCCTCCCTCCCCTACTCCCAGGCAAAAGCTACAGGCGTGTTCAGATATTCATCTGCTAAAGAGACGCGCGTCACATGAGGGACGCAGCAAAGGGAAAGCCAAGAGGCAGCGGCCGACCGGGTGACATGGACACACCAACTGGGTAAACGGAAGGGACCCAGGTCCCCGAGGGACTGATGCTCGCCCCTTCCTCGGGCACCGTGCCCTGGTCAGCTGCACCCTAGCCCCCCAACGTGGCCCACACCCACAGGGCTGCACCAACTCCGCGGGACTCACACACAGCCATACCCATGGTCCATCTACCGCAGCCCGCCACACAGGCTGCAGAGCCCACCCCCGGACTCCAGCCAGCCAGCCTCTCCCAGGCCCCGAGACCAACTGGGGGGAGCGGCAGCAGGAGAGCCTTGCCCGCAGGCGGCAGACGGGCGCTCTGGCTTCCCCGCCTCACCACCTTCCCACCAGCCCCCACCAGGCTCCATCCACCTGCACCGCACGAGGGCGAGCCTTCGGCAAAGTGCAGGCGCTGCCCTCTCCATGACCTGTGTGCGCCTGCAACGTCAGAGGAGGAGCAAACCGTGTGCCCTAAGGGACCGAGAACACAGGCGTGGCCACCAGGAGGCCACCTGCCAACGAGGCAGACGCAGGCTTGAGCCCTGGTCGGCAGGCTCTTGCCTGGGAAGCCCCATGGACAGAGAAGCCTGGCAGGCAGAGTCCACGGGGTTCAGAGTCAGACACGACTTAAGAGGCTGAACACCACCAACCAGGAGGAGGTGTGTACAAAAGCATCAAATGCACAGAAGACCAGGGGTTCAGATGAACAAAGAACAGCCTTAAACACGTTATGAAAGAAGCGTAACTCAAGACATTCATGTATGGAGACATTTCAAAACAGAACTAAAATCTGTAAATTTTTAAAAGAAGTCCAATGATGCTCTAGAACAAAACTCACAATATGTGAAATTAACAGCTGACCTTTGAACAACATGGGTTTGAACTGTCTAATTCCACCTACAGTAGACTTTTTCAGCAAATACTTGCTACAGTATTACGTGACCCTTGGATGTGGAGCCTCAGATTCAGAAGGATGTCAGGTCAGCACACCTGCACACGTGAGGGGGCCACGGCACACCTGCACAGGGGAGGGGAGGGGCCTCGGCGGCACCTGCACAGGGGAGGGGGAGGGGCCGCGGCGCACCTGCACAGGGGGAGGGGAGGGGCCGCGGCGCACCTGCACAGGGGAGGGGGAGGGGCCGCGCGCACCTGCACAGGGGAGCACGTCTGCAGCCTCAGCAGTGACTAGTGGTGTCATCCTGAGCAAACACAAACGTTCTCTGGGGAAAAAGAAAAAAAGCACCTCTCCACCCTCCTTTGTGCTTCTTCTTCTTTGGGGTGTCATCTTCTGAGGTCCTCCTGCCGCCCCCTGGAGCCCTCTTTTCTTTCTGACCTCGACCTTCTGAAACAAGACCCCAACTTTGTTCACAGAATTCCTGAGGCAGGACAAGGTTTACCCAAATATGGTATTTACCGTGATATTCCTAACACATTTATCAGACAAAATTCTTCAAAACTCCATGGTTAATAGTAACAAAATGAAGAAAAATTAAGACTTGCTTTTTAGCCCCCGTCCTCCAGCGCTCTCGAAGTCGCTGCCCTCCAGCTTGTCCTTCAGATCCGCCTCAAAGCGAGCCAGGTCCGCGTCCAGCCTCCCGGATGTGCTTGTCCACCTGCGAGGAAGGACACTCACACAATCCACGGGGCTCTCGGGGTGAAACGCCCGGGAATCACAACGCTCCCAGCGCCAGCCAGACAGTGCCGTCTGCCCCAGGCTGAGTCCTGAATTAACGGAGCTCTACTAGAACAAGGCCCACTGTTTCCTAGTTGATGCAAAGGTCTTTTTCCCCACATATGACCCATCAACAGAATAAAGCCTGCTGCGGCTGCGGCTGCTGCTAAGTCACTTCAGTCGTGTCAGACTCTGTGTGACCTCATGGACCACAGCCCACCAGGCTCCTCCGTCCATGGGATTCTCCAGGCAAGAGCACTGGAGTGGGTGCCATCGCCTTCTCTGAGAATAAAGCCTACCAGGGAGAAAACCTTGAAGGGATGAGAAACAGCTGTGAGATGTGGAGTAAGGGCTGAGAACACTAGATACCACATCTTAATGTAAAGTGTGAAGAGCGCACAGGTCCTTAAGTAGAAAATGACTTAAATTTTAGGTTCCGGATGGATTTGGGAAGGAAGGAGAAAGAGGTGGGACATCATCCGTGACCACACAGAATAACACGGGAGGGGACGCTCCTGCTGAGCAGCTGCAGAGACATCACGAGAAAAGCGCCTGCTGGTGGTGACAGGCACCCAAGGCCCCTGTGGCAGCTTCCCAAGCAGGAGCCACACGGCCCCTCCTGGGAGTGAACCCGAGTCCGCAGCTTCGTTACACATCAGAGAGAAAATGGGAGTGCCTTAAGCATGCTGACCGCACCTGACTCTCAGGAAGACAGGCTGCTGACTCAAAGGGCTTACTGCTTCAGAGCATCAAAACCCCAAACATAAGCATTAAGCTCTCCTCTGAGCGGCTTCTTTCTCAAACACAACCGAATTTGGGCTTTAATAAACCACTACTGTCTTCCTGCAGGAGGTGAGGATGGGGCACCTCCAGACAGAACCCCATGTGTGCCACTTCGTGAGCCTCAGGGTGAGGCAGACCTGAGAGGGAGGTGGCCAGAACAAGCTGTAGGGCCTCAGCTAAAGCTGGTAAAAACAAACAAATATATACATATACACACACATGCAACTGAACAAGCCGAAGGGCACAGAACGTGAGGCTGCATTCAGCCCCCAGGAGGAGGACCCCTCTGCGGCGCGCCTCCGGGCCCCGCCGCCGGGCCGCCTCCCGCGTGCGCCCTGGGCGCCCCCTCACCATCCTCGTAGGTCTGCATGGCCAGCTGCACCTTGTCGTCGCTGTACTCCTTGCACTTGCTGTAGGCGCTCTGGATCTTCTGCAGGTGCTCCACGCGCTGGTCCGAGGACAGAGTCTTCACGGTGGAGATGTACTCCGCGGCCAGGATGTCAATCTCAGCTTTCTTATCTGAGAGAGAAATGGTTGAAGAGCTATTTCCTGTGTGCAATCCAGGACAAGCTCACCAGACTGGCAACCAATAAAGCCTGCCAATGACAAGTTCCAGCAAAGAAGTGGTTGGCTCGAACTGGTGGCCTGTGGTGGCAAGGGGAACAGCCTTCCCAGACACTGTGGATCCGGGCCACAGGCAGACAACCCAACTGGGGCAGTATGCCCAGGACAACCCAGCGTCTGACGCTCCCCAGCAAGGGCCCTCTGTGCCTCTCTGGGCTCTCAAGAGCCCCTGTTTGAATAAACGATGAGCTCACCTCACCTATGACCAGCATGCTACTGTCAGGGACATACCCTAAACATTTAGAGGCCAGGATACGCATGCAGAAACAGGCATAACTACAGATAACAGGAAACAACTCAAACGTCCAATCTAGGGTAAAACAAATAAGCTGCAGTCCATTCACAGAACAGAGTGCTGCTGCTGCTAAGTCGCTCCAGTCGTGTCCAACTCTGTGCAGCCCCACAGACGGCAGCCCACTAGGCTCCTCTGTCCCTGGGATTCTCCAGGCAAGGACACTGGAGTGGGTTGCCATTTCCTTCTCCAACGCATGAAAGGGAAAAGTGAAAGCGAAGTCGCTCAGCGTGCCCGACTCTTAGCGCTAGCCAGCAGTAAGACACGACAACACCAGCCAACCCCACTGACGCAAGGAAAACACACACCACATGACGATTCCATTGTCGTTAAGGGTGGAAACAGACGCAGGCCTTAATGCTTCAGTTCAGACAGATGAAAAGACCACCCTTGCAGGTGCTAGCTCAGGGTGCGCTCCTCACGGGAAGGGGGCCTGCTCAGGAGGCGCACAGGCCCTGGGCACCAGGGCCCTGTTTCTCCATTTGGGGAAAGGGTCTCTGGGTATTATTTGCTAAGCAATTTATAAACGTTTAAACCACTTCAGTAATATTACCTTGAGAACCCCATGAACAATATGAAAAGGCAAAAGACAGGACACTGAAAGATGAACTCCCCAGATCAGTAGGTGCCAAATATGCTACTGGAGGTCAGTGGAGAAATAACTCAGGAAAGAATGAAAAAATGGAGCCATAACAAAGACAATACCCAGCTGTGGATGTGACTGGTGATAGAAGCAAGTCCGATGCTGTAAAGAGCAATATTGCATAGGAACCTAGAATGTCAGGTCCATGAATCAAGGCAAATTGGAAGTGGTCAAACAAGAGATGGCAAGAGTGAATGTCGACATTCTAGAAATCAGCAAACTAAAATGGACTGGAATGGGTGAATTTAACTCAGATGACCATTATATCTACTACTGCGGGCAGGAATCCCTCAGAAGAAATGGAGTAGCCATCATGGTCAACAAGAGAGTCCGAGATGCAGTACTTGGATGCAATCTCAAAAATGACAGAATGATCTCTGTTCATCTTCAAGGCAAACCATTCAATATGACAGTTATCCAAGTCTATGCCCCAATCAGTAACACTGAAGAAGCTGAAGTTGAACAGTTCTAAGAAGACCTACAAGACCTTCTAGAACTAACACCCAAAAAAGATGTCCTTTTCATTATAGGGAACTGGAATGCAAAAGTAGGAAGTCAAGAAACAACTGGAGTAATGGGCAAATTTGGCCTTGGAGCACAGAATGAAGCAGGGCAAAGACTAAGAGAGTTTTGCCAAGAGAATGCACTGGCCATAGCAAACACCCTCTTCCAACAACACAAAAGAAGACATGGACATCACCAGATGGTCAACACCGAAATCAGACTGATTATATTCTTTGCAGCCAAAAATGGAGAAGCTCTGTATAGTCAGCAAAAACAAGACCAGGAGCTGACTATAGCTCAGATTATGAACTCCTTATTGCCAAATTCAGACTGATATTGAAGACAGTGGGGAAAACCACTAGACCAGTCAGGTATGACCTAAATCAAATCCCTTATGATTATACAGTGGAAGTGAGAAATAGATTTAAGGGACTAGATCTGATAGATAGAGTGCCTGATGAACTATGGATGGAGGTTCGTGATATTGTACATGAGACAGGGATCAAGACCATCCCCATGGTCAATGTATGGCAAAACAAATACAATATTGTAATTAAAAAAAAAAAAAAACCATCCTCATGGAAAAGAAATGCAAGAAAGCAAAACAGCTGTCTGGAGAGGCCTTACAAATAGCTGTGAAAAGAAGAGAAGTGAAAAGCAAAGGAGACAAGGAAAGATATACCCATTTGAATGCAGAGTTCCTTTGAAAAGCAAGGAGAGATAAGAAAGCCTTCCTCAGTGATCAGCGCAAAGAAGTAGAGGAAAACAATAAATGGGAAAGACTAAAGGTCTCTTCAAGAAAATAAGAGATATCAAGGGAACATTTCATGCAAAGATGGGCTCAATAAAGGACAAAAATGCTATGGACCTAATAGAAGCAGAAGATATTAAGAAGAGGTGGCAAGAATACACAGAAGAACTATACAAAAAAGACCTTCAGAAGCCAGAAAACCACAATGGTGTGATCACTAATCTAGAGCCAGACATCCTGGAATGTGAAGTCAAGCGGGCCTTAGGAAGCATCACTACAAACAAAGCTAGCAGAGGTGATGGAATTCCAGTTGAGCTGTTTCAAATCCTAAAAGATGATGCTGTGAAAGTGCTGCACTCAATATGCCAACAAATTTAGAAAACTCAGCAGTGGTCTAAGGGCTGTAAAGGTCAGCTTTCATTCCAATCCCAAAGAAAGGCAATGCCAAAGAATGCTCAAACTACCACACAACTGCACTCATCTCACATGCTAGTAAAGTCATGCTCAAAATTCTCCAAGCCAGGCTTCAGCAATACGTGAACCGTGAACTTCCAGATGTTCAAGCTGGTTTTAGAAAAGGCAGAGGAACCAGAGATCAACTTGGCAGCATCTGCTGGATCATGGAAAAAGCAAGAGAGTTCCAGAAAAACATCTAATTCTGCTTTATTGACTATGCCAAAGCCTTTAACTGTGTGGATCACAATAAACTGTGGAAAATTCTTCAAGAGATGGGAATACCAGACCACCTGATCTGCCTCTTGAGAAATCTGTATACAGGTCAGGAAGCAACAGTTAGAACTGGACATGGAACAACAGACTGGTTCCAATACAAAAAGGAGTACGTCAAGGCTGTTATCTTGTCACCCTGCTTATTTAACTTATATGCAGAGTACATCATGAGAAACGCTGGGCTGGAAGAAACACAAGCTGGAATCAAGATTGCCAGGAGAAATATCAATTACCTCAGATATGCAGATGACACCACCCTTATGGCAGAAAGTGAAGAGGAGCTAAAAGCCTCTTGATGAAAGTGAAAGAGGAGAATGAAAAGGTTGGCTTAAAGCTGAACATTGAGGAAACAAAGATCATGGCGTCTGATCCCATCACTTCATAGCAAACAGATGGAGAAACCGTGGCAGACTTTATTTTGGGGGGCTCCAAAATCATTGTGTATGGTGACTGCAGCCATGAAATTAAAAGACACTTATGCCTTGAAAGGAAAGTTATGACCAACCTAGACAGCATATTAAAGAGCAGAGACATTACTTCGCCAACAAAGGTTCATCTTGTCAAGGCTATGGTTTTCCACTGGTCATGTACTGGATGTGAGAGTTGGACTATAAAGAAAGCTGAGCACAGAAGAACTGATGCTTCTGAACTGTGGTGCTGGAAAGGACTCTTGAGAGTCCCTTGGACTGCACAGAGATCCAACCAGTCAATCCTAAAGGAGATCAGTCCTGAGTGTTCACTGGAAGAACTGATGTTGAAGCTGAAACTCAATACTTTGGCCACCTGATGCAAAGATCTGATTTATTGGAAAAGACCCTAATGCTGGGGAAGATTGAAGGCAGAAGGAGAAGGGGACGATGGAGTTTGAGATGGTTGGATGGCATCACTGACTCGATGTGCATTGAGTCTGAGTACACTCTGGCACTTGGTGATGGAGAGGGAGGCCCAGCGTGCTGCAGTGCATGGGGTTGCAAGAGTCTGACACGACTGAGTGGCCGTGCTGAATTGCACACATCTTTCTGAATGTAAGTGGTCTATCTGACAATAAAAGACGTCTCTGTGTTCACTAGTCAGAAAGCTGCACCTCAGTCAAAAGCCAGTCATTCCAATCCCACAAAATATGTGCCTAACACAACGTGTGAGGAAAGTGTCCACGCCCAAGCACAGTATCATCAAACGTAAAGCCTCACAGATAAAGAGAAGAGCCTAAATGCTTCCAAATAGGAAAGTGGAAATAAAGATCACATTTTCAAAGGGCCAGGAATCCAAATGATAGTGGCCTTCTCAGCAGCAGCACGGAAGCTGGCAGATAATGCAGCAACCTGCCACGCTCTGGGGGAAATGCCTGTCAGTGTGGGATTCTACCCCCAGCCAACTACTCCCTGCTGCGGTTTCAGACACGCAGCATCTTCCCACCGTCCTCTCTACCCTTTAAGGCTCCCCTGAAAGAAAGGGGCAAAGCAAGATGCGGCACGCTTAACAGCCTAGCAAACAGGGCCCTGCATGGAGGAGCAGCAGAGGGAGGGGAGAGGAAGGCCTACGGCCAGGTGTGCAAGCAGACCAGCCGGCGAACTCCAGCGGCCCCGGGGAGGGGCACACAGTGGGTGCAGGTGCCTGGCGCCGCGCACCAGGGAACGTGGACGACAAACCGACCAGCAGAGCAGTGAGGGACACCAAGAGGAAGTCAGGCCAGGCAGGGCACATGAGCACAGCAGATGGCCAGCTACCAACACAGGGGCCCTGATGGACACGGCATCAGGACAACATGAACTCTGGCCCACGACACCCAAGAGACGGCAGGAAGGAGCTGTGTGCACATGAGCTGGCTGGGCGCAACCAGAGACGTCAATGTTCACTTTCTGTAATAACTGAACAGCTAAAGTCTAAAACCAAAAGGAAATAAAGTAAGAAATGCAGCAAAAACAAGCTGCTTAGAAATAAGGAGTTACACACCAAAGACCCAAAAGCACTGTATAAGCCACACACAGAGTGCGGAAAGAGGAAATCCTTCAAAGACGAGGCAACAGAGACTTTAACTGCAAGGAGGGGACGAGGGCTGTAAAGACGAAACGTGGCAGCGCCAGGGACTCAGTTTGATTGCGCAGACTTGGCACTCTCTCCGAGACACCACCCCATGCCCGCAGCACCTCTGCCCCAGGCGCCTGGAAGCTCAGCACCACCCCCAGGGTCCTGCCTTGGGGAGCTGCTCTCCCCACCCTGGCTGCACTGAAAGGCCTGCACCCACCTTCTGTCCTCTGGTCCAGCTCTCGCATCAGCTGGAAGTTCCTCTGAAGCTCACAGGGAAGGTTCTCGATACCTGAGACAGAGACACAGCAGGACAAAAACTTACCTTTCCAGCCTCACACCTCAAGGCCACAAGGGGTAAGCCCACTCCAGCTTCTGTTTGCTAGGGTTTGGAAACAAGAAGAATCGGGTTATCTTTTCCCAGGGACGTGCTCTAAGCACCGAACACACCCTGGTAAAGGTTGACATGCCTGAGCACTTGTCAGAAACTCAAGAAGTTAGATTCAAACAGAGGACAGAGGGTGCCCATGTGACCCTCCCACCCCAGACCCCAGGCGACTCCTCCCTTGCAGACACCCGGTCACAGTGAACAAACCCAAACCCCAAGGTCCTCCTCCAACTTTACTCTCAACTTGGGGCATCGGGAAGTGCCAACCGGGGCTGTGTGGGGCATGTGATGCCAAGATGGAGCTGCCCAACACAGAGGCACTGGGGCTGCTGGGCACCTGAACTGGGGCCAGCACCACAGACGGACCGAGTTTCTCACTTTAGGAGAGTCCATTTAAAACCAGACAGACCAGGAGGGGCAGCACAGTGAGGACCCCGCACCACACTGGCCTCCTGTCCCCACTGCCAGGCTCCTGGCCCGGGCCAAGCCCGCCCCCTGCCTGCAGCCAGGATGGGCCCCTCTCGCCAAACAAAGCTGCTGCTTAAGCTGCATGGTGCCCTGGCTCAGCAGACAGCGAGCAGAGCCCTCAGAGCCTCTCTGTGGGAGCCCCCCCGGGGTTCCTACAGCAGCAGTACCCCTGCACTCTCAGACGTGCGAGCCTCCCTTCATGCCCTTTAAACTCCTGTCCACCTGCCCCATCTGACAGCATGTCCCAGGAAAATTCCTGGTGCACAGCAGGTGCTTAGGGAGTGAGCAGGGGCTTCTGTCCCCAAGCCTTCACACGGGTGCCCCACAAATGCCAGGAATCATATTCCTCGGACTCTCCTCGTGGGCCCCACCAGGCAAGCACCAGGAAAGAGGAGAGCAAGCTGCAGTGCCCTCCCCCACCACAGGCACCTGGGTGCTCTCCCCCTCAGGACCTGTGCTCAGGCTGGGCCAGGACTGGGTGATTCCCTGCGGATCACCACAGTCTCTCAGCAATCTCAGGCGGGGGTCTGGGGGCTGTGACCCCAGTACAGCACACTGCTCTACAGCCATGGGGCCCAACACCCACCAGCCCCACCCTCCCGAGGCCTTGCCCCGGCAGAGGCCAGCCTGGAGTCAGAACGAAGGACTCCAATGAGGGCTCGCCGCTCTCCAGCAGACCTTAACGAGCTACCTGGCTTCTGCAGGCAGCATCACCCGCTCTGAAAAACGTGGAGGAAAAAAAGCCACCTGCTCAGGAGTTCTCCACAGAGGGCAACATGTGTAACACGTCGGGACATCTGGCCACGACGATGACCCCTGCCTTGAACACCCTAACCCAGGCCAGTAAGTAGCGCCCCCAGCCCCTGGGCACGGACCGGTACCCTCAGCGACCCTTTGCACCTGCATGCCTTGCAGATGCACGAACTGAGGCACAACCTAAGTCACATCACAAGCAAGCACAGAACTCCGAACTCCGAGGCCCTGGGCGGCCCCCAAACCCGACCGAGTCCCAGACGATTGAGACTCAAATATCTTGGTGGGACAGTCCCGCCCCCCAAGGCGGGGCGGGGCTGGGAGGAGCGAGGCCTGGCCAGAGGAGGCGGGTCCGACAGGGAAGTGAGCGGAGCCCAGCCGATAAGGGGCGGGGACCCGCCCAGGAGGCCGGGTCCAAGGGCGGGGAGGGCGGGGCCTTCAGGAAGGTGGGCGTGGCCGCCTGGAAGGCGGGGCCGGGTCGCGCGGGCCCCGCGCCGCGGCCGCCGGCCCCCGCCCCGCCGTGACGCATCTGGAATTGGCGCGGCCGCGCCGGCGGGACCCGCGCCACCCGCCCCGCGCCCCTCCCTCGCCGCCCCGCCCGCCCCGCGCGCCCCCGCCGCCCCCGCCGCCGCCCGCCCGCCCCGCCCCCGCCGCCCCCGCGTGCCCTGGGGCCCGCGCTCGGGCCCGGCGCTCGGAGAAGCGCGGCAGGGGCGGCGGAGCGCGGGCGGCGGGCTGGGGCGGCGCGCGGGGCGCTTACTGTCCAGGTAGTGCTCAAGTACATGGCGGTCGCCATCTTCGTCCCCGGCCGCGCTCCGGGTCTGCGCGGGCGGCGGCGCCGCGAGGGCCGGGGGCGGGGCCGGCTAGTCACTATTAATGAGCCGCGCGCGCGATTGGGCGCCGGCCGGGCGGGGCCCCGCCTCGGCTTCCGGCCGGGCCGCGCGCGACCTCGCGCGGGGCTGGGCGGGCTGGGCGGCCCTGGCGGGCGGGCGGGCCTGGCGCTCGGCCGGGGGCCCCGGGAGCGCGCCTAGCGCCGGGAGGGGCGATTTCCGGGGCGGGCCCGGCGTTCTAAACCCCAGGCGGACGTGTAAAAGAGGGGAACACGTTCACTGTTTTGCCAGCTTTACCTGCATTATACAAACTCGGTGTACGGAGATGTACAGCTTCCCCACTCTCGGAGGCGCGAGCCTGCGATCGTCTTGCTCACCCTTCGATCCAAATGATACCAAAGTCTGTGCAACCATCCCCGCTCCATTTAATGCTTGGTGTGAAAATTCACACGCACGCTCCCGTGCACTGTTGCACACCACCTCTATTTTATTGTTTCGAGTAGATAAGTGTCCTTAATAGAGTTTATTTATAGAGCAGTTTTCGGCTCTCAGAAAAATTGACAAGAAAATACCAGAGTTCTTATATATATACCCCTTCCACGCATATAGTTTTCCTTATGAACATTTTCCATGGCTGAAGCACATTTATTACAATTGATGAAACAGTATTGATATATATAGGATTATTAAGGTTTCCCTGCTAGCTCTGGTAAAGAACCCACCTGCCAATGCAGAAGACTCCGCTTCGATCCCTGGGTGGAGAAGATCCCCTGGAGAAGGAAAGGGCAACTCACTCCAGTATTCCCATGGACAGAGGAGGCCTGGCGGGTTACACTTCATAGGGTCACAAAGGAGTCAGACGCAACTTAGCGACTAAACAACAAAAGGAAGGCCACGGTTTACATTAGGGTTCATTCTGTGTTGCGCATTTATGTTGAGTGGCACCCATTACAGTATCAAATGTAATAGTTGCTCTGCCCTAAAAATCAGCTGGTTCTCCCTTCTCCCTACTGGGGAACCCTGGCAAACGCTAATCCTTTCACTGTCTCTAGTTCTGCCTTTCTCAGAATGTCATATAGTTGAAATCATAGAATGTGTAGCCCTTTCAGATTAGCTTCTTTCACCTAGTAACATGCATTTTAAGTTTCCTCCATGCCTTTTCATGGCCCGACAGCTTTTTTTTTTTAAAGTATCTCTTCATTTGACTGCGTCAAGTATCGCAGCACTTGGAGTCTTCACTGCATCACATGGGATCTTTCCTTGTGGTGCACAGACTCTAGCTGTGTCTCTTGGGCTCAGTAGTTGCAGGAAGCAGACTTTGTTGTTCCACAGCAGGTGGGATCTTAGTTCTCTGACCAGGGGTTGAACCCAGATCCCTTGTATTGCAAGGCAGATTGTGAACCATTGGACCAAAAGGGAAGTTGTGCCCATGTCTGCTCAACACCGACAGGCATCTCATCGCCTGTGCCACAGATCATCCTCCCCCTATTGCTTGTGCCCAGGGTCTGATTAGTCTGATGAGGAGTGAAGCTCCTGCCACCATACGCGTTCAGGTTTTGGGTGCACACACTTCAGTTCCTTTGGATAAATACCAAGAACTGTACTTGCTGGATGAGACTGTGATGTTTAGCCTTGTAAGAAACTGCTGGGTGGTCTTCCAGAATGAGCTGAGCCACTCTGTGTTTCTGCCAGCAATGCCTGCGAGTGCCTGTGGCTGCGCACTTTCGCCTGCATTTGGTGGTGGTAGTGCTCTGGTTTGGGGCCATGCGAAAAGACGCTTGGCGGTGTCTCCTGTTTCCAAGCCTGGAAAGCCTGGCATGCTGCAGTCCGTGGAGTCACACAGAGCTGGACATGATTTAGCGACTAAACAATGGCATGTGGTGTTGGGAACCTTTTCACGTGCATGTTGCTGCCTGTATGTCTCTGGTGAGAGGTCTGTTCAAATTTTCTGCCCAGTTTTTGAAATTGAGCTGTTGGGTCTCTTAACTGGTGAGTCATACTATCCACTTTTCTACCATTTACATTTTTAACTTAATATTCTTCCCAAATTCTGGCCAGTTCCATTCAGTTCACTCCATCGTGTCTGACTTTGCGACCTCATGAACTGCAGCGCACCAGGCCTCCCTGTCCATCACTAACTCCCAGAGTTCACCCAAACTCGTCTACTGAGTCGGGCGATGCCACCCAGCCATCTTATGTTTCAATTTTATGTCATCCTGGTTACTAGATGTGTTTCCCTGGGTTACTATACCATACTTTAACAGACTCCTTATAGAGGAGCAATATTTTGATGGTTTCCAGTTTCTCATTACCATAAATGTTCGGGTGAATATTTGTTCGTACAGTTGTTTGTATCTGTCTGTTCTAGTTATGTACTGCTACATGATATACCTGTAAACTTAGTCTTCTAAAAGAAACATTTTATTGAAGCTCACAACTTTTATGAGTCAGGCATCCCAGCAAGGCTCAGTTGGGTTATTGTTTTGTTCTGTGCAATACGATAAAGATCTCCAGAGCAGCTAGAAGGTGGCATTCAACTGGTACCTGCACTAGAGCACCTAGAGTGCGGCCTCTCCAGCCCAGAGCTTCTAGAGAGTTCAGAGAGGCCCCGGTGGACGCTGCCAGACTCTTTGACCTCACCTGGGTCATCCCAAGACGACACCTCACCACATTCTGTTGGTCAAATGAGTCCCTGGGGCCAACCCAGACTCCAGGGGAGGGGAGGCAGACCCATGCTTCTCAGTGGGAGGAGCAGCACTGCTGTGGCCACACTAATCAGCACATCGTCTTATTAGTTCCGTAAGATTAAGCTCAGAAATCATATTGCTGGTTCCAGAGGGCATGTTGTAAGTGCTGGTATTTCTAAATGCACTGGCCGAGGGGACAGTTAAACTGACACTCAACTGAGTTATGTTTCTACTACAGTGAACCCTAAATTTCATCAGGCTTTATTATCTTTGCTTAACATGATATGGGGAAAAAAAAAAGAACTTCAGTGTTTGTGTCTCTTTGATTTTAAGTGTGGCTAAGCAGATTTTCACAATTTATTGGCTGTTTGTAGTTGTTCTATCATGGTATGCTCTTCACCATCATCTGTGGAGAAACAAAGGATAGTGGCCTTCACGTATCAAAGACACAAACAATCTGTCTTCTTTCATTCACATAGAAGACTTGATGAATTATCTTACAAAGACCATTTTGCTATTTAGTTGCTAAGTCATGTCCAACTCCTTTGCGATCCCACGGACTATAGCCTGCCAGGCTCCTCTGCCCATGAGATTTCCCAGGCAAGGATACTGGAGTGGGCCGCCATTTTGTTCTCCAGGGGATCCTCACAACCCAGGAATTTAAATCCACATCTTCTGCACTGGCAGGCAGATTCTTTACCAGTAAGTTGCCAGGGAAGCCCAAAGACCATTTTAGAAACTGCAGAGATGAGTGATGATTCTCACTATTGTCTATTGAAGAAAAAAACTGCACAACCTAAACATTAATTATCTGGAGGACTGAGAGACTGCTTCGAGGAGGTAAGGAAGGAACCAGGATATATGAGGAGTTTTTGAGCAAAAACCACATAGTCAAAACATCAAAAGAGTACAATTGATTAACCAGACATCTCAAGTGAGTCGATTTAACGGTTTTCTGTGTATGGGAAGATGCAAGCGTGGGCTCCTTGGACTCGCTCCTCTGGTGTGCGCCGCAGTTCTCTGGGGGCTAGGACCCTGCTTCTTAGGGGCAGCTGCAGCTGCTGCTGGCTTGACGGCTGCCACTTCCCTTGCTGACTGATACAGCAGGCAGCATTTTTCATCCCTGCCTTTTATTTCTGTGTGCTCTGGATAAATCTTTGATAACAGATTTCACCCTTAGGACTACTGACATTCAGCCCAGTAGGCCTGTGCTGGGGTGGGGAGTGCTCTTCTGTGCTCGTCGAGGGCTAGCAGCACTCCGGGCCCCTCGCACTCGATGCTGCCGGGGGGCACCCCAAGTCGTGATGGTCAGAATGTCCCTCAGCTGAGAGCTGGTGCTTGAGGGTAAGGCTAAGCTACTCTAACAGAGAAATCCACTCAAACTCAGTAGTGCAGAAAAGATGGAACTTTACTTCTTCTGGAACAGTCCAGGAGGCGGGCAGCCATGTTCCATGGGGTCACTCGGGGACCTGGACTCCTCCCAGTGTGGCATCTGCCCCCAAAGGGCCTTGCCATTGTCTCCGCAGTCAACGCTGGAAACGCGAAGACAGGGCTGGGGGCAGAGGCAGAGCGCAGTCTGCCATGTGAAGGAGACCCACCACAGCTGCTCGCGGCTCCCGGGCAGGATAGTCAGAGGGCCATGTCTACTCACAGGCAGGGCTGGGAGGTGGTGTCCCACAGGGCAGTGGTGTACACAGTGTATCTTGTTCTTCTGCAAGTGCGCGAGTGCTACAGATTGAATATCCCCCCTCAGAATTCACAGGCTGAATCCCTGAACCTGCAGTGCGACTGTGCTTGAGAGATATCTGAGGAAGAGAAACCAGACCTCTCCACATTTGTGCAGCAGGAAGGCTGTGTGTGGACCCAGTGAGAAGGTGGTTATCCGCATGCAACCCAGAGGGAGACAGTCCTCCTGGCACCTTGAACTTGGACTTCCAGAACTGTGAGGAAAGTGTGCTGTTTAAGCTACCCAGTTTGTGGCATTTTGTTCTTGCAACCCAGCTGAGACAGGGAGAGGTTTTGGTGGACAGTAGTGAAGACTGACCGATCCCTGGGATGGAAGGTGCACCACTAAGCAACAGGTACGGTCAGGGCTATAGGGCCTCTACTTAATGGAAAGTCTCAAACCCAGGAAAGCAGAGAGAACCTAACGGACTCCATGTGCCCATGGGCCAGTTTCAGCAATTACCAGCTTCCCTTCAGCTGCCTCCACGCACATGCAGGCCCAGCACCCTAGCCAGGGTCTCCTGCACAAAGCAGAGGCCTGCCAACCTGCCAGGCCTCCCTGGTGGACTCGCACTGCTCAGGGCGGACTGTGCTGAAAATCTGCCACAAGACGTAACTGTGAGCGCAGCAGGGCACAGAGGGAACTGGACACACAGATGCCTAGGCTCTCCCACTCCTGTGTCAGAGTGTGAGGTCACGGCCAGATGCGCGGAGGTGCTGCAGCCCCCTGTGGCTGAGGACATGCTCAGAGAACACGTGAGTTGCTGACCCAGCGTCTGAGATCACTAGCAGCAGAAACAATTCTTGGCCTAACTCTGGACTCTGTGTTAGGCGAGTTAACTATATATCCCAATGACTTAAGCCTGTGAGCTGGCATTCCGGCTATTGGTGGTGTTTAGTCACGGAGTGCTGCTTCTTTTAGCTAAGTTAGAAATTTCACTGAATGTTTGCTAGTATTTCCTGCTATTAAAAGAACATCCACGGCTCCCCAGCATGCAGGGGCAGACCAGCCAGGCTGCCCCCATTCCCATGGGTGACCAGGAAGGCTGAGCTCTCACAAGCTGAGGTACTGCCTGTCAGCCTGGTGAGCTCATCCTGCTGATGTGGTATAAGGCTGTCCAACCTCAGGAGGGTCTCTACTGTAAGCCCATCATCCTTTTGAAGGCAAGATGTTAAGTTTCAGAAAAAGTTAATCTAAAGCAATATTGTGCTGTTAGCGTATCAGCGACCTTTTGTAGATTGTACTGCAGTAACAAAAGACCCCAAAGTCGCGGTGGACTTGGCTCAAAATTGTTTATTTCTAGCTGGTGCTCCCTGTTAGGGCACTAGTGTAGCTTGGCTGTGTTCATTCCAGAAGTTAGTGTTAGTCGCTCAGTCATACCCGACTCTGTGACCCCATGGACTGCAGCCCTCTGTCCATGAGATTTTCCAGGCAAAGATACTGGAGTTGCCACTTCCTTCTCCAGGGGATCTTCTGAACCCAGGTCTCACGCACTGCAGGCAGATTCTTTACCAACTGAGCTACAAGGGGAAGCCCAGAAGCCCGGGTGAAAAAGCACCCGTGACTGCAAGTGCAGTTCTCAGACTGGGGACTGGAAGAGGCGGGTGGTGACCCGCACAACAGCTTTCTTCCTGAAAGTCGGCTCCGGTTACTTTACAAGCTCAACATGAAGGACGAAAGCCAATAATTGGGACTAACGGAATCTACCACCCTTCCAGAATCCACAACCCAATCAAGCAAGGGCCCATCAGGAAAACGGAAAGCTACCACAGGGCTCTTGGGTCACAGGGAAATCAAGGGCTTGCACAAGTGAGGTGGGGGTTGCCAGGACCTCAGCCCCAACACTGAGGTAGACCGCCTGCAGCTCGCGGGGTCCGCGGCTGCCCCAGCCCCCTCGGCCGCCTCTCGTCAGGGAAGCTGGCGCTTCTCGCGGATTCCCTGGAGAGCAGCCCTCAAGTCCACGGCCACATTTCTAGCCGTCTCCGAGGTCCTCCGCGGCCAACTCGAGTGTTTGAGTAAGTTCTGGGAAATGCGGCTCCCAGCACGCAACGGGCCTGACGCTGCTAACCGCACCAAACTCCTAGGTTGAGGTCGGAACCCCCACCGAGTGTGCCTGGGGATGAGCCGTCGGAGGCCACGAAGCCCCGAAGGCAGGGCCCCTAGACGGGAAGGCAGTGTTCGCGCGCACAGGACGACAGCCGCCCCCCTGACGGCGCGCTCCCGGGAGCCGAGCTGCTGGCCCTCAAGACTCCTGCCGTCGAGGAGTGGGCAACAGGCAGGCCCCAAGGCTGCAGCCCCGTGCTTTCTCTGGAAGAGCGGACGCCCGCGCCAAACACGGCGGCCCACGCGGGACACTGCGCGCCGACATTCTGAGCCGGAAGAGGCGGTGCGACAAAGGCACTCCGGATCAGTCGCCCCGCTTCCGCTGTACTAGTCCCAGCCAATCCGGCCACGCCGGCCCGTGAGCCAATCCCATTGCGCGCCGCAGACGCCGGCCCGTGTAAACCAATCCCCGTGCGCGCCGCGGACACCGCCCCGCGTGAGCCAATCCCCGTGCGCGCCGCGGACGACCACAGCCAATGGGCGGTCCGGACGGCCCGGGGCAGTGGTGGCGGGAAGGCGCGGCGATGGCGGGCCGGCGAGGCGCGCTCATCGTGCTGGAGGGCGTGGACCGCGCGGGGAAAAGCACCCAGAGCCGCAAGCTGGTGGACGCGCTGTGCGCCGAAGGCCACCGCGCCGAGCTGCTGCGCTTTCCTGGTGGGCGCGGCGGGCCGGGCGAGCGAGGATTCCGGGGGGCCGGGGATGGGGACGGGACCCGCGTCCTCTGCGGGCCCTGAGGGAAGCGAGGGCCTCGCGGGCCGGGCCCGCCCTCGTAGGTCCGCGGGTCGGTGCGCAGGGGCCGGGCCCTTGTGGCCCCTGAGCCTCAGCCGGACGCGTCTGTGGTCATTAACGCGCGGCGGACGTGCAGTCAGTCAGGTCTTGTGTTTAGTGAGTCTGAACACGTGTACAGCCCAGAAGGCGTCTGCACAGCCAGGGTAGTGACCGTCAACCCCGTAAGTCTCCTGGCGCTGCTTTGTAACCCAAGTCTCCGTTTAGTTTTGGGGTTCCTCCCCCGCCCGCCCTTGAGTGTTTACCTTCTGACTGGTTTTGTGTCGTATTTTTATTTTTAACGTAACACATTAGTCTTGAAAACGTTTGTAGGAATATCATCAATACTTAGGTATTCAAGAGAAGTTTAAAGTTTACAAACCAGAGGTGGCAGCGGTAGAGGAAAATGCTTCCTTGAATATTTATCGTTTTAATCTCTAAGCAAGACAGTCTGCAAGTCTTATACAGCTGACCCTTTGACTGACACAGGTATGAGCCGCTTGGGTCCACACGGACACCTTTTTCAATAAACAGTACTCTGCAGTCCTGGGTTGGTGGACTGCAGGGACGGAGAACCTCGGATACCGAGAGCCAGCTGCAGCACTTAGAAATCCTTTTGGTGTCAGGGTAGGTCCTGGAAGCAGTCCCCCGTGGCTGGCTCTGCCTCTGTTTGCTGCTTCCTACCTGAGCTCCCGCCTAAAGCTTTGTTCATCCCAGTGGCTGCACGCTGCTGCCCTTCCTTGGGTAAAGGTGTGAGCCTGTCCAAAGTTGCAGTAAAATAAGCCTCAAAGTTGGACGGGTCAGAGCCAAAAAGTTTTGCACAAAATGTTCTTAATGTCCATGGTGAGCCTGATCTCATTTTCTGTGTTTTCTCTCTTGTTTTAGAAAGATCAACTGAAATTGGCAAGCTGCTCAGCTCCTACTTGGAGAAGAAAAGCGAGGTGGAGGATCACTCGGTGCACCTCCTCTTCTCTGCGAATCGCTGGGAGCACGTGTAAACACCTTGGCCCGCCACCCTTCCTGCTCTTCCTGTACTTCCCCCGCCAATCTGGGCTCTTGCTTCTGAGTGGCTGAGTCAGGCTGGAGGCTGTCTCCCTTTACACGTTCTTTACTCACAGATCCCCAAAGCTCTAGTGAATACCCCCACCCCACTCCTTTTGTGACGTTAGGTTGTTTCAGGCGCTCAGAAAAGCTGATGGAGACGCATAGAGCATCCCTAGCTCGTCCCCCCTACCCAGAGTCGCTCTTATCTATGTCTTGGATGAAGCGGTGTGACACGTCACTAAGTGAGGCTGACAGTTGATGTTGGGGTTTGCCCTCTCCTGCCCCTCTTTGCTTTACATCATCTTGGTGGGACTCCTCTCTACCCAGCACAGCTGTTGACAGCCTGTGGGGCACACTCCCAGGTGCTTCTGTTCCCATCTGCACACATGTGTGTCAGCAACACGTATGTCACAGGAGGTGTTCTAACGAATAAGTGGGGTCCTTGGGTACAGATCACCTCACGGTGTGCTTCCTAACTGCCTTGCAATCTGCGCTCCGCTCGCCTCTCAGCTCCTGTGGCCTGCTTTCCGAAAGGCTGCTCCGCCGTGGATGGAGCGGTTCCTGCAGGCAGGCGCACACGGGGCTGTGCCTGGCGCCCTCCCAGTAGCAGGCTGGCACAGCTCCCTCTGGCTGTGAGCCAGGGTCTTGTCTGGAAAGGCCTACCCCTTCCACGTGTTAGATGGAAAGGAGGCCAGGTTTATTTGTTTTTAATTTTCTTTTTGGTTGCACTCAGACTTGTGGGATCTTAGTTCTCCAACCAGGGACTGAACCTGTGCCCTCTAGGTGGAGGCACAGTCTTAACCATCTTGCTTCACTGGGATCACCAGGGCAGTCCCAGTGAGCCCATATTCACAATCTTTAGCACATCTAGGGTTTCTTGACCTGGGTGTTCTGATTTTTGCTTTTTGTGGGTTAGTAGAAAATAACGTCAGATCAGTTCAGAATGAGAAACAGGGACCGCTCGCCTCCTCAACCCCGGCCTTGCCCAGCTGTGCCGGCCTGTGTGCCCGGCCCATTCTGCCACAAGTCTCCTTCAGGTCACCCCAGCCACTCCCATCAGATCAGTTTTTGGACCTGCGGAAGTCCTTGGCTGACAGGTTGGATTCTGCGCCACTGTCTGGCGCCGTCGTCCGCCACGTGCATGGCCTCGGTCTTGCTTGGCATCCAGCCGGAGCCTCGTGGGCAGAGCACCCCTCGCCCGCGATGCTGTGTTCTGGTACTGCCTCCAGCTCCTCCCCATCTGTCAGAACCTGCGGTCCTCCAGGGCCGCCCAAGCATTACCCCTAGAAGCAAGCGTTCTCTTTTGCTGGGATTTATCCCTAGAAGCAAGCATTCTCTCCTGCTCTCCGCGCAGCTCAGTGGCGCCTTCCCAAGCCCCCTTTAACAGTGTGCTGCCACGTTTGTTTACCCCATCCTCTCTCTTTAAAGATCACAGGCTGCGAGTGAAATGCTGGGTTTATGTTTCCTCCTGAGTGGATTTGGGTTTGCATTTTTGGCACGGTACCACAGAAGTGACGTGGGTCCTCTCGAGGGCAGGAAGTCCCTATGTGAGCCCACTGAGTACTGGTCTTCCTGAGACCCCCGAGCCCCCCTGTGGAGGGTGTCCTCAGGCCCTCCTGCCCTCGGCCCCTCCCAGAAAGAGACGCAGGCATCTGTCGTCCCCTCCAGGCTGCGCCTACCCTTCTCTCCCCTTGTTCTGGCTTCTTCCTTCCCGGCAGGGCCTGGCCCCCTGGGCCTCTGCCAGCACCAGCTGTGTTCACGCCCTTGGTGGACTTGCCTTTCTGTGCCTGGTGTTGCTGGGCTGTCCACGTGGCATCCTGGGGGAGGGGATCAGAGCTTTGGGGAGTGAAATCCCGGCCACGTGCTGCCTGGGTGCGGCCCTGTCCTCACGTTGCTTTCTCAGCTGTTCTGTGTCTGCAGGACTGTGAGCCTGAGACTCAGGAGGTGTGAAGCTGGGACCAGGGCTCACGGGCATTCCCTCTCTCGTAGGCCGTTAATGAAGGAGAAGTTGAGCCAGGGTGTCACCCTGGTCGTGGACAGATACGCCTTCTCCCGGGGTGGCCTTCACCAGCGCCAAGGAGGTGAGTGCCACTCGGCCCGGCGCGTAGTTTGCGCCCTATGTGGACTCAGCGGTCCCCGTGGGTGCAGAGCCATCACAGCAGAGGCTCCGTGTCCGCCCCACCAGGGCTCTGTGATCCCATTCTCCCGGTCACTTGGACAAGACGAGCAGCCTCTCTGTAGGTGCGGGTTTTCCCGCAGACACTGCTGCAGTTCTGACTCGGCCGACACATTTCATATCAGTCACGCAGGGGTCGGTGGGCAGACCCGTCTCACCCCACGCCTTGTTTTCAGGAGGGACGGTGAGAGTGTCTGGGGTGCTGCTCTCCTGACCCCCAGTCCTGGAAGCTGCTGTCTCACAGGTACAGTGGCTCATGTGGCCGCACGGCCCTTTGTCCCGCCTTTTATTGAGGATGTTCAGACAGACCCCAGCAGAGAAAGGCGCCTCCAGCACCAGCACCCGCTTCCAGCGCTCGTCTCTGTGACCCCCCAGACACAGCATCAGCCCCTGTGAGCGTCTCGGTGCCCGTCCCCAGGAGCGCTTTCCAGACCCTCGTCCCAACCCCGGCGAGTGGGCAGCCATCCCCCAAGTCCTTCAGTCCATGCTTAGGGGTCCCGGCGCCCAGATACTGTTTGTTCACCTTAGGTTTTTACAGTTAGGTTGAACCAGAGTTTGGCTAATTAAGTTCCATTCTTCAAATGTCCCTTGACACTCTTAATATGTAGGTTTCTACCTCTCTTTTCTTCTATTTAAACGTTTGTTGATGTTCGCAAGGCTGCTGTCAAGAGGCACACTGTGCCTGATTGTCTTGTAACAGTCTTTGAGTGAGTGAAGTCGCTCAGTCGTGTCCGACTCTTTGCGACCCCATGGACTGTAGCCCACCAGGCTCCTCTGTCCATGGGATTTTCCAGGCAGCAGTACTGGAGTGGATTGCCATTTCCTTCTCCAGTAACAGTCTTTGATCGTGGTTAATTCACAAAAGGTTGCCGAATGCTGACCCTTTAATTCTGCCTGTCTTCCCAGCACAAGCAGCTGGGTCCTCCTTTAGTAGAGTCCTCTCGAGGGTCCAGCCCCTCAGCTCCGTCTATGAACGTCACCCACGGGAAGGATGGACCGGTGCCCTCGTCCTGTGCTTGGGGCTCTGAGCCCACAGCTGGCTTCTAGCCCTCAGGCTTTGCTGTGGCCCCAGGTCACATGCATCCTGGGTTTTCCTCCAGAATGGAAACACTGCTCCTAGAACTGCAAGGGTGAAGGAGAGTAGGCATGCCGCAGAGGGCACGTGGGGTACTGGCGAAGGTCTCCCCCTCCTCGGGACAGGGGGCCGCCCTGGCCTGGGCTGCCGCGTGGCTAGAGGGCATGGCGTCCTGGGCCCCAGCCGCCCGCGGACAGAACACTGTTTCAAGAGAAACCACACGCAGCCTAAAGGACACCCGCTGTCGAGTGAGAATTCTTCCCCCACAGCCCAGCTCCCTCTCCCCCTTCTTGGTGAATCTGGAACCAGAAACGAGACTGCGTTGCGCTGGCTGCCTCTCAGGGTGGCTCTTTGTCCCCAGAATTTCTCCCTGGACTGGTGTAAGCAGCCGGACGTGGGACTCCCCAGGCCCGACCTGGTCGTCTTCCTGCAGCTACAGCTTGCGGAGGCGGCGGCGCGGGGGTGAGTTTGGCGCGAGCGCTACGAGAGTGGCTCTTTCCAGCAGCGTGCCCTGCAGCGCTTCCAGCAGCTCCTGGCAGACCCGAGTCTGCCCTGGAAGGTGAGTGCCGCCTGGGCCCCAGAGCTGGCGCAGGAGGGTCTGCCGCCAAGCCAGGCCAGGCCAGGGAGTTGGGGCCGCAGTGTGGCAGCTCATGCCTGCTTGGGTCCAACAAGGGCCCTCCCAGGCCCCTCCGCATGGTTCCAGCCCTGGGCCACGAAGGCCAGGGGCCACCCCGGCCGCCACCCCTGGCACGGACCCCACGGCCTCAGGGGGCGCTTCCGGCCCATCTCCAGCCTCCCTGAAGCCGGTGTCCACAGCTGCAGCAGGCCGCACCCCCTGCCAGTTGGGCTCACCGTCTCCCCTGCCCTGCGTCCGTGCCTGCCGACTGCCCTGCTGAGCGGTGTGGCCAGGGCTCCCTGCGCACTGCTCAGGGCTGGGGGAAGGGCGTGGCTTTACCCAGGCGGAGGCTGCAGTGTGGGGCCTCAGCTGCCCTGCCCTCTGCTGGACGGTTCTATCAGCTACCGAATGCCAGAGTTCTCTGTTTTTTTGGTTTTCTTCATTTTCGTTTGTTTTCTTAATTTGTTCTCACTGGTTTTTGTTTTTTGCCGTGCCGTGCGGCGCTCGGGGTCTTATTTCCCCGGGGAGGGCTGGCACTCAGCCCCTTGCAGTAGAAGTTGCAGAGCCCTGGGCCACCCGGGAGCTCCCTCCGGTTTTCTTATTGTACGTGGTGTAGATGGCCCATGATTTATACTGTGTGTCAGCACCTCCTGGGAACAAGACGGGAAACCGCAGCATCGGGAGTCGGGGAGGGAGAGCCCCGTGGCTGCCTTTCTACCAAGCTGTTCTCTCAGCTGGGCTCCCAGAGCTCTAGGAGCGTCGCTGATGTTCCTCGTAGGGCAGGTCCCCTCGTAGTTTCGGCTTCTGTTGATCTGAAGCTTACTTTAGTGTTTTTTACATCTTTAAAGCAATAACAGACTTAGAGAAGACTCTTCCCGGGGACCGTTTGACGATGAGTCTCAGTACCTGGCACCGCCCCGTGTGGGCCTGGGCCATTCGCACGGGTCCTCTCCCGTGGCCCGGACACCGCGTCCCCGGGCTGACATTTATGACCATGGACGTGGTGCCCGGCTCATCGCTGGTCTCCTGCCTCTGAGCATCTCAGTTCAGTGTTTCTGAAGCCCTCAGGTTCCTTGTCGCTGAGCCTCAGCTTGCTTCGTGGTTGGGGTCAGGTTGTTGCCTTTGCTGGGTGGTTGCTGCCAGGTCATGGGGCACGCGCCTTCAGCATCTCCGTTCCAGCCGTGCTCCTCTTCACCTCAGTCAAGTGTTTCGCAATGACGTCCCTCTGAGGAGGGCTTTGAGTCTGTGTGAAATCACATTGCCCACAGACTGGTGTGCGGGGCTCCCTCACCAGCAACCTGCCTTCCTCGCCATCCGAGGCCCACATTGCCCAGGTCTGGCCTCCGGGAGGCCACTTCATGTCGGGGTCCTTTCTGGTCTCGCGCGTTACGGTCTCGGGGCTCATCCTGGGCCTCCCTGGCCCAGCGTCTGCAGTGACCCCGGCTGCACGAGGTCACCTGGGTGCCGCCACCGCTGAGGCCTGCGTGGGCAGTTGCAGTAGCTGAGGGCCTCTGTTCCTGGGGCTCTTCCAGAGCTTGCTGCCCTGCGGCTGCCGAGAGGCTCTTGGCACCCCCAGGGCTGAGCCTTGGCAAAGGAGAGGTCCCAGGCATGCCAGCCCTGTGTGCCCAGTACGTGGCCCTCTCTCAGGCGGAGAGCAGTTCCTTGTGGGTTGGCTCCCTGGTGACCAAGGGTCCCATGCTGTTCACCGGGCGGCGGGGTCTCAGCAGAGGGGCTGCAGGTGGGGAGGAGCGGACACGGGCCTGCCTGGGGCTCCGGGTGGTCCAGGCGCAGCGTGGAGGGGTGGCTGCCTTCACCACATCTGCTGCTGGCACCAGGGTGCCACGGGGCACCACGGAGCGCGGGGCAGCTTGGGCCCCGGCGAGGCTGGGGGTGAGGAGCCAAAGCCGTGTGCTGAGAACGTTAACGCCTTGTGTCCCCTGCCCCGCACAGATAGTCAACGCCTCCAGAAGCATTGAGGACGTCCACCGGGAGATCCGTGCGCTGTCTGAGGACGCCATCCGGGCGGCCGCACACAGGCCCCTGGGGCAGCTGTGGGCGTAGGAGGCCAGCCCCCTGTGCCCCAGAGACGCTCGTAAATCACTATGCTTTCCTCGCGGAGGTCTCACAGCTGCACCCAGCGGTCCCATTGGGGTTGCTGAAACCCTCAGCGTGTCCTCAGGTGCCATCAATAAAGACAAACGGAGACAGCAGTGGTGGCTGGGGGCCCCATGCGGCGCAGCATCCTTTCCTGGGGCCCCTATGCTGTTGGCCGGCCTGGTCGCGCCTGGGCTGAGTGCCAGCCTCGCAACCTGACCTGCAGGGCCTGGCCCCGGCCATGTCGGGCAGCATCTCTCTCATCTGAATGCGTCTGGCACACGCTGGTCATTCTGCTGAGATGGGAGATGCAGCTGTATAACCATCTGCATCCCGTCCCGCAGTTACTCCAGGACGAGCCCTGCGGTGGGAGGCGGGCAGGATCCCTGTCTACAGGGCACCCCGGGGCTCAGTGCTTCCAGGGTATGGGCCAGAGGCTGGGTCCCAAGCAGAGCGAGACCATGTGACAGGTCCAGGGTCGAGCTGGGGGAAGGCCCACGTGCCCCCTGCATGGCGTAGGTGCCTAGGCCCCGCTTCTGCACAGCAAGGGCGCCCCCAGCCCAGCCGCACTGAAGAGATTGCCCGCCCACAGGCTTGGGCAGGAGCCACCCAGCCCTCATGGGAGGACGGAGGGGCCAGGGTCCCTACACCTGGACGGCCATGTGGCTGCTTCACAGAGCGCCCACCGCAGGGCTGGGCCAGCCTCGGGTGTGTCCACCCACCCGGCAGTGCACACTGGAGGTCGGGGCAACAGGTAGGGGCACGCATGCAGCTGCAGCTAGATCACTGCGTCCAAGAGTGAGGGCGTCTACGGGGATGGTGGGCGACCCCTGACCTGCCTTCTGCCCTCTCACACGACCGAGGCCACATGCTGGGGGAAGAGAATGCAATGTGGGCAGGGGTCCTGAGGGCTGGCCACCAGGGAGGCCACGGGCCTGGGCGGGAGGCCCCTCCCTGCCGGGCAGCCCTCTGGCCAAGGTTAGGACAGGGCCCCGCAGGCAGAAGAGTCTGCTCAGGGGATATGCTGTGTGGGGCGTGGGAGCTGGACAAAGGAAGGAACCAGGGCCCCGGGGACGGCGCTGCTGACCTCTAGGGTCCTAAGAGGAGCCTCAGCCGGAATGTGGAGGCTCTGGAAGCCAAACGGGCTGCTTGTAGAAGCCAGGCCTCGGGCTCCTGCGCAGCACTTCCTGCCTGGCTTGTCCCCGAGCCTGCCTCGGCGGGCAGGAGCAGGGAGCGGGAGGGCTCGGCGGAGCTCCCCTCCCGCACGTGACAAGTGGCCCTGCCCAGTGCTTGCTGGTGACTCACTCAGGGGTGACCAGCTGAGGCATCCACCCGTGAGGGAGGGAGCAACAGAGTCTGACCTCCCTGCACATCTTGCTTTAAATGCAAACCACACAAGGGAAAGGGTGCTCAGCCATCTCAGTCATGTCCAGCTCTGCGGCCCCGTGGTGTGCAGCCCCTCCAGCCGCCTCTGTCCACGGGGTCCTCCAGGCAAGAACGCTGCAGCGGCTTGCCATGCCCTCCTCCAGGGATCTTCCCGACCCTGGATGGAACCCGTTTCTCCTGCATTGTAGGCGGATTCCCTGCTGCTGAGCCACTGGGTGGTTTTCCAGCAGTCATGTACAGATGTGAGTTGGACCATAAAGAAGGCTGACCGCTGAAAAACTAATGCTTTCAAATTGTGGTGTTGGAGACTTCAGAGTCCTTTGGACTGCAAGCAGATCCAACCAGTTCTGAATACTCACTGGAAGGACTGATGCCAATGCTCAAGTTCCAATGCTTCGGCCCCCAGATACAAAGAGCTAACTCCTTGATGCTGAGTAAGACTGAGGGCAAGAGAAGAGGGTGACAGAATGAGATGCCTGGGTGGCATCACTGACTCGATGGACATGAATCTGGGGAAACTAGGAGGTGGTGGCGGAAGGGAAGCCTGGCGTCCTGCTGTCCACAGGGTCACAGTCGGATGCGACTGAACACAAGAACCAGCGCCGTGCAGAGCAGGTCCACGCAGGGGGGCACCGCCTGCCCAGGCCTGGGAGCCATGAGCCCACCATGCATGTCCACCAGGTCCTTCACAGGGGTCCTGACAAACAGAAAATACTGTCTCTGTTCTCACCACGTCCAATTAGAGCTCCGGGAAAATCAAGACACAGACAAATTGTTTTCTATTGAAACTGTTATTCGCAGTAAAGAACTGCGAACTATACGACTAGGAGTGAATGCTCTTCAATAAGCCTTTCCCAACACACGAGACAGTCCCCTCCGGCCCGTGGCCCCCAGCCCAGCACCCCTGCTGCCGGCCGAGCAAAGGAGACCCCCAGCTCTGCCTGAGCGATGCAGAGGGGGAGGAGACAAAGGGAGACGAATAACTTAGGTGGATAACACCTGGGGGGCGGGGTGCCTGCTGCCGAGCCAGTGGGGGCTCCTGGGAGGGAGGCTGCCCTCACCTGAGCTCCCAGCCAGTCTACACTCCTGGGTGGGACACAGGCCGTTGGTGGGGCCCAAATGCAGGCTGAAGGTGGCAGGTGGCCCCAGGTCAGTGTGGGCAAGTCCGGGTGTGCCCCTGCCGTAAGGGGCGGCATGCCCATCTCACGCCACAAGTGGAAGGCTTGACCTTCAGGCCGCAAACCATTTGAAGCTGTGCCGACCGGGAGGGAGGCCCTGACGAGGGGTGAGGTGGGGGTGCTGTGGGGGCATCCAGGCCCTGCCCCAGGGAAGCGGGCGAGACAAGCAAGCAGCAGCACGGGCCTGGGGCCTCCCGGGGCTCCCGCCGGGGCTCCCGCCCGGGCAGCACTGCTGTCTGGCACAGTGTGCAGTGACATCTTTGGACCTGGCCACCTGCCCCCAACGCCTCTCCTCCCAATGCGGAACGCCCACCACGCTCTTTGGCCCCTTTTCCCATGGCACCCTGCAGACTGCATCTTCAAAGCCTGTCTAGGGGATACGCCCAGCGGCAGCCATGTCCATCACGGAGCTTCAGACCGGGCTTTAATTCCAAGATGAGTGGCCGGGCCAGGAGGGCACGGGGCACCAGGCAGGGCTGGCAGTGCGGCAGGAGCGCGGGCCCAGGGCTTCCGTCACGCAGAGGCAGCTGGGCTGGGGCGCTGGGCGGAGGTCAGCGGGTGGACGAGGCGCGGCGGCCAAGCGCCCCTGCAGGGCTAGTGAGACCATCCCCGCCTGCAGGACTCTCAGAGGGACAGGATCTCAAAGTCTTCGTCTTCTGAGTCAAAGAATCTTTCCAGTCGCTCCGCGTCAGAAGAATCTAGAAAACACGAGACAAAACCTCACTAGACGCAAGAGTGGGTCACTCAGTCTGGGGCATGGGGCTGAGGGTCAAGTGCCCGAGGCGCACAGGCCTCACCCCACGTCCCACCCGCGTGCCGCGTGAGGAGCACGTCCTGCCCGGAGCCTGACTGGCTGTCAGGGGCGGCCTGGATACAGATGGGGGGCAGGGCAACTGAGACTGCCCAGCTGGGGCGCCCTGCTCCTGCTGGGGTCTGGACAGCAGAGCCCAGCGCTGAGACTCCGGGCCAAGAGCCCCCGCAGGAGGGCGCCCAGCCACACCGCGCGGGCCCCTCTGCACGGAGCTGCACGCACACTGGAAGGCGCCCCAGAGCCACGGGGCTGTAGGGGCCGAGCGCCCAGCAGCTGCGTCGCCACAGAAGGCCTAGCCCAGCCCGGCTCCCAGGAGCCCGAAGCGGACTCCGCAGGGTGTGCCCCCAGGGGGTCCCTCACAAAGCCCCAGGGAACTGCGCCGGGGCTCAGGCCAACGTGAGGCCACAGCTCAGCACAAGCAGCCCTGAGGAGGCAGTGGAGGCCAGCATCCGCAGAGCGCACCCCGGCCCAAGACCCTGGTCCTCTGGACTCACCTAAGGACAAGTTGAGGACGTCGGGACAGGCCAGGTGGGAAGGCTGCTGCTCCACCAGCTCAAACATGGGCAGGGCGCCTCCCAGCAGGGACAGCTGTCGGCAGACTACACGTCAGGCCACGGCGGAGGGAAGGCCAAGTGGAGGCAGGACCCACCAGGCCGGGCAGCCTTCCTGGGCGACCCCAGGGATGGGAATCCCAGGGGGTATGTGACCACAGCAAGCATGGCCGGGCATCCCGGGGCAGGCAAGGCAAGTGTGGCCCGAAAAGGGCGGGGGCAGCTGAGTGGGGAGCTGGACCCCAGACCCCCGACCAGCCTCCAGCCTGCACCTCATGGGATGGGAGCCACCACCCACCTTTCTCACTTGCTGACACCAGTCGTTAAAGTCGTCCTCAGTCTTACAGAAGAACCCCTGCAAGCAACACCTGCCGTGAGCGGGGCTACGCGGCCAGCGGGCCCTTGGGCGCACCCTGGACGCACTCGGCCTGCCTTGCTGTCTGGCTGCGGTGCCCAGCCCCCTCCGCCCAGACAGACTCAGAGCGAGCCTCATTCTCATGAGCTCACAGGCGGGCTCCTGCAAGACCCCTGCTGATGCCCTCCCAGCGGCCACGGGCCTCTGGGCATGACCCAGACCCACAGGCAGTGCGTC
This sequence comes from Nanger dama, assembly GCA_917880005.1. Lineage (NCBI taxonomy): Eukaryota > Metazoa > Chordata > Mammalia > Artiodactyla > Bovidae > Nanger > Nanger dama. The sequence continues at coordinate 2,881,410 of CAKJTW010000118.1, read as the reverse complement.
TGGGGTCGGCCCTTCTCAGAACAAAATGCCTCATGTCCAAAGCTTGGGTGACCCGTACGTTATTCTGATTTCTAGGGGTCCCTGCTGCTGCTGCTAAGTCACTTCAGTCGTGTCCAACTCTGTGCGACCCCATGGACTGCAGCCCACCAGGCTCCCCTGTCCTTGGGATTCTCCAGGCAAGAACACTGGAGTGGGTTGCCATTTCCTTCTCCAATGCGTGAAAGTGAAATCGCGTCAGTCGTGTCCGACTCTGCGACCCCACGGACTGCAGCCCACCAGGCTCCTCCGTCCACGGGATTTTCCAGGCAAGAGTACTGGAGTGGGGTGCCACTGCCTTCTCCAAGGGGTCCCTGGCCTCCGGCAAATGTACTGTGAGCCAAAACAACCCTTCCCCGCCTTGCCGTCAGCAGAGCGTGAGCGAGCAGGTGCATTCTTAGGGGCCACCCACTGGACACAGCAGTTCAGAAACGGAGCCCGAAGTGGCGGGCGGGGAGCCCAAGGAGGGGGAGGGGGGTGGGGGCCGGGGCCGACCTGCGAGGGGCTCTGTACCCCGTGATGTCACGCTAAGTGCAAGACAGTGAAATTACAGGAACGGGCGGGGGGGTGGGGCGGGGGGTGGGGTCTCTCCCCTGAAGCAGCAGCAGGACAGCGCTGACAGACGTGGGGACGCACCACAGCGATGGACGGGTCGAGCTCCGTGATGTTCATCCTGCCGGGTGGGTGCTGGCAATGGAAGCTCTCGTCCGGGACTGGGCAGCGGTCAGCAGCTGCCACAGCCGGCTGCGTGGTGTGGGGGTCCAGGTAGATGAGCTCCTCCCCTGGGTGGGCGGCGGGCGGGTCAGCGAGGGCGGGCGGCCCCACCGCAGCCCCCAAAGCCACGCAGGCCTTGCGGAGGCAGCTTCGTGTGGGGGGGGGGGGGGGGCCACCCTGAAGACCACCCACTTCCTTCAACCGCAGCAGACCCCCACTCACCAACATAGCCGATGAAGTAGTGGGCACTGTTGGGCTTCCCTCCGATCACCCCCAGGGACTGGGGCATCCGGAAGCAGTGCTGCAGGAAGCAGGGCGGTGAGCAGGGGCTCCTCCCGCAAGGCTGCGAGCACAGCCTCGCAGAGCGCTGCTCCCTACCCCGAGGCGCAGGTCCTTCGGGGGAGCCCGAGGTGGGGTGACGGGGAGCAAGCAGCCGCACACGGGCTGGCCCAACCGCAGGTAGGGCAGGCAGCTGTGGGGACGAGCGCACGCAGAGAAGGGATGGTGGGGGGCGGCTCCGGGAGCCGCAGAGGGGAGGGCTGGCACAGACCCACCTTGAGCGTGCCCGCATAGGCCGCGTTGACGTCCGCCAGCCCCAGGCGCAGCGGGATGAGCAGCACCAAGGGTCTCCAGGGCGCCGCGCACCCGCCGCCCTCGGCCTCCGCCTCGGAAAGCCGTTGCAATGCCGCTCGGAGTCTGCGGGGAAGGCCTCAGCCCCGGCACAGGCAAGGCCGCTCCTGCACAACCTCCCTGCAAGAGGCAGACTGTTCTCAGGGGCTGAACGGGAGGAGGCGCGAGTCCACCGCCAAGACAGCTGTGAACAGTCCAGTGCGTCGAGTACAGCTCAGACCTGGAAACTGAGCCTGAGGTGAGCCTGCCACTACAGGGAAGGCGGAGCACACGTTCCCTACGTGTGCAGCTGAAAAACTCTTGCTGTGAAACACAGCATACACACAGGACGACACTTGCGTGCACCTGGGAAGCATGGCAAAACAAGCCACCAGCCAGGCGGATGCAGCACTGACCGCAGGCCCGAAGCCCCCTCAGCAAGGACGGCACCAAGTGGAAACGTTTCTGCTTTTTCTAACGTCTAAACACACCCGCTAATCCCTCAGGGAACAGGCTTACTCCCGAGTTCAGTGTAGGAGACCCTCCAGCAGCCACAAGCACCCCAGGCACCCAGCCGTGGCTCCCCGGACACCCTGCCCCGCTAACGGGCCGAGAGCACAGGGTGAGAGTGTGCCAGGAAGGAGGGGCTGCGACAGCACACTCGCCACTGTCAAGGAGGCAGCCACGCCCGGGGAGGGAAGCACAGCCCACGGGGCAAGCACCTTCAATTAGGGAAGATCTGTGAGTCCACTTGCTTGAAGAGGGCCAACAGATGCCCAAGGCAGGGCTGGGTGCACTGGAGAGTCAGACCCCACCAGGCACCTCCTCAGAGCCCATCAAACACCCTCGAGTCCACTCGCAAATCAGAAGGGGCCAGGGGTGCGTCCTGAGCAGGCGCCCCCAAACCCTCAGACCTTCCTGAGTGAGGAGCGCCTTGGAGCTGTCCCCGGTTGTTATTGGGGGCTCTGGAGAGCCTTGAGGGAGGGGCTGGATGCAGACAGCCCTCCACGCCACTCCAGGGAGGGAGCTGTTCAGTGGGCAGCAGGCAGCAGACGACGACCTGGGGCCTGGGGCCTGTTGGTGCCACCTCCATAAATGCTGAAAGGACTTCAGGCGTCTCTCCCGTTGGCTGCCTCTGAGTCCTGTCCTTAGGTACCCCCATGCTCTCGTGAGTAAAGTGCTCCTGAGTCAGCTGCTCCAGCCAAGTCACGGACCCGAGGACAGGGTGACGGAGCCCCCAGCCAGTCTGTCGGAAGTACAAGTCCACCACCTGGACTTGCCCTGGGGTCCTCAGTGGGGGGGTGTGTATGTCGGGGGCGTCTGCAGGCCTGTAGACGGGCTCAGAACTGAGCTGAACTGCAGCACACCCAGCGGGTGTCGTGGAACTGCTGGGCTGGGAAAACCCAAGCACAGGGGTCGGCGTCAGGCTCTCCCCGCCTGATTTTCAAACACAGGTTTCTGGGCTTGTCCTAAGCCCTGCCACAGCTGCTGGTGCGGTGCACGCTGCTGCAAAGAGCCAGCTCTAGAAGGCAGTGCTCCCACACCTCCTCTTAAAGCACTCTCTCTGCACGCCTCTCTGTTAGCGCCGTGCTTCTGAAGCGCCTTCTGTCGCTGTTGCCGGTCCTTTCCTAGGCTCTTGAACTGGACTTCATTCCATCACTGTTCACTGTGTCGGCACCAGCATTAAAGGGACGTGCTTTTCCCTGAGTCTTCTTTAAGCTTGACTTTTTCAACCCAAAAGCTGAGACAGAAAGCTTGACATTTCTAGGTAGTTCAGATCCTGTCCTTTTTCCTGCCTGCTCCATGTTAGCTCACGCGACTGCCCCGTGGGCGCATCTGCCCTGCTGCGCTGTCTCTCAGCTTTATCTTAGTTCTGCTTTGCTGACCAAGAGGCCCTTCTGTGAGGAGGACACTTTCCTGCTGGCTCGGGGTCCCCCCACGCCTGGCCCAAGACAGGAGCGGCTCGCACACCCCAGGCGGCCCACCCCGCGCCGCACCCTCGGACAGGCCCTGCCTGTAGGTTCCAGCCCCGTTCACGCTGTCAGTGGGTCTGAACTCTGCTCATCCCTCCAGAGACGACAGGCAGACCACGTCTTTGCCTCCAGACCTTGTGAACCCGGGTGCTCCTCAGACCTCTAAACCTCTCGCAGCGTCTGGGGGCCAGGAAGACGCGGCGGCATTCCTCGCGGGCGTCAGGGCGCACACAGGCCCAGCGCCCAGCGCCCTCCCCGCCCTGCCTGGGGCCAGCGAGGGCCCTCAGCCTGGGGCCCACTCACTCACTGACATCCGCCATCACCACCGTGTTGTCCATCGCCACATGCACAGCCAGGGCGCTCCAGGTGTCGAAGACAGCCAGCTTCCTGCCGGGGAGGGAGGACACCCCGATGAGCCTGCCTGGCTCAAGCCTCCTGGCCTCTGCCAGCCGCGGCTGTGCAGGGGAGGTTGCGCAATCAGCCGTTCAGGGGACCACTTCCCAAGCAGGCCAGCACATGGGCAAGAGTCAGACGGCAAGCCCAGGCCTTGCCCAGCCTGAGGCAGCCCGGCCACCCCAATCAGCCCAGCCTGCTCCCCGCAAGACGCTGAGCTGACAGCGCAGCGGGAGGCACTGCGTGGGCGGGCGCCTGTGGCCGAGGAGTCACGGCCTGACGGGAGGGGACTCTGCAGGGGCTCCCAGGACCTAGGTGGGCACCCCTCACTAGAAACAGATTCCGACCCCGAAGACCACTCGGCACAGTGACCTCTGAGGACTCTCCTGAGGGTCCTGAAGAGGCTGAGAGAGTAAGAGGGCCCTCACTCCCTCTAGCAGCAGAGGCCCAGGCGAGTCCGCACATCCCGGGCACGTACTTGAGGACCTGGGCGACGGTGTTGGGCCCGTACCACTGGCCGATAGACTTGCCCTCGCCAACGCCCATTTGTGCTGCAGGAAGCAGAGCTGGTTAGCGACACTAGGCCCCCCGTGTCCCGAAACCCCTCCCCTCCCGGCCGAGAGGTCGTGCGGGCCCTGTGGCCCAGGAACGCTGGCCGGGAAGCCTGCCTCACGAGCTCCTGACTGACGCCAGGATGCGCCACCGCCGCCCGCAAGGACGCCTCTCTCTTCAAGGTGCGCCCCCCTCGGACCCCAACCCTAGCCCCGTCGGGAGCGGACCGAGGTGGCACGCAGCTCGGTGAGCACAGAGCTCCGACCCCTCCACGTGGGTGGAGGAAGGACACGACCAGCTGGCCTACACGGCGGGTGTCGCCGTCGCGGGTGCCGAGGAGCAGCCTGCGCGGCCTGCGGGCTGCTGCTCACCAACGCCAGGCTGGCAGCAGGGAGCTCAGGCAGAGCGCCGCGTGGAGCCCCGCTCTCGCAGCAGAGGCGGCCTCGAGGCCTGCGCCCCGCGCCGCGGCCCCCACCTATCTGGTGGATGGAGTAGCAGCTGTCCTTCCGGTCCAGGAACGCCTGCAGGACGCTGCAGTAGCTGTCTGGCTGCCTCTTCCGCTGCGCCCACCTCCAGTCTACGGGGGGAAGACACGCAAGCTCAGCTTCCCCAAACACAGGCAAGAAGCCGCCATCGCTATAAAGCACTCAAAACATACGCGGTGCCCAAACTTCCTGAGAAACCCCCGAGTGGGAGAACCGAGGGCTTCAGGGGTCAGACACACACATGCCAGCAAACCAGAGCAGACCCGCAGAGATGGGGGGCCGGCTCGGGGGCTTCTTTGGAGCCACAGACGCTCAGAGCGGCTTTGGAGCCACATTCTTTAATCAACGAGAACTTGTAGGCTGTTATAGAGAAAACCCGAAGCCCAGAGAGTGTGATGGCAACGCCCCTCGCCCCCAAGAACGCGCCGGCGCCCGGGAGACTCACCGCGGCCCAGGTGCCGGCACACCAGGGCTTGGGCGAAGATCATCTGTCCACACCTCAGCATGCAGCCCCAGCCCGTGTCCGAGGTGGGGCCAGTGCCCCCTGCCGGGGAGGGTGAGACAGGCGCGCACCGTTAGGCCCAGGCCGGGCCGCGCAGCTCACTGCACTGACTACCCGCCGAGGGACACGCCCTCACTCCCCTCGTCAGGGGCCGATGTGTGACAAGTCTCAGAGAAACAGAGCGTCTGGACACACGCGAAGAGACCTCAGCCTCACGAGTGATGCAGAGTGGGGCGGCATCCCCGCTGTGCGACAGGCCCCGAGGTGGAGGCAGCGGGCGCACAGATACCCAGCGGACAGAGCCTGCCCCGGACGGCGGGCTCAGAGCACCCAACGCCTGCAGGCACAGCCCCGGCAGCACGCGGGTCACCCCACCGCGCACAGCAGTCTCGTGCGGTGGTCAGCGGCACAGACCTCGGCCAGGAGAGCCGCCAAGCACCCCCAACGGCCACTCGCACAGGCTGCCGCCAGCTGCTCTGCCCTGGGGCTCAGATAGCAACGCCTGCCCAGCGGCTCCAGCCCCATCGGGGGCCCAGCAGGAGCGAGAGAGAGCCTGAGGTGTCTGACAAGCCCACCACAGAACGTGGTCCCCGGAAAGGGAGGCGCCGCCGGCTCCCGAGCTCTGGGGACAGACAGCAGCCCCTGAGGAGGGAGCAGATGGAGACCAGCCACCAGGGACACAGGGAGGAGCCCCGCCTCGCCCTTCGGGGCCTACAAACAAGAGCGGGACCCGTGAGGGCAGCTGAGGGGTGCAACCAGGGCTTCCCAGCCCCCCAGCGCCACCACCTCCAACCCGGGCCCAGCACGGAGGGCCAGAGCCTCCAGGAGCAGAGGCGGCCTCGGCACCGAGAGGGGCCACACGCTTCCTGCTGCACTCCGCTCTGCGCTGCCCACGCCAGGCCTGGCTTATCGCCCGGGCCCCAGGCCCTAGGGAGCAAGCGTGGCTCACTGTTGAAAGCATCCCCCGCAAGCGGGCCGAGGCCCTGGGCTGCAGTCGAGCTCTGCAGCCAGCGGGCTGCCTGGGGGCGACACCAGGGACGAGGCCAGGTGCTGGGCTCTGCACTTCCCGCTCGAGCACTCCTGCACCGGGCAGCACTCACCGATGGCCGGGAAGTTCTTTCTGTAGGTAAACCACAGTCTCGACGCCACATCGGCCAAGATCTCGTCCTTTTCTGGAGGAGGGTGAGAGAAGGGACACACACACGGCGGTAAGTGCCCAGACCTTTGTCTCAGGAAGTCATGGGCAACTCACCGCCACACCACGGGGCTGTACCTGTGAGGACACTGTACTTCCTCCCCAGGATCCAGACGGGCTCTGAGGTCTCAGGGAAATCCTCAAACTCAGCAAATCGGAGCGTGTCGTAGGTCAGAGTAGCTATGGAAACCAAAGACACTCTGATGGCCATTTCCCGATTTTATAAACAAGGATCAGAGGTCACGACAGCATCTCCGCACAGAGAGCCCACGTGGAGCTCAGGGCCCCTGCGCGGCCACCACACGGAGAAGGGGGTGCTCGGCGCTGGGCAGCAGAGGCCAGGCACAGGGGGCGGGAGGAGAGGCCCACACACCAGAGGGCCGCCTGCACTGCATGGGGCGCGGGCTTGATCCCCAGGCCAGAAGACCCCCTGGAGAAGGCGTGTCTACCCACTCCAGCGTTCCTGCCTGGAGAGCGCCACGGACACAGGAACCAGGCGGCTATAGTCCACGTGGCCATGAAGAGTCGGACACGACTGAGCAACTAACACTTTAAGCCCCTGTTTAATACTCCAACCGAAGAGACAAATGCAGACGGGCCAGGCCTCCGTCTCTGCACGTGGGGCTGATCTGGCGGCACACAAGGCGGAGCAGCAGCAGTCTGGCCGGGCCACCTGACCCGGCAGGGCGCCACTCCAGGCACCAGCACGGGGCTTGGGGCTGCAGGCACCCTGGAATCTGGGGTGCACCCTCTGCTTCCCACTGAGCTGTGTGTGTGCCGTGTCTGCCTGCGGCTCTCCCACCGCGCGGCTTCAGAGAAGCTGGAGCCTGGCGGACACCCTCCCTCTGCCCTGGGCTCCCGACGCAGCAGCTCAGCCACCGCCCACGGGGCATCCCGGGCACCCTGCTCCCGCCTGCCACCTCACCAGCTCCAACAGCGTCCCCACCCCCTCCACCTGCACCTTCACTCAGCTCTCCAGAAAATCAAAGACATGGAATGAACTTCTCCCACACGTGACTTTATTTTTCAATGACAGCCCTACTTTTTGGTAAACAACACTTTACTAAAGCCAACAATCCAAAGGCCACAGAATGTAAAGCATCAGCTGCAGCCTCGTGCCTCCCTGCAGAAGCCGTCTGTGCCAACTCACCTGCGTTTCTTTGTCCGGAGTTCTGGCACCTCACAGCATCCTGCCTGCACCTCCACCCCAGGAAAGGCAGGCAGAGGGGCACAGGTCCCTGCAGAGCCCTCACAGCTGGCGGAGCCCGGGCAGGCAGCCTCTGGGTGGGCCACGCTCATCGCCCGTCACCCAGAACACGTGAGAGGATCCCCTGCAGCACAGCTGGGACGCAGCCCTGAGCCCTTCCCGAGAAGGGCTCACGAGAGGCCCGCACACAAAGGGCTCCAAGGTCGGAGCCATCACCAACGCCAAGGACAGAGGCACGCGGTCTGCCGGCCCCCCAGCGGCTGCACTGCTGCTCTACCACCCTGCACCCCAGGGCTGCAGAGTGCTCGCAACACCACACGCCCCGGCATCGAGAGGCCCTGTGCTCAGCGCACACCAGGAGCCCCCCCGGCGCTGGGCGCTAGCCCTGCCTCCTGCCCATTGCCCGGAACCCCATGGGCACAGAGGGGCCCTGCGCTTCCACAGCGGCTCGCGAGGGCCCGGGGAAAGGCTGCCTGCTCTGAGGGCCTGCATTGTCCGCACGTCCCCTGCATCCGCCAGGCTGGCTTGCGATCAAGGATTAATAACTCAACCTCCAAGTTTCTCTCAGCCCTTTCCATGTAGGGTTATTTGTTTGTGCACGTGATTATAAAAACCGAGCAGGAATAAGCTACAGTTCTGTCTTCTCAAAGAGAGAACACATCTGTGTCTCTGCCTGTGGAAGCCATCTCCACATCTTCAGAGGGCACAGCCTTCTCAGACCTCAAGGCTTACACACCTGTGGATGCACGCCCGCCAGGATGGCTCCAAGGGTGCAGGGCCAACAGGAGCTGTCTGATCTCAGCCCACAGCACTGCAGGGCAGTGACGCTCACCCTGCAGGCCCAGAGCCCCAGGCGGCCCTGCCTACCAAGCCCTGGAGTGCTCCGAGGAGAAACGCGCACATCAGAGGGCCCTGGGATGCTCCGGAGACACCAGCTTCCAGTGAAATGAGCAAGGAAAGGAGACGCGGCTGCTCTGACGCCGGTGACAGCAGCCGCCCGCAGTGGGCGGGTTCTCACCCAAGAAGGGGCACGCGAGGAAGCAGGCACAGCCCTCAGGGTAAAGCGCCCGACTTTACAGGCCACACAGCCAACTTCAGAGGGAAGGGGAAACACGCGTCCTCCCTGTTAACACGTCACTGAGTCCCCCGCCGTGACTCACATGACAGGCTGGGCAGCCTCGCAGTCTTCACTGCCCGAGGCTCCTGAAGGAACCACGTGGGCAGGAAGCCACCAGGCTGGGCAGCTGGGAGCTGACAGGGGTCCCGCAGCCCACACCACCCACTCCTCCTGGAGGCGGGACCCTTCTGGGCACAGGTCACGGCTCCTGTGACATTGCTCTAGGACACCCCACGCCCAGCTCCCCTCTCTGCACCCTGCAGTCTCAGCCCACGCCCTTCTCCCCTATGCCAGTTAACTCGCTGGCAAAGCAGGAGCCAAAGCGAGAAATGGATCAGCACGTGCAATGAGGCCCTGGTCCTTCCAGGGGGTGCGGGGAGGGCAGCACACCCATCTCCACAGTCTGAGCTGCGACACCCGGGACAACATCCTCCAGAATCAGCCCGGTCACCTAGGCGATCTGACAGCCCTGGCCCCGAGAACAGGCCCGCCCCGGCGCCAGCACAGAGCCCGTGGACCTGCAGCTGCAGCCAGAGGGGCAGAGCCAAGGGCTTCTCAGCCTGGGGGGGCAGAGGCCAGCCCCCTGCCCCCGACAGCCCCCACAAGCCCCTGTCAATCCCTGACCTGAGGCTCGGCCTCTGCAGTGAAGGAAGGACAGATCTCTCCAAATTCCAGTCACTTCTGCTGTTCAACTTTCTATTGAGACCTGACGCTGGAAACAGAACCCACCTGCTGGCCGACACACAGTTCAGTTCTGAGCCTCCGTTTCTTCACCCAGGAGCTAGGGCGAGCGGCCAGCTCTGCCCACAGGATGAGCACGCGGCTGGCGCCAGGGACGCGGGGCCCCAGCCCAGCTCTCAGCCCCTCCCGGCCCCTCCCCGTGAGCGCGGGCCCTGAAGTGAGTCTCCTTCCCTCCGCCGACCCAAACACCACTGCTGTTCGTTTTCAGTACTGATTTCGCCAAAGTATGTTTCCGTGCTTCTGGAGGGCGGAAAACGCTGCAGTGCACAAGGTCAGCATGGGCTCCGACAGAAACCCTGACGCCGCCCCATTCCTGACTGGGCGCCCACAGCCGCTAAGCCTCACGCAGACCGACCCGCAGGGGGAGGCCGTCCTGACTGGCCAGTCCCACCGGCTCAGGACCAGCAGGCTCCCCACTCGGCCCGGAGGGCGCCTCGCCTCAACACAGACCGCAAGGGGAGCCTCGGGGTCCTCGTCTGTGAGGCTCACACGCCTCCTGAGCTGAAGGGAGCCCGGCTTCCCAAAGAACGCCAGGCTCCAGGCGCTCGGGGGAGACTCTGACCTGAGCAAGAGGGCACAGCAGAGGCAAGACACGCGCCGCCCACTCTGAGAAAGAAGGCTTTTAGAAACATCTTTTCCACCCAGTCACCTCTTCCTCCCAAGGGTGTCCCTGATCACACCAGGAAGAGAAAGCAGAAAGTCCACTAAGAGGATGGCAATTCTATTTTTAAATGTTTCAATTTAATGTTATTAACATGACTGAAAAACAGCAAACTGTGCTCAAAAAACTTAACCAGATGACTTAGTCTCAACTGCACAATAACTCAAGCAGAGAAAAGCACAAAAATACACACCACCAGAATTCTGTAGAGCTCAGTGTAACATACCACACTTCAAAGACGTTTTCCCAAAACGTGTATATTTCTGAGAGATTATATTTTATAAATACGTGTTATACTTTGTAAACGTGTTACGTATGCTTTTAGAATAAAACCAAAAGAAGGGTCTTCCCTTCTTTTCTTCCATATGGAAATGCTCATGTTTAAAATAACAAGTTTGCAAGCAGTTAATTCTTTTTCAAATCCCAAATAGTTTATATGAAAATGCCAGCATTGGAAGGACTGATGCTGGAACTCCAATATTTTGGCCACCTGATGCAAAGAGCCGACTCATTAGAAAAGAGCCTGATGCTGGGAAAGATTGAACGCAGGAGGAGAGGGGATGACAGAGGATGAGATGGTTGGATGGCATCACCGACTTGATGGACATGACTTTCAGCAAGCTCCGAGAGTTGCTGATGGGCAGGGAAGCCTGGCTTGATGCAGTCCATGGGGCCACAAAGAGTGGGACACGACTGAGCAACTGAACAACAACAGTTCTCAATGAATAAAGGAAGCAAGGGAAGGAGATCAATGGAAGGGAAGAAAAGCTGGAACTTTAGGGGCACCAGGGCACTGCCCAGGCCACTTTAGTGAACCCACCGGAGAGAACGGACTCCAGGCAGCCCTCAGTGACCCTGACTGCCCTCCTCTTCCCTACATGTTATACCAACACACGGATTTCCACTACACACAAACCCTGCAGCCCGGGAACACCCACAGGACAGGACCGTGGGCATCACCAGCGACTCGAGTTCTGCTTCTTCCATCACCAACCACCTGTCAGACACAGGCAAAGACCAGAGACGAAGCACAAGACGCCGCCTCTGTCCTCAAGTTGCCGACAGCTGCCAAGTTCAGGGCTAACCAGAGCGGGCTGTGAGGACGGGCCTGGGGTCTGCCCTGCCACCCGCAGCCCGGCAGCAGCCCTCCCACTCAGGCCTGTAGAGACCTTGCCCAAACCGGCCCCACACACTTCTACCTCCAGCCCAGGCCTCCGCCCTCAGCTCCGGCCCGCAGAACCGAGGCTCCTTGGATGACACAACACAGACGTCCAGCAGGTGCCTCACTCTCACCCCCTGCAAGACCCACCTCCTAACATCTCCCTACCAAGCGGGGCTCCCCAGGTCTCCCCGCATGCATTTCCCAGCTCAAGCCATAGAACGTGGCACTTCAAACCCTTCTCAATGCGCGGCTGGCCCCTCACACTTCCCACCACCACCGTCCTCCTTGCCCTGACCTGCAGAGGTGCCAGATTTCTCTCCAGGCACCCCTCTCTCTCCAGGTTCGCGCCTGGCTCACTGCAGCGGCCTCCTGACGGGCCTTCTGCTCCTCTGCTGCAGACCAGCCAGTGCAACTCACGTTGCTCCTCCTTGAAAAGGCCCCCAAAGCAGCCCCGTCCCACTCACACACCCACGAGCCAACAAGGCCAACGACCAGACCTTGTCACTGCCCCGCCTGCAGCTCCCTCACCCCGGCCCCTGCGCCCTGGCCACTGGTCACTGCCGGAGCAGGCCACAAGCCCTTCCCCCGGCACTGCTTTTGAGTCCCAGTCAAAACCGGCTGCCTCTGTGGTGAGATCTTTCCAGGCCATCCTGGTGATTCCAGCTCCCTCCTGCTGGGCCCACAGCACTCTCCCATGAGCCACAACGTGGGTGTCACATCTAACATGTCAGTAAGCACACACTTCCTATCTACTTCATTCACGACTGTAGTCCCAAGATGCAGAACAGCGCCGGACACACACCCACACTCAGTAATAAACACAGCTATTGAACAGAGGACTGTAAAAACCACCAGAACTGCATAATGTCTGGCCAGGAAGGCAGAACCTGCAAGGACTCCGGGAATCCAGGGCAGGCTGGACATTAACGATTCCAAAGGACGCACAGCGTCAGGTCAGAAAGAAAACTGACCCACACACTCTAGACGTTCCTGTCAGCATCAGCAGAGGCCTTCACATGACAAAAGCTCTGCTCTGAAGCAGACCAGGGCTCCATGAGGCCGCCACCATGTGGCTGCTCTCAACTTGAACGTGACAGCTTCCACCTTCAAGGTGAATGGCCACCATGAAACCGTGCTTTCCACCCTAGCCGTCTCTCAAGGCATGCTCCTAGTAAGGAAACAATTCTATTCCTTCCCCCATCCAGGGGCGTAGTCCTTTTTGTTTTAAACAGCTTCACAACACGTCTGGTTAACATCACATTTTGGGAATCATGGCTACCAACTCCTTCTACTACCTAACACGTTGAACTAACAAGATGCCACAAATCACTGAAATATTGGCCGTAAACCTTTATGTCACAGCTTCCAAACTGAGAGTCCAGTAAATGCCCACTGCAGCTGCTGTCCAGGATGAGAAAAATTAAGCAAAAGCAATGTCATCCAGGATGACAGGGGAATTAAGCCAGAGGAGAGTCTGTACCGTTGGGAGAGTTCTTAACACAGATCACTTCCTACAGATTTTATAAAAGGAGTAACCCTGCTGTGGGATGGGAAAAGAAGGCCTTTCAAGGTGTAAGAATGCTTTCAAGGATACTGGACAAAGATCCCCGACAGCGTGCCAGCAAAACTTAAAGAAGTGTCCCCTCCGCAGCAGAAACACAATGAAAACAGACGGAAACAGCACACACAGATACACACAGATACCCAGATGCGCGCACACCCTCCCAACCCAGTCCCCACACACTCTGCATTGCTGTTAAGCTCCCAAGAAGTCGAGACACGATGAGGCGGAGTCAGTCAGTCCTTTCAATCCCGGGGAACGCTGGGATCGTTTATTGGTTACTGAATTTGAAGAAGAAAACGTGCGTGCGTTCTGAGTACTCAAGTATGCCGCTCGCCTGCAGCCTACCCACGTTAACTTTGGGAGAGTCGAAGTTTCCCCTTCTTAACTCCGGGCGCGGAGCGGGGGGACAAAAGCTTCCCGCCGCCGCGTCAGAGACCGCCTTCGCCTGCCCCGGCGCCGCGCCCGGCGCCCCCGCCCGCGCCCCGCGCCGCCCCTGCTCGTCTCGGCCGCCGTCGGGCCCCGGGAGCGGCCGCCGGGGGCGCCAGACACGCCGACCCTGAGCGGGCTGTCAGCGCCTCGCCGGCCGCCCGCGCCCCGCGCCGCCTCAGGGCCGCGCCGCGCCCGGCGCCGCGCCCGCGAGGCCCCAGCCCCGGCGCCGGCGCGCAGCGGCTCGGCGAGGGCCTCCGCGGCGGACCCGCGCCCCGCCGGCCCTCACCTGCGTCCATCTTCGCTCCAGGGCCGCCGACTGAGCGCGGCGTCGCTCCGACGGCTCCGCAGCGCGACGCGACGGGCCGCCGCCCGGGCCAATCCGGGCGCGCGGCGCGGGCGCGGGCGGGGCCGGAAGTGAGGGAGGGAGTGCGCGGCCGCGGCGCCGCCGCCATCTTGGCGTACGGCGCGCCCGGCGTGGCGGCCCGGCCCGCGCTCGCGGCCTCCCGGCGGCCCGCGTCGCGCCCCCGGGGATCCCCGCGGCGAGCCCCCGCGGCCGCGGAGGCCGGCGCCGGAGAGCCGCAGGGCGCCGGAGCGGGCGGTGGGCCGGCGGCGCGCGCGCGCCCTCCGGGGCGGCCATCTTGCCGTACGGACGCGCCCCGGGCGCCATGTCGCCGGCGGGCTCCGCGGGCCCCGGGCGCCCCCGCCCACCCCCGGCCCCCGCGCGTCTCGGGCGGCGCCCCTCCCGGCGCCGGGGCCCGCGGGCGCGCCGAGAGCCGGGCCGGGCGGCCGGGCGGCGGGCGGCCGGGCGCCGCCATCTTGCCGTACGGCGGGGGCCGCGGGGCCGGCTCCCACGTCCCGCAGCCGTGTCGCCGCGCGCCCTCCCCTCGGGGCGGTCCCGCTCGGGGCTCGGCGCGGCTAGACGAGGGCCGGAGCCTGGCGGCGGCCTGAGGCCCGAGATGGTGATCTGCTGCGCGGCCGCGAACTGCTCCAACCGGCAGGGCAAGGGGGAGAAGCGCGCCGTCTCTTTCCACAGGTAAGCGGGCTCCGCCCGCCGCCGCCGGCCCGCCGCCCGCGCGGCCCGCCGGCCACGCCCCCGCCCGGCCCGACCCGGCCCGGCCCTGCGGGGCGCGCGGGCGGCGCGGCCCGGCCGGACGCTGGGGCGCTCGGGGCACCGGCACCGCGAGTGAGTCAGCGCGGCGCTGTGTGACCTTGGCCCGCCGGCGTCTCTGGGCCGGGCTCCTCGGGCCACCGCGGTCCCTGGAGCCCGCGACCCTCGGCCGGTCGTAGGCCGCCGGGTGCCCTGAGCTGCCGGGGCTAGGGCTGCCGCCGCCGAGGCTCCGGAGACGGGGCGCGCGGGGACGCGCTTCCTCGGCGCGGCCGTCCTCTAGCGCCCGCGGTCACTTTGCTGCCGTTTCCGTCGCGGGGAGCCCGCCTGGACCTCTGGATCGGGACGAGGCCGAGCGAACGCACCCCGCGCCCCGGGGACTGACGCGCGCCCGGCCTCTGTGTCCTGGGGGCCCTCCGGACGGCCCCGGGTCCCCAGGGGCGCCCGGCCGCGTGCTGCCGGCCCGGCCCGCCCCCGCCGGGGCGCCGCTGCGAGTCGTGGCGCCGCGGAGGGTGGCCCGGGACGTGGTGGGAGTCGGCCTTCTCTCTGGCCTGGCGCGCTCCAGGAAGGCGCTGGGACTCAGCCCTTTTCAAAAGCGAGTGGTTTTCTGCGACCTCCCGCCTGCAGTATCAGAACGTGAGCAGAAGAACCTCTGCCCGAACAGCCTCTCGCCGTAGACTTCTCTTTGCTGTTTCAGGGGGATGTTTAAGTTTCCAATACCTGCACGAAGGCTCTTTAGAGTCTCACTGGAAGTTGAAGTTGGTTAGCGCTAAGTCTCAAATCGTCACAGTCTGTGAAGATATAATAGGTTATTGCAGATGTCAGCTCCCTGGCTTCTCACTTTCCCTCCGGAGCCAGGAGTTTTCTCACCTGGAAACTGAGGGTGGGCGAGAGTCTTAGGGTAATGGGCTCCCAAAGCAATGAGGAAATTTAGAAGGTCGGAGTGGTTGGGACTTGCTGAGGAGTTGATATTCCAGCAGCCCACCCCCCACTCGCCGCCGGGCCAGGTGCCGCAGCGCTCAGGTGGGTTAGATGGCCTCAGGTGTGGCGAACAGCCGTCCAGAGTGGCCGCACCATCCCCACACTTGAAGGTGCAGTTTCACTAGAGTTTTCTAAATAGAGATCTTGCCTGAATGAAGATAAAGTTTATTAAGTATCTTACTCAGTATCTTCCGGGGTCTGGTTGCTTTTTAAAGGGAGTGGTCTTACTCCTGGTAGTGGACGTCTGTTGGGAGCGCAGCGCTCCGCTCCCTCTTAGGGCTGTCTCACACCCTCGGCTCGGTGAGCGGCAGCTGGAGCGCCTTGGGGTGGAGTGCTCTCCTGGCCTCTTGCCCCCATCTCTGTTGGCTGACACCGGACCTGGCTTCTAAATGTCGGGGGGTGGTGCCCATGGGCAGCCATCCTTCCTCCTCTTGGCATGCAGAGTCCTGCATCCCAGCTCACCGGGAGGGCTGGCCTGCTGCGAGCTTCTAGGAAGACTTCCGGGAGCCTTCCTGCTGTCGCGATGCCTCCGGCTCTGTCTCTCCGAGCACTCTGTGCCCTTGCAGGTTACTTACCACAGCCTAGGAGGAGGTATTTGCCTTCACCTCTGATTTGCCCCATGGGCTCTAGCTTCTTAAGGGCAGGCAGTGTGAGTCTCATCTTTCTGCTCCACTAGTAAGTTGCAAGTACAAGGTGTTCCTTAGATCTTTGCTAAGTTTGTAAATGGGAAAGTCAATACAGGTCTGGGTATTTGTAAAAACTGTTATTCTCCTGTTATAGTTGATAGTATTAGGGGAGGCATTTTAATTATTATTTTTGTAATTTGTTGTTTGTTCTGCAGATTCCCCTAAAAGACTCAAAGCGGCTGATGCAGTGGTTGAAGGCTGTTCAGAGGGATAACTGGACCCCCACTAAGTACTCTTTCCTCTGCAGTGAGCACTTCACCAAAGACAGCTTCTCCAAGAGACTGGAGGACCAGCACCGCCTGCTCAAGCCTACGGCCGTACCGTCCATCTTCCACCTGGCGGAGAAGAAAAGGGGGCTGGAGGCCATGGCCGCCCCCGGAGGAGGGACACCGGGAAGGCCTCGGCGGGCCTGAGGGCACAGGCGAGTGACACCGCGGACGGGAAGGCAGCTGCAGGGTCACCATTGGCCTCAAGCGCAAGCCCGATGGCCAAGCCGGAGCCCCGCAAGCTGAAGCGGGCCACGCCGCAGGGCCGCACCGCGGCCAGGGCCGCCCGGGAGAGCGCTGGTCAGGAGTGGGCGCGGCAGCCTCCGGGAAGGCCATGCGGAGGACAGTCTGGCCTCCGCCGCCACCTCTGGCGGCCAGGGGAGAAGCCGGCACAGGGGCCGTGGTTGCTGGCGGCGAGGGCACCACCCCTGCCGACGGTGGCCTGGTGGACAGGAGCGGCGTTTCCGCGGATGACTTCACGCCCCCGGGCTCCGGGGCCTGCAAGTTCATCGGCTCACTTCACTCCTATAGCTTCTCCTCCAAGCATGCCCGAGAGAGGCCGGCCGTCCCCCGGGAGCCCGTGGAGCGGAAGCGGCTGAGGAGAGATGCCGAGCCTGGCTGCAGCGGGAGCAGCCCTGGGCCCGAGAAGGGGCCGGCGCAGAGCCCTCCGCGTGCCTGCCCCTCAGCGAGCTCGTCGCTCACGGCCACGCCCGCAGAAGCCAGCCCAGGGTGCCTCGGCGCCTCCCACCGATGTGACCCCGAAGCCGGCGGCCGAGGCCGTCCAGAGCGAGCACAGCGACGCCAGCCCCATGTCCATCAACGAGGTCATCCTGTCGGCATCGGGCGCCTGCAGGCTCATCGACTCGCTGCACTCCTACTGCTTCTCCTCCCGCCAGAGCAAGAGCCAAGTGTGCTGCCTGCGCGAGCAGGTGGAGAAGAAGAACGGCGAGCTGCGGACCCTGCGCCAGAGGGTCAGCCGCTCGGACAGCCAGGTGCGCGAGCTGCGCCAGAAGCTGGACCAGCTGCGGAGGCTGAGCCTGCCTCACCTGAGCAGCCTGCTGCCCCCCGGCCGCGGTCAGTACCCGAGCCCCGGCCCCCGGCCCAGGCCCCCGTGCGCTGTCCCCAGACCCCTCCGCAGGAATGGGAGCCGGGTGGCAGCTGTAGCTGAGGGCTTTAGGCAGCGCAGAAGGAGGCGCGCGGAGCCCCAGGACCGCCGGGAGGGGCCTGGCCAGGGGAGGCCCTTCCAGTGCACACGGCCGGCAGAGTCCTGGGGGATTAGGTCTGAGTGTAAGTTAAGACAGAACTTAACCTGCTAGAGAGAGAAGAGAGTCTGAGTCAGAAGGAGGTCCATCTATACAGACAGGATTTTATCACTTATGTTTCTGTTTTCTCTCCTAGTTTACTGTTTGTTTCTTGGAAAATTTGTTCTGAGGATAGTCTCTTGCCCGTTAAGTGTATGAAGGTGGAAACCATTTTCCTCCCACGTTGTGCGTTTAGTCTGAATCCGCGTTTGTCTTCCAGGTTGTAGTTAATTGCAGGTGAGGAAAGGCTGGCGTGTGACACAGGGTCTTCATGGTTTCCTGGACTAACCACCCCCCCCAGATCAACAACCAAAAATGAGCAAAACCCAAACCCATCCTGAGGTACTGGCCAGAGTCGCACACTGCACTCTCTCCCAGTGTTTCGAAGCGGTTTTGTAGTCTCTTGTGCCTAGTGACTGCTTTCTGGCACTTTTTCTGCTCTTGGTCAAACGGCCCTAAGCAGTATCACTGTAGCAGTTCTTCTCATGCTGCCTGCACTGATGAGGTCTGCGCTGTTCTTTCTCCTTCATTCGCCCTCATTGCTCTGTGCCCTCTTCCGTTCGTGGCTTTTCTGCCCCGGAGGGTGGTGCTGGCTGTTGAGACAGCGCCTGTTTCCCGATCCTGCAGGTGAGGCTGGCCCCTTCTGTCGCTTGGGCTCTGCGCCACACACCTACCTCCCGCTGCTTCCTGGGCAGTTGGTTTCTACAGCATTTGTAATTTTAGCCTTGACTCCCTCTTTAACCTGCGTTATTTAGGTGCCATGGTTTCTCGCTTGCATAGCGGAGGCGGGCGGGCGGGGGGGGCGGGTGGGGGGATGGGGAGGACTGATTTGTGCTTTATTGTTCAGGCCCAGTGCTTTGGCAACCTTAGAGAATCTTCTGAGGTTTCACGGAGGCCCAGTACAGTCTGTGTGTGACCGCCTCCCCCATAGGGAGAAGAACTTGTACTCTCCCCAGGCTGGTTACATTGTTCTTGTCAGCGCTGGATCTAGCTTATTTCATTGGTCAGCTGATCTGTTTCCTAACTTATTGTATCCACTGCTCTGGGTTTCTGAGAAGGTAGGTAGGTCTCTCACTTGCTGCTCCTTAAAAGTCTTTGCAGTTTCACCTGCATTTATTAGACGTGTGAGTGTGCCTGATGTTATCAAACAGAAAAGCCAGGTTTGTCCCATTTAAAGTTTTATTTATCTCATTTTCAAACTTTTTCTATGCCTTTCAGTTCAGTTCAGCTGCTCAGTCATGTCTCTTTGCGACCCCATGAATCGCAGCATGCCAGGCCTCCCTGTCCATCACCAACTCCCAGAGTTCACTCAGACTCACGTCCATCGAGTCCGTGATGCCATCCAGCCATCTCATCCTCAGTCGTCCCCTTCTCCTCCTGCCCCCAATCCCTCCCAGCATCACAGTCTTTACCAATGAGTCAGCTCTTGGCATGAGGTGGCCAAAGTACTGCAGGTTCAGCCTTAGCATCATTCCTTCCAAAGAAATCCCAGAGCTAATCTCCATCAGAATGGATTGGTTGGATCTCCTTGCAGTCCAAGGGACTCTCAGGAGTCTTCTCCAACACCACGGTTCAAAAGCATCAATTCTTCAGTGCTCAGCCTTCTTCACAGTCCAGCTCTCACATCCATACATGACCACAGGAAAAACCATAGCCTTGACTAGACGGACCTTAGTCAGCAAAGTAATGTCTCTGCTTTTGAATATGCTATCTAGGTTGGTCATAACTTTTCTTCTAAGGAGCAAGCATCTTTTAACTTCATGGCTACAGTCACTATCTGCAGTGATTTTGGAGCCCAAAAATAAAGTCTGACACTGTTTCCACTGTTTTCTCATGAAGTGATGGGACCGGATGCCATGATCTTCGTTTTCTGAATGTTGAGCTTTAAGCCAACTTTTTCACTCTCCTCTTTCACTTCCATCAAGAGGCTTTTAGCTCCTCTTCACTTTCTGCCATAAGGGTGGTGTCATCTGCATATGTGAGGTTATTGATATTTCTCCCGGCAATCTTGATTCCAGCTTGTGTTTCTTCCAGTCCAGCGTTTCTCATGATGGACTCTGCATAGAAGTTAAATAAGCAGGGTGACAACATACAGCCTTGACGTGCTCCTTTTCCTATTTGGAACCAGTCTGTGCCTTTATTTGTAGCTATGCTTTAACTCAACCTCAGAGCCAGTTTACATAGTAACTTAATACACTTACAACTGGGATGGTTGGTAAATTGAAACTTGGGCCTTTAGTCTGTTAGGCTTTCCCCGCTGGGGTGACTGCCAGTGCTCGTCCTGTCTTTTCTGTAACTGCTTGAGTGAGTCGGCCCCCAGCCGCCCTCCTGCCCAGGTGTTGTCTTGTCTGATCTGCGTGCCGTGTCCCCGGGTCCCCATCACCCCTGTAGCTAGATGCGTGTGTGCGCCATGCTGGCTGCTTTGCCTACCATACATTGCTAGCGATTTTGCCCTTTTGGGGGAAACAGCTAGTGATCTGAGGGGGAGCTCCGTGACAGTGACATTTTAAGAGGAGTCGAGTTTGAGACACCCCTCAGGTCTGGAGCCAGAGAGCCAGCACCCAGCCGCTTAAAGTGGCACCCGTGTCTGCAGCGTCAGGGAAGGGGTTGCAGGAAGGGGATGCCCAGCTGGGCTGCAGCAGCTCCAACCCGAGTGGAGGAGAGATGGCTGCCTCTGCCACATGGCGCCACTGGCGACCAGTCTCCTTGGACTGGTGTGGACAGAGCTGGGTGGGGACCTAGTGAAGGGAGGAGGCCACAGAGGGTGGCCAGGGACCAAGCTCTAAGAGGGTTAGCTGTGAGGGGCCTGGGGAAAGTGGGCAGCAGCTGGGAGGGAGCGTGGCTCCACAGGGAAGTTTTGAGGAAGAACCTTGAGGACTGAGAAGAACAGGCTGGGCCTGAGGGAGGGCCTGCAGGAGGCACTGGAGGAGGGGGCCCTCGGGAGTGGGGGAAGCACCAGGGAGGGGAGCATCGTGTGGAGGGGTCTGGGGAGGGGAGCACCAGAGGGGGGGCCCCAGGGAGAGGAGCATCAGAGAGGGGGAGGGCTCTGAGGAGGGGAGCACCAGGGGGGAGGGGAGCACCAGGGGGAGGGGGAGCACGGGGGAGGAGAGGGGACCCGGGAAGGGGAGCAGGTGCCCCGAGTCCCCGCCTGCAAGCTCCCCTTCTCATCCTGCAGAGCGGCTGCTCTCTCGCCTGTTCATCAGTGCAGGGCTCTCCAGGGTTTTGCAGGGACTCTGTGTTGAGGGGCCGCGCATGTGTGTCCAGCCCTCCATCCCCAGCCAGGCCCCTCTTTCGGGCAGAGCAGCCACGGCAGCCGGGCCCCTGGGCTGCACCGCCTGGCTCGGGAAGCGCGCCCCCACAAGCTGCTGTTGAGCGCCGTTTCCACAGAACGGGCACTCTCGCCGAGCCCAGGCTCGCTCCGGGTGTGCGGCTGCACCAGGCACGCTGCAGGCATTTCTGTGGCCCAGCAAGGGTGAGCGTTTTCATGCCTCGTCCCGTCGCTGCCCGGCCCTGGCCACGCTGTTCCCACCATGCTCACTGCCCTGTGAGTGCCCCACGGACAAGGATGTCCACTGCTGAATGTGATTCAGCTGTGCCCCAGGTCGGTAATTTAGTACTTGCCTCAAATATATCTGAGTTTGTTTCCTATTCTTTTATTCCTTATACGTTCAATTCTTGAATTAATTTCGAGTTTTAGAAGCTTTTATTGTGGACATCTTGGACATTGACAGATGAAACAGAAAAGCACAGTAACCCCGCTGAACCAGCTTCCCAGCCCAGCTTCCACGTTCTACCTCCCTGCCTTCCATTGATATGTTCTAATGAGTGAAAGTCGCTCAGTCGTGTCTCTTTGCGACCACATGGACTGTACAGTCCTTGGAATTCTCCAGGCCAGAATACTGGAGTGGGCAGCCTTTCCCTTCTCCAGGGGATCATCCCAACCCAGGTATCGAACCCAGGTCTCCTGCATTGCAGGTAGATTCTTTACCAGCTGAGACACCAGGGAAGCCCTATTTTCTAATAGTTTGGGTTTTTCTTTTAAGGAACGTTTTACAACATTAACGGAGAACACAGGAATCCCCCTCCCCGCTATTTCCTGCTGCTGGCACCTCACACTCCCACTCGTACTAGAGGCTCAGTCTTCCTGGCAATGAGCCCATGCTCTGCTATGTTGCTGGGGACCAAGTCCCAGAGGCCACGTTTAGGGTCACTGTCTTATATTTGAGGAGTTTTTTTACCCACTGACAAACTTGTTAACAAAAAAGAATATCTTTCAAAGATACAAATCTCAAGAGGATCTTAAGACCAACTCTGTAGAAGAAAACAAAATATTGGATGGATAGAAATTTTGGAATTTTGGTCCATTGAAGGTGAATCTGCTCCACAAAAACACAGTGGGGAAGAGACAGAAAGGAATCTTAAGTGAATGCAAATGCAGGAGCCCCCAGCCCCGCCCTGGTGAGGGCCTAGTGGACGGTGGCGGTTCACTGCAGGCCGCTCTGCTGGGGTCCGGGCACACCCCGGGGCTGCCTGGCCCGCGGTGTGCCTTCCGCTTGGAGTTTGACAAATGCATAAGCCACGTGTCGGTGCAGATTCCAGTCGCTGTCCTGAAGCTCTGCCTGCCGTTCCTGCCGCGCCTCCCAGCCCCTGCAGCCGCTGATCTTGGCCTCTTGAGGAGGGTCCCGAGACTGGGAGGGGGCGGACGCTGTGAACTCGGCTCGCAGCCTCTTCAGGTCGGCCTCCTGCCCTCAGCAGTGAGTGTGCAGAGAGCTCCTCTGTCTCTCTTTATGGCCTGGGAGTGCGTTTCCTTTTTATCATTGTTGTGCCTTTTTTATATTGAGTTAAAATACAAACAACAAATATTTACCAGAGCAGTCTCTGAGCCTTCAGTGCAGCGGCGTCAAACCCTTGCACGCCGCTGTCCGGCTGCCACGCCCGGCCGTCCTGCCACTCAGCGCAGGTCTGAGACTGTCCTGTGAGTGACTGTCCTCCCCGCACCCAGACGCCGGCAGCCACCGTTCTGCTGTCTCTGTAATTTTGACTCGTGTACGTGAAATCACACAGTATTTGTCCATCGGTGATTGGCCTGATGTCCACAAAGTATGTCCATGTTATAGCATATTACAGGATTTTCTTCTTTGAAGGCTAAGTAACATTCCACTGTATGGATGGACCACATTTTGTTTATCCAGTCATCCTACAGTGGACATTTGGGTTATATTAATTGATTTTAGACTGCTGAACCAGGCTTGCATACTGGAATAAACCCAAGTGATCGTGATATATATATATTTTTTATGTTAGATTGTATTTGCTTATGTTGAATTTTGCATCTGTGTTGATGAAAGAGATCCGTAGTTCTACTTTCTTTTAATAGCTTTGTCTCATTCTGACAATAGAGTGATTCTTCCTTCATAGATGGATTTAGAAGGCATTCCCTCTGCTTCTTCCTTCCAGAAGAGATTGTAAAGAATAGGTAAAATCTTCCTTAAACGTTCGATAGAGCTCACTGATCTTCTAGAAGGCCGTCTGGGACTGACGGTTTCTGCGGGTCATCGGTCCGTTTTCTCTGATAGGATGGATATAGGCAGACTCAGATCATCTCTCCCTGTATAAATTTTGGTAGTACTGTCTTTGAAGAAATTGATCGATTTTACCTAAATAATCAGATTTGTAGGCATAAAGTTGTTCATAGTCTCCTTTGAACAGTTTAGCGTCTGTGGGGTTTCCGTGGATGCTCCTCCTCTGTTTATGATCTTGGTGATTCCCGTCTTTTTCCCTAGTCAGCTAAGCGGGAGTGTCACAGTTTTGTTGATCTTTTGAAAAAGCCAACTGTTCGTTGACTTGTATTTTCCTGTTTTCAGTTTCACTGGTTTCTGCTCTTTTTTTTTTTTTCCTTTTCTTCTGCTTGGTTTCAACTTAGCTTCTTTTCCTTTTCTGTTTTCCTAAGGTGGAAACTTAGATTATTAATTTCAGTTATTTCTCTTTTCCTAATATACGCATTCGGATTTTATTGACGACTTTATTTTCCTGTTTTCAGTTTCATTGGCTTCTATTCTGATTCCCCCTCCTTTTCTTCTGCTTGCTTTCGGCTTAACTGCTTTTCCGTCTGTACTTCACTTCTCATGTTTCTTCTTTTCTGATACGTGCGTCCAGCACCGTGCATCTCTTTCTAACCATTGCTTCTGCTGCGTGCCGCAGGTTTTGGTGAGCTGTAGCTTGCAGTTTCATTCCCTTTCCCTGTAAGCGTCCTCCTGTCTCTTTTGAGGCTCCTCGTGGAGCCACTTGATGCTTGGAAGTGCCTTCTTTGCCTCCAGCTGTCTGGGGGCATCCCAGTTCTCTGGCTGTTCCTAGCCTCCAGCTCGGCTCCGCTGTGGTCTGAGAGCGGCCTTTGCGTGAGCTGGGTTCTGTGCGTGTGTTGGGTGTGCTCTGCGGTCCCAGCATGTGGCCTGTGGTGCTGAATGTTTCTTATGAGCCTGCGCTTGAGCATAATGCATGTTCTACTGATGTTGACTGAAGTAGCGGTTAGTCAGGGTTCTTTTGCGAAACAGAACCAGTAGGATGTGTGAGTATACGGAAATGTTTTACAGGAATGGTCTCCCACAATTACAGATGGCAAGCTGGAGAACCCGAAGGGCTGGTGGGGTGATTCGCCCCTTGCTCCAAGGCCTGGGAGAGGGTGGGGAAGTCCTGGTCCACCTGGAGGCCCCGGTGCAAGTAAACCGAGTCGGCCCCCCTCCACCACTCTGCCCGGTGAGGCCCTCAGTGCCCCCCGTGTGCGAGGGCCACAGGCTTACGGTGCCCGGTTCAGATGCTGACTTGCTCCTGGAAGCCCCTCACAAACACCCCATGAAACGGCGTCCCACTGGCTGGTTCAGCAGCCCCGTAGCCCAGCCAAGCTGACGCCTGAAATCAGCCGGCGTAGTGGTCCGTGACTGGGGAGCTCGTGTGTGCCCCTGCTGGCGGCCGCCTACGGACCTGCCCGTGGCTTGCGGTGTGCTGGGGCCTCCCACTGTCGCTGTGGATTTGTGCGTTGCTCCTTGCGGTCCTGCTCGCCCTTGTGTCTTGTTCTGATGCTGTGTGGTTAGGTGTGTAAGCACTGAGGAGTTTTACATCTTCTTGGAGAACTGACCCCTAGTCTGTTATGCAGTGACGCTGTTCTGCTCCCCCGCCGACGTCGCCCGCCCTGGGGTCTGCTTTCCAGCGGCTCTGGCTGTCTGGCTCCTGCTGGCATGGGGCGGCTTCCTGTCCCCCTTTGCGTGCGGTCTGTCTCCGTGTGCGAGGGCCTCTCGGCAGCGCGCATCGGCTCGTCGTCTGCGGTCTGCTGCAGCGGTCCCCGTCTCTGGTGGGCCGTCTTGGCCACTCGAGCGTCTGCCTTCCCTGGGTCCCTCTGTTCCGTCTGTGACTGCTTGCCGTTGGCTTCTTCGGCTTTGCTCCTCCTTTCAGCCTTCTTGGGTTTCATCTGAGAATTTCACTTGATTTCTCTCCTTTCTTAGCGTGTCACTTCCGCTTCTTTTCAGTAGTTGTCCACAGTCCCACAGTGTCCATTTACAGCTCACCTGTGTCCACTTCAAACAGCTGCGCCGCTTCACGGCTGTGCGGGCGCCCTAACAGAGGGCCCCAGCTCCCCCCTCTCATCCCTGAGGAGCTGCGGTTTCTCCCACTTAACGCTGTCCTCGCCCTGTTACTGCCAAAGACTTGGACAAACCTCTGTCCACTGTGTCAGTTGGGAAAGAGAAGCATCCTATTGCTGCCTTCATCCATCCCTTGTCCAGCGCTCTCTTCTTTGTTTAGATCCAGGTCTTCTGGCCTGCGCCGTGCCCCTTCCCTCTGCAGAGCTGCTACCTGCTCATGCACGGCCTGCTGCTGGCAGTAAATCTTCTCAGTCTCCCCTTTACTTTTGGGGTATCAAGTTCCTGAATGCAGGCCTCTACCCTTGTCCTGCTTGCATGTCTTCTAAGGCGCAATTTGTTGTGATTCTCGGCGTTCTTGCTTTGGAGATGAGGTTCCCCCTCTGGCCTCCCTCAAGGTCCTCCTGTCTCAGGCCCTCTGCAGTTGGGGTGTGATGCGCCGAGATGCAGATGATGTGGTATTTGCGGTACTCGGTGTTCTCCGAGTTTTCTGGATCTGCAGTTTGATGTTTATTGTTAACTTTGAAAAATTCTCAGCTGTTTTTCCTTCACATATTTCTTTCTATTCTTTCTCCCTTCTCATCTGTATGTATCACTTTTTATTGTCACGAATTTCCCTGATACTCTGTTCTCTTTTTTTTCTCTCTGCATTTCAGTAGGGGAAGTTCTTATGGATAGATACTCCCAGGCCCTCTTTCCTCAGCCCTGCTGTTGGTGGTTTTCATTCTTTGTCCACTTCCCCTCTCTCTTCTTACGTTACGTGTCTATTCTTATACTTCATCTGCTTTTCCCATTAGAATATTAATCAATTACTTCAGCTCCAACTCTGAGAATTCCAGAATTTCTGCTCTGCATCTTCAGACTGTTCTTTCTTCCCTTTTAGCCTGCCCTATAGTTTTGTAGAAAGGCAGACGTGGTGTCAATCATGGAACTTGGGGCAGGCAGGTGCGTGGCGTGGCACGTGGTGCCCTGACTGGGGCGGGCCCCCGCTACCTCCTGCAGCTGCGCATGTCGGTTCTTCGGGTTCTTCTCTCGTCCTTATTTGCTGCCTCCTCCTCGACTCTGGGTTTCTCTGAAGACTTTTCGTAGAGTCTGCACCTTGGGGCGTTTTCCCCTGGAATCCTGTTGTTATGCTGGAGCCCTGAGGAGTGGTCTGGGCGAGGGGAAGCCTTTGTAATCTGATTAAGTTCCAGCCTTTTAGTGGCTGGTGTTCCCGGGTTGTGACTTTCACAGGTGTTTCTTCCCTTCCTCTCCGCTCCTTGGGTGAGACCAGGGGCCAGGGCGGGGAAGGGCCTCCCCCACCCCGTGAGATGATCTGGGAGGCCTTCTCTCCACAGCACAGGCCTTTGCTTTGGAGAAGGTTCAGGGCTTGCAGCCAGGGGCTCTGGTGATCTTTTCCTTTCTTTGCTTTGCTTTCTCTGGTGAGAACCAGGCGGTTCCTGGAAGTGAACCCCAGGACGCTGTGGGGCCCCTGGGAGGCGCTCACTCACACCCGCGTGCACTCGGCCTGGAGTCCCGTGCAGGCTGCCTCTGGGGTTCCCACTGGCCTGCCGGCCCCAAGAGTTTCTGCTCCGGGTGAGCAGACGTCAGTGGTCCTCTCCACAGGTTTCTCCAGCTCTGGGGGAGACATCTGACCAGGTTTCTCTGATGAACCCAAGGAAAGTCACTGATGGGCAGTGCCGTGAGTTTCTCGCAGAGACAGGAGCTGTGACTTCTAAGCTCTTTGTTAGAGTCGAAGGTGGGTCCCCTCCTCTGTGTTATTTGGTTCTTGCTGACGGGCAGGAATACTGCCGGTTTTACTAACAGCCACCTTGACAGATTCTCTTATGAGTTCTAATAGTTTTGACTAGATAACCAACGATAACATTTACCTGCAAGTAGTAATAATTTCGCCCCTTTTTATTATGTCTCCTGTATTTTATGGAAGTGAAGTGAAGTAGCTCAGTCGTGTCCGACTCTTTGCAACCCCATGGACTGTAGACTACCAGGCTCCTCTGTCCATGGGATTTTCCAGGCAGTAGTCCTGGAGTGGCTTGCCATTTCCTTCTCCAGGGGATCTTCCCAACCCAGGGATCGAACCCAGGTCTCCCGCATTGTAGACAGACGCTTTACCCTCTGAGGATATGCTCTGTTTCCCGACATATCCTGTGTTCCCACGTGTGCATGGGGGCCTTTCCATCTCCTGGGTGGTGAAGCGGGGCCTCGCCCTCATTCCAAAGCAGCAGCTTCCCCTGGGTGCCTGCCCAGGGGGAGCCAGCCAGACCATCTGTGCTGCATAGGGCCCTCCACCTGGCACAGCCAGCGCTGCCGGGCCGCCACGGCTCTCCACCCTGCCTGTGCCCTGGCAGAGACACTGGAGTCTGGCAAGGCGATAGTGGGGTGGGCAGTGCCTCCACGGCGTCTGTCCTGAGGTCCCAGTGGACAGATCTGCTTGTCTCCTGCCCTGGGGGCCATGGGCCTCTGCTGACACGTGCGCCAGGAGTTTCCAGAGTGTGTGTTCCAGAAGCAGCTTTCCTGCACACTGGCTGCACGAGCCAGCCTTGCTGCACGGGCCTGTGCCCGCTGGCCAGCAGTGCCAGTCAGAGGGGCAGATCCACTCCCCAGTCTGCCCCGGCAGCTGGCCCCTCTGGCCTGGCTGACTCTCATGAGTTCGCCTCGGCCTCCACAGCTCCTCCCAGCTCGGCGGTTTGGCTGTCTCAGGTCCCCCTTTGCTCCACTTTGTCCTGAGGCGGCCCGTGTTGTGGAACTACAGTTCCCAGCATGCCTCCTGCCGGCTTGGCAGCCGCTTCCTGTGAGCTGCTGGTGGCCAGGTGCACTGCTTCCCGTGTGTTGGCAGAAAACAACCTTGAAGAACCTTGGCGGCGCCTGGAGTGTGGAAAGCTTAGGGATGGGTAAGCCTGCGCTCACTGTCCTAGGTCCAAAGATGAAGATTTAAAGTTCTTGGAGAAAATTTAAATGTCTGTTCCTGCATATTGGTTGAGATTTTAATGAAAGAAGAGTGAAACTAGGGAAGCAATGCATAGAGGCCTGTCTGATTTGCCTGAAGAGGTTGGAATGGCAAGTAGGCCAGATGCCTGTTTGTCATACTTTCCCTTTGTTTGACTTGATTTGTCTGATTTTCGTTTCTCTAGCAAAGTGTGATTTACATAGAGCAGAATGCACAGATCTTCAGGGTGTCGCTGGATGGCGCTGGCATGTGTGTGGGCTCAGGTCGCGGGACACTCGGCCTTTAGAAGCCTCCCGTTGGTCTTCCTGTCCTGCAGCACTTGAGTGAAAACGCGGAACGGGCCCGTGGCCAAGAGCCGGCCACGATTCCCGGGGGGCAGAGCAGGCTGCAGCCTGCGGGACCTGCCCAGCCCCGGGTTGTTCTTGCCCGCATTAAGTTCATTGCAGGTAAGAGCCCATGATGGCGAGCCCAGAGAACTGGGTCTGAAGTGTCTCAGAGCAGAGCCGGACGTGGGAGCCTGTGGTTGTAAGCGTGCGCTCGGAGGGCACCGAGGCTCTCCTGACGGCCAGCAGCGCTCTTCTGCCCTTCCACTCCCGCTGCACACAGCTCCTTCTGGAAGCGCCAGCTTAGCCGTGTCACGCTCCACCCACAAGGCCTCCCTCGCCACCGCGCTCAGGGTGGCGCTCTGCTCCACGGCTGCCTGGGCAGGGCTCCTGCCTGCCGGCCCGTGCACAGCACACGAGGTTGAGTCTCTTGGAAGCCGGGCTCCCACCGTCAGCGGTCCCCCAGTCCACTCTTCCCGAAGTGCCCCCACCCCCCCGTCCAGGAGCCGGACCTCAAGTGCTTCTGGCCTGTCCTGGGGGCTGTGTCCGCCGTGGCTCCTGTGGCACACCGCCGCCAGATGGCACCGTGCCCAGGATGCCAGCCGCGCCGGCCTCACCGCCACCTCTGACCTGTGTGGTCTGCAGCCTCGCTTGCCATGCTCTGGTTTTGGCGACTCTTCGGGCCCCTGCCTCCACCTCCCTGGCCCCCACCCCTGAGCTGGTCAGTCCCTCCTCGCCCCAGCTGTGGTTTGCACGCCCAGCTCCTTCCCTGCCTGAGCCCCCACCAAGCCTTGTGCCAGCTGGGTGGCCTTTGTGTACACCCAGCCCAGGGCTGAGGTCAGGGGAGCAAGATGGGGGGCAGGACCAGTGTTAGGGGACCTCCAGACACCCGTCAGCGTGTCCCATGACCCTGTGGTGTGAACGGCCCCGTCGCGGCTGGCCCCAGCCCAGCTCTCCTGGGACCCGCTGCCCCCATGTCTGGCCTCCCCGTTTGGGAGCAGCTGGAATCCTGTCCCTTCAGAGCAAGAGCCCCAGCCTCTCGGATCTAATACCTGGGGACTGAGGTGGAGCTGACAGTAACAGCAGAGATAAAATGCCCGATACACAGGATGCGCCGAGCCATCCTGAAGCTCCCCGCCCCAAGTCTGTGGGAGACCTGACTTCAGGGGACGTGCCGAGGGCCCCTCTCCACCCGGCTCCTCCTGGCTTACGTCTGT
Source organism: Nanger dama (assembly GCA_917880005.1). Classification (NCBI taxonomy): domain Eukaryota; kingdom Metazoa; phylum Chordata; class Mammalia; order Artiodactyla; family Bovidae; genus Nanger; species Nanger dama. The sequence continues at coordinate 2,851,613 of CAKJTW010000118.1, read as the reverse complement.
CCCAGGATGGCCCCTGCACTCTGCTGGAATCGCTTATGAAAACCTCTCTTGCCTCCAAGCAAAGGAGACTACAGTTGGGACCCCTCAGGGCATCTTTGATTCGCCTTTGCTCCATGTCCTCCGCTGTCCAGGTGCTGGGGTTCCAGGGAGTCCCTGGGCGGCGGAGAATCTGAGCAGGCAGGACTCAGTGGCTCCTCAGCCCTGCCTTTCCGCGGACCTGCCTCAGCCATGCTCTTACACGCGCCCCAGCAGGTTCATGGCTTGTTCCTGCTGCACTTGGCAGGCAGGCGGGCTCATGGGGACGCGGGGTTGCCGGCCTGTTCTGCTCTGGACGGGCAGCATCTCTCTGTCCAGAGCAGCTCCCTCTGCGTCTCCAACAACACCGAACCCTGCTCGCTTGGAAACCCAGCCGAGGCAGCTGCAGTTTCCCTCGACGCTCAGAGCCGTTGGTTCAGGACGCAGGGGATCTCTGGTGCCAGCAGCTTCAGGCTCTGGCTGGAAGAGGGAGGGGGTGAGAGGCAGAGAAGGCCCCAACCCCGTGTCACGGGCCATGGCCGTGCGGCTTATGCCGGCACAGCTGGGGGTGAGGGCGTGTGAGGCGCCGCAGCCTGCTCCTCTGGTGTTAGCCCCACGCCAGCGTTTCTGTGTCCTTAAAACACCAGCTCTGCCTGCAGGGCAGCAGTCCAGCAGGGACGCGGGGCGGCCCTGTGCTGCTGTGACGCGGGCAGTGGGCCAGGGGGCGGCCCCTGCTCTCTCCCAAGGCTCGTCTGCTTCGTGGCCGTCTCACTGAGAACAGCTTTAAGGCAGCGGCCACAGGGATGAGACGGAGCCGTGTGCGGGCGAGCCGGCAGCTCCCCTGCTGGACCCAGGTGCCTGTTCCGGATGGTTCCAACCAGTGGCGGCATGGCACCCGCACGTCAGTGTCTGGCGTCTCTTTCATGACTTGTTTCAAAGAACATCTGTACCATTTTAATTTCTAGTCTCGCTGCATTGTGATTGGACGGGGAAGAGAACGCTTTAGTTTTTGGAAGTTACTAGTGCTCTCTGACCAGTTAAAAGTCACTTCTTCATGGGTCTTTCAGAGGAACTTAAAAGAGTATTCTCATTTCAAGCTGCAAAGTTCAGTGTATGTCCATCAGAGCCACCTCATTCATTATACTCTATCTGTAGTTATTTCTGTTTCGTTATTTGGATATTGTTTGCTTGGACATGGAGAGACACGTGTAGAGATTTCCTTTAGTTTCTTTCTGTCACCCCAGGAGCGTCTTCAGTAGTTTCTGCTTTATAAATGCTGCTGCTGCGTCTGGGGCCTGAGTGTCTGCAGACGCCTCCACGGCGACCGTGCCCCCGGCGTGCTGCAGGGCCACTCCGCATCCGCTTGTGGGCGCTGCGCTTGGCCTGCCTTCTGCCTGATGTCGGGTCCTAACGCATCATCCCGGCTGCCTGCCTTGGCCCCACCTTCCGACGCCTTTCCAGATTACTTCAGCTGCATCTCTTGTTGACAGCAGACGTTGAGGGTCTTGCTTTGAGATTCCGTCTAAGCAGCTGTTTCTTCTGACACGTGGCCCCAGGTGTGTGAGGTGCTGGCTCTGTCTCACTGTCTGTGCTGCGCCTGCTCCTCTGCTTTTAAAGCGAGTCTTTCCTGTGGGATCTGCTCTCAGGCGGGCAGCCTAGAGGCCGTGGCTTGGGATTGGAGGGCCCGCCCCGCTCCCTGGCAGATGCTCCTCCTCCGCATGCCGAGCCCAGCACTCGTGCTTGTCTCCTGCAGCTGCTCTGCTGGCACCTCACATCTTTCAGTGAAGACTCGTGGTGACCTCTTGGCAGAATTCACGGCACAGCATCCCCTGAGTGTTGAACGCTCTTTCCCATTGCTATCAATGGGAGCATGGTGTGAGTTCCCACCTAATTTAAATTTTCTACTAAATGTGTCAAAAGGTAAAGGGAAACGAGTGAAGTTAGCCTTAATAAACTATTTAACTCAATATTGTATGAAACATTTGAACATGTTGCCACCAGTACTTTAAGATGGCTGGGGTGGGTGAAGTTCTGTATTTTAGGGTGAGGTTTTGAAATCCCACAGGGGGTCTTGGGCTGGGGATGCATCTCGGGAGCAGCCACGTTTCACAGGCTCGGTGCTGGGTGTCGGGGAGGAAGGCTGTGGGCGCCCGCCTGTCCTCTCCGCCTCCGGGGAGCTGCCCCCAGCGAGCGGTGTGTTCGGGACTCGCGGCCGCGTTTCCATCTCCCTGGGGTGGCTTCCAGGGCCGGAGGGCTGCCGGCCTTGGTTTCCTGCCCCTGCGCTGCCGAGGGGCCGCAGCCTCCTCCAGCTGCTTCCCGCGGCTGGGGGCCTCAGCCCTTCCGCCAGGCCTCAGGGCTCTGCTCAGACCAGAGGCCAGGGCCCTTCCGGGGGCCTGCCGGCCCGCCAGCCAGGGACGCCGGCGGCACCTTCTGTCCCTGAGACGCCACCCTGTGAGCTCGCTCCCGGCACGTGTGCACGTCTCCCGTCAGCTCCTGCTGGGTTCCTCTCCGAGGATGAGCATCAGCTGCGTCACCCAGAGGAGCGAACGGAGCCATGTGTTGCCAGGAATCAGAGCAGCGGGGTCTGCTGGCCGCGAGACCACCAAGTCCGAAGCTCCTGGTCTTTACTTCCCCCAGAGGTTGTGACCGCAGTCCTGATTTCGGTTTTCTTGCTGTCTAAATGTGAGAGCGTTGTCAGCTCCAGGGTCACCATCCTCAGTTCTGACTTTCCAGGGGTAATTTGAAAAGGGAGTCCTGGGAGAGACAGCCAGGCCGGAGGAGCAAGGAATGTGCCCCCCGCCACCCCCCAGGCCGCCCGTTGCTGCCTCAGGGGTCTCCGTCCTCTGGCCGCCAGTCCTCGAGCCCGGCCCCCTGCGCGCCATCCCCAGCGTTCTCAGTCAAGGGAGTTGCTTCTCCACCACTAGAGCCCTTTGAGCTTCCCCGGTCATTCTCCCAGACCTCATTCCAGCAGCAGTCACAGGCCGTGTGATCTTAGGAGCCACGGTGCTTCCGGAGCACACGCATCCCGAGGTGTGTGCGCCTGAGGGGCGGGTTCCTTTGTGCTGGCGTCTGGGGCTCGTCGGCCGAAGCTGCCCTTTGGTAGTGTACTCCGAGGACTCCCTGGGGTTTGGGGCTAGGACTCCATGCTCCCGTCGCTGGGGCCCAGGTTCAACCCCCTGATGGGGGCTAAGATCCCACAGGCCCTATGCTGAGCAGAGAAGTGTGGACCCTGGCGGGCTCGGTGACGCCCACCCCTCATCGCCTCTCCTCTCCTCTGTGTCATGTCCACTGTCTGCCTGAAGACACTCGGTCTGAGGCGCAACTGGGTGTGGGAAGCTAGCGGACTGGGAGTCAGACTTCCTGTCCCCATGCCCGGTGGCCTGGGCGGGCCCAGCCCCACCTTCCCACAGGCCAGAGGGCCCCGCGAGCCGATTTCTGGAACCTCCACCCTGACTGCGGGGGCATGGGGCCTGGGCGCCAGGCAGTGTGGTCTCCGCACCCACACTCATCCGTGGTCCCGTTGCCCACCTGCCCCCGGCCCTCAAGGCTGGCCATTGCCCTCACCCTCAGTGGCAGGGCCCTTTGGTGCCCGTGGGTCGCAGTCTCCCCCGGTGCTACCATCGTGGGCCCCTCCTGGTGGGCAGGGTGCGCCCTCCTGGCCCAGGGCCTGTCGCGCTGCCCACAGTCACCCCCTGCCTTCACCCGCAGCGCCCGGGCTGCCGTGCAGGGGCATCTTGCCCAGCCCAGGGGCTGGCGATGCTGCCTTTCCAGCCGCCTCTGAGGCCCTGGGCCCCTGGCCTCCCCTGCCACCTGGCCGTCCTCCGCGTCCCGGGAGCTGCAGGCTCCGGAGTTGGTCCAGCAGGACAGGGTCCGCTGCCGGTGCGGCCTTGCTCTCCCCGCCAAGAGAGGATGTTGAGGCTCATCTTGGCAGCTGGTGAGGTCAGGCCCTGCAGGTTGAGCTGTGATGACCGGGGCCTGCAGGTACACAGTGTACGATCCACGCCAAGCTGCCCAGGACGGCTAGCAGCAGTCGCTGATGCCCCTCTCTGTCCACAGAGCCCCCCAGGATGAGCCCCGTGGTAGAGCCGCTGTCCTGGATGCTGGGCACCTGGCTATCAGAGCCGCCAGGAGCCGGGACCTTCCCGACGCTGCAGCCCTTCCGGTACCTGGAGGAGGCACACATCTCGCACGTGGGCCAGCCCATGCTCAACTTCTCGTGAGTGCCCACCCCGCCCCGCCCCATGGGATGAGTGCCCGCCCCAGGGAACTGGCTGGAGACGCTGAGTGCAGTCTCAGCTTGTTAATGCAGACGGGAAGCATGCACGGCACCCTGTGGAGATCAGCCACCCCAGGCCTAGAGATTGGGCCTGGCTTTCCTGTGGTCCTGCCCTGAGCCAGCCGGGGTCTCAGAGAGGCTGGGGGATCACGGGTCTCAGAGTCTGACTGGGCCTCCTGCCGCTCTCGGGGTTGGGGGCAGCTCAGAGCAGGGCGCCTGGGTGGACGGCACCAGGCGAGGGTAGCTGAGGATGTACTATCTCGTACCTTTTCATTTTATTCTTGACTGCAAGGGTGAGAAGAAAGAACAGCCTGCATATGAACCAAAAGGTGGAAATGCTCGGTCGCGTAAAGCAGAGCCCGGAGCCACAGCCTCTTAGAGGGACTCGCGACCAGCATCCATTAGCCTCCTCTTAACGCTGGCCGCTCAGTGGCTGCCGTTACCAGAAAGGGAGGAGAGTAGGGCTTCTGGTCTTTTTAATCAGATAAATGAAAGGTAGTATCTTGTTTTGGTCAGTGTGATACTGCGTGTGCAGGCAGGCAATGGATGTCTTTCTCGTGCGGGGTCACTCTCCCAGGGGTGGTGTGAGCCGGTCCCCCGCCTGTCACATGCAGTCGGCAGGGGGTTCCCACCCAGCGCTGCTGAGCCCGCGGGCTGTGACTCGTGAGCCAGCACTCAGGCTGAGGCTCGGCGCTGCCCCCAGCCGTGGGCCTGCAGTGGAGGCAGGGTGACGAGACGCGGACTGCGCCTGTTTTTCACACAGGAGTCTGTGTGCCCCTGAGCAGGATCCTAGCTCCGCAGCGGGAAGGCCGCCTGGGAGGGATGGACTTGACGGTGTTGGTGGGGGCTCAGACTGAGGGGGGGTGGCAGGCCCCGCAGCGGGAGAGCAGGCCCGAGTGAGCGGGGCCGTCCCCGGGCTCCCCGTGTCTCCACTGTGTCCTTTACGTGTCTTCTCCGGGTGATGCCTCACATCCACTGGGTGAGCAGAGGGTGGTCCCCGCGCCTGCACGTGCTCTGCTGGGCACCGGGCACCTGGGGCTCCACCTGCCGATTCCCGGTCCAGGTTCAACGCCTTCCACCCGGACACGCACAAGCCCATGCACAGGGAGTGCGGCTTCATCCGCCTGCAGCCCGACACCAACAAGGTGGCCTTCGTCAGCGCCCAGAACACAGGTACACGCCTCCCCGGCCGCCTCCACGTGCTCCCTGCCGGGGCCCGGTAGGCACCTTTGGGGTGGGGAGGTGGCGGGGGGGCCGCTGTGGGAGCCCCTCTGCGGGAGCAAGCTGGTTCCTGGCTCAGCTCTCCCGCTCATGTCTGTGCCAGCCCCACGTTTCCCATGCCGGTGGGCCTCGGAGGTGGGGGGGAACCTCAACCGAGAGTGAAAGTCCTGTCTGGAAGTCAGCTTTGCCCGGGAGGGTTCACCAGGTCCATGAGTTCAGACCCTGCCTACATCACCCTAACCTCGCTCACTGGCTCAAGTGGGCGCTCGCTTCCTGAAGCTGGTGGACCAGCAGGGCCAGCCACGCTGCCCTGGGCGTTGACAGCCCGGAAGGTGGGGGCGGGGTTGGGAGGGAGGTTCCCCTCCTCTGGCCGCACATCCCTCCTGTCAGATCTCTTGGGAGCAGGAGTGCAGAGTCACCCCAGAGGTCACTGGCCTCACCAGTGAGAGGAGCGGTGTCTTCCCTCCTGATGCCTGGGGGTCCTCGCGGGCGAGGGGTCATGGCTGCCTCAGCGGCTGCGGCATTAAGATGAGTTGAGCTCTGGGCCGTAGAGGCGGGCGGTGGGCGCAGGCCCCGGGCGCTGACGTGCTCCCTTGCAGGCGTCGTGGAGGTGGGAGGAAGGCGAGGTGAACGGGCAGGAGCTGTGTATCGCGTCCCACTCCATCGCCAGGATCTCCTTTGCCAAGGAGCCCCACGTGGAGCAGGTGAGCCGCTGAGCCTGTGGCTGCAGCTGGAGCTGGCGTCCCCTCCTCCGGGGCTGAGCCATCTCCAGGCAGTGCTCTGCTTGCGCGCGCACACGCTGTTGTGTGACCGCCTGGCCCCTGCTGTGCGGGGTCAGGTGTCTTGAAGAGTCAGCTGCCCACCAGCACTGCCGGGGACCTGGCTTCCGGCCCCTCAGCCAGCACAGTGTGTCCTCAGGGCTTCTTAATCGGGGAAATAAAAGGCAGTGTCTTGCTTCTGCTTTGAAGTGTCGCTTACGAGCGAGGGACGCCCGTGTGCCGGTCCAGGTGCTCGGAGCCGCGGCCTCTCCTGTGCTGTCCGCCTCGTGTTGGTTCACGCTGGGCGTGGACGCCCCGTGGACGCCTCGCTGTCATTCGCTGTGTGGGTCTCGTGCCAGCCTGCTGTTCACTATGTCCTGCGCATGGGTGCATGCCTGCCTCTCTCTGCAGTGGCCCCTCAGGGTCTCTCCCTAGCGCTGTCTGAGTTTGGGTTCTTGCTCAGGAAGGTGTTTTCTGCTGCAAAGTGTTAAAAATCTCCCCTCCATTTCCTGGTGCTTTCATAGCTTTCCTTTTCGAGTGTGGGCTGCCCGTCTCTCTCAGATCTGTGGTTACGTGGTGGGCGCCAAAGATGCCCCAGGTGGCCGAGCACGCCAGCGCCGGGGCATCAGCAGGGGGTTTGGACCTTGCTGCGTGTATTCCAGTAGACCCTACAGCTCCCGTCACGGAGGCCTCCGCGGGGAATCCTGAGGCCCCCGCAGCTCATCACCGCGGACGCTTGGCCAGGCTGCACGCAGAGGCTGTGCTTCTGGCTGCCACGTGCCCTTCCATCCCTTTGTGGTGTTAATTAACATTTCGTGGTGGCTGAGTGTGGCTCATTCAGTCCGCGGGCTCATTTGCCACGTGAATTTTCTTTTTCCTGATGTGAGCACTCAGGTCCTTTTCCTTTTTCTCCAGTGGACTGCCTGCCTCACCTTTGAGGTGTAAGAGTCTGCTCTAAGTTCTAGACACAAGTCCTTCATCATGGTAGATGTGTTAAGACTGTGTTCTCAACTTGGGGCTTGGCATTCTATTTCTTTACGAGATGTGTTGCTTTTGATGAAGTTTTGTGCCCAGGCACTCCTCTCACAGGTACTGTCTCTTGCGGCGTCTTAACGCTTTTGCCTAACACAGGCACAGACTTGCACAGTGTTTTGTTTAAGAATTTTTACAGCGTTCCCTTTTACCTTAAGGCTTTGATTTGAGAATTTATGTTTTTCTGTTGTAAGAGCTAGGGGTCAAGATGCTTTCATCTCCTTTTCCAATTGTTCCAGCACCATTTTTAAAAGATCAGCCTTTCCTCGTTGAAGTGTGCAGACTTGCCGCAGACCCCTCGCCATGTGTGTGGCTCTCTGCCTGGACCCTGCCCTGAGGGTGTGCAGTCATCTCTGCAAGACCCTGCTCGCCAGTGCTCTGGGGCTGTGCCTGGGAGTGGGGTTGTGCGGGCGTGAGGCTGACTGCTTGTACTGTTTTGAGGACCCGCTTTGCCTGTACCGTCTTCGGCTCCCATCGGCACTGCGCGGGGGCTCCAGCTTCTCTGCGTCCTCGTCAGCACTCGCCGTTTCCTGGTTCTGGGGTGGCCTTATTGGTGGGTGCAAGGCGGCATCTTGCTGTGGTTTCGGTCTTCATCTGCCCGACGACACGACTGGTTCTCATGAATGCCAGTTTGGCTTTCCTTCATTGGCTATAGATTGGTGCCCAGGAAACCAGCGCCAAATCCAAGGCCATGAAACCTGCCCTGTGGTTTTGTCTAAGAGTTTTACAGTCTAAGCTTTCAAGGCTGTGGTTTATTTTGAGGGTGCTGCATTGCTGTCAGGCAGCGATGGTTCACTCCTCTGCGTGAGGACCCCCAGTTTCCCGGCGCCATCTGCTGGAAGACTGTCCTTTCCCCTTGCATGGTCTCGGCAACCTGGTTGGGAAGCCCTTGCCAGTGTATGCGAGGCTTGCTTTCCGGGCTGTCGAGATTCTCCCATTGGTCTCTCTGTCTGTCTTTCTGCCAGTAAGGCCCTGTTTGGATCACTTTTCTTCAGGGGTGAAGTTCTGAAATCAGAGAGTGTGTGGCCTCCAGCTGTGCTCTTCATTTTCAGAATCATTTTTGTCTGTTGAGTCACTTGAATTTACATATGAATTTTAGGATCTTTCTATTTCTGCAAACTAATCATTTGTGTTTTGATTTGAATTTTGTCGACTCTAGGTCTCCTTGGGTAGTATTTATTATTAATAATACTAAGTCTTCCAATTCGTGAACACAGAATGTGTCGCCAGTTATTTGTCTTTTTAAATTTCTTTCTGGAATATTAATGTAGTTTCCTTACACATGTCTTTCACCTCCTTGGTTAATCCCTGAATTTTCTTTTATGCTATTGGAAATAGAATTGCTTTCTTAATTTCCTTTTGGGGCTGTTCACTGTTAACCTACAGAAATGCAGCTGATTTTTATGTGTTGACTGTTTCCTGTTATTTGCTGAATTCACTTATGAGCTAATAGTTTTGTGTGTGGAAGCCTTAAGATGTCATGTATGGACCATCTGCAGAAATAGTTCTGCTTCTTCCTTTCCCGTGTGGGTCCCTTCTGTGTCTTGCTCGTCGCTCTGGCTGGACTCCAGTGCTGTGCAGCAGCGTAGAGAAGGCGGCAGTGGGCGTCCTTGCCGTGGTCCTGCTTTCTAGGAGAAGCCGTCGGCCTTCACAGGGAGCACAGTGTTCCCTGTGGACCTTTCATGTGCAGCCTTTTATCATGAAGGTATTCAGCTTTGTCAGATGCTTTTTCTGCATCAGTTAAGGTGATCATGTGGGTTTTCTCCCTCACTCTATTTATGTGACTTGTCGCACTGATGGATTTTCACATTTGGAAGCATCCTTGCTCGCATTCCAAGAATAAACCACACTGGGGTGCGCTGCTTAATCCTTTTACTACTCGGCTGAGTTTCATTTGCTTATTTTGTTGAAGATTTTTGTTGCGGTGTGCATAAGGGATATTGGTTTGCAGTTTGCGTGTTGTCTGTGTCTGGCTTTGATGCTGGGGCAGTTCTGGCCTCTTAGGATGAGTTAGGGAGTAGTCCCTCATCTTTATTTTTTTACACAGTTTGAGAAAGGTGGATTTTCTCTGACTGTGCCAGGTCTCGGCTGTGGCACGTGGGATCTCGGGTTTCGCTTGCAGCATGCAGGGCCCCGGCACCAGGAGCGAGGGGGCTTTCGCCGCTGGGCCGCCAGGGCCACTCTGGAGTCAGTCCTCTGCACGCTTAGAGCGCTAAACTTCCACCAGGAGGCCGTGAGGCCGAGGGCTCTCCTTTGTCATCGGGTTTTTGTTACTGTCCCGTCTCCGGACAGGTTGCAGGCCGGTTGGGGCTCTTCTCTTTCTTGGCGGCTCAGGCTTGGCGGGCTCTCTGTCCTCGGGTCTGTGCGCCTCATCAGCGCTGCCTGGTCTGCTCGTCCTGCTCTTGGGACCCTAGTTGCTGCCCACGTGGCGGCCGTGCTCCGTCCTACTGTGGCCTTTGAGCTCAGCAGTTTGAGTCTTTGGTCTGCTCTTTGTCCACTGAGCTAAGGCTGTGTCATTTTTGCTGGGCTTTTTGAAGAGCCAGCTTTGCTCAGTTATGACTCTGCTCTCTGCTTACCTTGCTCTTATCTTTATTGTCTCCTTCCTTCTGTTAGCTGTGGGTGTTAGTGTCTGCTTATTTTTCTAGTCCCTTAAGTTGTAGAGTGAGATTACTGACTGGAGATCTTTCTTCATTTTAAAAATGCAGGCATTCGACGTATAAATTTCCCGTTTGGCACTGCTTTTGCGGAATCCCTTCAGTATTGATGTGTTGTGGTTTTGTTCTCAGTCATCTCAAGTATGTTCTGATCTCCCTTCTTTGATTTCTTCTTTGAGCCACTGGTTCTTTTGAGTGTTATTTAATTTCCGCAGATTTGTTATTTTTCTAGCTTTCCTTCTTATTGATTCCTAATTTTATCCCATTGTAATTGGCGACGACACTTTGTATGGCGTCTGTCGTTCTAAATGCATCGAGGGTCTATTTTTCGCTGAACACGTGGTGTGTCCTGGGGCTTCCTGGTGGCTCATGGTAACGAGTCTGACCACAAAGCAGGAGGCCGGGTCCAGTGCCTGGGCCGGAAGATCCCCGGAGAAGGGCGCGGCTGCCCACTCCGGTATCCTTGCCTGCAGAATCCCGGACAGAGGAGCCTGGCGGGCTGCAGTCCATGGGGTCGCCTGAGTGAGCCGGCCGCCCTGGGGCAGTGCCCGTGTGCCTGTGGGCCTGCTTGTGCGGGGGGCTGGAGACAGGACCGCTCCTCGGGGCCGCGGGGGCGTTGCTGGGCGTGTCGGCTCTGGGCCTCTGTGCTGGCGAGGCGCCCGCAGCGTGAGCCTCAGGCCTGCCGGGTCTCTCCTGACAGCCGCGGGCTGAGTTCCCGTTTGTGCCACTGTTTCTAAGCCAGCCTTTGCCGTCTGGCTCCTGACAGGGGCAGGAGGAGACACGAAGCAGGGTGAAGGGGCGTCGGCCTGCTAACCCCGGGAGCCCCTGGAGAGGAGGGCCCCGAGGGCCGCCGCCCCTGTCCGCGCGTGGCGCCCGCGCCCGGCCGCCGGGTGCGGGGCTTGCTGGCTGTCACGGCTGCAGTTTCCCGCGGCGCTGCGACTGTCTTTACACGGGCTTCTCAGTATGGCTCCAGGCTTCGTCTCTGTCCTCTGCCGCTCCGCTGCCTGGGTCCCTTCTCCCTCCGCTTGCTGCTTCGCCCCTTCCTGGTTCTGGGCTTCCTCCTGTTTGCTCCCACTGCCTCTCAGCACTCCCCTGCAGGGGCCGCCTGCCCGTCGGCCTTGGGGACGGCCTGGTTACAGTCATGAGCTGTCTCCACGGCTGTAGAGCAGATTGTGCTCACCAGACCTGCCGGGGCAAGGGCACGCCTTCACCAGGCCGGGAGCCCACGTGATGCCCAGATGAGGAGACGCCGCTGCGTCCGCAGGGGAGCGGACCACAAGGACGGTGTGTCGTCCCCACGCCATAGAGGAGTGTGACACGGCCGTGGGAAGGAAGGAAGTTCTGCCATTTGCAGCAAGACAGATGGACCCTGAGGACGTCGCATTGAGTGAAGTGTGAAGACAGGTGCTGCATAGTTTCATTTTAAAAGGAAGTTTAAAAAGAGGAAACTCGCAGGAACAGACAGGAAGCGGGGAGCAGGGGACGGACGCCACTCAGTGGGTGGGAGCTTCCAGGTGGGCGATGAGTCGGCTCCGGACACCGCGGGCAGCGCGTGCGGCGGACGGCAGTACTGCATTCCCTTCGTGAAGTTTGCTGAGAGTGGACCTTAAACAACCTCACCACACCCAGGAAAGATGTGGTAACTAACCGTATTGTGGTAAACATCGGACCGTATACACGTGTGGAGTGATCACGTTTAAACTTGAACCTGAACAGTGTTACATGTCCGTTTCAGCTCGGTAGAGCAGGGGCAGAGCCGGGGAGAGAGCGGGTGCTGGGCTCACCAGGGACAGAAACACTGAGGCTCGCACGCGTCCTCCGGCAGCTGGCCCCTGTGTGCCAGCTCCTCTCTCCTCGGCTCAGTGCCTCACTCCAAACCTCACGCGTCGCGTGAGGTGGCTTCCTGGTTTATTTTAGGACCTAGAGTAAAATCAAATATGTCCTACTCTCTCCCGGCCTGTCCTCCACATTTTTCCCTACTGGGCAAGACACTGGTGCCACTCATGACAAAGTCATGTCCAGCTCTCGGCAAACCCACGCACTGCCGCAGGGCAGGCTTCCCCCTCCTGCACTCTCCCAGAGCGCGCTCAGACTCGTGTCCAGGGCCAGCAAGGCCACACCAACATCCCGTCCTCTGTCTTCCCCTTCTCCTCCTGCCTCCAGTCTTCTCCAGGATCAGGGTCTTTTCCAGTGAGCCGGCTCTTCCTATCAGGTGGCCAGAGTATTAGAGTTTCAGCTTCAGCATCAGTCCTTCCAGTGAACATTCAGGACTGATCTCCTTTAAGATGGACTGGTTGGATCTCCTTGCAGTCCAAGGGACTCTCAAGAGTCTTCTCCAACACCACAGTTCAAAAGCATCAATTCTTTGGCACTCACCCTTCTTTATGGTCCAACACTCAATTCTGTACACAACCACTGGGAAAACCATAGCCTTGACTAGACGGACCTTTGTTGGCAAAGTGATATCTGCTTTTTAATGCACTGTCTAGGTTTGTCCTAGCTTTTCTTCCAAGGAGTAAGCGTCTTTTAATTTTATGGCTGCAGTCATCATCTGCAGTGATTTTGAAGCCCAAGAAAATGAACTCTGTCACTGTTTCTAATTTTTTTCATTCAATGTCAAGTTTAAGCCAGATTTTTTACTCTCCTCTTTCACCCTCATCAAGAGGCTCTTTAGCGCCTCTTCACTTTCTGCAATTAGGGTGGTACTATGTGCATATCTGAGGTTGTTATTTCTCCTGGCAATCTTGACTCAGCTTGTGACTCATCTCCAGCCCAGCGTTTTGCATGATGTTAAATAAGCATGATGACAATATACAGCCTTGTAATATGCCTTTTGAACTAGTCCACTGTTTCATGTCTGGTTCTAACTATTCTTCTTGACCTGCCTTACGAATAGCTAAGAAAAGAAGAGAAGTTAAAAGCAAAGGAGAAAGGGAAAGATACACCCACCTAAATGCAGAGTTTCAAAGGATAGCAAGGAGAGATAAGAAAGACTTAAGCGAACAATGCAAAGAAATAGAGGAAAACAATAAGAATGGGAAAGATCAGAGATCTCTTCAAGAAAATTAGAGATACTAAGGGAAGATTTCATGGAAAGATGGGCTTGATAAAGGACAGAAATGATATGGACCTAACAGAAGCAGGAGAGATTACAAGGAGGAGGCAAGAATATAGAGAAGACCTGCACAGAAAAGGGCTCCACGACCCAGATAACCACCACGTGTGCTCACTCACCTAGAGCCAGACATCCTGGAGTGCAAAGCCACGTGGGCCTTAGGAAGCATCACTATGAACAAAGCTAGTGGAGGTGATGGAACTCCACCTGAGCTATTTCAAATATTAAAAGGTGATGCCGTGAAAGTGCTGCACTCAGTATGCCAGCAAATTTGGAAAACTCAGCAGTGGCCACAGGACTGGAAAATGTCAATTTTCATTCTAGTCCCTAAGAAGGGCAATGCCAAAATGTGTTCAAATTACCAGACAGTGGTGCTCATTTCACATGCTAGCAAAGTAACGCTCAAAATCTTTGAAACTAAGCTTCAACAATACACGAACCAAGAACTTCCAGATGTTCAAGCTGGATTTAGAAAAGGCAGAGGAACCAGGATCAAATTGCCAACATTTGCAGGATCAGAGAAAGCAAAGGAATTCCAGAAAATGTCTACTTCTGCTTCATTGACTACGCCAAAGCCTTTGACTGTGTGGACAGGCCATAGCAGGAAGAGGAGAAGCACACTCTGAGAAGGCGTTGAGCGCTGAGGAGTTCTGGTGTCAGGCCCGCCTTGGCAGCCGCGTCTCCCAGCCTGTGCCGTAGAGGCCGCACTTGCTTGGCTGTCACAGTGACTCTTCCTGCGCCTCTGAGGCTCCCAGGCCTGCTGACCCATCATCTGTCAGTGGAGTTGAGCTCCCAGCTGGGCAGCCTTCTCTGCAGAAGGAGGCCCCCATGGCTCCAAGCACCCTGGAACCTGAACAAGCTCCACTTTGAGGCTGTAGAGGCAGACAGCTGCTTCCAGCCCTGCCTTGTTTGAAGGAGGTCAGTCTGCAGCCCAGAGGGATCCTCACCCTGAGCAGAAGCGTGGAGTGACCGCCCGTCACCATTGGCCAGCCCAGCATTGGCCATGGGCCACGAGAGACGTGAGGCACAGCTTGCCCCAGCTGTGGGCTGTTCAGAAGAGCTTTCACTTGAAGAGGGAAACAGCCCAGGAGGCTTCACCCAGGGACTGCGGAGCCCAGAGGAGCCAAGCAGGCGGGCCCGCGAGCAGGGCTCCTCGGTGGGGCCTGGGGCCCCCCTGGACTCTCTCCTGCTTCCTGCTGCCCGGCGACGGGCTCTGCGGTGAGGTGGCTGCCACTGGGTGTCCACAGCTTCCACCTGAAGGCCACAGGAGAGGCCACACTCAGGTCTCTGTCAGTGAAGCGGGCAGTGTCCATGTGGTGTGGCCACACGCCGTTGCAGCAGCGTGGAGATAGGACCGCGGGTGCTGGGCGCCCTGCCCCTGCTGAGAACCCAGAAGCATCTGCCTTCTGCCTCAGCCCGTTGGGCAGGCTCTGTGTGGCAGATGAGCAGACGCCTCCCCTTTGCTCTGGGAAGGCCCGCAGCACGGGGCCCACCTGCGTCCCCCTGTGCCCTGCCTGCAGTGCAGCAGCAGGAGGGTCAGGGGCGTGTCCCACGGTGCCCGTGGGCGTCCAGGGCCCTGGGGCTGGTGGACCTGGAACGGGGTCTGCTGTACTGGGTGCAGGGGTCGATTCTGAGGCCTCGGGTGTGGGCCACGCCTGAGCCCCGCCTCTCCCGCAGCCTGGAGGGGGTGGGCCTGGGCCCCCGGTCGTGTGGCCTCTGCTGCCCTCACGCAACAGGAGGCCACACAGGGGTCTGACCGTGTGTCACAGGGCTCCACGCATCTCTCTGTAAAACCTGAAGAACTGCCTCTAGTGCGTTCTGTACGGAAGATGGGGCCCTCCTGGAGATGGAGTCTCTGGATCTCTGTCTGAAAGTGTCTGCTTCAGGGTCATCTCTGAAGGGTGTTTTGCAGCCAGAACACCAAGGGTATGGCCACTCTCATGGTTTTGAGGATGTCCCTCCATTCTCCTCTGGTTCCATCCCTTCCGTGACTTCCCAGAATTGCAGACTCGTGTATGGGAACAGTGCATACCTGAGGCTTTGCTTGATGTTACCTCCCACAGCCGGCAGACCCCTGCTTCTCGCAATTGGGCCAGGAAGGGCAGCTCCTGCTCACTAGAGACAGAGCTGCCCGTGGGTTTCTGGGTAACTGACTCCGGGGGTGCAGCCCTGCGCGGGGTCCGACCTGTGCCGCACAGCCCCGGGCCTCAGGTGCCTCCACCAGCTCCCTGGGCTTCAGGCGGCCTCCATGCAGGCCTGGGGGCAGCTGCTCCGGGCTGTCTCCCCGCACACCCTTCTGCCTGAGACCGTGGCCTTGCAGCCCGGCTGATTCTCTGAGGCCTTTAAATGGACTCTGAAATCTGACTTTGCTCTTCTCTCTACGGAGGGCTGGTGAGTGAAGAGCAGCTGCCTGGCCTGGCCAGCATGCCTGTTGTGACACTCAGGGGTCCCCAGCCCCACTTGGCACCAGGTAACAACAGCTGGAGATGCTCTGCCTCTGTTGACAGTCTTTTCCGCCTCCTGCGTCGGCAGGCAGGTTCTTTGCCGCTGGTGCACCCGGAAGCCCAGTGTTAACAGGCCTTGGCCCTGGTTCCCTTCCAGGGCTCGGTTGCTTTGGCTCTGTGTTCTTGTTGGCGGTCTGGCGCTGGTGGAGCGGGTTCCCACCTCCGGCTTCCATGCCAGCTGTGCGGAGAAGGCAGAAGGAGCTGAAAGGACACCCTGGGGTCAGCCTGTGGCCAGGCAGCAGGGCAGTGCCCGTGCCCACCTCCAGTCTCCTGGGGCAGCTGAGGGGGAGGCGGCAGAGGGCGCCAGCCGGGGGTCGGGACGCCTGTGGGGCTGCCAGCCGGGGGTCAGTTGCCAGGGGCAGGGCCCCTGGCCGCGAGGTGGGTGTCGCGGCCACTGCAGGGGCGCGTGGCCTGTGCCGGCCCGGCAGCCCATGGGGCACCTCTGGACGATAAAAACCAAAGTGTTTGTTTCCTTCTGCTCAGATTACCCGAAAATTCAGGCTGAATTCCGAGAGGCAAACTTGAACAGACAGTCTCCATGGCAACCACTACGCAGCCCTTGACTCAACACCTGCACGTCACATACAAGAAGGTGACCCCGTGACCCCGGATGGAGCTGCCTGCCTGGGGACGCTGCACCGCAGGTGTGGGTGTGGCCACAGGCCGGTCACCGTGGGCCAAGGGTGTGGCCACGTCTCCTGTAATGGCATAGAGAAACCAAATAAAAGGCCTTTATTTTTATGGGTGAGCATTTTCAATATTATCACTTGCGTAGACTACATTTCTTTCATCTGCTGGTGAATATTTATTTTAGAGTCTTCCCTAAAAACTTTAAAAGGGGTGACGTTCTCTCATTTTTTCCTGCAGTTTTGACAATATGCTTCCGTCATAGTTCAGTCAGTAAAGAATCTGCCTGCAATGCAGGAGACCTGGGTTCAACTCCTGGGTCTGGAAGATCCCCTGGAAACAGAAATGGCAACTCAGTCTAGTATTCTTGCCTGGAAAATCCCATGGACAGAGGAGCTGATGGGCTACAGTCCGTGGGATCGCAAGAGTCGGACACAACTTAGCAGCTAAACCACAACCAAAACACTTATGAGTCTTCCGTAGTCAGTAATAAGCTGGAGACACAGGTTATGTTTAAGAGCTGAGCATGTAAGACCCCCATTTCCTAGTGGACAGACAGCGTTCCCAAGGCATGAGGGTGGATGTGAGCTGACTCTCACTAACACACACCTTCATTTCTTCCTGTGTCTAATTTACAGTGGAATCTTCCACACACACACTGGCCCTCGGCCTTCGCCCCGCACCCGCCAGCGCGGGCCCCACGCCCGTGGCTCGTGTGCGCTCTCCCCGCGTGGCTGAAGCGTCTCACGGTGAATCCCACATTGTGCCGTTTGTCTGAAACGCTTCAGCCTATAAGCAAAAGCAAAAAGCCTCTCTCTTCTTCTCGATGGCTCGGTCTCCGCCACACCCTCCTCCTTCCTGTTTGGCCCTCTTGGAGGGGACGCGGGCACAGCTGGTCTCACCAGGAACGTAAGTAGACATGGGGCAAGGGCGGCTGTGCCGAGGGCAGGGTCCCGCGCTACAGCCACACGGCTGTCGCACACCCAGGGCACAGGCATCGCGGGGGACTGGGGTTGCCAGCGCCTGGTGTGCGAGGAGCTCAAGGCTGCAGGGCCCCCCGTGGCCAGGCCTGCTCTCCAGGCCCCGCACTGGCCCTGCCCCACAGCTGGGCTGGAGCAGCTCCCCCTCCCTGCGTGGAGTCCCGTCCTCCCCAAGCCCCCCATCTGGGGCCCCCTGGTGGGGCCCTGCCGAGTTGATGAACCTGAGGCTCCAGGAGGCCCCATCCTTCAGGGTCCAGGGAAGGTAGCAAGGCCGTCCATGGGGTCGCAGAGTCAGACACAACGTAGCAACACGACAGCAACCAGCAAGGCCCCAGGGCTGTTGCGTCCTGCACACTGGCGGAGACGGACACCCCCCTCCGGGGCAGCCACCTCTGCCATCCACAGGATATGGGGGACAGGCACAGCCTTATCCTCTGGGCCACGTGGACAGACACCCCACTGCACAGTCTCCGACACGCCTCGGGAATCATTTCTCCATAGTCTGGATGGTAGGCCCTGACTTCGGGTTAGGTGGCTGCTTGTCACCTTGCCATTTGGGGGACTTGTTTGTTGCTGACCAGTACCAACCTCCTTGGCAAGTTGGGCCACACTGTGATCTGTCTGAACGAGCTTTCTTCCTACTCTCAATGTCAGTAGGCTGAGGGTTTTCCAAATTTCAGGTTTGGTTCTTGGCTGATGGCTTTCCCAGGTGGCTCAGAGGTTAAAGAGTCTGCCTACAATGCGGGAGACCTGGGTTTGATCCCTGGGTCGGGAAGATCCCCTGGAGAAAGAAATGGCAACCCACTCCAGTATTCTTGCCTGGAGAATCCCACGGACGGCGGACCCTGGTGGGCTACAGTCCACGGGGTCGCAGAGAGTCATGACTGAGCACCTTCAGTTTCACTTCCACTTTTCTTCTTGGCTGACAGCTCTGTCTTCACATCTTCTTGGCTCTAACTGTCTGAGGGGGAATAGGCACTTGCGCTTTGCTTGGCACGCCCAGCAGGCACCTGGGCCACTGCCCGCACGCTCAGCCTCCCTGCAGCCTAGGACTCACTGCAGCCAAGCTCTTGACAGAAGTCCCCACTCCCATCTGAGATCTCACCAGACTGGCCTTTACACCTGCTCGTCAGTACACGCAAGCCTTGCTAAGCAGCAGCCAGGAGGGATCCCCTAGCGGCCCAATGGTTAGGACTCCACTGTCACTGTCCAGGATCAGGGGCCACTCCCGGGGCAGGAAGCTCAGACCCCACAAGCTGCACAGCGTGGCTGAGCACTGTGCCAATAAAAACGTCGAGCGGGAAGGCCCCCAGGGGCGCGCTCAGCCAGCCCCACGGGATGCCACCACGAGAGGGGGCCACCTGGCCTCTAGCTAGAAGCCGGCCACCACCCGCAGGGGGAAGGCAACAGCCCAGCCAACCAGAAGCCTCCACGCTTCAGGCCCAGGTGCCTCCAGTGGACTGTTCACAGCAGGCGCGCCCGACCTGTCTCCTGTGAAAGCTTCCTCTCCTCTTCCCTGGGCTTGCCTATGGTTCATCTGACCTGAAACACAATGCTTTGCTGTTCCTGAATAAACCCATTTTGTCGATAAAAAGTTGGCTGTTGATTGTTTCAGGTCAACACATCCCCGTTTCTCCTCACGTCTGCTCAGGCCACTCGGGTATTCTCTAAGAAGGCTGAGGCTCCCTGCACAACTCCCCTCTCCTCCTGGGGCCCCAGCATCGCCCCCGCCGCCCAGTCACGGCACTGGGCGCTTTCTAGCATCCATCTTCAAACTCTTCCAGGCTCTGAGTTCCAAAGCCACCTCCACATGTTTAGATAGTTAAGCCTTTGACTGTGTGGATCACAATAAACTGGAAAATTCTAAAAGAGACAGGAATACCAGACCACCTGACCTGCCTCTTAAGAAATCTGTATGCAGGTCTGGAAGCAACAGTTAGAACTGGACATGGGGCAACACACTGGTTCCAAACAGGAAAAGGAGTCCAAGGCTGTATATTGCCACCCTGCTTATTTAACTTCTATGCAGAGTACATCATGAGAAATGCTGGGCTGGAAGAAACACAAGCTGGAATCAAGATTGCCGGGAGAAATATCAATAACCTCAGATATACAGATCCCACCACCCTTATGGCAGAAAGTGAAGAGGAACTAAAAAGCCTCTTGATGAAAGTGAAAGAGGAGAGTGAAAAAGTTGGCTTAAAGCTCAACATTCAGAAAATGAAGATCATGGCATCTGGTCCCATCACTTCACAGGAAATAGATGGAGGAACAGTGGAAACAGTGTAGGACTTTTTATTTTGGGGGGCTCCAAAATCACTGCAGATGGTGACTGCAGCCATGAAATTAAAAGGCACTTACTCCTTGGAAGAAAGATTATGACCAACCTACATAGCATATTCAAAAGCAGAGACATTACCTTGCTGACTAAGGTCCGTCTAGTCAAGGCTATGGTTTTTCCTGTGGTCATGTATAGATATGAGAGTTGAACTGTGAAGAAGGCTGAGCACCGAAGAATTGATGCTTTTGAACTGTGGTGTTGAAGACTCTTGAGAGTCCCTTGGACTGCAAGGAGATCCAACCAGTCCATTCTGAAGGAGATCAGCCCTGGGATTTCTTTGGAAGGAATGATGCTAAAGCTGAAACTCCAGTACTTTGGCCACCTCATGAGAAGAGTTGACTCATTGGAAAAGACTGATGCTGGGAGGGATTGAGGGCAGGAGGAGAAGGGGACAACAGAGGATGAGATGGCTGGATGGCATCACGGACTCAGTGGACGTGAGTCTGAGTGAACTCCGGGAGTTGGTGATGGACAGGGAGGCCTGGCGTGCTGCTGCGATTCATGGGATCGCAGAGTTGGACAGGACTGAGCGACTGAACTACATCTCAGTAACAACTTTCTGACTTGGTCTGTTCAGACTGTTTTAACAAGAATACCACAGACTGGCTGGATTTTAAGCAACAGGAATTTACTTGTCAGCGTCCTAGAGGCCCAGGACCACAGTGCTGGTGACCGGCTGACAAGGGCCTTTTCTCCTGGATGGCTGCCTCTAGACCTCACGTGCAGAAGGACTGAGCTGGCTCTCTGGGGTCACCCAGGCAGGTAGTTGTCCCAGTCACAAGGTGACTTTAGAACCTAGTCCCCCGCCAAGGCCGCACCTTCTCCTCCCATGATGTTGAGGCTAGGACTTCAACATTTATATGAATTTCAGGGAAGACAGACATTCGGACCACAGCTCCAAGGTCAGACCAAGCTCAGCCTGGAGGCTAAGGCCAGAGCCATCTCTGTCGCTGGAATGATGCTAAGAGGACCTGGGAGCACCAAGGAAGTCCACTCCCTCCTTCCTACGCTTCAGGCTCCTCCCTTCTCACAGCTGGCTGCAGGAGGTGGGCAGCCCCAGAGCGGAGCAGATGAGGTGAGGCATGAGAGACAGAACCAGGTAGCGCACACAGCCCTCTGGTGGTCTTCCCCTCCACACCACCCCCATGCCGCTGGCGGGCTGGGGAACCGGAGGGCATTCCCAGCCCCAGCGTTCCTCTGCCCTGCTTCCTGCAGCCTGGAGGGTGGATCACCCTTCCCAAGGGCTGCCCAGCGGTTTGCCCGTGCAGCGTCCGCCCGCCTCACAGGGTTGGTGCTGCAGCATAGACGTGGCAGCCTGCCCGCGTCGTCCTGCTTCTCTCACCCGCTGGGACCAGCCCCTCAGCAGAGCTGCCCAGCCTGTCCTCACGCCTGCATTCGGTAGCAGAATTCTCTTAGGAATCTTCCCTCCATCCCGTTAGGCTCAGGTTCAGTTCCTCTGAAACAGTTCACACTGGAGGAAGTGGAAACGCTCATCTCTTCCCTCTGATGTCCAGTGTCAGAGCAAGCGCAGGGACGCCGGGGCCGGCCCGGGACCAGCCTCCTCGCGCCACGCCTCCCCCACCCCCTCCTGCTTCTGCTACAAACCCAACACTTGGTGTGTTTGATGCAATCTAGTAAAGACCAGTCTTTCTGTGGCAGGAGGAGGGGTCCACGTGACCCTACAGTTAGCCGGACTGAGACACTGATGGCCTCTGTGTCCCCTTCCTGCCCTGGCACCTCCGTTCTCTCCCGCAGGGGTGGGGGTGAGAGGCCTGGGCAGGGTTGACTCCCTTTACAAACAGTTTCCTCAGGTATTTCCACTGAACTATTTGCCATCACGCAGCCCCTCACTCCCTCGTGCTTCAGCATGGGATACGTGTATTCTTTAAGAAAGAAAAAGACACACTGTGCGCCCGCACTGATGTTTCCCATTCTGATTCTTAGATTATACCATTTCTTACTTAAATCCGTCTATTTCGCCTCTTTTAGGAGAAAACCTTCTTTATCATTATTTGCTCTCTCCTACAGGATACTTGGGACTTCCTGATGGCTGTGCTCAAGAATCCACCCGCAGTGCAGGAGACGCAGGAGATCCAGGGTAAATGCTGAGTTGGGAAGATCCCCCACAGAAAGAGAAGGCAGCCAGCTCCAGTATTTTTGCTTGAAAAAGTCTATGGACAGAAGAGCCTGGCAAGCTATACTCCACGATGTTGCAGAGCTAGACACGACTGAGCGCCTGGTGCTCAGGACTCGGGCCTGGGGCTGCAGCGCGTGGGCTGCAGAGTTGGGCGCGACTGAGCGACCGCGCCGCCGCAGGACACGCACGGCTGCTCAGAGTAGCAGCGCTGTCCATGGCACTGCGAGCTGGAGTCAGTGTTGCGCTCTCGTCTCTGCAGCTCTCACACTGCCAGTATGATGTTAAAAATATCATAGTTGGAATAACTGATTTCTCTGGCTGCTTATGTCACCAAATCAGCCTACAAACTCCTTTATTTCTAATGCTGACTGTTTCTTTTCAGTTAGCTTTGCTTATGCAAAACACGGACATGACCCTGTTGTCAATAGTGTAAAACAGAGGCTTCCCGCGTGGCCCAGGGCACTCTGTCTGCTTCCAGGCCACTCCAGGTGCGGAGGGCCATGCGTTCCGCCTCCGGCCAGGGAGCCAGACGTCACGTGCTGCAAGCGAGAATCCGAATGTTGGAACCAAACATCCCGCACGCCACGAGGAGGATCGAAGCCCGGCCACCGCGAGGCCCCGCGCAGCCAGACAGAAATAAGAACAGAAACCCTGTTAAGTCCAGGTTCGTCTCGCTTCACGTGGGTGCAGAGCCCGCCCAGGCCAGCCTGCCACGGTCTATCAGCAGACACCCTGACGCTGGGCCTCGGGGCTATTTCAGGCTGTTGCTAATCAAATACTGTCACAGTGAATAACTACATACATGTCATCTGGGGCTCCTTCCAGTGTATCTTCAGGACAGATCTCTCAAAGTAGCATTACCAGTCCGAGGGCGCGCGCACGGCTGGTCCAGGTGGTGCCCTTCCCAGCGGGCACTGTGCTGTCTCGCCTCCCGCGGCTAGTGTGAGGTGCCCTGCCCCCAGAGAGGCTGGTCAGGTCTGGATGTGGTCGACCTGGTAGGTGAGGACTGGGGTACTGGGGTCCTGGGGCAGTTTGGGTCTGCATTTCAGCTTTGTCTTTCCTTCTTGACTTTTGAGGTTAAGTTCTTTTGAATTATAAATAATGTTCCTGATTTTCAACTGATTTCCCAGCCTTTAATGGAGGTGAAACGCACGGTTACAACATGAAGCTCACTGTTCCACAGCGTCCACACGAGCGTGCGGCTGAGCAGCACTCTGTGCACTGTGTGCATGCAGCTGCCGCCTCTGGCTGCTTCCAGGACAGCCTGTCACCCCGGGAAGCAGCCCCACGGCCCCCAGCCACTGCCCTCCACACCCCACACACAACCCTCTGCTTCCTGCCTCAGGCTGCAGCAGCTTTTGAAAATGTTAGACGTCATAAACACTCTTCCCATCAAGTATATTGACATATATGTTACAAACATATATATAAATGTCATAAACACTTTTCCCCATCAAATGTCTTCTCTTGTTCAGGACTTTATGTTTTATCATTCCTTAAACTCTCATGCATTGTCTCACGGTGGCCCTTCGTCTCCCTCGTTGCAGAGGCTCTCTCCACAGTGAGCCGGGGCTGTTCTTCACTGCACAGGCCAGGCTTCTCATTAAGGCAGCTTTTCTTGTTGCGGAGCCTGCGCTCAGTAGCTGCCCCACCGCGGCGTGTGGGATCCTCCCAGACAGGGGATCAGACCCCTGTCCCCTGCACCAGCAGGCGGATTCTCACCCGCTGTACCACCAGGGACATCCGCTTGTTCTCGGATTTTAAATCACATTTAGGAAGGTTTGCCTACTCTCCAGTTACAAAGAAATTCACACATTGCTCCTAGCGCTTGCTTCACTTTTCACACTTGGCTCTTGGACCCATTTGTGACTTGTCTCATCTGGTGTGTTGCCCGGGTTCGACCTGGTCTTTCTCCGTGTGCTGACTGCTCGTCACTTCGCTTGCTGCTGACCTTGTCCCCTTCACCTCATCGTGGGCTTGGCTCTCCAGGCTCTGTCTCTGCGGGCCCCACGTCCCTGTGCTCGCGCGTCTGCATGTTCCCGGGGCCTCGGGGTCCAGGTGCAGACCCAGAGGTGGGGGAGGTCCAGACCTTCCTCCTTTCTCTTCTTGGAAAGGTTTTCTCAGCTGTTTTTGTCCTTCCCCTCCTCATGTGAACTTTATAATTAGCTTTAGATCCAGATGGGGAAACATACTCTAGTACTTTCTTGAGGAAGAAGCTTGCTCAATCATGTCCCACTCTTTTGTGACCACATGAACTTCAGCCCACCGGGCTCCCCTGTCCGTGGATTCTCCAGGCAAGAATACTGGGGTGGGGTGCCATTTCCTTCTCCAGGGGATCTTCCCGACCCAGGGGTCGAACCCGCATCTCCCGCTTTGCAGCAGAGTCCTTACCATCTGCAGAAGCAAGCAGTGTCATGATGATTATGTTAGATTTGTAAACTTACTCGCAGAGAAAGGGCTTTATGAGACTGTTTTCTTCTAGAATGAGGGGTTTCCTCCGTCTGATCAAGTCTAAGGTGTCCTTGAGGAAGCTTCAGAGTTTGCCTCACACCGGTTCACATTTCTTCTCCATCTTTCCTTCGCAAAGTCACCTGTGCTGCCGGAAAGGGCGCACCCCCCTTACCTTCTGCCCAGCATGTCCCCCACGGCCAGTCTCCCCGCGGGGCCTGAAACCTGCTTTTCTGACTGTATCTGTGGCACCAGCTCCCAGGGCTGGAAATGTCCCGGGGGGCTGATCCCAGTGACGGGAAGCAGGGTGCCGGGGGACCCTTCCTCTCCCCCGCCTCACCCCCTAGACTTCCTGCCTCGGGCACCCATGAGATGCCCTCTCCCCACGAACGAAGCAGGCAGAGCTGGGAAGTAGTGCTGGCCCTGCCTGCTCCCCAGGAAGGGAGCTGAGGAGAGTGGTCCCAGGGGGCCTGGGGCCGGGAGGTGGGCCCCGAGGGGGCGCAGGGCTGCCCGTGTGCACAGGAGCTGGCCTCTGGCTCTTCCCGCAGGAGGCGGGCCAGGCAGCCGGTGTGGCCATCTGCTGCCCCTGCCTGGTACAGAGAGGGAGCCAGGGCCGAGAGGCCACATGCAGCCGTGTGCCTGCGGCCGGGCCGCCCCCATCAGGGCCGGGCACTGCAGTGAGAGGGCGTGGGGAGGCGCTGCCGGGAGGCTGGCCACCATGGAGGGCTGGGCTGCATTGCCAGCATGCACACGTGCGTGTCCGCGTGGCCCGGCAAGGCACAGGGCCGTGAGGCGGCCTCCCTGAGGGGCCCGGGGCAGCTCTGCCATGCTGATCCGTCACGGTGGGGCTGCCGCCGTGTCCATCGTGGGGGTGGGGGGTGCAGGCAGGCAGACGGGCGCCCTTCACGGCCACTGCTCTTTATTGGGGTCAGACACACACCATCGTCCTCACCCACGGGCTCTCACGCCATGGTTCCCTGCCACATGGGGACCCCCGACACACGTGGGGGCACACATCCCCCAGAAGTGGATCAGGAGCCGCCACAGCAGCCCCACACTTGGTATGCAAGGCCAGCCGGCCCCGGTGCCTCAGGCTTCAGCCAAGCCAGAGCGCGCTCCCTCGAGGACCGAGGCCAGCTCCAGTCCTGATGCGGTCCCGACATGGACGGGGCTCCCCCTTCCTGCTTCAGGGCCGGGACGCGGTGCAGCCTTCTGGCCCAGGAAGAAGGGGGCGGGCAAGGCTTCCAGGGGCAGCGAGGCGGAAGGGTTGGCCCTAAAGCCCAGCTCCAGGCTTGAGGGTGACTCTCATGCCTCCGTCCAGAGGGCCTGGGCTTTGGAGGAGGGGCTCAGGGCAGGGCCTCCAGCATCCACTCAGGGGCGGCTCCGAGGGTCTTCCCAGCTGGGGTGGGGCGGAGGGCCCCCCTGGGCTCCTGCCTGAGCCAGCGCCTCATCTCTCTGGTAACAGCATGAAGAAGGCAGCCCTCAGGAAGCGGCCGAAGCTGCAGAGCGCGGCCACCAGCCAGTGAGAGCGCAGGCCTGGGTCGGTGCTGACCACACACTTGAGGACGTCCGTCTGGGAGGGAGAGGGCACAGTCAGGGCACGGGGGCACCGTCCCACCTCATCCGAGGCGGCCACGCCACTTGACGGGGTGCCTGCAGTCCAGCTGGACGAAGGCCCGAGGTCGGACGTGAAGAGGCAGGAATCTGAGCAGGGCACTCCCCGTGTCCCCTTGCGGACGCCATGGGGGACGACCCCTTAGAACAGGAGCCCAGCGGACAGCCACCCCTCACGCCCGTTTCTCCCTAGTCCTGCTAAGGAGTGCAGCCCCGGAGCCTGACTTCTGCCCGCACTGGCAGTCAGCATCCTGGCTGCCCCAGTGCCCAGCCCCGCCGGGCCCGAGGACAGGACAGGCAGGGCACGGAGCTGCTCGTGTCCCACCTGCCATGAGTCACCCTGGCAGCCAGACCCTCCCTGCCCCCGCTGCCCGCCTCCACCGTGCTCCAGCCCCAGCCCAGGGCTGACCGCTGTCCCCATGCCGGGGGGCTGCACACACCTCTGCCACCACCCACTCTACAAAGAAGGCACCGCTCTCAGCAGCCCCCTGGCCGGGCCAGCGCTGGGCAGGTGATGGGGGAGCCAGAGACAGGTGGGACGTGGCTCTGACCCCCTCAGTGGGCAGGGCAGCAGGCTTAGCTCTGGGGGGTGGGCACGCCCCAGGTCAGCCTTGGGGCAGGGATGCAGCCCCAGCCGCGACCCCCTCCCCTCCAGCCCGTCACCTCCCCCCACCCCACAGGTGCCCTCACCCATCCGCCACGCCTCCGCAGCCAGGTTGCCAGCGTCTTCCGCACAAACTCCCCAAGACAGTCGACGAGGGCGTGCACCAGGGCGGGCTGGGCCTGCCGTACACAGTCCACGGCCAGCCCCGCGGCCACCGAGTACAGGGACACAACTTTGCCCCACGTGATGCCTGCAGGGAGAGAGAGGGATGCTGGCCACCAAAGGCCACCAAGACCCTGCTTAAGGCCAGCCCTCAGTGTCACCTGAAAGGGATGAGCCTCCCGGAGCCACGTGCCCACCACCCCGAAGGTGACTGGGGTCAGCACCCAGGGCTAGCCTTGACCACCAGCTCCCAGTCAGACAGGGAGCCACGTCACCTGGTTGCCGTGCAAGTCCCGGCCACCATCTGCTCAGGTCAGCTCTGCCAGCCCCATGGGCCGTTCCTAGATGTCCTAGGCTTCCGTTCCACACTTGCACGCCTGGGCCAGAGCCTGGCGAGGACCCAGCCCACCTCTGCTGGAGAAAACGGTGGAGTAGAGAAGCAGCTCGGCAAAGAGGGGCCTGAGCTGGTCAGCGGGGCTCAGGGGCCCGGCACTGGAGGCGCTGAACAGCAAGCAGCTCGAGCTGCACCGGCTCCAGCCTGGTCCCCAGAACAGAGCGGGGTGCTTGCCACGGAAAGAAGCTGAGGCCCAGCAGGAAGGGCCATCCCCAGACACCAAGCTGCTGAGGGCAAAACTAAGATGGAGCCTCCCTGGGGGAAGGACAGACGCGTGGCAACCTAGGGACGAACGCCTGTCAGTCACAAAAAGCTCCTTAACACATAAAGAGATTCTGTACACCGGAAAAAAAAAGATCCCCTGGAGACAGGAATGGCTACCCACTCCAGTATTCTTGTCTGGGAAATCCAAACAGAGGAGGCTGGCGGTCTACACTCCATGGGGTCCCAGAGAGTCAGACATGACGGAGCAGCTAACACTTTCACTTTCAACATATTCTAAAGAAATAGGAACACAAATTATGAATAGCTGATTCCACCAAATAAAAAAATACTAACGATACAACAGACGTAGTCGATAAAGCAGAAGTAGACGTTTTTCTGGAACTCTTGCTTTCTCGATGATCCAATAGATGTTGGCAATTTGATCTCTGGTTCCTCTGCCTTTTCTAAATCCAGCTTGAACATCTGGAAGTTCACGGTTCACATACTGTTGAAGCCTGGCTTGGAGAATTTTGAGCATTACTTTGCTAGCCTGTGAGATGAGTGCAATTGTTCAGTAGTTTGAACATCCTTTGGCATTGGAATGAAAACTGACCTTTTCCAGTCCTGTGGCCACTGAGTAATCTGTATCCAGGTCAAGAAGCAACAGTTAGAACTGGACATGGAACAACAGATTGGTTCCAAATTGGGAAAGGAGTACGTCAAGGCTGAATATTGTCACCCTGCTTATTTAACTTACATGCAGAATATATCATGCGAAATGCTGGGCTAGATGAAGAACAAGATTGCCGGGAGAAGCAATAACCTCAGATATGCAGATGAAACCACCCTTATGGCAGAAAGTGAAGAGGAGCTAAAAAGCCTCTTGATGAAAGAGGAGAGTGAAAAAGTTGGCTTAAAGCTCAACATTCAGAAAACGAAGATCATGACATCCGGTCTCATCACTTCATGGGAAATAGATGAGGAAACAGTGGAAACAGTGTCAGACTTTATTTGGGGGGCTCCAAAATCACTGCAGATGGTAACTGCAGCCATGAAATTAAAAGACACTTGCTCCTTGGAAGAAAAGCTATGACCAACCTAGACAGCCTATTTAAAAGCAGAGACATTACTTTGCCAACTAAGGTCCATCTAGTGAAAGCTACAGTTTTTCCAGTAGTCATGTATGGATGTGAAAGGTGGACTATAAAGAAAACTAACTGCCAAAGAATTGATGCTTTTGAACTGTGGTGCTGGACAAGACTCTTGAGAGTCCCTTGGACTGCAAGGAGATGAAACCAGTCAATCTTAAAGGAAATCAGTCCTGAATAGTCATTGGAGGGACTGATACTGAAGCTCCAATACTTTGGCAACCTAATGGAAAGAGCTGACTCATTGGAAAAGACCCTGATGCTGGGAAAGATTGAAGGCAGGAGGAGAAGGAGACGACAGAGGATGAGATGCTTGGATGGCATCACCGGCTTAATGGACATGAGTTTGAGCAAGCTCTGGGAGTTGGTGATGGACTGGAAGGCCTGGCGTGCTGCAGTCCACGCGATCGCAAAAAGTTGGACACGACTGAGCGACTGAGCTGCACTGAACTGAATGCACTAGACACGTGAAAAATGCTGACCTCATTGATAGTCTAGGAGGCGTCGATTAGAACGAGATGTAAAGGATCGTCTATCAGATTGAAAGTTCAGAGTGGCAATGTGCGGACCCAGGTAACTGTGCAGCCTGGCTCCTGTGACGGGAAGGACAGCTCAGGGCACCTGCCATCACCGGTGAGAGGACACCCCCTAGGGGCCGGGCCCTGGTCTGGCAGGAGCAGCAGACGCGGGGAAGAGCAGGCCTCGGACCCCTGCTCCCGGGACGGTCAGTCACAGAGCACAAGTGAGCCAAATGAACACTTGTTCAGTCACCAAGAGGTGGAAAGGGGAGACAGGGAGACACAGGAGTGGGAGCGCGTGAGGTGCGCCACCTGCCCAACAGGGGCCACCTGGCCTCCAGAGGCAGGAGCTCCGATGGCCCAGGGCCACGCCTGCTGAAACAGCACGTCCCTGCAGGACGCAGACGCGAGTGTGAGTCCATTCCTGACGCGGCGGGGCCGGCAGGGCCGTGAGGCAGCGGGCAGAGCAGTGACAGCTCAGCGGGCCTGGCGGCGCTGTCTCCGCAGCCCTGCGGCTGGGCGGGTGCCAGCGAATCGCACACTCTAGCCGCTTAACCGGGGCTTCCCGCGGGGCTCAGTGACCCAGACACCGACCTACCAGCGCAGGCCCAGGCGTCGGGGGAGCTTGACCACACGCACCCCGTGGTGAGGTCAAACAATGAATAAAACGGTTAATCAGACACCACGTGAATTTCACCTCAATTAAACGAAGATGTACAAACCCCATGAACCAGGCCGTGTCGCGCCCCAGGCCCACCTGTTGCTCCCACCCCCTTCCAAGCAGGTCAACGTCTGAAGCCCCCGAGCCGGCCCCTGGCCCCCGGGGACTCACTCCGCCAGCCTCAGTGCCACTCGTGGGGCTGCCCACCCTCAGGGCTCTGCTCACGGGCCCCTCCAAGGGGCACCCAGGCCGCGGGGGCACCACGTCCTGGGGATGGCGCCATCACACCGTGCTCCCCGTTCACCAGCTGCTCACGGCGCACCAGCCCTGGCAGGCCCTCCGGACTTGGCACCCCAGGTGGACATGTGGGCTCCACGCGACCGCCACACTGGGCCTGGAGAGAAAAGCTCTGGTCTGGGGCTGCCAGCAGGCTGGTGTCCCGCATGGGTCTTGGGTGTGTCCTGTTTTCTCTGAGCTCTTAGCGTGACTTTTTCTGGAGACACGGTCTCACTCCCAGGCTTCCCTGGTGGCTCAGGGACTAAAGCCCCCGCCAGCCATGTGGGAGACCTGGGCTGGATCCCTGGGTCGGGAAGACCCCCCTGGAGGAGGGCGCGGCAACCCCCTCCAGCGTTCTTGCCTAAAGAGCCCCATGGACAGAAGAGCCTGGCGGGCTGCAGGCCATCGGCTCAAAAAGGGTGGACACAGCCGAGCAACTAAGCATACAGCAGTCTCAGTACCATCAGTTCATGCTTCTGAAGCGTCAGATCCCAAAAATTTGAAAAAGAAGACCCAGATGGGCCTTCCCTGGTGGCCCAATGGCAAGACTGCACTTTCAGCACACACACAAGTGAATCCAGTGTCCTTAGCATGCTGATAATGTTCCACAGCCACCACCGCTGCTGAACTCCAGGCATTTTTACTCCAAATCCCTGTCCCCATGAGAACAGCGTCCCTGCCACCCCAGCTCCTGGCAATCTCTCCTCTACTTGCCTCTGTGGACGACCTGTTCTGGACACTTCACACGAATCAGATCACTCAGTAGGTCCCACTCTGTGTCTGACTCCAGCCAGGGAGCAAACGCTCTCCAGGTTCCTCATGTCATCCTGCGCATCGCCACTGCGCTCCCAGTTCCAGAGCAAGGCTCCATCGCAGGACCGCGCGCCCGTCAGGAGGCGAGCCTGAGCGGGGTCCCTCTGCCGCTGGCGGAGCGTCTGAAGGCCCATGGACAAGCCCTCGTGTGGACATGTGGCTTCCCTTCTCCGGGCGAACCCCAGGGCATGGAGCTGCAGGGTCAGGTGGGGACGCCATCATTCACCCCACTGAAGACGCTGACAGGAGGTCCACCGCGGGGCTCGCGCCTCAAGGCCTCCTGCGCGCTGGGTTCCGACGGCCTGCCTCCACCTCCAAGGGGTGCGAGCTGGAGTCTCGTGGCTGGAGGTGCATCTCCCTGATGACTGGCGAGAGTCAGCGACTTCTCACGGAAATCTCGGAAGAGACGACTATTCAGACCCTTTGCTCATGTTTACAGGAGGCTGCCTTTTAGCACAGATTTCTGAGAGTGCTTTATCTCATGTGTTTTTTATCTTTCCATGGTAAAATACTTTCTTCTTGTAATGAAAAGTAAAAAAATGAAAATACTTGCCAACTTTATGTTTTCCCACGTAAGGGAACAGAGAAGCCCCTTCAGCCAAGACGCAATGGGAGCGGCACCCCGCCGCTGCGTGTGGGGGGCTCGGCAGCATCAGGGTGCCGGCACATGGGGGGCACCCAAGCCCTACCCTGCAGCCCTCGAGCCGCCCACCCCTCCGGCCACAGCCACAGAGAGGGGCTGGCCCAGGAGGGTGAAGGGGACGTGGGTCGAGCCCCGGGTCAGCGGGCCAGGCCCCGCTACGGGGAGAGGCGGCAGGGGTTCTGGGGTCCAGAGAGATCAAGGAACTGCCTGCACACAGCGAAGAGGGGGCAGGCGGGCGTGGGGGCCGCTGCGAGGAGGGGGGCGGAGCCAGCTGGGGGCGGAGCCAGCTGGGGGCGGAGCCCGGCCCGGGGCTGGTGTGCCGGCAGCCGCGCAGCTGCCACGCGCCCAGGCCCAGCGCTCTGTCCCCAGGACACACCTCCCTCCCGGCCTCCCGGGCCCTCCTGGAACCCACAGCCTTTCTGGGCTCATCTCTGGTCCCCGGCCCTGAGTGGTCTGGGCAAGCAGGGCTGGACGCTCCAGCTGGCCCCCACCCTCCCGCCACCGCCCTGGGCCCGGCCCGCCCGGCCGCATTCCCAGAAATGACCCTTCCTTTTAAAGCCAGCCCTCGGCTCATAAACCAGCTGCCCGCCCGACAGCTCGGAGACACACACAGGCGGCCACCCACACGCCAGCGTCAGGCCGGGACGGGCCCGGGGGATGGAGGGAAGCCCAGCGTGGCGGGCAGCCCTGGGTGCCCGCCGTGCCCCTTCCTGGCCGGCCCCTCCAGCTGCCTTCTCCACCAGGCCAGCCTGGATGCCCCCAAGCCCCACCCGGGGAGGGCTGTCAGGCCCTCCAGGGCACCCTGGTCTCTCCCCACCCCCTCGGGGTCCTGCCCGTGGTGACCGCTGGGCAGGGACCCGCGCTGACCCTGTGGAGGCTGGCCCACAGCTGGCGGTCCCATGTCCTGCACCTTCAGCGCTGGCCTGCCGGCCAGGGGTCGGGAGGCCCCTCTGAGGGGGACACAGGGAGGCAACACCCCAAGGGTGGGGCCAGCAGACGGGGCCTCCGACAGGCCACAGCCCGCCCACCTGGCCCGTCTTCAGCGCGCGCAAGCGGAGGGCCCCTCAGGGCACGGATGGCTGTCCCGGTGCCTCTGCCCCGAAGCCCTTTGCGGCAAGGAGAGCGCCAGGGCACTCTGACTGGTGACACCACCAGTCAGCTAAGGGCTCGAGGCCTCCTGGCTGCCTGGGGCCTCCTCTGCAGCGGGCTGTGCCCCCAGAGCCCCAGGGGAAGGGCCCCCCACTCTCACTGCTGCCTAGCCACTCACACCTGAACTCCAGCCAGGATGCAGCCCTGAGCACTCAGCTGTGGGCCCGAGTGGACCCCTCCCGAGGCTGGGACCACCACCCGTGCCTCAGGGTCCCCGGCCAATACGGCTCCAGGCACCGGGGGGCACTCTGGGCCAGCGAGAAGGTGCTGCCCCAGGCAGGGCTCTGCTCCTGGGCGCCTGGCAAGGCCTGGCGCCTGCTCCGCACCAGGACCCAGGACTGCGATGAGTGCACCAAGCTGGGCACCGGGCCATAGGTGGGCCACAGGGAGTCCACGGGCTTCCCAGGAGGGGCGTGAGGATGGGGGGGCCTGGGGATGGGGGGCCTGGGGATGCATCCGGGGTCTCCCGTGAGCCTGGAGGCAGGTGTGTGGACACAAGCAGCAGGAGGTGCCCTCAGGTGAGGAAGCGAGGGAAGGAGGTGACAGGGACAAACGTCGCCCGCCACCGGCGCCCAGAGGGAGGCTCTGGGAAACCCACGGGGGGCTGTGGGCCAGCCAGGTGACCCAGGTGAGGCACCCGCACTGCAGAGCGCCACTCCCGCCGGGGTAGGGGGCCGGCTGGCAACGTGCCTCTGCCCAGCAGACTCCAGTGCAGCAACCCCTCGACTCTTCAGGCTCCAGGAGCCTGGCAGCGCCCACTCCGGCTGCCAGGGAGTAGGCATCACACTGCGAGCAGCCCAGGCAAGTGGCAGCGCCAGCTGGTGGCCTGATACACGCTGCCAGCCAGGACTTCCGGCCAGGGCAGCCCCGGAACCCCACGAGGGGCCCACCGTCCTCGGACCCAGGGAGGCTCCCCGACAGCTCCCAGGCCCCCAGCCCCGCTGGCACCGTGGATCCCCGGCCTGGACACAAACCCTCACCTGCAGAGAAGATCTGGGTCGCCACAGCCAGGAAGGCATCAGTCACTACGGTCTCCGACTGCAGGGAGAGGTTCAGCTGGCGGGCCACATTGCGGTAGACACTGGGCCGGGATCAGCTCCAGCTCGTCCGCTGCTCGGGCACAGGGGGTGGGTCAGAGGGGTCCCACAGGCCAGGGGGCCAGCCCACAGCTGCAGCAGGGGCCCTGACCCCAGCCTGATCCCTGACCCCCGACCTGCCCCATGCCCACCCACTTGACACCACCCCCAGGGTCCCCAGGGACAAGGCCAGGGAGGTGCGGTGGGCACCCCAGACCTGCCTGTGGGCTGCCTTTCTGACAAGTCAGCCCCGCCCCCGCCCCCTCCCGGGGGCAGAGCTGGCTGGGCCGGTGCGGCGGGAATCCCGGGCGTGCCTGCTCAGTGAGTCACAGCACACAGCAAGCTGCCCGGGCGGGCAGCCAGCCCCAGCGTGGGCAGGGTGGGGGCCAGCAACCCCACACAGGTGGGGGAACCCGAGGCTGCCTCGGGGAGGGGGCAGCCTCACCAGGCCCAGCATCATTCAGGAAACCAGAGACCCAGCCACTGCCCGGAGGCGGCAGGCCTGGGCTCCTGGTGCCCGGCTGGGATGCCCGTCAGTGGAGGAAACGCCCTCGCGGGGCCCCGTCTACACCACGTCCGCAGGGACGCACCGGAACCCCTCTCAGCCCACGCACTGGGTGTCCCCCAGCCTGGCCGCTTCTTCAGCCAAAGCAAACAGGGAAATGCTTCCCACTGGAGGTCCCGGTGATAAGGGCGACGCGTCAGCCCTGGGGCCAGCTGCACTGCGTCCAATTCAGGAAGATCTGAAGCCAGAGCAGGACTGAGGCTGGTGGAGCCACGGGGGCGGTGGCATGGAAACTCCCAGAGCGGGCCTGGCCAGCTATTCCCAGGCACAGACCCGGGGGCGACTGGGGACTGGGCCCCAAGAGACCAGCTGCGGGGGCGCGCCCCCGCCTCTTCCTGTTTGCTGCTGCTCCCAGAGCTGGGCGTCTGTGCAGGGAGGGGCTGGGGGTGCTGGGGGCAAGGGACGGCTCCAGGCCGTGACAAGAGGCGGTGGGGCAGGGGTGGGGCTCACGTGGAGCAGCTCACAAGGGCCAAACATTGGGAGTCCAAGCTACCTCCCTCCGGGGACCCCTCGGCCACCTGACAGATGCTGGGCCCAGGGACTGGCCGTGAAAGCAGCCTGGGGAGGGCCCTGAGGCCTGGCCCTGCAGAGGGCCAGCGTGGGGCACTTGGCTGGGCTCTGCTCCCCCAGTCCAGGCCGGAAGCATCCCAGGCTCCCTGGATCCGAGGTCACAGTTCGGAAGGGACAGTGATTAGCGGAGCCCACAGCGGGGCTTTCCAGACAAGTTCAAACAACAGGGACCCTGGCCTAAGGCCCTGTTCCAGGCAAGGCCGTGGAGCTGGGGGCCAGCAGGGCTGCAGGGCAGGCCAGGACAAAGGAAGGACTTCCTCCCAGCCACTCCAGGGGCCTCTCAGCAGCCCGAGATACAGAATTCTCCAGGGCCCTCTGGAACGTTCAGCCCAGGCTTGTCCCCACAGCCCAGCTGGAAGAAATGGCCTGGGCCCTGGCCTCAGGGGAGCACAGGCACTCTGGACCTTTGGCTGAAACCTCAAACCCCACGTGCTCCCTCCCCCAAGACCCAGGTGGGGCCGCACCCTCCGGCCGCTCTCAGCTGCACACCACGCCAACACTCCTGGGCAGACCAGGTCTACACAGCCTTGCCCCCAGGGTCCACAGAACACAAGGGCCAGCCTGAGAAGAGGTGGGCATCCCCTTCCACGGGGTGCTCCCTCCAACCCAGGGTCCTGGGCCAGTCTCTCAACCCACTCTGTCTGGAGAGCCACCCAGCCAGGGTGCCATCTGTGCCCCCACGCCCCCCGAGTGCACACTCCCCACGCGGAAGGTCATGCCGGGCGGTGTAGAACTGGGCAACCTTAGTCCCCGTGGTGAGATGGGTTGAATGAGTCAGCTGAGAGGGTCCCTCCCTCTCTGCGGTCCTTGGGTAAGATGGAGACAGTTAAGCCGATGACCCGGAATCAACTACCCGCCCACGTCTACACAGCAAGCTTGCTCTCCTAGGCGCTAATTTCCCCAGGAGCCAGCGGAGGCCTCCAAACCCAGAGAAGAGAGCAGGCCACTCAGGACTGCAGCCAGTAACTGTGAGGACCTATTTTCCAAAACAAACATCAGGACACGTGGTCCGACAAAGGATTTTTGTGCCCAGCTGAGTACAAGGGTCACTCTGGAAATTTAGCCACGAAAACATCATTCCTCCCAGAGTTTTCTATTCTTTATGGCCAGGACGTGTGCAATCTGGGCTCAGCAGGCAGATGGGAGGTCTGGCGGGTGCACAGGCCAGCTGACTGGGGAGCTAGGAGAGAAGGATGCTGGAGGGAACCCCCCGCCCGCCTTGCGCGATAGATTCCTCAGGGCACCAAGACCAGTCCCCTCCCTGTCCCGGAGGGAAGACAGAGGCCCGGCCACCCGGTGGGCTGCCAGTGCAAGGACAGCTGTACCCGAGGCGCTGCGGGTCCGCCCGCCCGGCTGGAAGGGGCAGCCTGGGGACCCCGCCGGCTGGCCGGCGCCTGCACTCACCCAGGCGCAGCAGCACGGCGCACACCTCCGCCAGGCGGCCGCCGGGGACCGGCGCGGCGCGCTCGGGCGCGCTCCAGGAGAGGCCAGCCCGCAGTAGCCGCGCGTGCACGAACTCGCGGCCGAGCGCCTTGGCCTGGGCCACCAGCTCCTTGTCAGTGGGCGAGCGGTCAAAGGCGTCCATGATCTCGGCGGCGAAGACCGAGGAGCGCCGCAGCACCTCCATGGCGGGGACGAGGGCGAGGGGCGCCGCACCTGCGGGCAGACGGCGCTCAGACGGGCCTGCCCTGTCTCCCCGGCCGGGCTGCGAAGGGGGAAGGCCGGCCGCGCGGAGGGCGGGCAGCGGGGCGCGGGGAGGGGGCGCGGCGCGCGCCGGGGCGCACTGGGAGGCCGGGCGGGGCTGGGCTCCGGGGCAGGGCTCCGGCCGGCTGCGGGTGAGCGCTCCGGTTGGTGCTCCAGATCTTTAAAAGCGCGGAGTCACATTCTTTCAGATGCCAAGCTCAACCACAAGGATCCTCGCGGCCGCCGAGGATAGGAGGGACCGCGGCGAAATGGCGATTTGCTCCGGGGCCGCCGCACCCGCCCGCGAAGACTAGTGCGCGGGTGACGGAGGCGTGGGCACGGCCCGCCCTGCGCCCAGCCGGCGGCCGCCGGGACCCCTGCCCGGCCGCCCGCCTCCTCGCCTCGCGATCCTCGGTGCCGTCCCCATGGCTCCGCCCGCCCGCTCACCTCTCCCGCCGCATGTCTCGGGCGCGGGGGCCGGGGACGACTGCTGGCTTCAGGACCTGCGGGCCGCCGCCCCCGCCGCTCGGGATCCTTCCATTCAAACCGGCGAGGCCGCGCGCCCCGCCCCGGTGCCCGCCCAGTCTACGCCGAGCCGGCTGGAGGCCGAGTGCGCGGGGCCTCGGGCCCTCCCGGGGCTCCGGCGGCGGCGTCGGGGGCGAGGGGAGCCTCGCAGCACCGCGCGACTCTCCGCCGGCTAGAGGCGAGGCTTGGGGCTTTGCCTTCTAAGGGAAAGGCAACCCCGGGGCGGAGCCGCGGCCGGAGCTTCCCCGCCGCCTCCCCGCTTAAGGAGGACCGGGCTAGTTCCCAGGGCGCGCTCTGGGAGGGCCTGGGGGCGGGAGCTGTCCCCGCCCGGCGAGCAGGACCCAGCGCGGGCCGCAGCCGCGTGGGCTCGCACCCGCTCCATCAGCTTATTGGTTTCTAGAGATCCCTTATATCCCCTGGGTGCTGTGTCCCTGGCCTTACACATGGCTGGGCATTGTATCGACAGACGCACATTTGTGTACGCTTTGACTGGCGTTATCGCCATTCTCCTCTGCTATCTTCGGTGTTGCTATGTTAAACAGCTTTCTCCATGACATCCAATTTATCGCTTTTCTCACCTTCAGTGATTTTTCATTAGGACATTCTCCCCTGTTGTTTAGCATTCACATTTATCTCTGTGATGGACTGCAGGGTAATTCTTGCGAATATTGTGGTAGGGGTCAGAGCTCGTCTTTTCCGTATGGATGTCCAGTGGACCATCATTGTTTATTGCAAAGGCCATCCTCTTCCCACTGATGTGGAGAACAGTCCGCATTATAAACCAAGCGACTGTGTATGTGAGGCTCTGTTCTGGGTGCTTTTCTGTCCCACTGTTCCATTTTTCTCTTTTGATATGTGGGTTCTTATTTCCCAGGTCAGGGATCAAACCCACACCGTGAAAGAGTGGTTTTAACCAGTGGACAGCCAGGGACATCCCTGTTTCTCTATCCGCAAGTCAGCACCCCACAGTTCAAACAGGATGCACCCACGTGCCTGATTTCGCATGTGTACAACACTGTACCCGCTATCTGTGAACACGTGTTCTTCCCATGTGTGCACAGGGTGTTAAACGAAATAGATCAAGTCCTGGGCCAGGGAGTCTCAACAAATTCCAAAGGACTGAAATTATACGAGTGTGTCCTCTCTGAAATAAATTAGAACTCAAAAACAGGAGAACTACCAGAAAGCCTCCAAGGACTTGGAATTGAATATCACACTTCTAAATCATCAATGAGCCAAATAATAAATCACAGGAAAAGTTGTAGAATAATTTAAAATGAACAGTAGTGAAAATATGGCACATTAAATGCTGTGGAAGGCAGATAAAGCAGTCCTTTGAGGAAAATTTATAGCTTTAGAAAAAAGTTTGAAAATTAATGCTCTAAGCTGCAACTCAAGAAGCTAGAAAAAGAACAAAAAATTAAACTCCAAAGTGAGAGGAAATAAAAGTAAAAGCAGAAATTGGTGGGGAAAAAAGCAAAACAGGGGAAATCAATCAAGCCAAAAGTTGGTACTGTGAAGAGAATGCAATGGATAAACCCCTGGAAATAACAGATTAAAAAAAGGAAACATAAATTCCAATGTCAGGAATGAAAAAGAAGACATAACCACAGATATAAGAGGCTTCCCTGGGGATCCGCTGGTTGAAACTCTGTGCTCCAGTGCAAGCTGCCTCAGCTCCAGCTCGATCGCTGGTCAAGAAACTAGATCCCACGCACTGCAGCTCAGAGTGCCCATGCCACAGCTAAGACCAGGCACAGCCAGATCATTTTTCAAAGCTGATGAGAGGATAGTCTGAGCAACTTTATAAAAGTAATTTGAAATGTAAATGAAATAATTTACCAAAACTGACACTAGAAGCAATAGAAAATTCTGGATACTCTTATAACAATTAAATAAATTTAATCCACAATTTAAAACTTCCCACAAAGAAACTTCTAGGTTCAGATGGTTTCACTGAGGAATTTCTCTAAACTGTTGAAGAAATATCACTGACCTTGTGCAAACCTATATAAATAATAGAAAATGAGGGAGCCTTTCCCATCTCATTTTGTGAGGCCATCCTTACACTGATACTGACAGCTGCAAGAAGGTATTGAACCTCTGTCTGCCTTGGCTTCCCCATCTGTAGAATAGAGAAAATAATAATACCTACGTTTTGTGGACAGAATCAGTTAATCCATGTACGGAAAGACTTGTCATATAGTAATGGCTCAGGAAATCAGCCCTGAATATTCACTGGAAGGACTCATGCTGAAACTGGAGCTCTAATACTTTGGCTGCCTGATGCGAAGAAGTGACTCATTTGAAAAGACCCTGATGCTGGGAAAGACTGAAGGCAGGAGAAGTGGATGACAGAGGATGAGATGGTTGGATGGCATCACTGACTCAATGGACACGAGTTTGAGCAAGCTCCGGGAGATGGTGGAAGACAGGGAGGCCTGGTGTGCTGAAGTCCATAGCGTCCAAGAGTCGGACACGGCTTATCGACTGAAGAGCAGTGGCTCAGTAATTGTAAGCTGTTTTTTCAGAAAAACTCTAAAATGTGAGTGTGCATTTAACACACTCTTTAATACAGAGCCTGGAGCAGGACAGAGTCTGCCTGTGGCATTTCTGAAGAGCCCTAAGATTTGGATGGAGGAGGAAATGGCAACCCACTCCGGTATTCCTGCCTGGAAAATTCCACAGACAGAGGAGCCTGGTGGGCCCCAGTCCATGGGGTTGCAAGGAGTCGGACATGACTGAGTGACTGAGTACATAGTGAGATGTGGGATGAGCTGTATTTTATAGACGAAAATACGGACGTCAGAGCGGGCAGGGACTCGCCAAGGCGCCAGCGCAGGGCTGAGCAGAGCCAGAGCTGATGCCCGGACGACGGGCTGAATCTTTGACCGGGAGGAACCAGTGCCTCCCCCCGCATGTGGCCTCGGGCAGCTTCCTGCTCTAAGCCTGTTTCCTCGTGCCAGAAATGGGATCCTGAGGAGGGACACGGGCCCTGACCCGGGAGCCGTGGGCACGCCTGTGCAGCATGGCCCCTTCAGTACAGGAGCCACGTGCCCGTGGCTGGAGGAGCCCAACCCTGAGCTTGTTCACGGCATCCTCGAACCCTGAGACTCTTAAAGAACAACAGAAGTGGGAGGCGTCAACCCCTCTGACAGGGTCACCCCCACCCCGCTGCCCCGGCAGACCCACCCCTCACCCCGGGAGGCCGCTGAGAGCCTTACAGGGAAAACGCAGGGTTGCGGGATCAGAGTGGGCTGACTCTCAGGGGTCTCCTCTCGTGCCTCTGCGGCCCCCACCCACCCCAGGGACTAAAGGTGGGAGCCGCAGTCTGGCCCCCCACGCAGCTCCTGGTGTGCTGGGGGTCCCGCTGCTGATGCTGGGGAGCCAGAACCCCCACTGTCCCCTCCGCAGAGCTGTGTGGGCGCCGAGCGGGCCCTGCTCCTGAGGATGCTGCCTGGGGGTGTCAGTTCCGCTCTCCCAGGGATCGGAGGGGCTGACAGCGTTGGGGCTGGCCCTTGGGGCCTGGGGCACAGGCAGCCCCTCTAAGCTTTGGGCTTGGGGGCAGGGGGTTCCTGGGGTGTCAGCACCACTGGCTCAGAACTGTCCAGGGCCAGCCCTTCCCCGTCTGTTTTCTGCCCAAAGCTCATTCTTCACAGGGAATCAGAGCCCAGGCCAGAGAGAGGGTTTAGTATAAACTTGGAGGAGAGTGAGATAAACAGCCTGGGAGCCTGCAGCATACAGGGCAGAATGGCCAAGGGAGGGGTCCACGCGCCCGGCCTTCCAGCGCACCCCGCCGTGTGCAGGGGAGGCTGGCGGGGTGGGCTCCAGGGCCCCTGGGCCAGCCAGGCCGTGCCCGCCTCAGCAGCACCCTGGGGTAGCTGTAAGGGGCGGCAGTAAGGTGAAGTCGTTTGTCTGCAGCGTGGACGGGTGCCGTGTTCTGTGATGCGCTTGCAGGCCCCCAGCAGCCGGTGGGGCCCAGCAGCTTCCCCTCCGTCATCCTTCTGAGCCTCAGGACTGCTGCCGGTAGGGGTTTTTCTTGGTTTCTCCAGCCTGACCTCTTTCTCATATTGGCTGGGCCCTGTTCTTTATTTTCTGGGTGTTAGTCCCTTGCCTGCAAGTGTCCCCCACCCCCATCCCGCCTCCAGGACTCCTAAACCAGCCACCCAGGCTTTGTTCCTGGCCTTCTGCTGTGCTTTTTAAAAATCCATTTTTGTGACTGTTAAAAAGAGGCTTGTTTCTTTTTCTGCCCCAAATCAGGCTGGCAGTTGGTCTTGCGTTTCCTGCTGGAGACGCCTGTGCTTTTCCAGGACTTAACCCGCTGAGCTGAAGCCGGTCTGTGTGTCCCAGACCTACCCTGGCTTCAGGCTGTCACCCTTCCTCTTACTTTATTGTGTGAATTGATATCTGGCACAGGAATTCCAGCTCCAGGCATTTCTGTGTGCATTTCTTGTGTCCATAATTGAAAGAATCCAGTGGTTGGGGATTGTTTTTCCAGGACCAGCAGGTGTCTGGAGCCCACCTCCCAGGCAAGCACTCTGTGAATCACGGCTCATTCAGGCGCCTCCCCTGAGGGACTCTGCTTGCACTGTGTCCTTCCTCAGCGGGGCGCCTGCGGGGCCAGGCGCGGGTGGGGTAAGGACCTAGCTCCCCCAGCCACACTCCCACCTCCTGGCCCCTAGCTTTCTTCCTTAAGAATCTTTTATTGAGGGAGTTCCCTGGTGGACCAGCGGCTAAGACTCCATGCTGCCAGTGCAGGGGCGCTGGGCTCAGTTCCTGGGAACTAGCTCCCACACGCCACAGCTAAGACCCGGTGCAGCCAAACAGATGAAGAGCAGCTTTAAACGTACTGGCCCAGAGCTGCTTCGCAGCGCTCTCCTTGCGCTCTCTGCCGTGACGGGTTAGCACAGCGCACTCCATTGCTCCCGCTGCTCTGGGGACCGTGCTTCTCCCTTCAATAGTCTGCACCTGCTGATCCCAAACTCCCACCCCCCACCCCCCCACCCCCACCCCCCACCCCGGCAACAGCAGTGTGTTCTCTGTGCCTGTGAGCGTCCCCTTCGCAGGGGAGATCTTTGGTGTCTTATTTTAGAGTCCTCATATAAGTGATAGCATAAGGTGTTTGTCTTTCTTTGACTTACTTCACTTAGCATGCAGCTACAAATGGCATTGTTTCTACTCTTTTTGAATGGATTAGTAGTGCTCCACTTTATATGCATATATACACGCATACTTAACACAAATCGCATCGTATTTATCCATCCATCTCTCATGGACGCCTAAGTTGCGTCTCTGTCTTGGCTGTTATAAGCACTGCTGCTGTGAACACCGGGATGCATGCTTCCTTTTGAACTGTAGTTTTGTCCGGATATATGCCAGGCTTTCCTGGTGGTTCAGTGTCAAGAATCTGCCTACAGTGCAGGAGACCCGGGGTCGATCTCTGGGTCAGGAAGATCCTCTGAAGAAGAGAACGGCAACCCACTCCAGTATTCTTGCCTGGAGGATTCCGTGAACAGAGCCTGGCGGTCTGCAGTCCCTGCGGTCACAAAGAGTTGGACACGATGCAGCGAAACCCGTGCAGGAGTGGAGGTGTAGACCGGAGGGAAGCGCTAGCCGTCGCTTCTTGGAGGAGCTGTGCGCCATAGTGGGCGTGCCTGCCGGGGTCCAGCCCCGGTGGATCCAGGGTGATTCGAAGGTGGGGACGGAGTAGGCGTCCTAGAAAAAACTATCTAATTACAGGTAGAGAGGGATTAGGAATTTAGCAGAGAAAAAGAGGCCGAATAACTTGGCTAACACAGGGTACCAATCACCACCTACGTAGGCCGCAGGCGTCTTCCCGTTCTCC
This sequence comes from Nanger dama, assembly GCA_917880005.1. NCBI lineage: Eukaryota > Metazoa > Chordata > Mammalia > Artiodactyla > Bovidae > Nanger > Nanger dama. The sequence goes on along the minus strand of CAKJTW010000118.1, from coordinate 2,809,055 downwards.
CAAAGGAGAGGAGGCACCGAGGCCCCCCAGCCCGATCTTAAAAGCCCAGGCAAAGTTAGTAGGCTTGGCGGGTCCTATGCACCAGATGGGAATTTGGCCAGAAAATAGTAAGAGAGAGAGAAAGGGGCTGAATGACTTGGTTTACGTGGGATGCCAGTAAAATTCCAGACAAGGAATTTGCACCATCTGCATGGCGGGCACCCACGCTCCAGATGGGAATTCAGCCAGAAAACTGGGGAGCAGAAAGGAACGACATGAGGGAATCAGTCTTTCCGGAACTGATCTCATTTCTTTATTTTCAGGTTTGTTTATACCTTTTGTTACACATAGGGATGAATACAGAGTCACGCTGGGGTCAGCAGACCTGACCCTTGTGACAATCAGGTGTTTCATATAAAATTATACAAAGGTCTTATCAGTTTTTACATCATCTTCTAACCTTGAGGTCTGCTGACATTTTATGGCCCTTTCTGATACCGGTCAGTTAACCAGAAAGCTGATTTTTCCAGGGCATCACCCTCCAAATAAAGTTGCATTCCTATAGGGTGAGGGTGTAGTGAGTTACAATCAAGAAAGGAATTTATTTAACCCACGGTTAACATGATTAATCTTAAAGGTTAATACTTATTTCTCCTATATGCTAGTTATATTCATTATAAGGGCAGGGAATATGGAGAGTTAGCAGCAAACATCAGCCCAACAAATAAAAATCCTTTCACCAATGTTCCCCTTAAGATCTACTTAGTCTTAAGATAGTGATAAAGTTACATTTTTACGTAGCAAGGACACAGTGATTTAGAACAAAGTACAGTGATCTATAACAAAAGAGAAAATTCATTAACTCAAAAAGTCTAGTATTGCTAACATCAAAAACCACTATATTTCCTTTTCTATATTCCAAATACATTGATTAATATATTCCCAGGTGCCTAAGGATATGGAGGCCTGGTGGCAATCATTGACTCAACAACAAGAAAAAGCTCTATGTTAATTAAGACTCTCAAAATACTCCAAAACTCTCTGTGCTGTTTATGGTTGAGAGGTAGTAAACCATCATGTGTCCGCAGAGAGGTTTGACCTGAGACGCCCTTGTCCCACCTAGGGCAGGGAATTAGCAGCAATTATTGACACAACAAATGAAAAACCTTTTATCAATATAATTCCCAACCAACCCACTATACTAATAATTTCTAACTTCCCACAAGAATTTGCCTTTAGTAAGTCAAAACATCTCGCGCCTCTCAAGGTTGGAGGGCTGTTGTGGCCGGAGGAACCTATACAGGCAGGCTAGATAACCTTCAGAAGAGTCCCGTAAGTTGAAACGCTCTAGTTACGCCCAGGAATTTTTATTGCCTTGGAGCTGCACGTTAACTCCTTCTCAGAGAGAAACGGTTATGGGGGAGAGCCCTCGTAGGTGAGAGTACCGGACAGAGTCTGGTTTTGGGGTTAGATGCTTGGGAGCAGGGGAATTTCCTGAGGCTTGGTCACGCCTTTGCGTATGCCGAAGCCCCCTTCCTCATGACCTTGCCATGGGCGGAGTTCCTCATGCTGGCCCCCAACACGTGCCAGTTTACCTTCCCACCAGCAGTGCTTCCCTTTTCTTCACACCTCTCCAGCTTTTACTGCTGACAGGCTGTTGAATGGCGGCCAGGCTGACCGGTGTGGGAGTGGCTCATTGCAGTTTTGGTCTGCGTGTCTTTAATCGATGTTGAGCACCTTTTCACTGGCATCGTATTGGCCACCTGGATCCCTTCCTTGGGGAAATTCTGGTCGGGTCTTCTGCCCATTTTCCAGCTGGGCTGCTTGTTTTCCTGTCACTGAGGCCCATGCACTATTTGTATGTTTGGAGACTAAGCCTTTGTTGGGCATGTCATTTGCAGTCATTTTCTCCCAGTCTGTAGGCTGTCCTCCTCTTCTGCGCCTGGTTTCCTTTTCTTGCACAGAAGCTTCTGAGGTTGATTACTTTCCCTCGTTTGTTTCCTGCTTGTTTACTTTCGCTTTTATCTCTATTGCCTTGGGCGGCTCAACTCAGACAGATTTCAGCATTTGGTGGATTTACGTCAGAGCATGTTTTGCCTGTGATCTCCTCTAGAGTTTCATGCTGTCTTGTCTTATATTTAAGGGACTTCCCTGGTGGCTCAGATGGGAAGCATCTGTCTACAATGTGGGAGACCTGGGTTCGATCCCTGGGTTGGGAAGTTCCCTGGAGAAGGAAATGGCAACCCACTCAAGTACTCTTGCCTAGAAAATCCCATGGATGAAGAGCCTGGTGTCCATGGGGTCGCAAAGAGTGGACACGACTGAGCGACCTCACTCTCTAGACCTCACTCACTCCTCTAGAGTTTTATGGCGTCTTGTCTTATATTTAAGCCTTTAACCCATTTTGAGTTTATTTTCATGTATGGTTGGAGGGAATCACTCATTTACATGTAGCTGTCCAGCGTTCCCAGCACCACTTGCTGAAGAGAAGGTCTTTTTCCTCTTGTATATTCTTGCCTGGACTAGTTGTCTGTAGGTGCATGGGTTTATTTCTTGTTGGTCTCTCTTTTTTAAAGTTTCCAGCTTCTTCTTTCCTGTAGGCTGCTGGAGTCATGCTCTGTGCAATAGATTTGGAGTCATGCTCACAGTTCTAATTTTCTAGGGGCCTCCCACGCACCCCCCAGCCCCCTTAGCGCGTCCGAGCACCCAGGCTTCCCAGGGCTCAGGTGCTCCCCAGATGACGACACCCCACGTTCGTGGGCCCTCATCCCACAGCCCCTCACTCCCCTGGGACTCCCTCAGGACCACAGTGTTGCGGACTGCTGATAGCCCATTGTGTTTTTTCCTTAAGATTTATTTTTGTGTGAATTTCTTGGCTGTGGTGGATCTTCACTGGTGCACAGGCTTTCTCTCTGTGGGGAGGGGGAGGGCTGCTCTTCCTTGTCCTGAGGAGGCTTCTCATTGCAGCGGCTTCTTTGGTGGAGCGCCGGGCTTCCAGGCCGAGAGCACAGGCCTGTGGGGTCCTCTTGGAGCAGGGATCAGACTGGTGACCCTGACTTGCAACGCAAATGCTTAACCACTGGACCACCAGGGAAGCCCCCTTATCCTGTCCGATGAAAGGGCAACACGGAGCAAGCACGTGCAATGGTGCCCTTTAATCATCCATACTGAAGGTGTCCCTTGGACTGCAAGGGGATCCAGCCAGTTCATCCTAAAGGAAATCAGCCCTGAATATTCATTGGAAGGACTGATCCTGAAGCTGAAACTCCAATACTTTGGCCACCTGATGCGAAGAACTGACTTATTGGAAAAGCCCCTGGTGCTGGGAAAGATTGAAGGCGGGAGGAAAAGGGGACGACAGAGGATGAGATGGTTGGATGGCATCACCGACTCAATGGACATGAGTCTGAGCAAGCTCCGGGAGTTGGTGATGGACAGGGAGGCCTGGCGTGCTGCAGTCCATGGGGTCGCAAAGAGTCGGGCATGACCAAGCCGAACTGAGCTGAAGGTGGCAGCCCCCACAGTGGGCGAGGATGCAGTCTCCCCACCCACCCCACGGACCCTTCCTCGCAGAGCGAGTGTGTCCCCGTTAGCCTCGGCTGCAGTTGCGTCTGTGCTGTTCGCCGGTGAGCGGATTAGACTTGCTTCCCGCCCAGTGGCACAGTCGCTGCCTCCCCCTGCATCCGTGTGCCAGGCACATCACGGCCCTGCAGAAACGCATCAGTTGCTTTTCCAGCTTTTCCAGACGGTCAGGCAGCGTTGCCTCCCCGCGGTCCCCTGGCCTCTGACACCTCCTCCTACTCCTTGATTGCTGCCTCAGCAGAGGACCCTGGGCTCCGTCTGGGGGCCTCCAGGGACTGTGGTTCCAGGGGCTTGCCCGCGGCTGGCGTCCCAGGCCTCCTGCTTGGCCCCCGTTTCTCCAGCTCTTCCCTGTGATCTGGCCCCTCCTTCGCGGGTGGGGGCGGCATCCTTGGCTGCCCTTCCGCAAGAACAAGAGGGTGCGGCAGGTCCCCGTGGTGTCTGAGCAGAGCCTGGGGACTGGCGGCCTCTTCCTTGGGGTCCCTGAAAGCGGGTCCTCTTCCTGGGCTGCTCGAAAGCTTGTGGCTAGAGTGGAATCCGGAGCGCCGTCTGCTGGCTTCACACTCCAGGTGTGCCTGCCAGCCTGACTTTTGTGCCCAGCCCCCGCCCTGCGCTGCCCTTCACCTTCCTCAGCTTCGCAGAGCCGACCCTGCTGGCCGAGAAGGGCAGAGCATGCAGGCAAGGCGGGACAGTGCCCATGGGCGGTGGGGCAGGAGTGCGCTGTGCCCGCTGCCGCGGCCTGGCACCAAGTCACTGCCCTGTCTGCCCAGCCCAGCCCCTGGCCCCTCAGCGTCCTCCTCGCCAGCATGCCGACCGCTGTATGTAGGGCATCGGGCAACCGAACCCTAGCTCGGTCACAGCCGCTGTCTCTGCGTCCGAGTGAAGTCAGGCCCACTGGTGTGGGGCTAGGGCTGCAGCTTCCTTGTCGGGGCACAGCCTCCAGTCCACAGCACCCACCTCCATTTTGTGAAATGTTTTGGCCCAGCCGCCCGGCGTGTGGGATCTTAGTTCGCTGTCCCAGCTCAAAGCTGCGCTGCCGCACTGGAAGGGCAGAGTGCTGGCCCCTGGGCCCCGGGGGAGCCCCCCGCCTCCGTTTTTAAGAGTCGTCTTCATCTTTGGAGTTGTGATATTTTTCCATTGTGCGTCAGTCAAGAGTTTCTAACCTGAAGGCCCACATTTCCTTCGGTTTGGGGGAGCTTCCCTCAGTGTGCTGGGGTGCCTCCCCGCCCCTCCTGGCCCCGGGCTCCCTCCTGGAAGGGCAGGCGCCTGCGTTTCTCTGGGCTCTGCCCTCTGCAGCCTGGCGGGCTCACTGCAGAGCCACAGTCCCTTTCACTGGGCTCCCCACCTCCCGGGGCCTCCCGGCTGCTCTTCCCAGGCTTGGGAGCTGGTGTTTCCTGCCATTCTGGCCTCACTCCAGGGCGGAATACACCCCTGAGGGTGGACTTGTGCCGATTCCTGAGACGCAACACCTCCCCCGGGCACGGCCCCGGAGCAGGTGGGATTGAATGAGGGTCTTGAATGGGAGAGCATCCTGACGGTCAGGTGGGCCCTGGGCTGTGGCGAGGCTCCTGTGACAGGGAGGAGCGGTAGGCTCAGAGGGCAGGAGGGTGGGTGTGTGACAGAGACCCCTTCACAGGCGCGGGAGAGGGAGGGTGCAAACCAGAGGACCCCGCACTTCTAGAAGCTGGAGGAGCCAGTGAGGCTCCAGGAGAACTGGCCCTGCTAGAGTTTCACAGCCTGCCCTCCCCCGCCATGGACGGCTGTCTGGTGAGGCTGGCTTGGCTTGGACGTGAGCTCAGTTTGCGGTGGTTTGCGGCCCGGGACGTGCAGAAAACAGGCACTGTGCTTTCCTCTTGGTGTTTAGGCGCTGCCGCTCTCTTGGGTTCCTCAGCCTGCTGGGGGAGGGGGCCAAGAGCTCCGCACTGCGGGCCTCCGACCCCAGGAGCTTAGCCATAAAACTCACACTGGTTCATTTGATACATTCTGGAAAATATAGAAAACATGTTAAAATTGCGCACTGAAGACTCATGCTCAGGGCAGCATGGGAGGTGGGGGGAGAGGGGCCAGTGGGGGAGCGGAGAGGCCTGAGGGGAGGGGAGGGGCCTGCAGAACGCTTCCCTCTGTTTCCCCCGCGGGCACTCAGCCTGAGCCTCACTGTACCATCCAGCAGCAGCTCAGCGTTTGCACCATGCTCCACTGGACGGGCCTTTGCTCCCTTAGTCCTGCCACTGGGTTCTGAAGTTCGCATTTTCTCACGGTTGAGCTAGATCACGCGTCTCTGGTCACTTTCTTGGCCTTGATGCCCAGCATCCCTGCGCCAGCAGGAAGGGGCGATTTGAAAGCTCCGCCTCTGGGCCGTGCTGTGGGACCCTCTGGGAGGTCTGTACCAGGATCTGAGCCCAAACAGTGCCAACAGGTGGGGCTCTGTCCAGCGGGCCCTCGGGCTGGAGCCTGACCATCTTTCTCCAAAGAGATGGCGCTGGCAGCGTTCAGGAGGCAGAGGCTGGTGCCATCAGGAAGCTCCAGCTCCACCAAACTGGGTCTGGCTGTCTCCACTCTGGCCACCTGGGGCACAGAGCCGACTCACTGGAGAAGACCCTGATGCTGGGAAGACTGAGGACAGGAGGAGAAGGGGTGACAGAGGACGAGATGGCTGGGTGGCGTCACTGCCTTAATAGACATAAATCTGAGCAAACTCTGAGAGATGGTGAAGGACAGGGAAGCCTTGTGTGCTGCAGTCCATGGGGCCGCAGAGAGTCAGACACGACTTAGCGACTGAACAACAACGTTCTTCAGCGTTGGAAGGTGAAGCTGGCCGCCTGAGGCTGGAGAAGGCGGCCCAGGCCCCGGGGACACCTGTGGAAGTGGCCAACGGCACCACTCGCCCCTTGCCCGTCCTAGCCACTCGTCCTGACAGGTTTGCAGGCCGCCTGCCTGGGGCAGGACTCCCCGGGTGCATACTCAGGAAAAACCGTGTGCCCCCAACGCTCCAGACGTGGCACCCACGTGGGCAGAGCTCGCTCAGGTCAGTCCCGGTCTCCAGGAGGCCAGGTTGTCCCCTGCACCCCACCCCCATCCAGCTTGTTCTGAGTGTTCACCCAGGGCCACCCTGGGCCCTGCAGGCCAGGTGCTGAGCTCCCACACAGCCTGGATAACCTTTGGCCACAGTGGACACTCCTGGTTGAATGGCTCCTAGGAGAGGCCAGCTGAGGCCGGTGGGGGAGGGGAAGACCTGCCCTCAGGACCCCGCCCAGCCCTGGTCTCAGAGTGAGGACTCCAGGCTGCTGTGAGGCTGGGCCCAGGCTGCTGCGAGGCTGGGCCCAGGCCGAGCTCCAGAGACAGAAACAGGCAGGCAGCCCTCAGGGGCGTCCCAAGGGTCAGGTCTCAACTCTGCCTGCCTGCCCAGGGGCCAGCTAGGGTGAGGAGGGGCTCTGGGAGGTGGGCAGGGGGGCAGCTGGTGACCTCTGCACCTTCTCAGAGAGGGTTAGAGGTGGGAGGAGGTGGGAGGAGGTGCGCCTGCAGAGTGGGAGGGGGCCCAGGGATGGGCAGGCAGAGGGCAGGCCCCGGGCAGGGCTCTGCCAGGGGTACGGGCTGCCTCCCTCCCTTTCAGTTTCCACACATGGGAGGATCCAGTGAAGAAGGGCCCCTGAACCGCCCCCCCGCCGGCTCCAGAGGCAGCAGGGCACGCTGGGGGCCCCCTCCCGCTGCCCACCTCCTTGTGGAGCTGGAGACCAGGGCACTCCACTTCCCCCACTCTGACCTTGACCCTGCAACCAGCCTCACACCCGCTCCACTGAGGCCATAAACTGGATGATTTTCCTCTCGTCTGCGATAAACAAATTAACCACAGGTGTGGACCTGCCCGCCAGGCACCAGCAGGGTGGAAGGGTTGAGGGTAGCCCACATGTCAAGCCTACCCCCTGGCCCACAGCCCACGCGGCACAGAAAGCAGGGTCCTCGGGCGGCTGCGGCAGCAGGGGCAGCCGTCGAGGGCCGGACAACCCCGGGGCCCGGGACAATCCCTTTTCCCGACAGAAGTTATTTTTCTTCCGTTTTTTCCCCCCTTCCTGAAGTCTGGAGGCCCTCTTTATGCACAAATATGCTATTTTGAAGCACTCTGCATTGTTCTGAGATTTCAAAGTCACGGCCAGCAGCCAAAGACAACATACTTTTCTGATTCACTGTAACAGTGAATCTTGGTCAGTAAGTACGCTTGGAAAATGAGGAAAGTGCAGAAAAAGAAAGGTTTCAGTTTGTGCTGCTGTTAGAGACCAGGACTGACTTCGGCCTGCCCTCACTTCCAAGCAGCACACAGGCTCGCCAATGGCTCTGAAACCTTGCTTTGCCCTCAGGGCACCCCCTTTAGTGCCTGGAGGCTGTGGGCTTCCGGTCCGGTAACTAGAGGCTCCTGCCTCACCCACGAGGCAAGCCTTCCCGGGAGAGCCCTGCCTTTGCAGCCAGTGACCCCCAGCTCCGGGAGTTGGGGCGCCCTATCACCCTTGGCAAGGCCAGGTCTGCCGGGCTCTAGGCTTGAGCCTGCTGCAGGGACTGGGCACTTGGGCTCCAAAGAGAGCTTTCCAGTCCCGGGGACCCACCAGGGTGCATGTGGCTGGGAGGCCTCTTCTCTCTGCTGGGGGCCCGCTCACTGTCCCTGCTGGAGCAAGGGGAAGCTCAGGCTCAGCATGGGCGTGTGTGGGCAGCAGGGCCAGAGTCTGCAGGTGGGCAGCGACCCCAGGGGCCCACGGGGCCTGCAGGCCTGCATGCTGGCCAGCCGGGGTCCCAGCAGCCCTCTGCCCTGAGGTGCCTGCTGCTTGGTTCCACCTGGCGCCCGCCCAGGGGCTGCTCTGCCTGGTGCCACCCCAGGACGGATGGCCCTGCGGACCCTGTGGCGTGAGCCATCGGCGTCTCCGCTCCCCACACACGCTGTCCTCTGTTCCCACAGCACCCCCTCCTGCATCCCTGCATCCAGGGGGGTGGTGCTGGGGGACCCCAGGCATGGCCCAGCCCTCTGCAGCCCTTCCATGGCTGTGTGCATCCTTGGAAGAGGCCAGAGGGGCGGGTTCCGCCCTGGGAGAGGAGGCCAGGCCGGCCCCGCCGCTGCCCGCCCGGCATCCTCGCTGCCCCCTCGGCATCCTCGCTGCCCCCTCTCCACAGGGCCCACCTCCAGGCTCAGCCCTCGGCCTGGTGGTTTCCTTCGGGGACCCGCTCCTGGGGCTGGGAGGCCCCACTGGGCAGCTGTCCCCGCTCAGGACTCATTGCTCTGACACCCCGAGGTGAGCCGGGCAGATCCCGGTGTGTCTGGAAGAGGCCGCCCCGTGGAGCGGAGGTGGGGCACCGACCCCACCCCGAGGCCCCAGACCCAGGCTCCCTGCAGAATTCTGATGCCAGCACCAGGCTCCCCTGGCCACTGGAGTCGCGCAGGCCACGGGAGCCCAGACAGCCCAGGAAGGGGCAGCAGGAACAGGCAGCACAGGGCCTCCCGGGCACCACCAGGCTGGGCCTCGCGGAGGGCAACACGAGCTCTGGTGGCAGAGAAGCCCCCCAAGACGGCCAGCACTGGCGTCTGCCCTGGGACCCTTCCCTGATGAGTGTAGCCTTGTGCGGAGGCCTGGGTGCTGTCCCAGCCTTCCATGGAGTTCAGGATGACTCAACAGCATTTTCCCACGCACACGTTCAGAACCTGCTAGCTTCCAGATGCACAAGCTGGATTTAGAAAAGGCAGAGGAGCCACAGATTAAATTGCCAACATTCATTGAGTAAAAGCAAGAGAATTCCAGAAAAATACCTACTTCTGTTTTATTGACTATGCTACAGCCTTTGACAGTGTGGATTACAACAAGCTGGAAAATTCTTCAAGAGATGGGAATACCAGACCACCTGACCTGCCTCCTGAGAAACCTGTATTCAGGTCAAGAAGCAACAGTTAGAACCGGACATGGAACAGTGGACTAGTTCAAAGTTGGAAAAGGAATACTTCAAGATTGTATATTGTCACCCTGCTTATTTAACTTATATGCAGAATACGTCATGTGAAATGCTGGGTGGGATGAAGCACAAGCTGGAATCAAGATTGCTGGGAGAAATATCAACAAAGTTAGATATGCAGATGACACCACCTAAATGACAGAAAGTGAAGAGGAACTAAAGAACTTCTTGATGAGAGTGAAAGAGGAGAGTGAAAAAGCTGACTTAAAAGTGAGCATTGAAAAACTAAGATCATGGCATCCAGTCCCATCATTTCATGGCAAATAGATGTGGAAAAAATGAAAACAGTGACAGACTTTATTTTCTTGGGCTCCAAAATCACTATGGTCAGTGACTGCAGCCATGAAATGAAAAGACACTTGCTTCTTGGAAGGGAAACTATGACCAACTTGGACGAGCATATTAAAAAGCAGAGACATTACTTTGCCGATAAAGATCCTCATATAGTCAAGGCTATGGTTTTTCCAGTAGTCACGTACAGGTATGAGAATTGGACCTTAAAGGAGGCTGAGTGCCGAAGAATTGATGCTTTCAAACTGTGGTGTTGGAGAAGACTCTTGAGAGTTCCTTGGACTGCAAGAAGGTCAAACAAGTGAATCCTAAAGGAAATCAACCCTGAATATTCACTGGAAGGACTGATGGTGAAGCTGAAACTCCAATACTTTGGCCACCTCATGCGAAGAGCTGACTCATTGGAAAAGACCCTGAGTCTGGGAAAGGTAGAAGGTGGGAGGAGAAGGGGACGATAGAGGATGAGATGGTTGGATGGCATCCGGACTCAATAGACATGAGTTTGAGTAAACTCCGGGAGATGGTGATGGACAGGGAGGCCTGGTGTGCTGCGGTCCATGGGTTGCAAAGAGTCGGACAGGACCGAGCGCCTGAACAGCATCAGCAACCATTCTGACTCAGGGTCCTTCCAGGGGTGCAAGCATCACTCAGCCAGGCGGGAGTCCAGGGGAGGGTCCTGGGAGCTTGATCGTCCCCTCCCTCTCTGGCCCCTCCCGAATTCTCCTGGTGAGTCTTCACGGGTCATCCTATTGAGAGAGGACTCAGGGCAGCGGGGCCGGCCGAAGCAGGTGGCTCGGCCAGTGGACCCCTACCAGTTCTGTGCCATCGGGCCTGGCAGTCTAGATGGCAGGGAGGAGACCCCACAGCACCTTCCCTGAGGGCCTCACCGAGGGCTCAGGCCATCCCCATGGGAGGCACCCCTGCCCTCCACACCTGCCTGCCCTCCATTCCTTGAGAATCCTGTGGATGAAATTGTGTCCCCCAAATTCATATGTTGAACCCCAACGTGGCGGTGTTCAGAGATGGGCCCGTGGAGGTAATGAGGGTTGCTGAGGTCCCTGAGATAGGATTGGCACCCTTGCAAGCAGAGACCCCAGAGGGCCCCAGCTCCATCCGTGTGCCTGTCCGTGTGAGAACACAGCAGAAACGGAGCTGCCTCCACACGAGAAGAGGGCTCTCCCGGGGAAATGTCCTCCTAGCCTGGGCCTTGACCTGGCCGCCCAGCCTCCAGCTGTGGGAAATGCCCGTCCACCCTCTGAGCCACCCGGCCTGAGGGTCTGTCCTGTGAGTCTGGACCCAGTCGTCATCTGGACTCTCTGTTTCCACGTCACTGTCACCCAAGCATGTCTGTGCCCCAAACCGGAGGCTGAAGCCCTGCCCGCAGGAGGGGCGGGCTGGGCTCCAAGCTTCAGGTCTGGCCCCTCCAAAATGTAGCCCCGGCGGCCAGTGTGACACCCTTTGTGCTGATGCACTGAGGACACAGACACGGTAGGGAAATGGAGCCAAGTGATGAGTCGAGGCGCATTCTTGAGTATCGTTCTAAGCGTTTGCGTTAGTTGTTTGTAATGACTGCATGTAACGCCCGGCTCTCAAAACTCCTGAAAATTGAAGGACAAGCTCTTAGGAGTTCTTGCGTATTTCCCAGCTTCCCCTGGAGGCTGAATCCCCAGCCTTGGGACACACCTCCCCTACCGTCCCCCGAGCTCTCGCCCTGGGGGGTCGTCTAGCACCTTCTCCACCTCCCTTGGTGTGGCTGCAGAGAAGCGAGGCACAGGCTGGGTACGGCAGGGGTGGCGTGGGCCCTGGACCACACCCAGGGCCAGCCCCTCTCTGGTTCTGGGCCTGCATGGTTATGGTTTAAGTGTGAGTCTGCTCCTTGGACAGAAGTGGAGGCTGAAGGACCAGGTAGGAGCGGGCAGCTCCCGAGGTCTGGCCTTCCCCAGCCTGGGGTCCTGATCTCTGAGCTTGTGAGCAGCACGCAGTCCTGCCCTGAGGTCTGGCCCTGGACAAAGGTCCATTGGGAGGCTGGTTGCCTCAGAGCCAAGTAAGCAGGCCCAGGAGGCCGCCGGACTGCCCAGAAGCTGTGGCTCTCCTGACCTGAGGTCTGGGCGCAGGTGGGAGGGTCGTCCAGGGTCCAGGGCCCTGCATGGCGGCTTTGGGGCAGGCTTGCTTCCCCTGTCTCCCTCATCATCTTCTCCTCTAGTTTCTCGGAGTCCTGCACGAGGAGGCCCCGGGGGTACACCCTCGCCAGACATACTTCTGTATACCTCAGGGCAGTGCCACGCGGCTGTGGTGGGGCTGGCCTGGGTGGTGTGGCAGGGCTGGGGGTCTGGGGGGCTCCTCAGCACCTCCGGGCTCCAGGACTTCCCAGAGGGACACGCTGGGCGAAGGGAAAGGGAGACCAGAGGCAGGGGCGCAAGGCGGGGGCCCCCCTGGAGCTTGATCTGAACAAACTGCGTGTGGTCACATACATGAAACCACATCATATGGTCACACACATCTGTGGCATTTGAACACGGACTCTATATTTGATATTAAGGAGTCAATGTAAAACATGTATCGGTGAGAAAACACACTAGCACGGTCTTAGTGTAGAGTTCTCAGTTCTCCGAGCTTCTCTCATGAACGTGAGTGCAGGTCTGGGTCCCCTCCAGCACAGGCGGGACGCCGAGCAGCCCCATGGCCTGGACCCCCAAACGGAGCCCTGGGCTGGGCCCGGGGCATTTAGCCTCTGGCTCCCTTCTCCCCCAGGACGCCCATGGCCTCCCCACGGTGCTGAGGCACCAGGACTTCGTTCCTGCTCCTTGCGTGGATGCTCCACGGCGGGGATGGACCCCGGTCAACGTACTCACGCATTGATCCATCTGGGCTGTTTCCAGTTTGGGCTGATTATGAACAGACATGCTGTAGCCATTCACGTAAAAGTTTTTGTGTGGAAATAAGCTTTCATTTCTCCAAGATGAATACCCAGGAGTGGCAATCTGGATCACATGGAGAGTCTCTGCTTGAGTTTTTAAGAATTGCCACATGCTCTTTGGGGTGGCTGCACCATTTTGCATTCTCAGCACTGATGGCCTGAGTGACCGACTAGCCTGCCTCCCCAGGACTTAGGGGCTCCCGGGGACAGGGGGCTCTCAGTCCTGGAGCTGAGGAGCCACGGCGGCGGGCCAGCCTGTCTCTGGGAGCACCTGGCTTCTCAGTGGTCTTCATTTTGCTGTTGCTGCTGTTGTTCACTCAGTAAGTCGTGTCTGACTCTCTGCGGCCCCGTGGGCTGCAGCGCGCCAGGCTTCCCTGTCTTTTGCCATCTCCCGGAGTTTACTCAAACTCATGACCATTCAGTCGCTGATGCCATCCCACCATCTCATCCTCTGTCACCCCCTTCTCCTTTTGCCTTCAATTTTCCCCTTTCCCTTCATCAGGGCCTCTTCAAATGAGTCGGCTCTCTGAATCGGGTGGCCGAATTATCGGAGCTTCAGCTTCAGTTCTTTTGGGATTTCCCTGGTGGCTCAGATGGTGAAGCATCTGCCTACAATGCGGGAGACCCGAGTTTGGTTCCTGGGTTGGGAAGATCCCCTGGAGAAGGAAATGGCAACCCACTCCAGTACCCTTGCCTGGAAAATCCCATGGATGGAGGATCCTGGTAGGCCCCAGTTCATGGGGTCGCAGAGTCAGACACGACTGAGTGACTTCACTTTCACTTTTAGCTTCAATGCAGTCCTTCCAATGAATATTCAGGATTGATTTCCTTTAGGATTGACTGGGTTGATCTCCTTGCAGTCCAAGGGACTCTCAAGAGTCTTCTCCAACACCACAGTTCACAAGCATCAGTTCTTCGGCCCTCAGCCTTCTTTATGGTCCAGCTCTCACATGCACACGTGACCACTGGGAAAACCACAGCCTTGACTACAGGGACCCTTGTCAGCAGAGTGACGTCTCTGCTTTCCAATATGCTGTCCAGATTTGTCATACTTTTCCTTCCAAGGAGCAAACATCTTTTAATTCTATGGCTGCAGTCACCATCCAGAGTGATTCTGGAGTCCAAGAAAATAAAATCTGTCACTGTTTCCATTTCCCCCCTCCTATTTGCCATGAGGTGATGAGACAGGATGCCGTGATCTTAGTTTTTGAATGTTGAGTTTTAAGGCAGCTTTTCCACTCTTCTCTTTCACCCGCATCAAGAGGCTCTTTAGTTCCTCTTCACTTTCTACCATTAAAGTGGTATCATCTGCATATCTAAGGTTGTTGATATTTCTCCCTGCTATCTTTTTTTTTCAATCCCAGCAATCTTGATTGAAGCTTGTGCTTCATCCAGCCTTGCATTCCGCGTGATGCACTTTGCATATAAGTTAAATAAGCAGGGGGACAGCATACAGCCTTGCCTATCCCTTTCTCCATTTTGAGCCAGTTCATTCTTGTCACATTGGTTCTTGACCTACATACAGGTTTCTCAGGAGGCAGGTGAGGTGGTTTGGTATTCCCATCTCTTTAAGGATTTTCCACAGTATGTTGTGATCCACACAGTGAAAGACTTTAGTGAGAAGAAGACTTTAGAAGAAGATGCTTTTCTGAAATTCCCTTGCTTTTTCTACGATTCAGTGAATGTTAACAATTTGATCTCTGGTTCCTCCACCTTTTCTGAATCCAGCTTGTACATCTGGTAGTTCTCAGGTCACGTACTGCTGAAGCCTAGTATTTGAAGGATTTTTATCATTACCTTACTAGCATGTGAAACGAGCAAAACTGTTCAAATGGTGGCTTGAACATTCTTTGACATTTCCCTTCTTGGGGATTAGAATGAAAACTAATCTTCTGCAGTCTTGTGGCCATTACTGAGTTTTCCAAATTTGCTGACCTATTGAGTGTAGCACTTTAATAGCATCATCTTTTAGGATTTTAAATAGCTCAGCTGGAATTCCATCACCTCCACTAGCTTTGCTTGGAGTAATGCTTCCTAAGGCCCACTTGACTTCTCACTCTAGGATGTCTGGTTCTAGGTGAATGACCACACCATCATAGTTACTTGGGTCATTAAGACCTTTTTTTTTTTTTTACAGTTCTGTGTTTTCTTGCCGCCACTTCTTTCTCTTCTGTTTCTGTTAAGTCCTCATCATTTCTGTCTTTTATCATGCTCATCCTTGTGTGAAATGTTCCCTTGATAGCTCTAATTCTTTCTGAAGAGATCTCTAGTCTTTCCCATTATATTGTTTTCTTCTTTCTTTGCTTTGTTCATTCAAGAAAGTCTTCTTATCTCTCCTTGCTATTCTCTGGAATTCTGCATTCTGTTGGGTGTATCTTTTCCTTTCTCCTTGCCTTTCACTTCTCTTCTTTCCTCAGCTATTTGTGAGGCTTCCTCAGACAACCACCTTGCCTTCTTGCATTTCTTTTTCTTTGGAGTGATTTTGGTCTTTGCTTCCTGTACAATGTTATAATCCTCCACACACAGTTCTTCAGGCACTCTGTCTACCAGATCTAATCCCTTGAATCTATCTGTCACCTCCACTGGATAACCCCTAAGCTCAGATGGTAAAGAATCTGCCTGCAATGCAGGAGACCCAGGTTTAATCCCTGGGTCGGGAAGATCCTCTGGAGAAGGGAATGCAATCCATTCCAGTGTTCTTGCCTGGAGAATCCCATGGACAGAGGAGCCTGGCGGGCTGCAGTCCACGGGGTCGCAGAGCCGGACACGCCTGAGCGACTAGCACCGCAGGGGTTGACTCAGGTCACACCTGATGGCTAGCAGTGTCCCCTACTGTCCTCAGTTTAAGCCTGCATTTTCCAATGAGGAGCTCACGATCTGAGCCACAGTCAGCCCCAGCTCTGTTCAGAACAACGTTGCAGAGGAGCCTGGAGGGCTAGGTCCATGCTTATGCGCATGCATGCACGCCCAGTTGTGTCAGCCTCTGCGACCCCCTGGGTGGCAGCCCACAGGCTCCTCTGTCCATGGGATTCTCCAGATAAGGATGCTGGAGTGGGTTGCCATTTCCTACTCCAGGGGATCTTCCTGACCCAAAGGCCGAACCTGCGTCTCTTGTGTCTCCTTATTGGCAGGCAGGCTCTTTCCCACTAGTGCCACCTGGGAAGCCCGGATTAGGTCCACGAATTAAGGTGAGTTGGACGCGGTCAAGTAGGAGATGGCAAGAGTGAACATCAACATCTTAGGAAGCCATGAACTAAAATGGATGGGAGTGGATGAAGGTAATTCAGATGACCATTATATTTACTACTGTGGGCAAGAATCCCGTAAAAGAAATGGAGTACCTATCATAGTCAACAAAAGGGTCCGAAATGCAGTACTTGGATGCAATCTCTAAAACGACAGAATGAACTCTGCAAGTGATTTGCAAGGCTAATCATTCAACATCACAATACTCCAAGTTTATGCCCCAACCATTAATGATGAATAAGCTGAAGCTGAACGGTTCTATGCCCCAACCAGTAATGATGGATAACCTGAAGCTGAACGGTTCTATGAAGACTTAACAACACTTTCTAGAACTGGCAATAACAACAAAAAAATATGTCCTTTTCATCATAATGGATTGGGATGCAAAAGTTGAAGGTCAAGAGTTACCTAGAATAACAGGCAAGTCTGGCCTTGGAGTACAAACTGAAGCAGGGCAAAGGCTTATAGAGTTTTGCCAAGAGAACGCACTGGCCATAGCAAATACCCTCTTCCAACAACACAAGAGATGACTCTACACATGGGCATCACCAGATGATCAGTACTGAAATCAGATTGATTTTTATTTTATCCCTTCTAATATGTGAGTACTTAGTATCTCATTATGAACTTAACTGGCATTTTCCTGAGAGCTGTGATCTGAGCATCTGTTCACGTGATATTTGCCATCTATGTATCTCCCTGGTGAAGAGTCTGCTCAACTACTCTCATTTTTTCTTACTGGGTTTAAAAAAGTGTTTACTTATTTGGGTGCCTTGGGTCCTAGCTGCGGCACATGGAACGTTCACAGGCGGCATGGCCTCTCTCTAGCTGAGGTGTGCGGGCTCAGGAGCTGAGCGGCATGGGCTCGGGTGCTCCGCAGCATATGGGGGTCTCAGTTCCCTGACCAGGGATCAAATCCTCGTCCCCTGCACTGCACAGTGGATTCTCAACCACTGGACTGTGAGGGAAGCCCCAGGCTTTTTTGAACCGTTGATTTTTGAGAGCTCTTTATATATTTTCAGTACATATAGTTAGATATGATTTGCAATTTTCTCCCGCTCTATAGCTTGCCTTTACATTCTCTTAAAATGTTTTTCTGAAAGGAAAATTTAAGTTTTTATGAAATCCAACTCATCATTGCTTTTTTAAAATTTGTGGTAAAATATGGATGACAAAAATTTGTTTTAACCGTTTTTAAGTGTACAATTCACTGACATTAAGTAAATTCACCACATTGTGTAACCAAGATCATTATCTATTTGCAGAATTGCATCATGACTCCAAACAGGAACTCTGTACCCACTGGGCGGTATCTCTCCACTTCCGCATCCCCCAGCCCCTGGAAACTCAATTCTACTTTTCATCTCTTGGTCTGTTCTTGATACCTCACCCTAAGTGGATGGATTAGGAAACGGCAACACATTCCAGTATTTCTGCTGGAATAATCCCACGGATAGAGGAGCCTGGCGGGATGCAGTTTTTGGATTGCTGAGGGCACACACCTGAATGGAGTCATGTCGCGCTCGCTCCTTTGTAACGGGCTTATTTCCTGTAACATGACGTTTTCAAGGTTCATCCATGTTGTAGCGTATGTCAGAACTTAATTTGTTTTTCATTTTATTTTTAACTGTGGTAAAATACAGATCAAATACCTCCTGAGAAATCTGTATGCACATCAGGAAGCAAGTTAGAACTGGACATGGAACAACAGGCTGGTTCCAAATTGGGAAAGGAGTACATCAAGGCCGCATATTTAATTTATATCCTGAGTACATCATACAAAATGCCAGGCTGGATGAAGCACAGCTGGAATCAAGACTGCTGGGAGAAATATCAATAACCTCAGATATGGAGACGACAACACACTTATGGCAGAAAGTGAAGAGGAACTAAAAAGCCCCTTGATGAGAGGAGGGTGAAAAATTTGGCTCAAAACTCAGCATTCAGAAAACTAAGATCATGGCATCCTGTCCCATCACTTCATGGCAAATAGAAGGGGAAACAGTGGAAACAGTGACAGACTTTATTTTTGGACTCTAAAATCACTGCAGATGGTGACTGCAGCCATGAAATTAAAAGACGCTTACTCCTTAGAAGAAAAGTTATAACCAACCTAGACAGCATATTGAAAAGCAGAGACATTACCAACAAAGGCCTGTCTAGTCAAGGCTATGGTAGTAGTCATGTATGGATGTGAGAGTTGAAATATAAAGAAAGCTGAGCACTGAACGATTGATCCTTTTAAACTATGGTGTTGGAGAAGACTCTTGGGAGTCCCTTGCACTACAAGGAGAGCCAAAGGAGTCTAAGCAGGAGATCAGTCTTGGGTGTTCATTCGAAGGACTGATGTTCAAGCTAAAACTTCAATACTTTGGCCACTTGATGTGAAGAACTGACTCACTGGAAAAGACCCCAATGCTGGAAAAGATTGAAGGCAGGAGTAGAAGGGGATGACAAAGGATGAGATGGTTAGATGGTATCACGAACCCAATGTTCGTGTTTGGGTAAACTCCGGGAGTTGGCGATGGACAGGGAGGCCTGGTGTGCTGCAGTTCATGGGGTCGTAAAGAGTCAGACGCAACTGAGCGACTGAACTGAACTGAACGGAACAGATCACATAAAATTTACCATCTTAACTGTCCCTTGGACTGCAAGGAGATCCAACCAGTCCATTCTAAAGGAGATCAGCCCTGGGTGTTCTTTGGAAGGAATGATGCTGAAGCTGAAACTCCAGTACTTTGGCCACCTTATGCGAAGAGTTGACTCATTGGAAAAGACTCTGATGCTGGAAGGGATTGGGGGCAGGAGGAGAAGGGGACGCCCGCCCGAGGATGAGATGGCTGGATGGCATCACGGACTCGATGGACGTGAGTCTGAGTGAACTCCGGGAGATGGTGATGGACAGGGAGGCCTGGCGTGCTACGATTCATGGGGTCACGAAGAGTCGGACACTGAGAGACTGAACTGGACTGAACTGTACATTTCAGCAGAGGGAAATACATTCTCATGGTTATGCAGCCAATCTCCAGATCTCTTTTCATCTTCCCAGCCTGAAGCTCCGTCCCCATGAGACGCCCCCTTCCCCTGCACTCACACCTCGCCTTTCTGTATCGATGAACCTGCCACTCTGGGGACCTCATACAAGTGGAATCTAACCGTGTTGGTCCCTCTGGGTCTGACCTCTGTCACTCAGTGCCACGTCGTCAAGGTCCACCCAGGCCAACCTGTGTCAGAAACGCCTTCCTTTCTCAGACTTAACAGCATTCCAAGACACTTCCAGGCCCGGTCCACCCGCCCAAGACCGGACACCGCAGGACCGAGGCCTGCAGGACGCGGCGGGAGCCGGGGGCCAGGGGGCCAGGTCCGCCCAGGTGCGGACGGGCGGCGGGAGGGCGGGGCGGCCGCGGCCCCGGCGCCGCCTGGCCCCGCCCCGCCCCGCGGCCTGCCGGGAGACGTAGGCCCGCGCCTTTCAGGAAGCCGGACTCGGAGTCCCAGCGCGCCCCGCGGCGCGCCTGCGGGCCTCCACTGCGCTCCAGCCCGTGGCCTGCCGGGATTTGCAGTCCGGCGCCCGCGGGCGCCCCGGCGCGGAGCGAGCGAGGGACTCGCTGTCCCAGAAAGCCCCGTGCTGGGCCGCGACGCCGCGTGCCCTCGCCGCCGCCGCCGCCGCCGCCGCCGCCGCCGCCGCCGCCGAGCTTTCTCCGGCCGCCGCCGCCACTGCCGCCGCTTCGCGAGCTGAGGGCCTAGGCGTCCGTGGGCGAGTGGAGGCTGTGGGTGGGAGCCCTCGCGGGCACTGCGGAGCGGGCCGGGGGAGGCCGGGATGGAGTCCCCCGGAGGTGGGCGCGCCGCCGGGCTGGCCCGCGCCTGGGCCGGTTGGGGAGGGGGCCGGGCGGCGCGGCCATGGGGCGGGGCCGGGGCGAGGCGGGGCGAGGCGCCCCGGGGGCGGGTAGGGGGCGGCCCCGGGTGGGGGCCGGGGAGGTGTGCGCGGCGTCTGGGGGCCGGGGGTCGGGGGCTCCCCGGGAGGCCTGAGGCAGGGTCGGGCGCGGAGGGTGCGCGGCGGGAGCCCTTCGGGGGACCCTTCTGACTCTAACTGGTCCCCAGATGGTTGGAGGAGGGGCTGCCGCCGGGCCCCGGGGGCGGGGAGCCCCGCGTACCCGGAACAGGGCCCCGAGCAGGTCTGCTCTCCCTCCAGTTGACTGAAACGGCCTGAAGCGGGTTCCAGAGCCTCCAGGCGGGATCTCGGGGCCTCCCGGGGACGCGGCGGATGGTCTGAGAGCCGCGCAGACATGGCTCACCTCCGGGGATTTGCCAACCAGGTGAGGGTGGGCGTCTGGGCGGTGCGCGGGTATGCCCGCTGCCTGGGACGGAGCGCCTGCTGCAGAGTTCGAGAAAGGCCGCTTCACCAAGGACTGTCTTTTGAAAAGTGGTCCGGGGGTCTCAGAAGAGCAGCCCCTCTTAGGGCGCGTGTGGGAGGAGGGGTGGAATGGGGCAGGAGCCCACCAGCCTGTCAAAGTGTGGCCTCAGTGCAGGGTCAGCCGCAGGTTTGCAGAGACTGTTGCTGGCACAGGGCTGGGCCACAGGAACTGGGTCTGTGCACCTGGAGGGCCACGGAAGGTCAGGGTCCACGAGCACCTTGGCTGGGGGACAGGGGCCTCGTCGGCCCTGAGGGGGACGAGGGGGGCTGGGAGTGTCTGTGTGCGGGGAAGGCAGAGGACACGGCTGTGCGTTTCTCTTGCTGGGTGGAGGGCTGCCACTGGGCTGCGGGGGGCCTGCCTGGGAGATGCCCTGTTTTTTGGCTGGTTGGTTCTCGAAATTACCAACCCCACAGCTCTTTGAGGGGTCTGGCTCTGTGCATTGACTGCCTGAGTCCAGGGGACCCTCCACAGCGCACCCTGGGGCTGATGGCTGCAGTTAGGCGGGTTGGGGCAGCCGCTGTCAGGGCTTGTGGGCCGCACTTCCCCCCTTTTCTGTTACTGCAAGGCAGGTGTGAGTGGAAGCTGCTGGGAAGTAAACGCCCCAGCTGGTGCGGTGGTCCTTCATCCCAGCTGTTGGGTTTTGCTCTTAGCTGGTCAGCTCCCCTGCGGTTTAGGCTGAGGGCTGTGAGGTGGTGGGAGCGCCTCTTGAAGAGAATTGAGCCCTCAGGCTCAACTCCCGTCAGCCCAGTTTGGGAGGACTGGGAGCCTGGGAGGAGCAGAAAGTGTGTGTCCTCGCGGGGGAGGAGGAGCTGGGGTCAGGTCGGCTCTGGAAGCCTGGGCTCTTCCGAGAGCCCCCAGGGCGCCGCGCTGGCGCTGCAGGTGGGCCGCCGCAGGCTTGTGCTCCCGCGGACACGTGCATCTTCCGAGTCCCTGGACTCAGATGCCGGAGAGAAGCCTGGCTTCAAGTCAAGGGCTGTAGTAAGGCTCCTGTGCGCTGTGAGCGGCCCCTCACCTGGGTGCTGGTGGTGCTCGCAGCGGGGCCTGGGTGGCTGCGTCTTGCCTGGGGATGAAGCGGGGCTCAGGGAGCTGAGGAGGGGACCCCAGAGGAAGGAAGCCCCTTTTGTCCTTTCAGGGGTGGAGACGCTTGGTCTTTGTTGGTGACAGGAAGCCTGACAGGACGTTGTTTTCCTTGAGACGGTTGTCACCGTGGCCCTGTGAGGTGATCCCTGTGTGCGTGGGGCAGTGGCCTGCTCCCCACAAGGGGCCCCTGGGCATTGGGCCCCCGCCGGGCTGTGACTCCTGCCCAGGCCTGTGCAGCTGTGGAAGCGCCCTGTGCAGGTGACTGCCATCTGTCGTGGGGTGCATGGGGGCCGCTGGCCAGCCCTCACTTGGGGGAGTGATGCCAGCGGTGGGCGTGGTGCTAAGTGGACGTGCAGGCCGCTGAGCGGTGACCACAGACTGGGCCGTCCCAGGGCAGGCTCAGAGCATGGCGGTCTGGGTCAAGCGAGCAGCCCGAGCGGCTGTCCAGACCCGGGTCTCAGAAGGGCCGCCACAACCCGGCCCCGGGCCCTGTCTCCCCTCTCCCAGCGGGGCTGCGAGCAGGCTGTCCTGGGGTGCACCGTGGGGCCCTCTGTCCACTCAGGCGCCTGGCCTGCAGCCATGGGGCCCTGAAGAGGCTGAGAGCTGGGCCAGGCTCGCTGCCCACCTGCCAGGCCTGGCCTCTGGTTAGGGGTCTGCCATGTGCCCCTTCCAGGGCTGTGGAGAGCTGGGGGACCAGACCCGACTCTGGCCTGGCCTGGGGGCGGGGGTGTCACTGGCAGAGGCCCGAGGCTGGGAAGGGGAGGCTGAGGGAGTGCTGGGCTGACGACGGTGCCCGCTAGTGCTGCCAGGCCGGCCTGCCCCACATCTGCACTGAGGCCACCTTGGAGGGAGAGGAGCCTGTCTTTGGAGCACGGGCCGGACCGGAGGTGTTCTCTGGGCTGAGACAGCATGGGCTTGGGCGGGGCCGAGGGGGCGACAAGAGGTGGCTCCCTGAGGCTGCCGCCTGCGCCCTCTCCCACTCACCTGGCGTTCTGAGGCTGAGTGAGCTCTTCCCTGCTGGTGACAGCCTGGGGAAGGCAGCTCTTGGCTGTTTCGGGAGGACATGTCTTCTTGGTCTGGAGCTGGTGGGCCCCGAACTGTGCCCCTGCCCGGGGGAGCCCTGTGCCCCGGACTCTGCTCAGAGCCTGTGAGTGGCCGCCCTGGCCCGGCCCCCCTCAGCGCCAGGGTGCTCGCATGGACGGGGTGGGTGTGGTGCTGCCTTAGGGGGTGCCTGGGTGCCTTCGGGGCGGCGGTGCCGTCTGGAGAGAGCTGTGTCTGGTGGACTTGTGGCCCAGCGTGCTCGGGAGACCCTCTCTGCCCCTGTGTGGACCAGATGCCAGGCTCCCTGCCAGCCTATCAGCGCCACTGGGGTCCTGGGTCTCTAGCGCCTGCAGTGGGGGTGCAGGGTGACCTCAGCACCCAGGGGGCCACACAGGTGGGGGTGAGGGATGCCCTGCTGTCCTCCACGCAGCCCCACGCTGAGCTGTCTCAGGCCTGGACACTGAGGGTCAAGATTGAAAGCCAGATTGCTCTGTGGGCGCCCCTGTGCTGCCGTGTCCTGGCGCTGGGCCTGTCTGAGGCTCTGCGCCTTGTCGGGCGGGGCTGTGCTCCAGTCTGAGCCCCAGTGGGGAGGGTGGTTTTCTGTCCATTTGGACATCCAGGAGAGCGTGGGTCTCCAGCTCTGTGCTGGGGTGAGGGCATCACTGTCTTGAGGACCCTCTAGGGGTGTGGCTTCCAGGTGTGCAGGGAGAACTCACTCAATACCCGTTTTGTTTTTTTCCTTTGATGAACAGGCTTCACTTTTTAGAGCAGTTTTTGATTTAGGAGCTGGGTGAGAGCTCTTTGCACCCCCAAGCCTTCCCTGGAGTTGGTTATGACTGATGGCCCAGCGTCGTCAGGCTGTTGCCCACAAAGCCAGTGGCCTGCGAGGCCGGCCCCTGTGCTCACAGTGTTGCCCAGCACCGTTGTCCAGCTGCCCCCAGCTCCCTGTGCTCCACCTCCTCATCCCTACTGACTTGCCTCCCTGGGTCCTCCCCGCGCCTGGGCTGTGGGCACAGAGCAGTGAGCTGCGTGGCCCTGCTGCCTCCCCCTGTGACCCTGGCTTCTTGGCGAGAGCCTCAGCCTTTCAGTCCTCTCTGGGGACGTTTGCCCCTGTGTGGAGGTAACTTCAGGTCTTCTGAATGAAAAGGGATATAAGAAGCGAGGAAAGGATCGGGGGTCTCCCTGGCCACCCGCCCCCTGACCAGGCTGCTTGCCCACGTCCCCAGCACTCGCGAGTGGACCCCGAGGAGCTGTTCACCAAGCTCGACCGCATCGGCAAGGGCTCCTTCGGGGAGGTGTACAAGGGCATCGACAACCGCACCAAGGAGGTGGTTGCCATCAAGATCATCGACCTCGAGGAGGCGGAGGACGAGATCGAGGACATCCAGCAGGAGATCACCGTGCTCAGCCAGTGCGACAGCCCCCATGTCACGCGCTACTTCGGCTCTTACCTGAAGGTGCCCCCATCGCGCCCCACCGCACAGGGCTGCCGGGCCCGTGGCCAGAGTGGGGACGGGGCTGGCGGGCCCTGTCTGCTCAGGAGACCTGGCTGGGTCTGCCCCCCGTGGGCCTGGTCTGCAGGGCGGGGTCCCCACAGGAGGAACCATGGACTGGCCCCCAGGGAACGACCGCACCCAGGGCCAGGGGCCCAGCCTTGTGCTGAGGGGAGCCTGGGGGTGGCAGGGCGTGAGCAGGAAGTGGCTGGCTCTGGAGTGGCCTGTTTGTGCCCCTCCCGGGGCAGGGTGGGCCCCCTGGAGTTGGAGCCCTGCCCAGGGGCTTTGGACATGGGCTCGGCCCGTCTGCAGTGTCTGCGCAGGGGTATGGTGAGGGGAGCCAGGCGGGCTGCCACCACTGCTCCCGGTGGGCATCTTGGCTGGGTCAGTACAGCTGGGCGTGTGTCGCGCCCTGTGCTGCCTGCTGACACGCGTCTCTGCCCCAGAGCACAAAGCTGTGGATCATCATGGAGTACCTGGGTGGCGGCTCCGCCTTGGACCTGGTGAGCTGGGGGCCCAGGGGCTGGGCA
Organism: Nanger dama; assembly: GCA_917880005.1. Lineage (NCBI taxonomy): Eukaryota > Metazoa > Chordata > Mammalia > Artiodactyla > Bovidae > Nanger > Nanger dama. The sequence continues at coordinate 2,784,502 of CAKJTW010000118.1, read as the reverse complement.
ACCTGGGGGGCAGGGCCAGACTGAAGAAGTTGTCTGGGGGTTATCCTTGAACCCTGGGTTCCTGTGGCCTCCCCTGCTCCCCGTCATGGTGGCTGTTCCTCAGGACCCAGCTGGTGCTGAGGGGTCCGGGTCCTCTGCTGGCCTGTGGGGAGGAGGTTAGGCCCCCAGCAGGAGGCTCAGGAGTGTGGCCAGGTCCCCGTTGTCAGCTGTTAGCTCCCCACAGCCGTCTGAAACTTTAATCAAAAGTGGGTGAAGAGGTTTCCCTGGTGGTCTGGTGGCTAAGACTCCACGCTTCTAATGGCCTGGGTTCAATTCCTGGTCGGGAACTAGGTCCCACATGTCACAACTAAGAGTTCACGTGGTGTAACCGAGACCTGTGCAGTCAAGACACAGTGGGTAAAGAGATAGGAGGCGCCCACGTCGGGGGTCCCCCACCCCCGGCGCTGAGGTGGGCGTGCTCAGGGTCAGTGCTGGGCCTGGGGTGGTGGGGAGGGGGGTGGGTAGGCTTGGTGAGGAGGCCTGAGGCCCTGCTGGCCCCCCGTCTGTAGCTGAAGCCAGGCCCCCTGGAGGAGACCTACATTGCCACCATTCTGCGGGAGATCCTGAAGGGCCTGGATTACCTGCACTCGGAACGCAAGATCCACCGGGACATCAAAGGTGCCTTGGGGCACGTGGTGGCATGGGCGTGGGGCCAGCGGTGCCCAGTGCTTGCTGCGGCCCCAGAGACCTGGCAGTCCCGCTGTTCCCAGTAACAGATAGGGCCGGCTCAACGCTATGTCCCTGCACATGGCATAGCTGGCTCTGCACGTAGGGTGGGAGGCCCCGACTTGGCCTGTGAACGTGAGGGGTGAGAGCAGCCATGCTGGTGGACGTGAGTGGCCAGGCCAGCCTGCAGGGGTGTGACTGGCAGAGCAAGGGAAGTCAGCACCCCCCACCGCCTGTTGAGGATCTGGCAGGGAGGGCGGTTCCTGTGCGCAGGGTCTTCGTGGTGGCCGTCGCGGGCACTGGGGCCGGCTGAGGGTGCGCGTGCGCGCGGGGCCCATGGGCGCCCGCCGGCAGTGCGCCATGGCCTTGGGGCTGAGGGCGGGCCTCCCTGGGAGACTGGCCGGAGGCTGGGGGCGCTTCCTTGGGCGGCAAGAAGGGTGACGCCTGTGGTCCTGTCGCAGCCGCCAACGTGCTGCTCTCAGAGCAGGGGCGATGTGAAGCTGGCAGACTTCGGGGTGGCGGGGGCAGCTCACGGACACGCAGATCAAGAGGAACACGTTCGTGGGCACCCCCCTTCTGGATGGCGCCCGAGGTCATCAAGCAGTCGGCCTATGACTTCAAGGTGGGCCAGGTGGGGGCGGCGTGTGGGCGCGGGGCCTGCGGGGCGCGGGCGGCCTGCACTGCAGCAGCCCCGGCTCTCTGTCCAGGCCGACATCTGGTCGCTGGGGATCACAGCCATTGAGCTGGCCAAGGGCGAGCCTCCCAACTCTGACCTGCACCCCATGCGCGTCCTGTTCCTGATCCCCAAGAACAGCCCACCCACGCTCGAGGGCCACCACAGCAAGCCCTTCAAGGAGTTCGTGGAGGCCTGCCTCAACAAGGACCCCCCGATTTGTAAGCACCTCCTGCCCCAGCTCATGAGTGGTGAGGAGGCCTGCATGGCTGAGGGGCCCCTGGAACTGGGCTCCAGAGGACAGCGGGGGTATATGTTTGTGCGTGCATGTGCATGCATGGAGTGACATGCTGTCTGTCTCTTTGGGAGCTCAGAGGTGACAGGGCCAGAGGCCCCTCTGCTGTGCCAGGGTGGGCTCCTCTGTGCCTCCCGGCCCAGGCCAGGAGGGTCTGCAGGGAGCCCCTTCCTCTGGGGAGGATGGTGTGCAGCCACCCAGCCCCCTAGGTGCCCCTGCCACCTGGGGTCCCCTGACCAGGCTCCCAGCGGCGGCAGTGATGCTGAGGCCCTGGGCTCAGCCCAGGCCTCTTTGCTCTGAGCGCCAGGGGCTCTCCAGGCAGCACTCGGCTGCCCGGCGCCTGGTGACCCCTGTGCGTCCCCGGCAGCGGCCCACGGCCAAGGAGCTCCTGAAGCACAAGTTCATCACGCGCTATACCAAGAAGACCTCCTTCCTCACGGAGCTCATCGACCGCTACAAGCGCTGGAGGTCGGAGGGCCACGGCGAGGAGTCCAGCTCCGAGGACTCCGACATGTAGGGCCTGCTCTTCCCACGGGGCTGTGGCGGGCTCTCCAGAGCTGGGGCCGGCCTTTGGGGCCGTGAACCAGTGCCCCTCGGGGCCTTCCTGACCCCCAGGCTCCGTGTGACTCCCCACTGTCCCCTTCAGAGATGGAGACGCCGAGGATGGGGAGCAGGGGCCCCTCTGGACGTTCCCCCCACCATCCGGCCGAGCCCGCACGGCAAGCCGCTCAAGGGGACGGCCCTGCACGGCCCCCAGAAGGTCGGCCTGGCCCCGGCACGCCCGTGGGGCGGGCTGGGGACGCCTCCTGCGCGCGCCCACTCCCCAGGTGGTTCTCCCGGGAGACCAGACTTAGGGGGTGGCCCGCAGTTGCCCACCCCGCTGCCTCTGCCCTGCTCACCTCCGCACGCTCTGCGTTTGTAGTTGGCGGAGCCCGTCAAGAGGCAGCCGAGGTCACAGTGCCTGTCCACGTTGGTCCGGCCCGTCTTTGGAGAGGTGAGGGCCAAGCTCGTGTGGCACAGGGTGTCTGGGTCCCTCGGGGGCTCATGAGGTTGGCCCCTTGGACCCAGCGTTTTGAGTAGAAGGACCAGAGATGCCGGGGATAAGCCAGCTTCAGGTGACCCTCAAGATCCCAAGCCTGCCAGGGTCTTCTGGGGCTCCAGGGGCCTTTGAACATGAGCTACTATCCTGGGACCTTTTATCTTGAACCACAGACATGGGGTGATCCTTAGTCTGGAGAGCCTGGGAGATTTCTGTCTTGGGTGTTAGGCCCTGGACTGGGAGCCATTAAGGGTCACTTCCCGTTGGTCACGTGACCCAGCATCTGTGTCACTTGCTCAGGGGCAGTCACTAGCATCCCCCGGGTGAGTCACCAGCAGTGGGCTGTGGCCTGGCCAGGGTGACGCTGGCCCTGGAGCCCCGGAGCAGGGGTGAATGTTGGGAGGAGGCAGCAGAGCCGTGCCCGAGAGGGGAAGGGGGCGGGTGGGGAGGGGAGCTGGGGGGAGGTGGGCTGTCCATGGGCACGTGGGCTCCTGGGGCTAGCGCCTTTGGGGTGGAGGTATGGCCACACCCTGGCTGGGCCCCCTTTGGGTTCCGGTTCTGTCGGCTGGCCTGAGGTCAGGCTGCCGGGTGGGTGTCCAGGGAGGTGTGTGCCCTTTGCCCCTTTGTTCTGTGTGCTGGGTGAGCGGGCTGGCCCATCTCCAGCCCCTGGCCAGGCCGTCTCCTTGTGGGGCCTCCACAGCCGTGGGGTGTGAGTGGGCCCCTAGTCCCAGGGGCCAGGCTGGCGCAGCCACTCATCACATCTGGGCCGTGGGCTTCTGCGACTGGGGTCGGGAGAAGGCTCGGGGTTGAAGGAGTGGGGCCTGGGGGGCAGGGCCAGCTGGGAGGCCCCGCCTATCCTGGGAGCCCCTCCTCGGCACTCGGGGGACCGTGGGGGCAGCGCTGCCTCCTGCTGCAAGTCGCAGGTCGGGTGAGGCGGGAGGTGTCCCCTTGGCCCCCAGTCAGGTGCCTGGGGGTGTCCGTGCAGCTTAAAGAGAAGCACAAGCACAGCGGCGGGGGCGTGGGGGCGCTGGAGGAGCTGGAGAACGCCTTTAGCCTGGCCGAGGAGTCCTGCCCCGGCATCTCGGACAAGCTGATGGCCCACCTGGTGGAACGGGTGCAGAGGTGAGGACCTGGGGGCGGCGGGCTGCTGTGGGTCCTCCTCGCCGGGCGGGGGCTTGGCTCTGCGGGTCCTGTGTCCCTGGCCTGGACTGTGCCCAGGGCAGAGCAGTGACCCGGCCTCTGCTCTGCAGGTTTTCCCACAGCAGAAACCACCTGACCTCAACCCGCTGAAGCCCTGTCTGCACCCGGGAGGAGAGTCTCCACCTGGAGCCGTATGGTCGGGACTTTGCTGACCAGGGCCCTGTGCCATCCTGGCCTCGCCCCACAGGCCGCACCCTGCCCTACAGAGGGCCGTCCCCTCCCACATCCCCTCCTGGCTAGGCCGAGGCGGCAGAGGGCAGAGGCGGCGGGCTTGGTCTCCTTGAGGCCCCGAGGCCGGGCTGGCCCCCAGGGCTCTGCTCGCTGCCAGGCGGAGGGGCAGGGATGCTCGCAGGGCAGACCTGCCACCTCCCTGCTTGGCCCGCCCACCCTTGGAGGCCGTAGATTCGCCCTGTGCTGTTGGAGCTGGTACTGTGTCTTCTCACAAGTACTCGTGTCGGCCAGATTGTTTTTTTTTAAGAAGATCAAACTTCTTGCTTCCCTAGGTATTCTGAGGTTAAGGTGTTAGTTTCACAGCATCCTGAGGCTCCTGCCACTTCCAATAAAGACCTGAACTGAGACGTGCTGGTGGCGGGCGGGGTGCTCAGGCTCCCGAGGCCTCCTCACCCAAGGTGGGCACGAGCGGCCGCGGCTGGAGCGCGGGCAGGGGCGAGGCAGCAGGCGGGACGAGGCACGAAGAAGCCCTTTATTCTCAGCCACTCGGCACCATACACTCCTTGGGATGATAAGTTAGTGGGGCTTGCTGTCCACTTTCCAGAAGTGTGGGCTGGGGGGCACCAGAGAGGCTTCTGTGCCTAGACCCCCACATCACCCAGCCTGATGGGAGGCCCGGCCTGCAAGGAGGAGGGCAGGTGGTTGAGGGTGGGGGCAGCACCATCCTTGCCCACACAGAGCGGGCCTGCTTCCCCTGCGTGCCCTCCTGGAGCCTCGCAGAGCCGAGGCGCTGGCTGCGTTCCGGGGCAGCACTCCCTGCCAGGTGTCTCCAGAGGCCCGCCTGCCACCAGTCTCCTGGGGGACGAGCAGTCGTGGGGTGCATGCTGGCCTTGCTTGCTTGGCTGTCTGCGTCTGGGCAGGGTGGGCCTCAGGCCTCCTCCTCAGGGGTCCCAGCCCTCCCAGCTGAGGCGCTGGCTCTCTCTATCACCTCCATCCACCTGAGGGGAGGCGTAGAGGTCAGAGCCACCCCACCAACTGCTCGCCTGGGAGGCAGGGCGTGCTCTGGCCCTCAGATCTGCGGGCTTGTGCCCCAACACCTTCCCAAGAACGAGCCCAAGTCAAGAGGGAAGGGCCCCTTAAGCCCTGGCAGCAGCGCTCAGCAGCCCCTCCAGACCCAGGGAATGCGCAGCCGGTCCTCAGTGGGCATGGCTGGCGCCTCTGCACTTACCTCCTGAACATGTACTTGCTCTCGGCCCGGAAGAAGTAGACATGGGACTTGAACTGGAGCTTGAAGACGTGCTCCTTGTGGATGCTGTCAGTGTCCCTGGGCAGGCTCACGCTGTAGCCCAGCAATGGGAGGCTGGCCAGGGGGTGGTCGTCCTGGAAGGTGGCAGAGCGTGCTCACTCGGCAGGCACCCAGCCCTGCCCACCCAGAGGTGAGTTCTGTGAGGCCGCAGCACCCACAGGTGGAGTCCCCACCTACCTGATGAGTTTTGTAGAAGAACAAACAGAAATTGGTGAAGACCACCCAGAGCTTCTGCCAGCCACTGCTGTTCTTAAACTTTCTCAGCAGGTATCCAGAAAGCTGGTTCTGAAAAGAAATGTCTGTGGACATGTGTCCCAGGACCACCGGCCCCAGAGGGCTGCCCCCAGGCTTCCCTGTGCTCTGTGGGGTGGAGACTTGGCACCTCCCTCGGCCCTGCCACTGTCTTAACGGTCCAGTGGGCGAGGAGAGGCTGGACGCACCTGGCGCTCCTTGTCCCCAGTGTCCTGGGACGTCTCAGACATGGGGATGGGCCGAGGCCCCCAGACGAGGGCCGGGGCTCCACGGGACGCCCACAGCAGCGTCTGCCCGCAGGCTGGGGGCATGGCGCCTGTGTGCCCTGCTGCAGCACCCCTTGTGCTGCCCACTGGTGCCCTGTCCTTCTGGGCGTCACAAGTGCAGCCCCCAGGCCTGAGCCCATGGATGGCACAGGCAGCTCCTCAGGCCAGGGCCCCACACCTCTGACCCTGGGGCTGGCACAGATGGCAGAACGGCACCTAGGTCATCTCCTGTCCAGTGGGTCCCTGCGAGCTGGCCTGCTGCCTGCTCACTCCCCGGCCTGGCCCCCACCCACCTGCTCTGGGGGCGCCCAAGGGCCCTGACACACCAAGCTGCACGCTGGTGCAGGGAGGGGGCAGGGGCAGGGGTGCCCGCGCTCAGCCGTACCTCGCCGGCCGCGCTGTGGTCGGCCCTGGATACGCTGGTCTGGCGGCACCAGCACACGTGCGTGGTGGTACTGGCACGGAGCTGGCCTGTTCCCGCCACGTAGCCCTGGGCCCCACCAGCCTTGTCCTCGGACTCTGGCTCCAGGGAGGCCTCGTCGGGGACCCTGGGAGAGGTCAGCCCTGGGTGAGGATGCAGGAACCCTGGCCATGCGCTGCCCTGCCAGAGCGCCCACACCCACCGCCCCCTAAACATGCCCCACGGAAGGGCATGTGGGCGTACCAGGTGGGCTGCCCAGGTGACCCCCAGCCCCGCCCCCAGAAGGCCTCCGGTGTCCAGGGGCTTGGCCAGCACTCACCGCGGGGCAGGGGGCACAGTTCGCGGGCTAGGGGGCGCCGGGGCACTGCCAGTCTTGACCGCGTCAATGGCCGCGCTCAGGTCGTGCAGCCACTTGGCCTTCTCCAGCCGGGTGCTGCGGGCAGGCCTGAGGCTCAGCCACTGGGCAGGGACCCTCCCGCGGTGGGGGCAGGGTGTTGGGGCGCCTGCCCCGCCCAGGCACCCCGTGCTGCGGGTCCTGAGGGCTGGCAGGGCTGCTGGTGGCCCAGCCTGACCCACTGTGCTGGCTGGGGCTGGCCCACATCGCGGTATGTTCCTGAATCACGGGATTTTAAGGCTCTGGTGCCAAAATGGGTGCCTGGAGCCTGGGTCACAGTTAAGCCGCCAAGGTCTCCTGGTGGGTGGTGAGTGCCCCGTGCTCCGACGCCAGCCAGGACCCCACAGGGTGCAGCAGGACCCAGGCCCTCCTCTGGGAGGCATGGGGCCTGGCACAGCTCAGTGCTGATCCCCACGGAGGGCCCGCACAGGCCATCAGAGCCTGGGTCTCCTCCCCGGGGATGTGGCCTGGGGGCAGGGAATGCCCCCTGGTCCTGCGCTGTGGCCCAGGCAGCCTCTTGGTGCCCAGCTCTGGGGGCAGGGGGCAGCCTGCAGGGCCGGGCGCTCCTGGGGTGGTCTCAGCAGCCACACGCCCGCACTGAGGGTGAAGCTGCTGCCCTGAAGCCGTGCTCACTGGGCCGTGCCCCGGTGCCCGAGACACGCATGGCACAGGGGCCCACAGGCAGACGGGGAAGGGTGGCCCTCACCTGGCCGCCACCACGATGGTCTTCCGAGCCGCGTAGATGGTGAAACAGTGCGGCCCAGGCCCCTCACTCTCCCGATCCTCCACCTGTGGGCAGAGGGGGGCTTCTGGACCAAGAGCGGGGCTGGCGGGACCCGAGCCTGCAGCTGGACGCAGGTGCGCACCAGGCCCCCGCTGACTCTACCAGGGGGCTACAGGGGGCACCAGGATGCCCACGGTGGGGCCCTGCCACCCAGGTGGACGACCTGGGGGCCACAGGCACCCAACTACTCACCGGTGGGTCCAGCACTATCAGCTGAAAATCAAGCACAGGAAGAGAAGGTGAGCGTTTTGTTGAAGAGTCAGACAATTCATGATATAAAGTGGTACCAAAACCTAACAAAGACTCGAAGAAAAACCACACAGACTAACGGTGAGGATAAGGAATTAAATAAATCCAGAAAAAAGTATTCCCTGACTGGACCCAGAGACAGAGACGAGGCATCGTTCTATAGCAAGCCAGGTGGTTCCAGAGACGCAGGACGGCTTGATGTTATGAAGCTGACTGACGGAATCCACTGCGTCACAAAGAGCAGAGTGGCCGTTCCCTCGCACTGGTGCCTCCGCCAGAACCCTGCACGCCTGACGAGGCCTCACGGGGGCCAGCAGAGGGCGCCGTGCCGACAGGGAGCGACTGTCGCCGGCCTAGGGCCGCCAGCCTTCCCTCCAGTCAGGAGTGAGCGCGGGGGTGTCTGTCCCCAGCACTAGCTGGTGATAGGTGACCGCCCCCCAGACACGCGGGACTTGCAGGTCAGGATCTAACATGAGCAGCAGCAGCAGCAGCAGGACAGGGCTTATCAGGATGGTATCTCTCAGTTAAAGAGGTTAATACAATTCAACAGGAATCTCAGTTGTTTTCCTTGAAGGAATTCATCCAGATGATTTCAGAGTTTACTTAGAAGTAAACTTACTTAGATGCTTGAGACTAGCAAAGAACTTTTTAAAAGGACAGATACGAGGAGGAACTTACCGAGGCAGTGACTAACCACCAATGAGAAGCGTGCAGACAGATGCTGGGACAGACAGAAACGGAACAGAGCCTCCAGAAAGAGTCCAGGTGTAAACACAAGAATGTTTTATATGAGCAAGGCAGCCTTGGGATCAGTGAGAAGCATGAAGGAGTCAGCAAGTAATGAGAATGCTGACTACAAAAGGAAGTTACATCTGTCTAAAAACACCTAAAACAACAGATTTTAGGCAGAGTAGTTAGAAAAAACACTTCAGTGTATCAGGAAAGAAGCTGGCAACACAATCTTGGTGTGGGAAAGACTTTCTGAGCCCCGCAGCAAGGACAGGAGCCCCAGAGGGTAAGATGGGCAGACTGCCCGACTGAAAACAGCGACCTTGCACTTCAAGTAGGGACTCCGTGCTGCGTGCAGCTCTAGGAACAAGACAAACACGGTCTCTCTGGATGGAGTTTAAATTCTCCAAGGTAAAGCCAAACTGAAGGCAGAGTGAAAGGAATGACCGACCTGGCGAGCACCCGAGGCCTGGAGGCACTTAGCAGCGTCCCACACTGGAAGGTGGGGCGATGCCCAGGGCTTGGGGCAGAGGCAGGCACAGACACGCCTGGTGGGGGAGGCGACCCGGCCAGCTGCTGCTGCAACGCGGAGCGCTAACAGCCAAAGCGTGCCCCCGGCTCACACGATTTATCTCGAGGACGTAACTAAGGATGTATCAACAGACAAACGCTGGTGCTGTTTCTCATCCTGAAAATCTAGATAGCAGTGTCCAGTGCAGGGAGCTGGTTAAATGAGCTGGGGCCTGGCCCCCTGGTCCAGTGCTCAAGACTCCGGAGCCAGTGGTGGAAGCAGAGACTGCTGGGATGAGCTGCCGAGCAGAGCCAGCGGCGGCCACAGCCAGCCTGTGGCACGCGCTCCCGGGGGCCCGCAGAGCTCCCTGCCGGGCTCCACAGCAAGCGGTGACTTCCACTCGGCAGTTTCAACTTTTTCCTACCATGACGGCACTTTAGGGATGGCGGGTGAGGTCATTGAAACTGACCCCTTCATGCTGAGAGCTGGAAAAGCTGAACAAATGTCAGAGACACCTGCGGAGATTCTAGCACTGTCTGGAAGGAGATGTGTGCCTGGCAGGCAGAGGGTGGCAAGAAGGGCCAGACGCCACGAGGGAGAGCGTGGCAGAGGACAGAGCAGACACCTGGGGAGCTGGACCGACGTGGGAGCCCACCCACCTCCCACAGCGGACGGGGCCTGGCAGGAGGGCCTCGCTGCCCTACGGCACATCCTCATGGCAGGAGCCTGAACTCTGCCGCCCACGTTTGCTGGCCCAGGATGGGTTCCAGGTTGGAGGGAGGTTCACATGGTAGGGAGTCAGTGTCTGTGGGGGTGTCTCGCCACAGAAACCAGTGATCGCGGAGAGGACAGACTGCATCACGTCAGGACGAGGCACCTTGCTAATCAGACAGTGTCCACGCCCCCTTGTTGCCCTGTGACTGCGGGCGTGCGGCCCAGGCCCGGACAGCACCGGGTGGAGTGTGTGCCTCATCACCTGGCCGTGCGCAGGACTCAGAGGCGGCCTCTGGGAGTGCCGTGAGCCGGGTGCTGGCCTCGGCCCCCTCACCCATCCAGGTGGTGGCATCTGTGTTGCCACCTGAACACTGTGTGTGCAACAGCAGATCATGGCGCCACAAGGAACCAGAACTGCTGTTGGAGAGAAGAGATTTCGAATAAAATCAAGGAAGTAAGGCATGCGGCATCAGAGGGATGAGGGGCTGAGCTTTCTCTCTCAGATGCGGTGTCAGCCCCATCCTTCCAGCAGCACTGTGGCCCCAGCGCCCAGCCCAGGCTTCCCGTGGGGTCTCCCGCCAAAGGACAGGGCTCCTTGGGATTGCAGGCAGAGTGCTAGAGGACGCAGGCCTGGTCCTGCAGGTGCTGGTGGGCGTGATTGGGGGGTGCGGCCGTGGGGCCCCAAGGACGGAAGCCACAGTGGGGTGAGGGGACCGAGAGAGCGGCTGTGAGACCACTCGCCAGGCGCCCGCACTCACCAGCATGCCGCGCAGCGGGAGGAGGCCCCGGATCCGGGAAGTGGCTGCTCCCGCGGCGTCTCTGCTTGCGTACAGCAGCATGTCTGAGAACTGAGGGGCCAGAGCTTTAGGTGAGCAAGTTCTAAAAACAAGCGGCCCTAGCCAGACCAGCTCACTCCGAGGGCTCGTGGGTGGTTATTCAGTTTGCTGGAGATTTTTGCTAAAAAGGGATTTTTTTTGTTCTACTCCATGGTCATTTTGACCAGAGGTGACCAGTACCACGTGAACAGCAGGCCTCGGGCCAGCAGAGTGGGGTGGTGGTCCTGAGAGGCTCTCCTGCAGGAGGGGGCAATCCACCAAGATGGCAAGAGGGAGGCGGCGGCAGGGACGCCCGGAGTTCTCAGGCCCCGCCGTGGCGTCCCTGCCACGCAGCTCTGTGGGTTTCTCTACCTTCCTGATTTTGCTCGGCCTGCACACAGGTGCCCTGTGCCCAGAACCAGGAGGGGGCTGGCCCAGGGCGTCCCCGCGTCCCTCACGGCCCCCGACGGCTCGGCCCCTCCTGGACAGTGCCCGCCAACCTACCAGGAAGAACATCGTCTGCCGCAGGCCCTTCCCGGTGAGCTTGTGGAGGCAGCCCTCGCGGATGAGCTCCTGGAAGACAGGGGGTCCTGAGTGCTGGCTTAGGGCACTGAGCAGATGGCTCCTCACCCTCCACGCACCCCGAACCCCTCGCAGCCCCGCCTCGGCCCTACCATGGCGCCCTCCTGCCCGGGAGCCCGCCTGCCGCTCCAGCCTCCCTCCTGTCTGCTCCCTAGGGTCCCTCGTGTCCTGCATGCTGCCAGTTAACCCAGTGCCCCATGCCTGAGCCGCTGCAGGCTGGCTGTGCTGAGGGCTGGCACTGCTGTGCTTCTGGAAGGTTCTGCCACGGAGATGACCTGAGTTCAGCTTTGGGGAATGCCAGGTGGGGCAGCTAGAGAATGGCAGGCAGGAGCACGGGATGCCTGGTTCCCACCAAAGATCATGGGACTCATGAGCAGGCACCCTGGGGCCTGACCAGAGGGTTCCTCCGTGAAGGCACCATGGCTGGGGCGAGATCTTCCAGTGGTCCCGCAGCCCACTCCCCCAGGACTCGGGCCCCTCACCTGCCTCAGGGGCACAGGCATCAGACAGCCCTGACGGCCTGCACCGTGGCGGGAGGGTCGGCCTGGGGACCCTGGACGGTTGCTGTGGACTGTTTCTGAAGGGGCAGTGTGGGCTGTGACCTGAGAATACCCCCAGGACTCCGGCCTCAGCAGCCCTCAGATGCCCTGAGCAAGAGCGCAGGAAGGAGCCTTTGACCCAGAAACCCCGGCCCCAGCCAGGGTCCAACGCCATGGAGGAGGAGGGCCCCCAGCAGGCTCGCCTCCTACCCACAGAGCAGCGCTGCCACCACCGAGAGCCCAGCACCGTGGCGCCCGTGCCCGGCGCTGGCGGGCGGGCCTGCCGCAGTCCTGCACCCTGGCGCTCGCGCACCCTGGGGCCTCATAGGCCACAACCAGCCACAGCCCTGCTCCTCAGATCAGTGGCGCGCTGTCCGCTGGGGAGGCCAGGCCCCCAGTGTGAGGAGAGCAGGTCTCTGTCACAGCAGCAGTGATGGCAGCAAGGCCTGGCCCGGGGGAGCCCGCCCTCGCCCCTGCCCGCGGGCTGCTCCTGCCCATGTGGCCATCGAGTGGCAGCTTCCTGGGAGCATGCGAAGAAACCGCAGGAACAAGAGCCCCGGGGCTGCTCGCAGGCCGGGTGGTCTTGGCGGGGGACAGTGTGCTGGTTGCAGTCAAAGCCCAGCTCCAGGAGGGCAGGACCTTCCCTGTCAGTCTCGGTCCTGAGGTTCACAGCCCCACATTCTCAGGACCTTCTAACGAGGCTAACAGAAAACAGGACTTAAAAACCCATGCTCTCACGTGTGTGTCAAGGCAGAAAACAGCCCCATGCAACCCTTAAAACACTACTGTGAAAGTGAAAATCGGGTCTGACTCTGCGATTCCATGGACTATATAGTCCATGGAATTCTCCAGGCCAGAATACTGAAGTGGTAACTGTTCTGTTCTCCAGGGGATAGTCCCCACCCAGGAGTCAAACCCAGGTCTCCAACGTTGCAGGCGGATTCTTTACCAGCTGAGGCACGAGGGAAGCCCAAGAATACTGGAGTGGGCAGCCTATCCCTTCTCTAGCGGATCTTCCTGACCCAGGAATCGAACTGGGGTCTCCTGCATTGCAGGTGAGTTCTTTCCAAAGCAAAAGCTATTAATGACAAAAAGTAAGCAGCCCAGTAGACATAGAGACCCATAGAATTAAACTGAAAATTCAAAAATAAACTCACTCCACGGCCCATTGAGTTTTGACTAAGGTGCGAAGACAGTTCAACCAAAGTGCTGGGACAGCTGTACTCCCACCTGGAAAGGGTGAAGTTGGACCCCTAGCTCACCCCATCTACAAAAGTGCACTTGAAATGGATCACGTCTACATGTGAGAGCTAAGACATAGGCAACTTTTAGGAGAAAACGGGTAAATCTTCATACCTTGGCTTAGGCAATAGTTTCTTAGCTATGACACAAGTAACCAAAGAAAAAATAGAAATTAGATTATCAGCTAAATTTAAAACTTCCATGCTGTGATGATGCCATCAAGAAAGTGGAAAGATAGCCCACAAAATGGGAGAGCATGCTGGCCAAGTCAGATCCTGGTAGAGACCTGTCACTCAGAGACGAGAGGGGGCCTCACAGCAGTGAAGAGGCGGCCCAGCGAAAAGGCGGGCAAAGGGCCTCAACAGGCACCTCTCCAAAGAAGGCGCAGAAATGGCCAAGAAACACGCGGAAAGATGCTTGATGCTAGCCATCGGGGAATGCAGATCGAACCACGGTGAGATGCCACTGCAGACCGCCAGAACGGCATGGCTAACTCAGAAAGACAAGCTATGGAGACATCAGAACCTTCACATGCTCTCGGGGTGTGTGTGAAATGCTGCGGCCACTGGGGACAACTTGGGCAATTTCTCAGAATGCTAGACACGGACTGACCACGTGACCTGGCAGTTACACGCCTGGGCATATGCATGTGTGCCCAGAAGAACTGAGAACACACGTGCACACAGGACTCACAGACGGTGTTCACAGACCCACAGTGGTGAAAAGTGGAAACAACCGAGGTGTCCGTTAGCAGATGACGGAGAAACAAAGGAGGAGGAGCCCGGCTCCTCAGCCGCGGGAAGGAATGAAGCCACCACCCCCCAGCACGAATGAGCCCGAAGACACTGTGCTGAGAGAGAGTGAGACAAAAGGCCACATACTGTGAGGCTCCCTGTGTGCGAAACTTCCCGAGGGGGCAACTCCAGAGACAGGAAGCCGGGCAACAGCTGCTGGGCCAGGACCAGGGGTGGGGTGACTGCGAACAGGGATGGGGTTTCTTTCGGAAAATGAAAATGTCCTGGAATTAGTGGCGATGTGGCACAACCTCATGAATACACAACTATGGAATCATTCACTCTGAATTATGTCTCAGTCAAGAACAGAGACGTAACCAGCTCAAAAATGTTCTCAAACGAAGCCACTCACCCTGCCAGGAGCGATGAGACTCTCCATGCCGGCCACGTCGCGCTGCAGCTCCGTCAGCGTCTGCAGGTTCTCCAGCTGGGCCAGGCTGTGCTGGAGCAGGGAGGTCACTTCTGTGATGGCCCGGAGGGCATCTGCGTGGAGAGGCCCCTCAGGACGGGCAGGGGCAGGTGGGCTGGGGGACAGGTGGGCTGGGGTGGCAGGGACAAAACCCTCCCCGACCAGCTTGTGACATTTTAAAGATGGTTTTAATCCAGGAACACTGCGCTCAAACTCCTCACAGGACCGCCAGGGAGAGCAAGTGTGGGTCCTGAAGCCCAAACTGCTCCCAGCCAACACCCAGGCTTGGTGGAGACAGGGCGGTCTTTGGAAACAGCGCTCAGTGAGAGCCCTCATTTGACAGGGGCTCTCTTTCACGGTTCCCTTAAAATGCTTAGAGCCACTGGGACAATTGTGTCCTCTCCTTTTTAGGAGAAACGCCACACTTGCTTTCAGGAAGCAGAGGGCACCGTGGGCACTGCAGGGTCCGTTTTGTGCCTTGCACGTCAGAAAGCATCTGTTCTGTCCTCAGGACGTGGGAGACCGGATGCCGAGTTCTCTCCGGCATGTCTGGTGCCAGTGGTGACTTGACCTGAGAGGCAGTGATTTCCTGCTCTAACTTTACCCTGCAACTGCGAGTCCTATTCGGAGGTCACAAGCATCAGGGTTTATTCTTTGGTCTTTCTAACAAGTGAGAAACGGCAGAGTCCACGGAGTCAGATGCTTCGGTCAGTGGTTTAGAAGCAACCGCCCGGCCCTGCCCTGCCCCGCCGGGCTCGAGAGGGGCCCCGCCGGCGCGGGCCGGGGCGTCAGGGGGCACTCACCGCGCAGGTCGGCGTGGTCCTGGGCGAGCGGGGCCGGGGCCCCCAGGCGCGCACAGGCGGCGCAGCAGCAGGCGGTAGTGGCGCAGGCGCTGCAGCGGCTTCAGCAGGAGGGCGCTGAGCGGCAGGTAGCAGACCTTCTGCAGCTCGAAGTCGCGGCGCAGCGCCTCCAGCCTCCGCAGGCGCCGGCTGGCCGCCTCCAGCTCCGTCAGGACCTCGTGCAGCCGCTGGAAGTGGCCGGTGAGCGCCTGCGGGCGGGACGGGCTGAGCGGCGGCGCGCGCCCCGGCTCCACCCGGCCAGCCGCGCGGAGCCGCGCCCCGGAGTCTAGCCCCTGAACCGGTGGTGTCTCAGCGGACCGCACAGGCGGCCGCCGGGCCAGGTAAGCGCCACCAAACGGTGCGCGCGCGTGTGGGTCTAAGCTTACGCCGCCTCCGGGAAGCGCTTACAGCCCTACCTGAGAACCGAAAACCGGGAGACGCGTCCGGGGCAAACGCGCTCACCGTAAGCCTGAAAGGGGGGCGCCTAGGCCACTGCGGGGCGGGGCCTCAGGGGCGGGGCGGGGCCTCAGGGGCGGGGCGGGGCCTCAGGGGCGGGGCGGGGCCTCAGGGGCGGGGCGGGGCCTCTGGGGCGGGGCGGGGCCTCTGGGGCGGGGCGGGGCCTCTGGGGCGGGGCGGGGCCTCTGGGGCGGGGCGGGGCAGGAAGCCTCGAGGAGGAGCGCTTGGCGTGTCGCGCGAGAACCAGAGCCCCAGCGCTGGGCGCGCGGGCGGCGCAGCTGGAGGTGAGGCTGGTACCTCAGACTCCCAGTATAGGGGGCGCAAGCGCAGCGGGAGCAGCTGCACCGGCCCCACGGCTCTGAGGGGCGCGGGCTGAGGGAACCCTGGCCAGGCAGGGAGGCAGCCCTGGGGGGCGCTGTTGATCCTGAGGGGCGTGTGTCCTGAAGAGAATGCCTTTGGGGTGGAGCAGGCAGCTCCGAGAGGACCTGGGCTGAAGGGGCTCTGTTCTGAGGGGGGCAGTGAGGTGGAAATAGCGCTCTGAGAGGAACACGGCTCAGAAGGGCTCCTGTCCTGACCTGAGGGCAGAGCTGACCTGAGGGCAACTCTGTCCTGCCTTTTGTCGTTCTAAGGAGAACACTGTCCTGAGGAGGAAGCTGGTGTCCTCGCCACCAGCTGCTAGGCCCAGAGCTTCACACACGCCCATGCTACCTTTAACTGAAGCATGTTCCTGAGCAGGATGTCCCCGATGCACTGGTGACTGCCTGTGGCCTGGGTGCTAGAAGATTCCTCCCTGGAGCAGAGGGACAAATGAGGTCAAAATCTTGGACAGCTTGTGAGAAATGCTCCTCTCGCTGCCAGTGTGATGGTGAGTCCCAGGCTCAGAACAGCACCCAGAGGCTCTGAGGGGGAGGCCATACTTGACAGAGTCTGTTGTCATATCGTGACCATTCTTGAAATGGTAGTGACCAGGCAAAAAGGATCATCTCCTGAGACTAGAGATCTCTTCAAGAAAATGAGAAGTACCAAGGGAACATTTCATGCAAAGATGGGCACATTAAAGGACAGAAACGGTGTGGACCTAACAGAAGCAGAAGCTATTAAGAAGGGGTGGCAAGAATACAAAGAACTAGGCAAAAAGGTCTTCATGACCCAGATAGCCACAATGGTGTGATCACTCATTTAGACCTAGACATCCTGGAGTGTGAAGTGAAGTGAGCCTTAGGAAGCATCACTACAAACAAAGCTAGTGGAGGTGATGGAATTCCAGCTGAGCTATTTCAAGTCCTAAAAAATGATGCTGTGAAAGCATTGCACTCAATATGCCAGCAAATTTTAAAACTCAGCAGTGGCCACGGGACTGGAAAAGCTCAGTTTTCATTCCAACCCCTAAGAAAGGGAATGCCAAAAAATGTTCAAACTACCACACAATTGTGCTCATTTTATATCCTAGCAAAGTAATGCTCAAAATCCTTCAAGCAGGCTTCAACAGTACATGAACCGAGACCTTCCAGATATACAGGCTGGATTTAGAAAAGGCAGAGGAAACAGAGATCAAAGTGCCAACATCCATTGAATCATAGGGCTTCCCAAGTGGTGCAGTGATAAAGAATCTGCCTGCCAATGCAAGAAACACAAGAGCTGTGGGTTTGATCCGTGGGTCAGGAAGATCCCCTAGAGAATGAAATGGTAACCCACTCCAGTATTCTTGCCTGGAAAATTCCATGGCCAGAGGAGCCTGGCAGCCTACAGTCCACAGGGTCGCAAAGAGTCAGACATGACTGAGTATGCACCGAAGCATATAGTATACTATAAAAAGTATAGTTGGATCATAGAAAAAGCAAGAAAATTCCAGAAAAACAACTGCTTTGCTGACCGTGCTAAAGCTGTTGACTGTGTGGATCACAACAACTGTGGAAAATTCTTAAAGAGATGGGGATACCAGAGACTCTACTTGCTTCCTGTATGCAGGTCAAGAAGCAACAGTTAGAACTGGACTTAAAACTACAGACTGGTTCAGAATTGGGAAAGGAGTATGTCAAGGCTGTGTTATATATTGTCACCCTGCTTATTTAACTTCTATGTAGAGTATATTATGTGAAATGCTGGGCTGGATGAAGCACAAGTTTCAATCAAGATTGCTGGGAAAAATATCAATAACCTCAGATATGCAGGTGACACCACCCTAACAGCAAAAAGTGAAGAGGAACTAAAGAACCTCTTGATAAGGGTAAAAGAAGGGACTGAAAAAGCTGGCTTAAAACTCAACATTCAAAAAACTAAGATCATGGTTTCTGGTCCCATCACTTCATGGCAAAGAGATGGGGGAAAAATGGAAACACTGACAGACTATTTTCTTGGGCTCCAAAATCACTGTGGATGGTGGACTGCCACTATGAAATTAAGACACGTTCCCCTTGGAAAAAGCTATAATAAACCTAGACAGCATATTAAAAACCTGAGACATCACTTTGTCAACAAGGTCCGTATCAGTTCAGTTGCTTGGTCGTGTCTGACTCTGCGACCCCATGGATTGTGGCACGCCAGGCCTCCCTGTCCATTACCAACTCCTGGAGCTTGCTCAAACTCATGCCTGTCACGTTGGTGATGCCATCCAGCAACTCATTCTCTGTCTTCCCCTTTTCCCCCTGGCTTCAATCATTCCTGGCATCAGGGGCTTTTCCAATGAGTCAGTTCTTTGCATCAGGTGGCCAAAGTATTGGAGCTTCAGCTTCAGCAGCAGTCCCTCCAATGAATATTCAGGACTGATTTCCTTTAGGGTGGACTGGTTGGGTCTCCTTGCACTCCAAGGGACTCTCAAGAGTCTTCTCCAACACCACAGTTCAAAACCACCAGTTCTTTGGCGCTCAGCTTTCTTTATAGTCCAGCTCTCACATCCATACATGACTACTGGAAAAATCATAGCTTTGACTAGAAGGACCTTTGCCAGCAAAGTAATGTCTCTGCTTTTTAATGCTGACTAGGTTGGTCATAACTTTTTTCCAAGGAGCAAGCATCTTTTAATTTCATGGCTGCAGTCACCATCTGTAGTGATTTTGGAACCCAAGAAAATAAAGTTTCCATTGTTTCCCCATCTATTTGCCATGAAATGATGAGATCAGATGCCATGATCTTCATTTTTGAATGTTGAGTTTTAAGCCAGCTTTTTCGCTCTCCTTTTTCACTTTCATCAAGAGGTTTTTTAGTTCCTTTTCACTTTCTGCCACTAGGGTGGTGTCACCTGCATATCTGAGGTTATTGATATTTCTCCCAGCAATCTTGATTGAGGCTTGTGCTTCATCCAGCCCAGCATTTTGCATGATGTACTCTGGATAAAAGTTAAATAAGCTGGGTGACAATATACAGCACAGCCTTGATGTACTTCTTTCCCAATTTGGAACTAGTCCATTGATGCATGTCCAGGTTCTAACTGTTGCTTCTTGACCTGCATACAGATTTCTCAGGGGGCAGGTAAAGTGGTCTAGTATTCCCATCTCTTTAAGAATTTTCCACAGTTTGTTGTGATCCACACAGTTAAAGATTTTAGCATAGTCAATGAAGCAGAAGTAGATGTTTTCCTGGAATTCTCTTGCTTTTCCTGTGATCCAGTGGATGTTGGCAATTTGATCTCTGGTTCCTCTGCTTTTTCTAAATCCAACATGTACATCTGGAAGTTCTCCGTTCACATATTGCTGAAGCCTGGCTTGGAGAAGTTTGAACATTACTTTGCTAGCATGTGAGATGAGTGCAATTGTGCGGTAGTTTGAGCATTCTTTGGCATTGCCTTTCTTTAGGATTGGAATGAAAGCTGACCTTTTCCATCCTGTGGGCATTGCCGAGTTTTCCAAATTTGGTGGCATGTTAAGTGCAGCCCTTTCACAGCATCCTCTTTTAGGACTTGAAACAGCTCAGGTGGAATTCCATCACCTCCACTGGCTTTGTTTGCAGTGATGCTTCAAGGCCCCTTAGGTTTTGCACTATAGGATGTCTGGCTCTAGGTGAGTGATCACACCATTGTGATTATCTGGGTCATGAAGATCTGTTTTGTACAGTTCGTCTGTGTAATCTTGCTACCTCTTCTTAATATCTTCTGCTTCTGTTAGGTTAATACCATTTCTGTCCTTTATTGTGCCCATCTTTGCATGAAACATTCCCTTGGTATCTCTAAGTTTTTGAGATCTCTAGTCTTTCCCATTCTACTGTTTTCCTCTATTTCTTTGCATTGATCACTGAGGAAGGCTTTCTCATCTCTCCTTGCTATTCTTTGGAACTCTGTATTCAGATGGATATATCTTTCCTTTTTTCTTTTGCCTTTCACTTCTTTTCTCAGCTATTTATAAGGCCTCCTCAGACAGCCATATTGCCTTTTTGCATTTCTTTTTCTTGGGGATGGTCTTTATCACTGCCTCCTGTACAATGTCATGAACCTCCATCCATAGTTCTTCAGGCACTCTGTCTATCAGATCTAATCCCTTGAATCTATTTGTCACTTCCACTGTATAATGGTAAGGGATTTGATTTAGGTCATATCTGAATGGTCAAATGGTTTTCCCTCCTTTCTTCAATTTAAGTCTGAATTTTGCAATAAGGAGTTCATGATCTGAGCCACAGTCAGCTCCTGGTCTTCTTTTTGCTGACCATATAGAGCTTCTGCCTCTTTGGCTGCCAAAGAATATAATCAATCTGATTTGGGTATTGGCCATCTGGTGATGTCCATGTATAGCATCATCTCTTGCTGGAAGAGGGTGTTTGCTATGATCAGTGCATTCTCTGTGCAAAACTCTGTTAGTCTTTGCCCTGCTGCATTTTGTACTCCAAGGCCAAACTTGCCTGCTACTCCAGGTGTCTCTTGATATCCTACTTTTGCATTCCAGTCCCTTATGATGAAAAAGAAGTCATTTTGGTCCATATAGTCAAAGCTATGGTTTTTCCAGTAGTCATGTATGGGTGTGAGAGCTGGACCATAAAGAAGGCTGAGCACTGAAGAACTGATTTCAAACTATGGTGCTGGCAAAGTCCTTTGGATAGCAAGATGATCAAACCATTCAATCCTGAAGGAAATCAACTCTGAATATTCACTGGAAAGACTGATGCTGAAGCTGAAGCTCCAACACCTTGACCTGATGTGAACAGCCGACTCACTGGAAGAGATCCTGATGCTGGGAAAGATTAAGGTCATGAGGAGAAGGGGGTGACATACGATGAGATGGTTGGATAACATCACCAACTCGATGGACTATGAGTTTGAGCAAACTCTGGGTGACGGTGAAGGACAGTGTGCTGCAGCCCATGGGTTCAGAGAGCTGGACATGACTGAGTGACTGAACAAGAAAATTCTCTCTTCTGGAACAGGATAAATAAAAGCAACTTATGTATCTACTAACATCTATTTCAATGAAATAGTGACTCCTGTGAAATCTTTCCTGAAGCTGGAAAGCTCCTGAGAGCAGTGATGGTGGGAGGTGCCAGGGGAGGGGGGCGGGGGTGTGCAGGGCATTACCAGAGCACCAGCCTCTGCTCCACCTCACGGAGGAAGCCTCTGTGGAACTCGTAGATGGGGTCGATGTTGGAGAAGAGCAAGGCCATCAGATCAGCAGGCATGGCGTCCGCCGTGACCACCGCGCTCCGGAACCACTGCCGGGAAGAGCTCAGGGTGACCCAGGAGCCTCACACCTTAGGACACGCGGCACTGACGGCAGAACCGCCACGAGGACAGCTCCAGTCAGTGCTACAGCCATCCTCTCGGCTAGTCACCCCAGTTTCCACAATATAAGAAAACGATTCTGGATGAAAAGCTTCCAGGGATATGTTGCCAGGTTTACAAAGACTGGACCCAGTGCTGACCTGACAAGACATGTTTGAAGGCAAATGTATTTAACAGAGCACATATGGCTCAGCTGGCAAAGAATCCGCCTGCAAGGTGGCAGAGCTGGGTTCAGTCCCTGGGTTGGGAAGATCCCCAGAGAAGGGAAAGGCTACCCACTCCAGTATCCTGGCCTGGAGAATTCCACGGACTGTATAGTCCCTGGGGTCGCAAAGAGTTGGACATGACTGAGCGACTTTCACATTTCGCACACTTCACACACATAGACATGCACACACAGATTTCATGATGGCCAAGAGCAGTTTATCAGGAGGGATTCTGTCTCTGACCTAGATTTAAGAAGTAGTCAGCAAATCAAAGTAACAAAGGATTTAGGTTTCATACCACAGCAATAACTTCTAAATCCTTCAGGTATGTTCGTTCTGTAGCGAGAATCTCCTTTGCTATGAAATATGCCTTGTCCGTAGGCGTGCACTGCAAGAAGCGCAGACAGCGTGAGTGAGCGTCTGCCGGCCACGTCCCCAACCGTCCTAACACGCCATCTCTTCCGCAGAAATCAGCACTGTCGTGTGACCTTCACACGTAATTCCTGAGTCACTTCTAAGTGAGAATATAAGCCCAGTTTCAGCTCCCTCAGATGTTCTTCTCATATTAATGTTATTCTTTCTGAGAAGATAATTGCTGCTCAAACGCTGGCATACCCTGAAACTGACCACTCATTTTGTGATGAGACTGTTGCTCTGGTATCACTCCCAGGACTGCAGCTGCTTCAAAAGCAAATGCAGGCACACCTCAGAGAAGCTGTGGGCTGGGTTCCAGACCGCCGTAATCAAGCAAACGCCACAGTAGAGTGGGTCAGATAACCGTGCAGGGTCAAGCCCCAGCGACAGAGCCCTCCAGAGCGGGACGGGCAGGGCTGCACCCGGTAGCAGGCCCCGTGCTCGCCTGGGCCGGGGGCTGTGCCTTGCCCCCCACAGGGCCCCACGCCACCCCGAGCAAGCCAAGGTCTGCTCGGCGGCCCCTGCCCCGCTTCCCCACCGGTGCACGCCCGGTCCTACTGTTTCTGCACGCTCCCCCTGGGCTCCTCCACCAGGTGAAAGACTTGGGGCTGACCCTCCAGTGCCACTGTGGCGACAGGTGCCTGGGACGCGCCAAGGGCAGAGGCTCCTGCCCTTGAGTGGACAGCCTCCCAGGAGGAAGCAGGTAGGAAGCACCTCCAGCTACTGAGGAAGCGGCCCATGCGGCAGCAAAGCGCACAGGGTGGGGAGCAGGTCGGGTAGAGCGTGGGTGGTCCGGGCCAGCTCAGAGGTCAAGGCTGGGGGCGGTACGAGGTGAGAGCAGTGGTCCAGGCTGGAAGGCAGGGCTTCTGGTGCCTGAGCACAGGATGGTGTGCTGGCCCCAGCCCCAAGGAGAGTCTGGGGGCTGGGGCTGCTCGGGAGGTGCAGGGGGGGTGAGCCAGGGCGAGGGGCCACACATTCTGGAGGCCCGGGCCCAGGCAGGGAGGAGGTGAAAGAGCATGGCAAGGGTAAAAGTCCAAGGCTACAGGCGAGCAGCCTGGGTCTGAGGCGTGCTGGGAAAGGGGGCTGGGGGCCAGGGCTTCTCCCGGGGCATGAGACCAGCTCCTCTGCGGGCAGCGAGTCAGGACAAGAAAGCCTGCAGGGAAATGCCCCGTCCAGGAGCGAGCGTTGCTGGGAGGTGGCGGTGCCGGAAACAACCGTGGCAGCATCACTGCCGAGGTCGCGGCCGCACAGCAGGTCAGTGCCGAGGGGCTGCTGGCAGCAGGGGCGGCAGCAGTGGCTCACGGATGCCAGCCTAGGCAGCCAGGGCCAGCCCCGGATTTCCAGCTTCCAGGAAACAGTGGGGAGGGAAGCCAGCCACACCCCAAGGTCAGGGCAGAGGGAGGGGCCGAGCTTTGTTCACACAGAGCCCAGGGGGCCCGCCAACAGGCAGAGGGGCACCCGTTAGAAAGAGAGCGCCAGCTCTGTTTCAGGCGTCCCAGTACTGTGGGGCCTCGCCAGTTTCCGTACAGTTAGTGGGAGGCGCTGGTAGGGAAGAGATTTCAGGCAGCAAGCTGGCACTGGGCTCTGGAGGACTGGGCATCCCCCCACCCCCAGCGCAACCTGCGAGCTGGGCGGCCAGATGCCAATGCCAGAGCCCAGGGCAGGCCAGGAACACGGAGGCGGCCCCAGCCCTGCTGAGGGGTCATCAGGAAACTGGGGCTCCCTGCCTAAAGCTGGGGGCCCCGAGGCCAGGCTGCCCCTGCTTCAGGCCATGGCCTCGCTTGCGACGGCGTCTCTCCTTGGTTCCCGGCTCTGCCTGCCAACCTTGCACCTGCCCAACACTGAACCTGCAGGCAGGGGCCTCACATTCTGCCACAGGCCCAGCCCCGGGACGCCCTCCAGGACCACCGCAGCCACCAGCCCCTGCTCCCCTGACCCCCGGGCCTCCTCCCAGCTCCTGCACTGTTAAACTGAAGCCAGTGGTTTGGGGGCGGCGAGGCTGAGGTCTCCGGGATCCAGCCCCACACTTGGAACCGACGGATGCCAGGAACCGTGAGAGCAGCGGGGGAGCCCCGCGGAGGTGAGGGGAGGGTCTCAAGACTGGGGTGTCCCCGACCCCCGCTTCCCAGCAGCAAGCACCCGGGCGCCCACCTTGCGTCTCGGCTCCTCCTGGTTGTCCATCTCGGCTCCAGCGGCGTCAGCGAGGACAGGGCCCAGGAGGGGGGCTGGGGCCCCTGCGCGGCTGGGCCCTGGGGGCTCAGGCCCGGTGGGCTCCTCTGGGTGGAGGGAGAAGGCTGAGGACTCTCCATGGAAAGGCCTGGAAGTGAACGGGTGATGTGGGCTGATGAGGAAGGGCAGACCCGAGGGAAGCACCGCCACCAGGCCCTTCCAGGGACCGTGGCGGCAGGCACGGCTCAGTGTGACCCCGCTTCCCCAAGGAGCCTCCAGGGCGGCCTGGCCTGGGGCTCGGGGTCCCAGGAGATGGTCCGCCACGGAGCAGGGAGGGGACCGCAGGCAGGCCAAGAGGAGGACAGGTGTGCTGAGGCCGATTCATTAACCCTGCCCCCAGAAAGCTGGGTCGCTCAGAGTCACCCGCACGGTTCTCTACATCCCTGAATTGTTCATTAACAAGGACTTTACTCTGGCGTTGTAGAATTATACCACAAAACAACTAACACTCACTGTCCTTCCCTCCTTCAAGTGCTGTTTGCTCCTGATCACACTGAGGCCGTTTGCACCCTGTTCTATGTCATCCGACATTTTGTAATACAAAATTATCTCACCTATTCAGAAAAATCCTCAAAGGTTTATTTATAATGTTTTTCTATGAGAAATTAATAACTATTAAATGCCAAATTTGACAATTACCTTAAAGCAGAATTTCAGAGAAGATATTTAATTGGTGATTAAAAGCAACTTAAGATACCCTAACAAGTGCAGTGTGAAGGAGGTGGCTGCAGAGAACTACCATGCCGCAGCCCCCAGCCCTGAAGCCCCGCAGCGTGGCTCTCCTCCCAGCAGCCCGGCTTCACAGTGACAGGCTCAGAGCCCTGGGGAGCTGGAGCCGGGACCCCACCCAGGGCTTCCGGGGATGGGGTCCCCAGGTGGGCTGGTAGAGCTGACCTCTGGGCTGCTCACACCACATTGATATAGACACGGACAAATGTTCACTGACATCGGAAAACCTAGACAACGTAGAACAGAAACAGAACCCGTTTATTAAAATCTGCTTTCATTCAGTTCAATTCAGTCGCTCAGTGTCTGACTCTTTGCGACCCCATGAATCGCAGCACACCAGGCCACCCTGTCCATCACCATCTCCCGGAGTTCACACAGACTCACATCCATTGAGTCCGTGATGCCATTCAGCCATCTCATCCTCTGTCGTCCCCTTCTCCTCCTGCCCCCAATCCCTCCCAGCATCAGGGTCTTTTCCAGTGAGTCAACTCTTCTCATGAGGTGGCCAAAGTACTGGAGTTTCAGCTTTAGCATCATTCCTTCCAAAGAAATCCCAGGGCTGATCTCCTTCAGAATGGACTGATTGGATCTCCTTGCAGTCCAAAGGACTCTCAAGAGTCTTTTCCAACACCACAGTTCAAAAACATCAATTCTCCGGTGCTCAGCCTTCTTCACAGTCCAACTCTCACATCCATACATGACCACAGGAAAAACCATAGCCTTGACTAGACGGACCTTAGTTGGCAAAGTAATGTCTCTGCTTTTGAATATGCTATCTAGGTTGGTCATAACTTTTCTTCCAAGGAGTAAGTGCCTTTTAATTTCATGGCTGCAGTCACCATCTGCAGTGATTTTGGAGCCCCCCAAAATAAAGTCTGACACTGTTTTCACTGTTCCTCCATCTATTTCCCATGAAGTGATGGGACCGGATGCCATGATCTTCGTTTTCTGAATGTTGAGCTTTAAGCCAACTTTTTCACTCTCCTCTTTCACTTTCATCAAGAGGCTTTTGAGTTCCTCTTCACTTTCTGCCATAAGGGTGGTGTCACCTGCATATGTGAGGTTATTGATATTTCTCCCGGCAATCTTGATTCCAGCTTGTGCTTCTTCCAGCCCAGTGTTTCTCATGATGTACTCTGCATAGAAGTTAAATAAGCAGGGTGACAATATACAGCCTTGACGTACTCCTTTTCCTATTTGGAACCAGTCTGTTGTTCCATGTCCAGTTCTAACTGTTGCTTCCTGACCTGCATATAGATTTCTCAAGAGGCAGGTTATGTTTAAAATCAGCTAAGCCACCTTACAATAACGTGACTTCCCCACATCCCCCCCCGCCACACCAAGCCCCCGAGGTCACTTCTGCCCAAACATGGCTGCTTTGACCAGAGAAGAGGCTCGCTCCCCCAGACAAGCTGTGAGGATCACACTCCAGAGCCTGTTCTGTTCCTCAGCCTGGAGCTGCGTGATGAGACACCGTGACCCACTGAAAATTCAGAAAAGAGCATAGAAGCGGAGGCTCGAGAAGGAGGGGTCACGTGAACACTGACGGCTGGTTCACGTTCTCATGCGGCAGAAACCAACAAAACACTGTGAAGCATTCATTCTTCAATCAAAGAGAAAGAAAAAGCCTGCAGAATCTGCTCGCAAGGTGAGTGCTGGTTCTCCCCAGGCCTGCCGTTCCCGCTCACTGTCCTGAGAGCAAGTCCACAGGGCGACCCAGCACCCTCCCGCCCCCACGCAGCCCTCCTCCACGAGGCCGCCCACAGGAAGCTCGCAGGGCGGTTTGCCAGGTCTCGCACAGAGGCTTTAGTTTTAAACAGCAGGTGACAGGTGAGCTGGCACAGGCAGGCCGGGGTGGGCGGGGTGTGCTCAGCAGGGGCGCCCGACGGGTGGGCGGCACCAGCTTGGGCGGGCTGCCCGTCTGGAGCCCACTGTCTGGCTGGGGGTGTGAGGCCGCCATCTGGTGTTGCCACTGTGGGCACAACTGCCGTTGTATCAGTGGGTGCCACATCTGAGGGTTCAATCAGCGAGGACTGAATTTATTCAGGGAAAGTGTTCCAGAAAGCCATGGAAAGCAGCGGGAGAATGTGCACTGTCTACGCCTGTTCAGAGCACCGCCAGCGCAGCGGGCTGTGCTCCCGGGGAGAGGGCTCGGCGTCCGGGTGCGCGGGGGTGGGGGTGGTGTGTGTCCCGCTCTCTCTCCGGGCCCTGGAGCCAGCCCCTGTGACTGCCCGGCGACAGCTGTGCTTGCTATTCTGCAAACACCGCCAGCACGTCCTCTAGTGACCAGACTAACGGGCACTGCAACCTGGCGTTGGGCGTTTACGTTCATTCAATCTGTCGGCTACAGTGAAACGTTGCAGGTCACAGCGACACCCATTTGTCAACTCAGATGCCAGGAGATGAGGTGAATGCATCTGTGGGGAGCTGTCCTCAGGCATGTGGCAGGAAGCGTGTAAGCACCCACACTTGAGGCTGTGGAGCGTGCGGGCCACTGTCCCTACTGTGGGGCCGTGGCTCTGCCCACCACTTCCAGGAGGGCCTGGGGTGTGTGAGCTCTGCTCTGGACCCTGTGATGACCCAGGCACTGACCGTGGAAGGTGCTGTCCACGCAGACGACCTGCCTTAGCGCACAGGCTAACAGGCAGACGGCGGCTCAAGCATTTTTGGTGCCAAACATCATGGTTTAGGTTCCACAGGGTATGTGTGGCCCTAACTGGCATGGTGAAGAACCTTACGTATCTGTTAACACCGACCCCTGTGTGCATGGTCGTCTACTGGCTGGGGCAGTGCAGCTGAGTGGAGGGAGTCCTGCTCCAGGATCAACTGCTCACATACAGGGTGTGCTCCTATTCCCCCACGGCCTCCGGGACCCCCAGATCCTGCAGACGGGCCACGTTTGCAAATGGCATGTTGTGACAGGGTCCAAAAGCAAATGATTGGAGTGGGCGGACAGCTGCTGTCCCCCAGAGGTCACGGAAGGCTCTGCTCTCAAAGCTGCAGGGCCAAGGCCTGAGTGTCTTCAGAGAAGCCACTGAAAATGTGAAGCTTTCATTTGGAACAGCCAGCAGGAAGCTGCTCTGGAAGAGCCTTTTCTCCGTGGGCTCTGTTTCCAATCGTTCCTAAGAATCCTGCCGCAGTGTCGGCGCCGTCTTGAGAAGCCTGGCTGCCTGACAGGGTGACGAGAGAGAGATGGCACACTTGGACGGGAAGCCCAGCTACTTTCACTTCGCGCCTTTAAATGCTCTCCTCCAAAGCCCAGTAATAAAATTATCTTGAAACCTTGTGCCTCACAGTGGAACGAGAGTCAGCTCCGGTTTGGAAAAGTCAAGGTCGAGTGTGACGGTTAAGAAGGTGCAGGACGCAAGCTGCAGTGGTGCCCGGGTGGCTGCAAGGGCAGCCCCTCGGCTCGGAAGAAAAGGGGAGCGCCGGCCTCCCTCCCTCCCTCCGCTCCAGGCACACAGGACCCTGGGGCTGGCGGAAGCCAGGCCTGGCTCCACGTCTGGCCCAGGGGTTTCTGAGTCACTTTCATACAAAATGCGGCTCATGCAGTAAAAGCTGCTCTGAGGGGTCCGAGCGCCGCTCCCCTTCTCCTGCTCTATGCCCACCCTTCTCCCGAGGCTGACACCGCAGTCCGCCCGTGGTGCCGACACTCAGGGGTGACATCTGTGTGCACGGCGTGTCCAGGGCGTCTCCCAGAGTTTCCTTCTAAGTAAATATGACTCTTTCCTTGTTGAAGGAAGCAAGCACCCCGACCTACAGCTCAGTCCCACTCTGGTCCGACGGTCCGGCCGGCGCCCGCTAGGTGTGGGGTCTTCTCTGAGGGACACTCCTGCTGGCCCAGGGAGCAGGCTCTAATAAATGACGCCTTCTGTCTAAAGCTTGAGACGCTGTGCCTTAGCGATCCTCTGGAGCACTGGAGGCAAGGTCCCGTACAGCAGGCGGTCTGCAGGGACGCCGCTGGGAGGGAGGCGAGGCCCGAGTGGACGCTCCCGGAAAGTGAGGCCACAGGGCTTTTGCGCTCCTGACTGCTCACCCTGGGGACCGCCCCGGCTAACCTCTGGGGGCGCCAGAACCGAGGCACCAGTCACGGATGGGGCTGGAGTCACAGGAGGGCCCACGCCCCCCGGAGCCACTGTCCTCTCCTCTGAGGACCGTGACCGCCTGCCGCAGGCTCCCGGGGCGTGGGCCAACAGAGGCCGCTCCAGAGCTGCCAGGCGCCCCAGCCCCAGCACACTGGGCGCCAGGCGCCCCCAGGCCCCGGAGAGGAGGCGCCCCTCCCTGAGGCTCGTGCTGTTGGCACTCTCCTCAGCTGGCCCCAGGAGCAGCTGCCCGGGACGCTGTGGGCTGGAGAGGCACCCGCTCCTGGAGGCGCAGAGAGCTCTTGGCGGCCAATGGGGGCCCAGAATCTGAGCAGCTGCCTCGCTTCGGCCCAAGGATTGTATTGGGTGGGGGGCCGTCTATCTGACTGCGGGGAGGCAATAATGACCTCATTTTCAGGAGATGCCAATGGCATGTGTTCTGTGCCTGAGGACCACGTGGTTCCTCCCCACCGTGGGGGCTCGTGAGGGCCCAGAGCGGCAGACTGCAGGCTTCCTGCACCCCCTTACATGCTGATCACAGGGGCCACGGCAGGCCTGAGCGGGGCTGCTCAGGAAGGCAAGAGGCTCCCCCGCTGGCCTCCTGTGGGGAATCAACCCTCACGGCCACAGTGAGATAGTCTGAGGGCAGCGTGGGGCCGGCTGCCTGCAGTCACAGACGGACAGACATCGGTGGGACCAGAGGCGACACGGGCTGTCTCAGGGGTGGGCTCGGCACACGAGACGACCTTCAGTACAGGTAAATCAAAACCACAGGCGAGCAGAGGACAGGAAGCTAGAAGGCACTAAAATCTGTAGCAAACGCTCCCTTATTTTATTGAGTAAACGAAAGGTTTCTGAGTCAGTACATGTCTGCGAATGCATAAATGGCAATTTCAGCGGAAAACAGACTTTCAAGAACCACGAGCCAGGACACGAAAACACGCCTTTAAAGAGCGAGCAAGTTCAGACTCACAGGGAAACGCCAGCCCTTTCCTCCCCACTCCTGGGGACAGAGACGCGTTCATGCAGAAGGGGGCACCAGGGGATGCGGCTGGCAGGCACGCGCTCTGGCCTGGGCGAGGCTGGCACGGCCCCGCGCACCTCCATAGCCTTAAGGACAGATGTGAGAAGGCCCATGTCGGGCGCTGCTGGGGTCTGGCCGTGTCCCTCCCGGTTCTAAGGTGGGTTTGGTGACTGTGAACCGGGTGGGCCCTGCAGACGCAGACCTGGTGTCCGCGTCACATGCCGCGGGGGTCGCAGCGTACGTGCCCAGAGGATCGATCGCCACCCGCTGGGCGCCAGCCACCCACATGGCGTTGGGAGACGTGTCTGTGCTGGAAGCCGCCGCGACTTGGCCAAGATGACTGTGGGGACACCGAAGGGCGTTCGCAGCAGGCTGTCTGCACGGCTTTTACTGCCCACACCTCGGTCATTACCAGCCACAGTCTTAGAAACACAGGCTACCTGATAGAAGGGCTGCGGGGATCCCAGTGACTCGAGAAGGCACGGGGACAAATGGCACCCACGTCTGCGCGGCCGGCCTGGCCAGCATGAGAACTGAGGAAAGGGAGCGTTCCTGGAAGCCCAGGCGCCGCGCTCCCGGCAGGAGTGTGAAGGCGAAGCACCGACACGGCAGCAGAGGCTGCCGGACGGCGCCCACACCTGCAGAGACACCTGGGCAGCTCCTCCTGGCACCGCCAACAGGCCCCTGCCCGTGGCGCAGACTCGACTTTCAGAAAACTGACCTGTAAACACGGCTGTTCCACCAGATGCAGCCGGAAGGGAGCACAGATCTCAGCCAGTCCTTGGGGTGGGGGGCTCGGCCACCTCACCTGTCCACACACACGCCCGGCCGGGCCTCAAGACCGCATGTCGGGGGGTGGGCTCGGCCAGAACCGGAGCAGCTGTGTCCAGCAGGCGCCTGGCCTGAGGGAGGAGTTGGCGTTCGTATGAAAGGTGGAGCCCCCGTGGCTCAGCGAGGCCCCGGGCGCCCGGGTCTCCAGAGGGAGCAGGTGCCCGTCAGTCCTAGCTGCTGTGCCTGGTCCTGCCTTCCCAAGGCAGGCAGAGAGGACACGGCCCCATCTCCCTTGCAGGCTAACCCACTTCCTCCCCCAGGCAGGGCGGCCCTGGAGTCAGTCAGGAAGGTGACTCCTCAGGCGCCAGGCGCCTGGGCCCTAAGGCCGGGCACCCCTGCCCCAAGACCTGGGTCTCGGGGGGCTCCCTCAGGGCCTCGCACAGTCAGATCAGACAAAAGCACGACCTAATTAATCCTGGGCAGCGTCTCATCTTAAAAAGCAGCAACAGGCATAAGGCACGTGTTCACTCAAGGCCAACGCGAACCCGAACCAGCACCACTCGAATCGCACGGTTGGGCCAAATGAGAGCAAACGCTGGAGAATAAAGCTGCAAAGACAGGCTGGTCCCGAGGGCTGGCTGCAGACACGCGTCCATCCCCACTCTGCTGCACAGCCTTCAGCACCGTAACAAGTGCACCTTTTAATTTCTTGACGTTTAAAATGGAACAGAGAACCGGGGGATGAAGAACACCCAGCCGTGACCACAAAATCACTTCCCTACGCCAAAGCCGACTGCCTGAGCCCTTGCCCTGGAGCGGGCGGGGTCGCCCGGGAGCACTCAGGGCAGGTTCTCATCCACTGGCTCTCCGGGAATCAAATTCTTCACGTTATTCTGCAAATCGAAAACGACTCTGTCTGCCCTGGCCTGCACAAAGGGGCTACTGAAGAACAGGCTCACGTCTAGGGGGACTGCGGCCTCGGAGCCCCATGAGTCTGTGTCCGAGCTGCTCGAGTCCTCAGCTGCCGTGGGTGGGTAGCTCAGCTGCTCTAACTGGTCCACGATGTCTGAGAACTGGAAGGCCGAGCTGGCCTCGGAGCGCACGGAGCAGGCGGGGAAGTTGGCCATGGAGCTGGCCCCGGACGGCGGGGCAGAGCCGGGCATGTGTGCGGACAGGCTGCCAGGCAGGGGCGCGTTGCTCAGCGAGCTGGCCTCGGACTGGTTGTTCCGGAGCGAGCTGGTGTCGGATGGGCTCAGCAGGCGCTGCATCAGGCTGGCCTGCGCCTTCACCTCCAGCAGCTCTGAGGTGTCCAAGGGGTGCGCGTCACCAAGGCTGCCCTCCTCAAACTCAAAGCCACACCCCCCGTCCCCAGGGGCCACCTCCGGGGAAGACCCTTCCGGGCTGGATGGGCCGGAGCCTGGGCTGAGGCCGCCGTGGGGAAGGAGAAAGCCTCTGAGCCCCCGGCAAAGAAGGAGATGTCTGCAGGGTCGTCGTCTATGAATTCCTCGGACACCTGCAGCTGGCCACTTGTCAATGTGAAAGCTGGGGCCCCACAGTGGCCCGGTGGGCTGCACAGGCACCCACCCCCGGAGGAGGAGCCCCTGGGCAGGGGCCCCTCACCGCGGCCACCACGCCCCGCAGCTGGGCGCCCCCTGCCCGCGCCCCTGATTCTGGGCCTGAGGTGGGGCAGCTCAGCCCCTCAGGACTGTGGGGGCCACAGCTCTTCGCGCCCCAACCCGAAGCCGACACCTTGGTGAGGCTGGAGCGCAGCCAGCTGGGGGAGCTGGGCCGTGGCCCACGGAGCTCCTCTCTGCAGCCGGCCGCCGGGTGCCGGGCGCGGGTGGCCCTGTCTCGGAGCTGCTGCCGCCGACCTGGAGATCACATGGGCCCAGGGGAACTGGAGGGGACGCAGGGGCCGAGCAGAAGGAGGCAGTTGTGGGCGATGGCATCACAGGAGTCCTCACACCCTCGGAGAATGAGATGCTCTGGGGTAGAATGAGAAGAAAGGAGTGTGAGACGGCAGGTCACGCTGGAGAGTTGCTCAGCACCACGCGCTCCCCTCACAGCTCCCACGGCGGTCAGGTCAGATCTTTCCTCTGCGAATAACAGAACCGCAGCTCTGTGAGCGCAGATGTGGGCTGAAGAGGGCTCGGGATTGCCTGTCTGCGGTCCCTGTGGCTCACTTCTCTACACGCTCAGCGCCACAGCACTTCTGCCACTAGCGGCCCGAGTCTCCTTGGCACCCGGGTCACCCTGAAGTGCCCTGGGGCGTCTCTGGACACTGGCGTCCCCTGGGGCTGGGTGGCTGCAGATGGGCTGAGCCACCCCCCAGCTAGCAAGGTGCCCTCGACCCGCCAGGGCTGCTGGGGGATGAGACGCGCGGGTACATCCCAAGGTAAGTTCTTTTAATTTCAAAGATTTAACAAGGAACTTCTAAATAGAAAACATACCCGAAGAGTTAAAGAATGCTTTATTTAAAAACCCAATTAAAAATAATCGGGGACACAGAAGTGTTACTGTGTGAGGTGCAAGTGCAGCTCTGCAAATGCCATTAGAGCGTGATGATGAGGGCACGCCAGGACGCACACTGCGCAGCAATGGAAGCCACAGATGCGAGACTGTGCAGCTGCACACAGAATGACTGAATACTGCACGAAAGAGGCAGGAGCCTACATGAAAGTGGGCACGCATGTGGCAGTCAGCCTGCGAATGTGAAAGCAGGGAGAGATAACCGGAAGCTGACCGACACACGGAGCCGGCGACTCCCAGCCCGCGTCCGGCACCGC
This sequence comes from Nanger dama, assembly GCA_917880005.1. Taxonomy (NCBI): domain Eukaryota; kingdom Metazoa; phylum Chordata; class Mammalia; order Artiodactyla; family Bovidae; genus Nanger; species Nanger dama. The sequence continues at coordinate 2,751,175 of CAKJTW010000118.1, read as the reverse complement.
GGCCTCACGCCTCTGGTGCAGCGCGAGGGGCCTGTGTGCGCCTGGCTCAGTAGCCGTGGTCACGCAGACATGCTGGTGCACACATTTGCTCCTTGCTTTTACCTTTAACGTAATAGCAGAATGTCCACTGAGTGAACACAGCTTCACTGAGCAAATCGCCGCCCACCGCCCCCCCCCCCCAGCTGGCATTATCATCATTTCACACTCTTATAAAAGTTGTATTTCTTAGCTGTTTTCCTGACAACAAAAAGCACTGTGTCCGCTGCAGAAAACCAAGTCAAATGAGAAGCCCAAGAAGATGGAAATTGCCTGGGACCCGGTTGCTGGGAGACGCTTGCTGCTGCGAGGTTCAGTCTCTCGAGCACCCAGTCGTCTTTCTAAATCAGAAGAGGGCTCTCCACGGGCCATGCAAACGGCCAGTGTCACCGCCACCGTTTCCTGAGCGTGTCCTGCTTGCGCTCCACTCTGCTGAAACGAGGCTCTCCGTGGCTCTGGACTCACCCGACAGGCGGCCACACCCAGACCAGCCTGGACGGCGGTCGCCGGGGCCTCCAGGATCATGAGCAACACCATGACACGTGTCTGCCCACAGAGCTCCCTCTCCACTAAGACTCCTTTCTGCAAACTGGGCCCCAGGACTGGAACTGCCACATAAATGATGAGACCAACTGTAGGGCTCCTGCTGCAACCATGCCAGGCTATTCCCTAAAAGGGGATCGGAGACTACATCGGGTGCGTTGACACAGAAGCACTAACCTGCCGCGGCAAGTCCACTTTGAGGGCACGGAGAGACATCCGGGTCTTGCTGTGTCTCCTGCAAGCAGAGGAAAGGCCGTGAGCCCCACACCCTGCTTGCCTGACCCCACTGCTTTTTTTTTTTCCATCTTCAGTGTGTTTTAATTAGAATGCCATCATCAGAGGAGCTCCTGGAGCACACAGCATCAGGGTGCCGACCCCGTCTCTAAAGCAGCACGCGCTGTGCTCGTAAGGAAGGGCTCACATGGAAAAGGGGCTGGGGTTTGTAACACGCCCCTGAGGCATCTAACCGGAAACAGCAGGGTGACGGAAAACAAGACCGCAGATGCAAGTCCACCTGCAGAAGAGGCGGCATTAAGGGAAAGGCCCGCACTCACAGAGCGCTCCAGACCCGCAGCTCAGCACCGTGAGAGCCGCGCTCTGAAACACCACGTCTAGGTGGAGCGAAGCAGACTGGAGCAGGCGCCACCTGCCTCTGAACAACTGAAGTGACAGTAAAACACGAACCATCACCACGGAATGGAGCAGAAGAGACAGAGCCCAACTGTCAAGACGCACATCCGCACGGCGGAAGCGCCTTTCATTCAGGCACGGCTTAAGACACTTAACATGCTGGCTGAGACGCCCACACTCTGCATCATGAAGACGAGAGAACTTACCTTTCATACGGAACCCTCTTCATCCCACCGTCTTTGACATAATCAGCAAGTTGTTTCTGAGTTCTTCCACTGCGAATAAAATTCAGATTTCACAGGAAAGAATAAATGCTAATACACAGCACTGATCTTTCACAGAAGCAAAGGAAAAGCAAGACTCGCCCAGCTTCGGTCTTAAGTTCGCACATGCATTTACAAAGTGTGCTCTGCATTAATAAGCGTAGCCAATGCTCCAGTCGTTAGGAGACTCTCCCCACTGCTCTATTTGCTGCGCTTCTCCAGCGGTCCTGTGGCTGCAGCCTGTCAGGAACGCTCTGTCCATGAGCCACTCGCACCCTGACTGGACATCTGGGTTCTCAGCGCCACAAGGCCAAGAGCTGCCCGGTGTGGCCGCTCACCTGTATCTGAAGGAGGAGCCTCTGCTGAAGAGGACAGCTTTAGCTTTCGGCTTGGGCTGATCAGAGAGTCTGAAGAAGGTATGATGCTCCACACAGATCTTCCAGAAGCTCTTACATTCATCTCTGCTGCCCAACACGAACTCCAGGGTGTCCTGGAAGGGCCCCTACAAGTGGAAAGGCACAGGCTCGAGTGGCCACAGCAGGAAGAACATTCAGGAAGGCCACAGGCTACTCCCAAGTTAAAGCTAGGGAGGTTTTCTTTCTGAAAGTTGTATACAGACTTCTGGGTCCATTTATAGTTGAGAGGAGAAAAATACAGTGGAATATTTCTTTGTAGAAATATCAGAGGAGTACGGTCATCTAAGTCACAGGGCTAACGTTTTGAAGCTTCTCTTTGAAACCTTTTCCCACGTTAGAGGAAACCAAGGCATCTTTTGTGCTGGCTGACACATTTACCTGTCGTCACCCACTCACTTTCCTGTGGGTTTTCTGAGGGTGTTTTGGATGAGCAGGACACAAAGGTTTTCAGGCCACAAGCATCACCATGAAGAAGCCCCTGCCGTGTCCTCATGGCTATTGCTTAGGATAAATTCCTAGAAATGTTATACTGAACTCAAAAACAATGCACAGTTTTGGACACTGTGATGTTCATTACCAAATTATCTTCCAATAGAATATAATATCAATACTTTAACTCCTATATTTAATCTTAAAAATCTTAAGTGCTTAGGAATTGATATAACACATAGCCTTGCCAGGTGTAGAAACAGACACAGTTCAGAATTTTGCACTGATTCTCTTATTTCCCTGTCTCTGTGGAATAACTGCCAAAAACATTTTTTTTAACTTATAGAGGAAAAAAACTAGCCTTTTACTTGCATTTTATAAGTTTTCTTGGCATTCTTTATACTTCTTTTTCATTCTTAGAATAAATATTTGAATAACAAAGAAGCTATCTGGCCACACTTTCTGCACAAAGTAAACAGGCTTGCCGCTGGCAGTGGCCCTGGCCTGACAAAGCCCCTGCTAATCCCCCCCGCCTCTGGGAGGCTCAGGGGTGGCCCCTCCGGGGACTGGCCCGGGCTCTCGGCTCCGGGGTGAGGCTGAGCTGCAGCCCCCAGGCCCCCCTCCCACAGCGGCTGGCTGATCCGTCTCCCAGCTTCCTGGCACAGTGGACGTGCAACACCATGAACATCTTAGAACTGTCTCAAATAGTGGATTTCTTCTCCCATCAGACTGTATAGACATTTACGTTTGTCCCTTTTACTAACTTCAATAAATTTATATTTAAATATTAACTTATGGACTTACAAAAGAAAGGAACATTTATTTTCTGAAAGTCAAAGCTTCCTCAGTTAGAACCACAGAAGGGTCAATTTCTGAGTCAAAGACACAGAATTCTGGAAACACCTTCCAGTCCTGCTGGACAGAAGCCCCAGCACTGACTTGCTGCGGGGTTCGGACCACAGCTGAACAGTCTGTACTGCAGCGCTGTCACCCCAAAGAGGAGCGGCTGCAGGGAAGCTACAGTTCTCAGCAGCCCGGGAGCCCGCCAGCCGTGGACGCTTTCAGGCCACGCGGCCACCCCGGGCTGCCAGCACACCCTGAGGCGGGCCCCGCTGGGCAGGTCTCCCCAGCACCCATCCCCAGCCAGCTATCCTGCTCTTACATTCTCTGTGCGTACTGCTGAAAGGACACACAAGCAATTAACGCCTGAGCAGAGGGAGTGCTCCCTTAACCCCAGTCCTCGTGATGGCACTCACATGGGCCTCCGGGTGGAGTTTGATGAGAAACCTTTTCCTCTTGAAGCTGAGCTTTGGAGCCTGGACCAGTTGAAAGTGTTGATTCTGGTGCTGCTCTAAAATCCAAGAGATGTATGCTGAGCAACGGCACACGCGTAGCCCAGACGCACACACACGCTTTCTCACGAGGCAGAGGTGTGAGCTACAGCCTTGCTAGAAAGCGCAGCGTTATATTCAGAAGCAAATTATATTCAGAACTCATTATACAGCTGTTACATTCAAAACAACAATTAAAATGTCAATACTAAACATACTAAGCTGTTTTAGGAAGAACACTTTATTGCTCTGATAAAGCTTTGATACAAACTGTTTTTTGGCAGTGTTGACAGTGAACATTTTGCAGCCATCCCAGCAAGGACAGCTCTAGGGAGGAGCTTGGGGGTGGAGGGATGGAGCAGAGCTGAGTTTCTCAGCGAAGGAAAGAGAGGAGGATGGAGTGATCCCAGGGGTGCCGGAAGGACCCGGAGCCTGACCCAAACTCCGGACTCCCCAGACAGAGAGAGCACTGGGGCCCTGACCCGGCTTCTAAACACTCTTCACCTTGGAGACTGGGACTGTCTGCTCTCCCAGGGTGGGGCAGGCAGAGAACAAAGGAACCTGGACCATGTTATTGTGTGAGAAAGTAAATACGTGCTCAGAAAGGGCTGGGAGATGCCGAAAGGCACAGAGTCACCTGAGGGGCGATTTAAAGACCAACAGAAACAATGACAGCAGACCAAACATCAGGTCACAACCCGAGTTACAGCTCGAGTGGCAGTGAGACCAGGAGACAGTCCACGTGTCCACAGGGACGAAATGAAACAGACGAGAAAGCCCCTCCCGCAGCCCGAATAATGGAATTTAAAAAGTGGCCTTTTGGCCACCGTGAGGAAACTCAGTCTTAAAGTATCTCTCTACAAATACCAATTACAAAGGACAAAAAGCTCCTTGCGGGCTTCCCTGGTGGTGCACTAGGTAAGAAGCCACCTGCCAGCAGCGCAGGGGCCATGGGTTCCATCCCTGGTCTTGGAGGGTCGCATATACCGCTGAGACGTACCACCACTCCCGAGCCCGCACAGCAGTGAGGAGGAGCCCTGCTCACCACGGCTGGAGCAGGCCCAAGTCAGCGGCAGAGACCCAGCGCAGCCCACCAGCAAAGACAGCCTGCGGAAAGGCAGCTTGCAGCGAGGAGGCCCGTCAGCGCCTTGCGAGCAGGTGCTGGATGCCGCCCCGGCAGGGACGGACGGCGCACCCCCTGCCCGTGACTCGCCGCCCAGGCAGCTTAGTCTCAGCAGCAGCAGGGCCGGGCAGGCCCACATCACCAATGACTGACCTGGACCTTCCGGGGGCACCGCGGCCGTGAGGGCAAGGAGAGAAGCGAGAGGCTTCCCGCTGATGATCCCGGTAGACCCTGGCCGGGTGGAGCAGCTCCGCTTGGGTGGGAGCACCTGAAATCATGAGGTGGGCGGGCCTGGGGAAGCCGGGTGGGGGTCCCCGGCGAAGGGGGCTTGCGGCACGCTCTTGTACTTGTCTGAACTTGAAAACTTTTCAGAATAAAAACTCTGTATGGAAACACTCTCTGGCATTTTCTTTTCTGTCCTTGGTCTTCATGACCATTTACTCTTCCACAGACTCAGGATGGGGGAACGGCAAGATGAAGAATGCTTTCCATTCAAGATTCTAAAGAGGAGCCCAGCACTTTAGCCGTGAGGAGGAAGCACGCTTGGAAACACACACGACACGGACAAGCTCTGAAATGGGGGCGCAGAGGCGCTGAGGCCAGCCCCAGGGAGGGGCAGAGGAGGGGCGTCCGGGGGCAGAGGCGCAGGGCCAGCGAAGCCGGGCGCAGCGGGACCAGGGCCCGGGAGGGCGGCGTTGATGTGTTCTGGAATCAGGACGACAGCTGCACGATTCTGCGAGTATGCTAATGCTGAAACACTGACTCATACTTCTGAAGGGTGGACTTCACGTTCTGTGAATTCCGTCTCAATTCTTTGCATTCCTGAGTTAAGGGATGTCCCTGAGATCCCGACTCAGACGTCAGCCCCCACCTCCCTGCATGGCCGATGCACAGTCACTCCACCTGCGGCTCAGAATGAGACACTGGGGGCTTCTCAACTCCATCCTCAAAACCAGCGAACCTTAAAACATCAACAGAAGGAAAGGCTGCACCTCAGCTCCGGCCCTGGATACAGGGGCTCAAGGGAGCCAGGAAGAGGGCCTGTCCGATAATGCCTCTGCGCGTCCACACAGCTGGCTCACGCTGCTGTCTGCCTGGACCGCACCGCACGGGAGCGCATCCTCCCCTCCCCACGGGCCCCCAAATCTGACCTGTGCTATTGACCATGTGAGTGCTGCTCACAAACTGGGCAGGGGTGGATCGCAACTGTATTTTCCTCCTTTATCTGAAGTTCTTCCAGAGTTGCTAACTGCCTCTCCATAATTTTCTATGTACCCATCACTGGTTCAGCTCAAAACTTCCCTGCAGACCTTTCAAGCTCTTCAATGTGGTCTCACCATGACATCACTGACTGGCTTTTTTTTTTTGGTTGTGCCATAGCGCTTGTAGGAGTTCAATCCCCGACCAGGGAATGGACCTGGGACCCAGGGATTGAACAGGAGACATGGGTTCCGTCCCAGGAAGGGAAGATCCCCTGGAGGAGGAAATGGCAACCCACTCCAGTATTTTTGCCTGGAAAATCCATCCCATGGACAGAGGAGACTGGCAGGCTACAGTCTATGAGGACACCAAGAGCTGGACACGACTGAGGGCACGTGCACACACACACGCAGGCACCCCACAGCAGCAAAGGTGCTGAGTCCTAACCTCTGGGGCCCCGGGGGACTCTCTGGTCAGGTGCGGATCTTCCCTGGAGCCCCGCGTGCTTCTGCTGACACAGGTTCTCCGCGTCCGGGCATGGCCACCCCCACCAGCCCCCAGCACGTCGCCCTGTGTCCTCGGCTCCCACCTCGGCCCTCTCCCGCACCTTTGGCCTCAGGAGGCTGCGCGGGGACTGGGCTTTCTGAAGAGTGGCGCGTCTGGAAACGCTCTTACTTTCTTCTTGGGTAGGAGTCTGGCTGCACAGGTGCTGGAAATGACTTTTCTTCACATTTAGAACCTCCACCCACCAGTGTCTATCCCGGCGGCATTGCATGCCTCCCCGCCTGTCCCCAGGAAGCCCTCTGGTCTTCCATGTTCCAACATCTCAGATGGGCAAGTCCTGCCGGATCCCCATTCACTAGGAGTGAAGCCTGTGGGCACCTTCCACCTGGAAGCCTGTGCTTGGGGGTCTGGACGTTTCTCTTCCTGTGGCGTCTGTAGCGATTCCTCCGCTGCCGTTTGGGTCCAGCCTCTGGAATCCTGGGATGCTGGGCCGCCCAGGCGCTGCAGGAGTTCCCTCTCCCTCTCTCTCCGTCTCTCTCTTTGCTTTGCAGAGCTCTCAGCCACGCCTCCCAGGCCTCCTGTCGCCAGCCTGCGCCTCTCTGGGCCCCTGTGTCCCTGTGTCCCTGTGCCTGACCAGCTCTTGCCTTAAGGTGTGGGCTTTTCTCCTGCTTCTGAGGCTTCTTCGAGGTCTTGCACACACACTGAACGTCGGTGGCAACTCTGCTTTGAGCAGAGTGGGCACCATTTTTCAACAGCATTCACTCACTTCTCTGTACCACATTTTGGGAATTCTCACAGTATTTCAAACCTCTTATTATACTTGCTAAGGTATTTGTCATCAATGATCTTTGACATTACTACTGCAAAGGGATTATGACTCTCTGAAGGCTCACATAATGGTTAATACTTTTAACAATAATGTACTTTTAAATTAAAAAAAGAAAGAACATGTCATATAGTAATATACTAACAAGCCACCAGACTTAGCATTCCCCTCTCCCTCTTTGTCTTCCCTGGTGGCTCAGACGGTAAAGCCGTCTGCCTACAGTGCGGGAGACCCGGGTTCAATTCCTGGTTCAGGAAGATCTCCTGGAGAAGGAAATTGCAACCCACTCCAGTATTCTTGCCTGGAGAATCCCATGGATGGAGGAGCCTGGTGGGCTACAGTCCACGGGGTCACAGACAGACACGACTGAGCGACTTCACTTTCACTTTCTTTCTCCTCTCTTCTGAAAGCCTGCTGACTAGCCACCATCTGAGGGGTGCCAACGCCAGCTTTTCCACAGGGAATAAACTGTGTGTGTGTGATTTCCTCTCTTTTCCCCACAAGAAGCAGCAAGTCACACACAAGGCTCTGAGTGCTCTCTGCCTGTGGCAGCACATCTCAAAGGCTGTCTCATTTACTAGGACAGCGTCTGCATCCTCTGGACAGGTGGCCAGTGACCCCTGACGCAGGTGCAGCACCGTCTGCGTTGTAACCAGCCTTCTAACAGGTAATTACCAGTATTTCACTATGACAAGCCAGGCCAGAATCCAAACTCACAAGAGAGAGTTTACGCTCGTGCTGAGGCTGCGCCCTGTTCCTTGGGGATGAGGCATGGGGTAAGGAGGCTTTCTTGCTTTTGCACCTCCAGCCCCGAGTTTCTGCTTCTCTGGGTCTCTTCTTCCCCCAAGTTTGACACCTGCCCTGCAAATACCATCTTCCTCGGAAAGAAGGCTTTCCTCAGGTTCCTGTTTCTCCCTGTCACCGTCTTAAGTTTAGTAGGAGGCCACAGGTATGCCTGAGTCAGGGACCATCTGGTAAACCCTGGCCAGGCACCGCCAGGGGATGCTCGTCTACGGGGCACTGGACAAGGTCCAGCGTCTCTCCAAGGATGCTGATTAGTTGGAAGAGAAAGAGCAGTAACGATACAGGGGAAGAACCAGAAAGCACGGGGTCAGCGTTCACATCGCCAGGGAGGCCAGGTGGTGACCGAGATCATCCCCGAGGGGTCATGTGTCCCCTGCACGTGGCCCAGCTGGGCACCATCCCTGACTCTAGCCACAGGAGAACGGCCCGCGGACGGGTCCAGTGTCCCGGGTCGCGGGCAGCTGCAGCATGACAGCTGAATGTTACGGCTACTTCTAGACTGGATCCTGTCCTGCAGGAAAACAGGAGCTGCGTGGACACGACAGGCCAGGTGACAAGGGGACAGACCCGTAGATTCAAGAATCAGGGGCCTCAGTGACAGCTGCAGAGCAGTCCTGACAGGGTGTGAGCTTCTCCTGGGGAGCACACAGACGCTCTCAGGGGAAAGGGCCCTGCGAGGGCAGCGTACCCTCAAGGCTTCAGAAGAACGTGCGTATGTGTCTGTGTGTGTCTCCGCGTATACGTTTCTCTCTCTGTGTATATGTGTGCACACGTCTCTCTGTGTATATGCAGGTGCCTGTGTTTATATATGTGTCTGTGTGTGTCTCCGTGTATACGTGTCTCTCTGTGTACATGTGTGCACACGTCTGTGTATATGCATGTGCCTGTGTTTATATGTGTCTCTGTGTGTCTCCATGTATACATGTGTCTGTGTATATGTGTGTTCACATCTCTCTCTGAGTATATGCATGTGCCTGTGTTTATATGTGTCTGTTGTGTCTCCGCGTATACGTGTCTCTCTCTGTGTATATGTGTGCACACGTCTCTCTGTGTATATGCATGTGCCTGTGTTTATATGTGTCTCTGTGTTTCCGTGTATACGTGTCTCTCTCTGTGTATATGTGTGCACACATCTCTGTGTATATGCATGTCCCTGTTTGTATATGTGTCTGTGTGTGTCTCCGTGTATACGTGTCTCTGTGTATATGTGTGCACACGTCTCTCTTTGTGTATATGCATGTGCCTGTGTTTATATGTGTCTCTGTGTGTCTCCGTGTATACGTGTGTCTCTCTGTGTATATGTGTGCACACGTCTCTGTGTGTATGCATGTGCCTGTGTTTATATGTGTCTGTGTGTGTTTCTGTGTATACGGGTGTCTCTCTGTGTATGTGTGTGTGTGTGGTCTGTTTCTATACATATGTATCTCTGTACATGCGTGTCTGTGTATGTGTGATCTGTGTGTATGTCTGTGTGTATATGTGTATCAGTATGTATGTGTGTGTATATGTGGCTTGTTTGTGTGTTTATGTGTCTGTTTGTATATCTGTAGATATGTCTGTGTATCTATGTATCTGTGTGTGTGTGTATATGTGGTCTCTGTGTGTGTATATGTGTCTCTGTATATATGTGTCTCTGTGTGGATGTGGTCTGTGTGTATATTTATGTGTCAGTGTGTGTATCTGTGTCTGTGTGTGTATATGTGTCTCTGTGTATATGTGCCTCTGTGTATATGTGGTCTGTGTGTGTATTTATGTGTCAGTGTGTGTATACGTGTTGTGTGTGTCTGTGTCTGTGTGCTGCTATTTGTATATGTGATCTGTGTCTGTGTGTGTGGAGGGGCAGGGAGTGAGAACACAGGCCGGGGGGAACTCGTGTGACGAGCACGTGGGACTCTGCGTGCTCGTCTGATTCTCAGTACTCTCAGATCGTCTGCGGTGAGTCTTTGGAGAGGAGGCTCTGAGGGCCTGCCAGCAGCTCCCGGGGCTGGAGTGGGGGCCCTGGGGTCGGAAGCCCGCCTCCACCTCCAAGGGAGGCCCCGCCCGGGCGGGCAGCCGCTCTGCCTGTCCTGCCTGCGGGCCCACCGGCCCCGCCCCGCCCCGCGCCCACCCCACTCGCCTTCCGAGCTCCCAGCCCCGCTGACCGCCCTTGCTCTCTGTGGCCTCCTTTCCCTTCTTGGTTCTTACTGATGTCAAGTTTAAAAAATTCCTTCACTGTTATTCCAGTGGGGATTCTGAGGGAGTGGAAACGGACTGAATCTGCCACCTTTAACCCAAAGTCTCTAATCCTTTGCTTCTGCAGTTTCTTCTGGTCCTAGATGACCTGTCCTGTTCTGGAAGAATGGCAGCCTCCATTTGGGGCTGCGCTTGGCCCTGTGTGCCGGGCAGGGCCGCCGGCAGGGGGCGTGCGAGTGCGGCCTGGGCGCTCAGGAGGAGGCCACACCGCGGACGCTCTAAGCGCAAGCCTGGCATTCTTTCCGACAGGAAACTGAAATTTGATGCCTGATTTTAAAAGAGAAAGGAAGAGAAGGCGAAACTAAGCATTCTCGGTTGGGGAGGCTGGGCTCACAGCGGCTGTCTCAGGGGCTGCGTGAAGCCGGCCGGGGAAGGAGGATCTGCAGCTGGAGGCCCCATTCCCCGCGGTGCCGAGTCCCGGGCAGGCCCCGTGCCAGCGAGGGCCCCGGAGCCCAGGCGGGCACCCGCAGCTGCTCCCGGGCGCTTCACGCCACCCGGCCCAGCACGCAGATACGTCACCAGAAACGCAGCTTGGGGCCCTTCATGTATCTCCTCCTGCACTCACATCCAGCAGGTGCAGATGCCCCCAGGACCACGGGCACTGCCACAGAGGCTCTCCAGGTGGCTCAGGCTCCTGCAGTCAGTGGCACTGTGGCCCGCGGCGGAGACCCCACGGGCAGCAGCCCCCCACCCCAGGGGCAGACGCCACCCTGCAGGGTGCTCTGAGCCCCCAGGGGAGGTTCCGGGGGACGACCTTCCAAACAGTGTTAGAAGGAAGAGTGGGCTCCCGGACAGAGTCCAGGACTAGGAGACCTCTCTAGGGGGGACAGGCGGGGTCGCACAGTCCAAACGCTCTGCCTCCCAGTCTGAGGTGACTCAGCGACAAAGACTTCCCAGTGCACGTGAGGAGGGCACCCCGCTCACCTACCTGGAACACCAGGATGCCCGTGTGCGAAACGGCCAGCTTGATCTTGGCACCCTCCCGGTCAGAAGCCGAGTGAAACCTGATGCCGTACATGTCCAGCTTCCGGGCAATCTCCAGCGCCTGGAAGTCTGACTCAGCAGGCGTCTGGCCCCTGCAATGAAAGACAGCGAGTTCACAGCGCTCCTGAGAGCAGAGCCTCAGACAGAGAGGCCGGGGAAGCAGCGCGGACACGCGAGCAGCACAGGGCCTCCGAGGCGCGGCCGCTCCCGACAGGTATTCACCCGCAATAGAGAACGCTGCACATCGGCCACAGAAACTGCCCCCTTCCTTCCGGTCGGTACTCCCCAGGGGGCGGATATTTTCTTTGCACTCCTGAGATGCTCAGCCTTATAATTTATTTTATCTTAATACAGACAAAGTGATGTCCAAACATTAGAGGCAGAGATGAATACTAAAGACGGGACACACCACATATTTAATGGTATTTAATGGTATCTCTGGAGAAGGCAATGGTAACCCACTCCAGGACTCTTGCCTGGAAAATACCATGGACAGAGGAGCCTAGTGGGCTGCCGTCTATGGGGCTGCACAGAGTCGGACACGACTGAGCGACTAAGCAGCAGCAGCAATGGTATCTCTGGCTTGAGATTGACGGCATCACTGGCTCGATGGACGTGAGTCTGAGTGAACTCCGGGGAGTTGGTGATGGACAGGGAGGCTTGGCGTGCTGCAGTCCATGGGGGTCACAAAGAGTTGGACATGACTGAGCGACTGAACTGAACTAAAAGTATCTAATGGACTTCCCCTGGCGGCTCAGTCGGTTAAGCGTCTGTCTATAATGTGGGAGACCCGTGTTCGATCCCTGGGTCGGGAAGATCCCCTGGAGAAGGAAATGGCAATCCAGTACTATTGCCTGGGAAAATCCCATGGACAGAGGAGCCTGGTAGGCTACAGTCCATGGGGTCAGAAAGAGTCGGACACGACTGAGCGACTTCACTTTCATTACTTTAAAAGGTACAGTGCTAACCATTAGAATATACCTTTATAAAAATTAAATTATGCAAATGAACAAAAATAGAATCACCAAAATAACTGGCATTATCCTTGCCTGGCACACAGTCCTCGGACAGTGAGCAACTCCAGGGCAGGGCGCTCAGGACAGCCCAAAGCCTCCACGAGCAACTTCCATAAACAGGTCTTTTTCTTCTTGTTTCTGAAAACCTAGTTTTTGGATCTTTTAGGAATAACATGATTGCTTAGCTTACGCCATTCTTGGAATTTCCATTCTTTGACGAAAATGTGTGTCCTTTGAAGCTGACTAGATGCTTATCAGCCAACTCTCTAATAAGCCCTCAGCAAGGCGACGGCCCCACTGCATGCACGCGTCTTCTTCACCTGCTCGTGTCCTGCTGGACACTGTTTTCTGGGCATCGCAAGGAGCACAGCCGTGAGCACGGGGCTGCGCACATCTTGTCCAGTCAGGGTTTCTGTTCTTTTATTTAATTTTAGATTTTTTAAATTGGAGCCGATTTACAATGTTGCGTTAGTTTTTGGCGTAGAGCACAGTGAATCGGATACATATATGTACATCCAATCTTTTCTAGATTCTTCTCCCATGTAGGCCATCTCAGAACTGGTCTATTTTTGGTTTTTGAAGAACCTCCACTTTGTTTTCCACAGCTGCTGCACCGATGTGCATTCTCACCAACAGTGCACAAGGGCTGCCTCTGCTCCACAGCCTCACCAACACTTATTTCCCGTCTTTTTAAAAAAGGACATATAGCTGAGGTACAACATTATATAAGCTATAGGTGTGTGAAAGGATTCATAATTTTTAAAGGTTACATACTCCATTTATAGTTGTTATAAATACCGGCTATATATTTAGAAATCAGCGAGCTAAAATGAACCAGAATGGGTGAATTTAATTCAGATGACCATTCTATCTACTAGAGTGGGCAAGAACCTTTCAGAAGAAATGGAGTAGGCCTCATAGTCAACAAGAGTCCAAAATGCAGTACTTGGGTACAATCTCAAAAATGACAGAATGATCTCTGTTTGTTTTCAAGGCAGACCATTCAATATCACAGTAATCTAAGCCTATGCCCCAACCACTAATGCCAAAGAAGCTGAAATTGAATGGTCTGAAAGCAAAGAGGAATTAAAAAGCTTCTTGATGAAAGTGAAAGAGGGGAGGAAAAAGTTGTCTTTAAGCTCAACATTCAGAAGACGAAGATCATGGCATCTGGTCCCATTACTTCATGGGAAATAGATGGGGAAACAGTGGAAACAGTGTCAGACTTTATTTTGGGTGGGGCTCCAAAATCACTGCAGATGGTGACTGCAGCCATGAAATTAAAAGACGCTTACTCCTTAGAAGAAAAGTTATGACCAACCTAGAGAGCATGTTGAAAAGCAGAGACATTACTTTGCCAACAAAGGTCCATCTACTCAAGACTGTGGTTTTTCCAGTGGTCATGTATGGATGTGAGAGTTGGACTGTGAAGAAAGCTGAGTGCCGAAGAATTGATGCTTTTGAACTGTGGTGTTGGAGAAGACTCTTGAGAGTCCCTTGGACTGCAAGGACATCCAACCGGTCCATTCTAAAGGAGATCAGCCCTGGGATTTCTTTGGAAGGAATGATGCTAAAGCTGAAACTCCAGTACTTTGGCCACCTCATGAGAAGAGTTGACTCACTGGAAAAGACCCTGATGCTGGGAGGGATTGGGGGCAGGAGGAGAAGGGGACGACAGAGGATGAGATGGCTGGATGGCATCACTGACTCGATGGACGTGAGTCTGAGTGAACTCTGGGAGATGGTGACGGACAGGGAGGCCTGGCGTGCTGCGATTCATGGGGTCGCAGAGAGTCGGACACGACTGAGCGACTGAGCTGAACTGAACTGATAAAGACCTACAAGACCTTCTAGAACTAACACCAAAAAAGCATGTCCTTTTCATCATAGGGGACTGGAATGCAAAAGTGGGAAGTCAAGAGATACCTGGAGAAATAGTCAGATTTGGCCTTGGAGTATAGAATGAAGCAGGGCAAAGGCTAACAGTTTTGCCAAGAGAACGCACTGGTTATAGCAAACACTCTCTTCCAACAACACAAAAGACGATTCTACACATGGATATCACCAGATGGCGAATACTGAAATCAGTTTGGTTATATTCTTTGCAGCCGAAGATGGAGAAGTTCTATACAGTCAGCAAGAACAAGACCAGGAGCTGACTGCGGCTCAGATCATGAACTCCTTGTTACCAAATTCAGACTCAAATTGAAGAGAGTAGGGAAAGCCGCTAGACCATTCAGCTATGACCTAAATCAAATCCCTTATGATTATACAATGGAAGTGAGAAATAGATTTAAGGGCCTAGATCTAATAGACAGAGTGCCTGATGAACTATGGAATGAGGTTCATGACATTGTACGGGAGACAGGGATCAAGACCAACCCCATGGAAAAGAAATGCAAAAAGCAAAATGGCTGTCTGGGGAGGCCTTACAAATAGCTGTGAAAAGAAGAGAAGCAAAAGCAAAGGAGAAAAGGAAAGATACACCCATTTGAATGTAGAGTTCCAGAGAATAGCAAGGAGAGGTAAGAAAAGCCTTCCTCAGTGATCAGAGCAAAGAAATAGAGGAAAATAATAGAATGGGACAGATTAGAGATTCTTCAAGAAAATTAGAGATACCAAGGGAACATTTCATGCAAAGATGGGCTCAATAAAGGACAGAAATGGTAGGGACCTAAAAGCAGCAGAAGATATTAAGGAGAGGTGGCAAGAACACAAAGAACTATATAAAACAGATCTTCATGACCCAGATAGCCATGATGGTGTGATCACTCACCTAGAGCCAGACATCGTACAGTGCGAAATCAAGTGGGCCTTAGGAAGCATCACTATGCACAAAGCTAGTGGAGGTGATGGAATTCCAGCTGAGGTTTTTCCAATCCTAAAAGATGATGCTGTGAAAGTACGGAACTCAATATGCTAGCCAACTGGAAAACTCAGCAGTGGCCACCGTACTGGAAAAGGTCCATTTTCATTCCAATCCCAAAGAAAGGCAATGCCAAAGAATGCTCAAACTACCACACAATTGCACTCATTTCACATGCTAGTAAAGTAACGCTCAGAGTTCTCCATGCCAGGCTGCAAACATGAACCAAGAACTTCCAGATGAGTCAAGCTGGATTTAGAAAAGGCAGAGGAACCAGAGATTCAATTGCCAACATCTGATAGATCATAGAAAAGGCAAGAGAGTTCCAGAAAAACATCTACTTCTGCTTCATTGACTACACTAAAGCCTTTGACTGTGTAGATCACAACAAACTGTGGAAAATTCTTCAAGAGATGAAAATATCAGACCACCTTACCTGCCTCCTGAGAAGTCTGTATGCAGGTCAAGAAGCAACAGTTAGAAACAGACATGGAACAATGGGCTGGTTCAAAATTGGGAAAGGGAGTGCATCAAGGCTGTATACTGTCACCCTGCCTATTTAAGTTACATGCAGACTTCAGTTCAGTTCACTTGCTCAGCCGTGTCTGACTCTGCAACATCATGGGCTGCAGCACGCCAGGCCTCCCTGTCCATCACCAGCTCCTGGAGCCTGCTCAAACTCACGTCCATCAAGACAGCGATGCCATCGAGCCATCTCAGCCTCTGTCTTCTCCTTCTCCTCCTGCCTTCAGTCTTTGCCATCATCAAGGTCTTTTCTAATGAGTCGAGTCTTTGCATCAGGTGGCCAAAGTATTGGAGCTTCAGCTGTAGCATCAGTCCTTCCGATGAATACTCAGGACTGATCTCCTTAGGATTGACTGGTTTGATATTCTTGCAGTGTACATCATGTGAAATGCCAGGCTGGAGGAAGCACAAGCTGGAATCAAGATTGCTGGGAGAAATATCAGTAACCTCAGATACACAGATGACACCACCCTAATGGGAGAAAGTGAAGAACAACTAAGCCTCTTGATGAAAGTACAAGAGGAGAGTGAAAAAGCAGGCTTAAAGATCAACATTCAAAAACGAGCATCATGGCATCTCGTCCATCACTTCATGGCAAATAGGTGGGAAAACAATAGAAAGAGTGTCAGACTTTATTTTGGGGGCTCCAATATCACTGCAGATGGTGACTGCAGCCATGGAATTAAAAGACGCTTACTCCTTGGAAGGAAAGCTGTGACAAACCTAGGGAGCACATTAAAAGCAGAGAAACTACTCTGCTGACAAAGGTCCAGCTAGTCAAACTATGGCTTTTCCAGTGGTCATACATGCATGTGAGAGTTGGACTATAAAGAAAGGTGAGTGCTGAAGAATTGATGCTTTTGAACTGTGGTGTTGGAGAAGACTCTTGAGAGTCCCTTGAATTGCAAGGAGATCCAACCAGTCCATCCTAAAGGAGATCAGTCCTGGGTGTTCACTGGGAGGACTGATGCTGAAGCTGAAGCTCCAGTACTAATACTTTGGCCACCTGATGTGAAGAGTCAACTCATTAGGACAAGACCCTAATGCTGGGAAAGACTGAAGGCAGGAGGAGAACGAGAAGACGAGACGGTTGCCTGGCATCACTGTCTCGATGGACATGAGTTTGAACAAGCTCCAGAAGGTGGTGAAGGACAGCAAAGCCTGCCATCCATGGGGTCGCAAAGAGTCAGACGCAACTGATGGCTGAACTGGCCGTGCTGCCTGTGTGTACAGCGCAGCCTGCAGCTAACCCATTTTACACACAGCAGCCTGCACCGCTCACTTGTCTCCCCCACCCCACCCCACCCCACCCCCTCTCCCCACTGGCGTCCACTAGTCTGTGGTCTGTGTCACGCGTCTGTCTCTGTTCTGCTCTCCCCGCTAGTCCACTGGATTTCTGGGGTTCCGTATGTCATGCGTCTATCTCTGTTCTCTCTCCACTAGTCTGCTGGATTTCTGGGGTTCCGTATGTCACGCATCTGTCTCTGTTCTGCTCTCCCCACTAGTCCGCTGGATTTCTGGGGTTCTGTATGTTACACGTCTATCTCTGTTCTGCTCTCTCCGCTAGTCTGCTGGATTTCTGGGGTTCCGTATGTCACGTGCCTGTCTCTGTTCTGCTCTCCCCACTAGTCTGCTGGATTTCTGGGGTTCCGTGTGTCACGTGTCTGCCTCTGTTCTGCTCTCCCCGCTAGTCCACTGGATTTCTGGGGTTCCGTGTGTCACGCGTCTGTCTCTGTTCTGCTCTCCCAGCTAGTCCGCTGGATTTCTGGGGTTCCGTATGTGAGTGAGGTCACGGAGCATTTGCTCTTCTCTGTCTGGGCTACCTCCCTTGGCACAAAGCCCTCCAGGTCCATGCACACTGTTGCACGTGGCAGGGCTTCTTTCTCACTGTGGCTGAGTAGTACTCCACGGTGTGTGTGTGTATACATGTGGACACACGCGTGCATGCACACCCCCGCGTCCTCTTTGTCCCCTCCTCTGCGGAGGCGTTTCTTGTCTTCCGCAGTGGCCTCTGGCAGGTGTGAGGCGGTGTCTCACCGTGGCTTTGCGGTGCGTCTCCCTGCTGCCTGTGGTGCTGAGCACCGTTCACCTATCTGTTTCTTTAGAAAGCCGTCTCCTCAGGTCCTTCGCTCAGTTTTCAATCAGGCTGTTTGCGTTTTTGTGTTGAGTTGTAGGACTTCTGTGTGTGTTTTTGGATGCTGACTCCTTACCAGACATATTTTCTCCGATTCAGTAGGTAGCCTTTTGTTTTGTTGATAAGTTTCCTTTGCTGTGCAAAAGCTTTTGGTTTTATTAGGTCCCATTTGCTTGTTCCCCTTGCCTGAGGAGACAGACCCAGAACGATAGAGTTGACCCTTGAACAAATCAGTAGTTAGGGGCCCCAACCCTCTGCACACACCCGCTGTCGGCCCTCGATATCCATGGTTCTACGTCTGAGAATTCAACCCGCCTTGGACCACCCAACATAGCATCTGCTACTGAAAACAACCTGTGTGTGAGTGGACTTGCCCAGGTCAAGCCTGTGTTGTTAAGGGTTCGACTGTATTGCTAAAGCCCATGTCCAAGAGTGCACCGTCCGCTTTCTTCCAGGAGTTTCATCTTTTCAGGTTCTACAAGGCTTTTTCTGGCTCCACAGCTTAAACCAGGACTAGAGCCTTGGGTGCTGGCCGCCTGTGTGGCCCCAGGCTGTTGGCTTGGGCGCATCCTTGCGGCTCATCTTTGCAGTCCATCCTTGTCTTTCATCCTTGCGGCTCATCTTTGCAGTTTATCCTTGTGGTCCTCGCAGAGTGGGCTACGCCCGTCCTCCAGCCCACGGGTCACAGCTGGCAGGTCTGGAAGCCAGTGCCGCCCAACCAGACACTCAGAAGGCCGCCGTGGCCGAGAGCAGGACATGTGCACAAGCACACCCCTCGGGAAGGGGAGGGGACTTCAAAGGCCTGAGATGGGTCTGCGTCACTCAAACCCGCCCCCCACTCCGAGCCGCCTGCAGCGGAGCCTCACCCTCAGGCTGTCGGTGAGTCTGTGTCTGCAGGCTCCCTTCAGGGCCCTCCCTGCCAGCGGCTCCCAGCCCGGCCCGGCCTCTCACCTTAGGCCCTCTTCGGTCACTGTCACGCCACACCAGGGCTGCGGCCCAGGTGACCCCACCCTGGACCCTCGACCCAGCGTGGCCGCTGGGGACCTGGTCTGCCCTGGGGAGGGGGCAGGGCGAGCGTCTCGCCCGAGCCTGACGATGCCCCACTCACGCAAGCTCGCGGTGAAATGCCAGGATCCTGTGCAGGGTGCGCTCCTGCCGTGGCACATACTCGTGGGTGCGCAGGTGCTCCCGGTCCAGCGCCTCATCATAGTCCCCGACTTCCGCTGAGGCGAGAGAGGGGGCAATAGGCAATCTTAGGGCTTATGTAAAAATGCAAATGCCCGAACTAAAAGCAAAAGAATCATTCTTATTCTGTAGCAAAAGAATATACCCCTCAAACAAAATTCTGTACTTGATTTCCCCAAATATCTTACGCTATGAGAGGCAAACACACAGGTGAAGGGAATTTCTCCTGAGTCTTGAACAGGAAGATGCTTGTGAGCTACTCGGGCAGCAAATCCCGAGCTGCTGCTGGCTACATTTTCATCCACGCTTTCTCTGTCACTGTCTCAAGACCACTGCACCCAGGATAAGGTCCTGTGTTTTGTTTCGGGATAATGTATTTTAAATTGTGTTTTCCTTCAGGACTTCTCAAATTCTCAAGAAACAATGACTGTCTCTAGTTTCACATATTTTAAAAGGCTTCACTTATTTGAAAAACAGTGGTTAAAGCCCAGTCATTTTAAGAAATATACTCTGTTTGGAGACACTTTCACCCTCACAGAAGGCCTGTAGGCACAGGATCACACCTTGCACAGGTGTGTACACAACAGGACCTGCTTACTCCATCCCGCACCCACCACCCAGATCAGGACCACCTGCTGCTGCAGCTGAGCTGCTGCACGGGTGCATCTCAGCAGCCGCCTGACGTGTCTCGGAAGCCAAGGGCCAGGTAGAGCCCTAAAGCACGTCTAGCCACGTGCATTTTCACCGGCATCCAGTCTCTTCAGTACAGGCTCAAGGCAGACGAGGGACACGTGAGCTGCACACACAGCCCTCAGGCAGGAGGCACCGGCAAATGGCGCTGTGCACTGAAGAGCTGCCTTCCATCTGAGATGACCCGGACAAACAAGAACCAAAAGACTCCTGAGAGTCCCTTGGGCTGCAAGGAGATCCAACCAGTCCATCCTAAAGGTAATCAGTCCTGAATACTCACTGGAAGGACTGATGCTAAAGCTGTTCTCCAATACTTTGGCCATCTAGTGAGAAGAGCCAACTCATTGGAAAAGACTCCGATGCTGAGAGAGATTGAAGGCAGGAGGAGAAGGGGACAACAGAGGATGAGAGAGCTGGATGGCATCACCGCCTCAATGGACATGAGTTGGAGCAAACTCTGGGAGATGGTGAAAGACGGGGAAGCCAGGACGCTCTGGAGTGTGGGCGCTGGGCCACGGCAGCCACGCTGCAGCCCATGGGGTCACACAGAGTCAGACACAGCTCCACAACCGGCGGCAGCAACGGCGCTCAACACTGGCTTGGCCAGCCACAGACAAGGCCCACCTGGCAGGGCGGTGGACCTCTGAGCACCGCAGAGCGCCCACTCTACACAGAAGACGCGGTCCAGCGCCCACACTCCAGAGCGCCCACTCTACACAGAAGACGCGGCCAGCGCCCACACTCCAGAGCGCCCACTCTACACAGAAGACACGGTCCAGTGCCCACACTCCAGAGCGCCCACTCTACACAGAAGACGCGGCCAGCGCCCACACTCCAGAGCGTCCACTCTACACAGAAGACATGGTCCAGTGCCCACACTCCAGAGCGCCCACTCTACACAGAAGACGCGGCCAGTGCCCACATTCCAGAGCGCCCACTCTACACAGAAGACACGGCCAGCGCCCACACTCCCAGAGCGCCCACTCTACACAGAAGACGCGGTCCAGTGCCCACACTCTAGAGCAGCCACTCTACACAAAGATGCGGTCCAGTGCTCATACTCCAGAGTGTCCACTCTACACAGAAGACGCGGTCCAGCGCCCACACTCCAGGGAGTCCACTCTACACAGAAGACATAGTCCAGCGCCCACACTCCAGAGCACCCACTCTATACAGAAGACATGGTCCAGCGCCCACACTCTAGAGCGTCCATTCTCCAGAGCGTCCACTCTACACAGAAGACGTGGCCAGCACCCACACTCCAGAGTGCCCACTCTACACAGAAGATGCGGTCCAGCGCCCACACTCCCAGAGCGCCCACTCTACACAGAAGACGTGGTCCAGCACCCACACTCCAGAGCGTCCACTCTACACAGAAGACACGGTCCAGCGCCCACACTCTAGAGAGTCCATTCTCCAGAGCGTCCACTCTACACAGAAGACGTGGCCAGCGCCCACACTCCAGAGCATCCACTCTACACAGAAGACATAGTGCAGCACCCACATTCTAGAGTGTCCATTCTCCAGAGCGCCCACTCTACACAGAAGACATGGTCCAGCGCCCACACTCCAGAGCGCCCACTCTACACAGAAGACGTGGTCCAGCGCCCACACTCCAGAGCGCCCACTCTACACAGAAGACGCGGTCCAGTCCAGGAGCCTTCTGGGTTGCCTCCTTTCTGTCCTGCACAGGGTCAGCACACACCTGCTTCCGACAGCCTCCCCTCGCGCTCCTCCTAGCTCATGTCTGAAGTCACATAACGCTTCATGCTCTGAAGCATCACCTGCTGAGATACTGGAGGGTGTCCTCTGTCCTCCTCCTGCCTTGCGCAGGGGCTGTGATGTCACCCGGAGTCGGGGTGCAGCCTGGAGCCCAAGCTGGAGGTCTCAGGCCAAGGGAGACTGTTGGGGTCTTGCACGGCCTGCCGCCCTCCCAGGCAGGAAGCTAGCCTTTAGCCCCTCAGAAACACCTGGGTGCCGCGGGCCCCATGCGTGTGGGCTGCGTGGGGGCACTCACCCTGCAGGAGGTGGGATGCCAGGAGGGCCGCCGTGCTGTCCGTGCAGGCCAGACGCTCCTCCAGAAGGTCTCTCTTAAGCTGCAGGGCAAATAAGTACCTAGGAGAAGGCAGAAGCACAGAATCAGGCCCAAGGCTCCTGGGACACATGCCCCCACGTCGCCCGGAAGACACAGCCCTGCCGCACGGAGCAGACGGCGCCAGGTGGCCCGGCCCCACAGAACTCGGCATCCACATGATGGGCGGCACCCCACACGCCAGGCACCAGACCACCCGAGCCGTGGTTTCAAGGGGGCAGCTCACAAACGTGTGCGCCTCATGTTACGCAGACAGAGCCGCATGCACAGGTCTGTGGGAAGCAGCAGGAAGCGCCACCGAGGACCGAGCGTCAAGCGTGGCTGTGAGTCTCAAAGAGGCAGGTAATGCCCAGTCTCGGCTGCAACCTGAGACACAGGCTCCCTGAATTAAGGGGTGAGAGTGTAGCAGGGGCTGGGCTGACAGGCTTCACGCATTCACTCCCGCCAGCAGTGTGCAGCTCCGAGCACACGGGAGCTCCAGGTGCTGGGGGCACCGGGGAGTGGCGGAGCCGCCCCGTCCCTCCAGGGGCTCCCACTCCAACGTCAGCACCAGCGCCTACTGGGCTCATACCAGAAACGTGCGCCCCCTCTTCCAGCAATCCCACCCCTGAACTTCTCTACAGAAACGTTTGCAGAGCTCACGATGATGTGTGCAGGACACTTAGCTGCAGCTCTGCAGCAGAGAACAGCTGGACACAACCCAGACTTGCCCTGACAAGAGGCTGCTTCACCAAAGCCGGAGGCAGCCACGCACCCTGACGCGGAAGGACGTGCAGGCCAGCCAGCGGGCACGCAGGGAAGAGGAGGCCCACCGCGGCTCTGTGTGTGCAGTCTGGCGCTGCTTTCTAAGACACTCATTTCAGGCCCGGCACGGGACTCCACCTGGAGGGTCCATCCTTTAGGGACTAGGGTAGCATGCAGTGAAGAGGCGGCTGACTGTTTACTCCACGTATCTTTATCTTAAAGCTTTTTTCTTTTACCACAGATATGTCTTTGTTTTAATAAATAAAGACCTTCTGCATAAACTCGGCTTGGCCCCAGGACAGAATCAGGCTGGCACTTCCTGTTTCTCAGTTGTCGAGGCATATATATATATATATATATATATATATATATACGTACAAGTGGCTCCCGAAAAGGGACTTCATGGTAAATGTCAGGCATTTAATGGCACCGTTAAGATAAGCTCACTCATATTTTCTGCTGTCCCTGGGGTCGGCCTCCTTCCTGTGAAGACTTGAGGCTAGAGCCACGTGGTCTAAGCTTCCCTGCAGCCCAGCCTGTGGCTCTGTGACAGTGGAACAGTCGGCAGAGACCCAGGCAGCGGGTCCAAGGCCCAGAGGGTCTGGGCACAAATCACGCTGGGCCAGGGAGCTGTTCTGTTACTACTGCACTATCACTGTAATCTTCTCTTCACTTGCATCCAACTCTGGTTTCCACTTGATTTTTAGATATTTTGGTTTATTCCTCGTGATAAAGTCGGTACATAAAACACAAGGAAAAAACCACTTCCATAGTCTTAATACCCAGGTGAAACAACTGCGAACACTTTGAATCATTTCTGCAAAGAATCAATTGTGAATTTAAAAAGCACCAGAGAAGAGATACCCTGGAGAATTTCTGCTCCGTATACTCCTAAAGACTTTCACACTTGGTCCTTCTCCCAGTTAAAGTCATTTTGTTGATAAAATAGTAAAGGAATGGGCAAAACTCCTACAAACTTCGAGCAAGCATGCTAAGTTGCTTCAGTCGTGTCTGACTCTGGGCGAACCTATGGACTGCAGCCCACCAGGCTCCTCTGTCCATGGGATCTCTAGGCAAGACTCCTGGAGTCGGTCACCATGCCCTTCTCCAAACTTTGTGCACACACACAAATCTAGGCTCATCTGGAGAATATCTGTTCAGCAGTACCCTAACACCCCACTTTTAATTCTCAAGTCTGTGCCACAAAGTCTCCTCTAAATCCTATTTGTCTTTGGGTCTGTGAGGAGCTAACCCCAACAATGCTTCTTTTATGGGCACTGGGCTGCTGCTCTGTGTGAAGGGCCCTGACCAGGTATCCAGGGCCCGCAGGTGCTGCAGGGGCGAGCGGGGCCCGCTCACAGCGGCTCCCGTCAGGCAGGCTCTTTACCGTGTATATTCTTCTTGCAACTGACCCGGATCCGGTGGGAAGAACTTCACCGCCAGGCGAATCACTGCATTCTTTGGTCCTACAGAAAGAAAAATGTACGGTCCGCAAATGAGTCACTCTCTGTGTTTGCTGTCTCTCTGCATGTTCTGGCATAACTGAGCTGGTGCTTTCAAATGGACTGTTAGAGCAAGTCTTTTCAAGTAAGAGGATATTAAGACACTTTCTGTGCATGGAGTTACTAGTCCTAAGTACCGGTCACATGTAGCAAAGAAAAAAATGAAAACTTTTGTATTAAGCAGAGGTTACTGAAAGTTTGAAACCCTAAAAAAAGATTGCACATTAAACTCTTAAAATATATTCCTGTTATTTTGGGAGTAAAAAGTGATAAAAAATTACAGTGTTCATACTAATAGAAGCAGCGACAATTTAAAAAGCCTGGGAGTACCCAGGCGGCCCAGTGGCCATGCTTCCGGGCTTTCCCTGCCAGGGCCTGGGCTCAGCCCCTGGCCAGGGAAATGGGATCCCATGAGCAGAGTGGCAAAGCCAAAAAATAAAAATAAATAAAAAATAAAAAGGCTGTTATTCTTTAAAACCTTATACACTTTAGTGAAAGAAAAATGTTATCATTCAATATACAAAACTAGGACAACCTGATTACTATAGAGGGAAAAGCATCAGATATTAGCTCATCTGAGTATTTAAGCTTTATTGAAGTTTTACAATAACCCAGTCATGTAATTTTCACCAACAGAAAAAGGAACCGCTTTGCTAAAATGCTACAGCAATTGAAATGGTCTTGGCTTCTAAGTGAACAGACGATCCTTCCATAATCCTCTCCCCCTCAATTTAGTTCTAAAAATGTTACAGGTGAGTTCAAATGACTGGCGATGTCACCCTGAATGTCCTTTCATAATTAGAAGCTGCACACTTATTTTGCATATTGGCCAAAAATGGAAGCAATATTGGCCAGCATATCCTATTTCTCCCACAGGTGAGGCAGGTAACCGAGAACTATCTGAGTTAAGTGATGGCCCACCCTCCCGTCTCACAGCTTGAAGCTGACTGGCAGAGCGGCCAGCTGCTGCAGGAGGCGCTTCACTGCCACCCTGAGGGGATGACCATAGTCGTCTGTGCCTTGAATCTGAACAGTCAAGGAAGAGCATCTTAGGTGAGCAGAATTTTAAAGAGTTAAAAAAGGACTTACTTTGTACTTGTCTAATGATGGGTTTCATAGGTTCAAGCCAGATCTAAAGAGAATTTGAGAAAAGATATCAAATTCATTAACTTACTTCTCTATTTAATAAGTATATTACAAAACACAAAAATATTTATATTTAAGACAAACATTTAAAGGAGGAACATCCCCCCATGTCGAATCTTGATACACCAGACGCCAAGTCCCACAGGGGGGCTGCAGACCGCCGGCCACAGGGAGCACTGTCGCTGGGCCGAGGGGACCCAGAGCTCTGCGTGTGTGTGTCTGCATGGAGGGGTGTGTGTGTGTGTGTGTATGTATGGTGTGTGATGTGTGTGTGTGTGCACGATATGAGTGGTGTGTGTGTGTGTGTGATGTGTGTTAAGTGTGGTGTATGTGTATGGCGTCTGGTGTGTGTGTGTGTGATGTGTGGTGTGAGTGTGGTGTATGTGTATGGCGTCTGGTGTGTGTGTGTGTGTGATGTGTGGTGTGAGTGTGGTGTGTGTGTATGGCGTCTGGTGTGTGTGTGTGATGTGTGGTGTGAGTGTGGTGTGTGTGCATGGCATGTGGTATGTGTGTGGTGTGTGTGTAACGTGGTATGTGTGTGTGATGTCTGTGTGGTGTGTGTGTGGTGTGTGTGTGTGTGGTGTGTGTGTGTGTGTGTATGGCGTGTGATAGGTGTGTCTGTGTGTGGTGTGCGTGTGTGGTATGTCTGAGTGTGTGTGTGATGTGTGGTATGACTATGGTATATATGTGGTGTGTGTGGTGTGGTGTGGTGTGTGGTGTGAGTGTGGTGTGTGTGTGTGTGTGTGGTGTGTGTCTGGTGTGTGTGGTGTGAGAGTGTGTATGTGTGTATGGCGTGTGGTGTGCGTGTGGTGTGAGTGTGGTGTGTGTGTGTGTATGGTGTGTGGTGCCTGGTGTGTGTGGTGTGAGAGTGTGTGTGGTGTGTATGAGTGTGTGTGTGATGTGTGGTGAGTATGGTGTGTCTGTATGGCGTGTGGTGTGATGTCTGTGGTGTGTGTCTGTGGTGTGTGTGTGTGGTATGTGTGCATGGCGTGTGGTGTGTGTGGGTGTGATGTGGTGTGTGTGTATGTAGGGGGTATCTGCTAAGTCCAAACCCGTGTCAGGCACCTGCTGCCTTTGTGAACAGCAAGCTGGCGAGAGGCTGCTGTGTGATGGGGCGGCCGTGGCTCCATGATGCTGATGTGCTTCTGAACTAACGGGCCATTTGGGTTCCTATAAACACTAAAGCTCCACACCTTGGCGGTTCATCTATTAAGTGAAATGAGCATGACCAGTTTAGTAAAGCAGTTTGCCCAAATCCACCCTTGAAACGACTAATTGGAAAAGACCCTGATGCTGGGAAAGACTAAAGGCAGGAGGGGAAAGGGATGACAGAGGATGAGATGACAGAGGATGAGATCACCGACTCGAGGGACATGAGTCTGAGCGAGCTCTGGGAGACAGTTAAGGACAGGGAGGCCTGGCGTGCTGCAGTCCATGGGGTCGCAGACAGTTGGCCACGACTGAGTGACTGAACAACTCTTGAAACGAGCATAACAGAAGGTATGTGCTACTTGCTTTTGTAACATGTGCAGAAGGGGTTCCCTAGTAGCTGTACAGAGGGCATTTTAACGGCGCAGTCTGAGGGTCACGGAGTGCCCTGCTCGCATCGTGCCAGCTAGTCCGGGGGCAATGGCCCAGGAGCACCGCCGTCAGCATCCCGCCGCTCATCCAGAGCCTCTTTTCAAAAACACACCGTGGCACGTACCCAGCAGGACTGCACGTTCTGAAACTCCAGGCCGAAGTAGTCACACTCTATGAGATTCAAGCGCTGCCACACCTGCGTCAGTAACACCTGGCCATCGCACTTAGGCTGTGATGAGAGAGAGCAGGAGGAGGATTAACCACACAGCCTTCAACAGCCAAGGTTCACCCCACAGTCAAAACTTGGTTTCATTAAATTCTTGCTTTCCTCTCCCTTCCGGTGAGGTTCACAAACTGTCACAGGGCTAACAAATGACTCATGCTCTCCCTTCCCAGAAACTGACGCCCAGTGAAGCTGAACAGGCCTCCATCTGACATTCTCAGAGTGCGCTTAGTTACATTCTTTCATAACTGTAAGGATATCAGAACCATTTTTAGCCTCAGTAAACATTTCATCAAAGGATCCTGACATTTACTAAAAATGAGTCTCATGTCCACAAACGCTGGGGATCCCAGCGGTAACGCAGTGTCTGGCCGCCCCTCACACGGCCAGAGGGCAGCCCCCACTCTGCTCACAAAGATGTGTTCTGGCGGACCAAAGGCTGGAGGAACCCAGAGGAGGCTGCGTCTGTGGCCTCCGGGCGAGGAGAGTCCCCTGAGCAGAGCACAAAGGAGAGACAGATTCGCTGAAACAAAAATAACATTTTCTGAAAAGAAAGACACCGAGCAAAGCTACAATCCTGAACCACGCTGAAAAACTCGTGTCTCACGCTGCTCTGGCGACCTGTGTGAAGAAACACGCATGGCTTCAGAAACACAAAGGAACTCAAGCCCTCTGGCAATAAGGAAACAAGACAGCGAGGGATCCCTTTGCAACCATCAAACAGGTTATGACGATGCTGCCAGCGAGTGGCGTGGCTGTGGGAGACCACATTCACTGCCCGGACGACGTGAAAACACCTCATACGTACCTTCGCCCCAGCAACTCCACTTTAGCTCCCTTCGGCAGGTAACCCAGAACAGCTGCAGAGCTCAGAGGCAAGGACGGACGGGCAAAGAACTGTTAAGTACTGATGGATGCATCCATAATTAAGTTACACAACCCTCTGAGAAGAACATGGAACTCTTATGGACCATCGTGGAACAGAGCGAAGACCACACTTCAGTCAAGAAAAGAAGTTTCCATCTTTATACATGGTGACTCCCTCTCATAAAACACATGTCACCAGCACACTGGAGAGAGAGCGCACCCTACCAGCTCTCCACAGAGACAGCGCACCCCACCAACTCACCAGAGAGATCCCACCCCACAAACACTCCACAGAGAGAACTCACCCCACCAACTCACCACAGAGACAGCACACCCCACCAACTCACAACAGAGAGAGCACACCCTCCCAACACACCAGAGAGAAAGCGCACCCTACCAGCTCACCAGAGAGAGCACACCCCACAAACACCCCACGGAGACAGCACACCCCACCAACTCACCACAGAGACAGCGCACCCCAACAATCACCACAGAGACAGCTCACCCCACCAACTCACCACAGAGACAGCACACCCCACCCACTCACAGCAGAGACAAGTCGTGAAGGCTGTGTGCTGCATCTTCAAGGGGCTTGAGCAAAGTGGGTATGGGGTATGCCTGCCACGCTCACCTCAATTATTAACTAGTCCTAGATGTGAAACTCTAAATATTCCATCAGCAGGCATGTCATCTGTGCAGTTAGGATATAATCCATATAAGTGGGGTAGAGGGACACACACATTTAACCACCAGATTTTTTTCCTGTGTGCTCAGGAGCTGTGGCTCTGAAATGAGAACTGTTATTTGAAGGAATAAAAACCTGTCCTTCATCATAGCAGGGATGCTCACGGAGAACCACGGAATGAGCACTTTGTCAGGATAGAAAGGTGAACTCAAAATGATCTCCCTGAAGATACAGTTCACAGAGAACACAGACGCAGGCCTTCCAGGCCAAGGTCCTGTGACATCAGCCCTACGAGCTTCACGGCTGCACATCAACAAGAAAGGCGCTGCACAGAAGATGGGATTCGGGCAGGAGATGAGGCGATCACTGTACAGATATCAGTGGCCTTTTCCGGACAGACACGAAGAGACTGCCGCATCTGGACAGTGATGAAAAAAGCTGCAACATCTTGGAATAAACTTCCAATAAGAGAGAGCCTTATGGAGAAAAGTTTAAAAGCATGATTAGGAGACAGAATCGGGGCAGAGGTGGACAGAGTTCCACCTTCCTGGAGAGAGACCTGCAGGAACATCGGTTCTCCTTCTGCGGCCCCAGACTCCTGGCAGCCGTAAGAAAAGGACCAAGAGGGTTCTTTAAGGAAAGGATCGGCTCATTCCACAGCTGATAGAGTACTTTTTTAGAATGCAAGAGTGGTCAAGAAAATTCTGAAAAAGAAAAGTAAGAGAGGATGAGCCTCAGCAGATAGTCAAATTGTTGAGAAACCATAGTAATGAAAACATCAGGTGCACGTCCACACAGATGAATCAGGGGAACAGAGCAAGAGGTGAAGAAATAAACCCAAATACGTAAAACAGGCGAATGTCTGGTAACAGTGACATTTCAGATCAACCAGTGGGAGGAAACAGACTATTCAATAAATGTTACTGGGTATCCATCTGGAAAAAGAGAGGTGTATCCTTATGTCACATACTAATTTCAGGATGAATGAAATATCTGAACACATAAGCACCTGCCCAGGGAAGGCCTGCAGTGAGACGGGTCTGCGTGGCATCTGCGCGGGAGAAGAGCACCGCAGCAGCCCACAGCCGCCACAGGGGCACTGAGAGACTGGCACTAACAGAGAAGCATCTGCGCACAAGGAGACACCGGAGTCAGAAGACTCTTTCAAAGGCAAGCAGGAAGCTTTCAGAGCTCACAGCACAGGGGCTAATTTCTCTCAAACACGCAAACTGCAACCAAATAGAAAATGGGCAAAAGGACAGGCTGTTGACAGAAAACAGAATCCTAGGTGACGTTCAGACAGAGTTAGAGAGATGCAGATAAACTATACCGGGGCCCACCTTCTGTCCATCAGATGGCAGGGAGTGTGAAGGCGCCGTATCAGGGGGCGGAGGAAACAGGCCTCCCTGTGGGGTAGGGGAGCAAACAGGATGATCTCTGGAGCCCACAGGGCAGCCAGCTACCAAGGCTGAAATGTCTGCAGTGCCCTCCAAGCCCCCACTCCAAGGAGGTCTCTCGGGACCTCCCTGGGTAGGGACTCCACGCTCTCACTGCTGAGGGGCACGGGCTCATCCCTGGAGGGGACTAAGATCCCACAAGGCACACGGAGCGGCCCCCAAAGAAGTATTTCACAGGTGCTGAACTACGCGTGTAGAGCAGCGTTCGTCAGCACAGTGCTTCTCACAGCAGACGATCAACGCACCCCAAAGCTGCAGCTCAGGCCAGGCTGCCAAACCGTTCTCTGCACAGAAGTGAGAGGCCCACCAAGGTGAACCTCGAGGAGAGCACAGCCAGCTGCAGAGCAGCGCACGCACGCCGTTCCGCGGAGACATGGACACAGACAACCTGCAGACACGTGTGCGCACTGCAGGGAGCGCAGACTCTCCCCGGAAGGGGCACAGTGAACTAGGAATGCCCGCTGGTTCTGGAGGATTGAGCCACGTGACAGAAGATGCTTGAACCGCAGAAGAACAGCTGGATAAATGGGCCACCTGAAAACCAGACGCCTGCACATCACAGGACACTGGCAAGGCATGAACATGGCAAGCGATCAACTAGAAGATGTGTGCAAGGCAGAAGTCCAACAAAGGTCCACAAATCATGAGGGAAAGGTAGACAGGCCATCTAAAGAGAAGCGGGTGAGACATTTGAATAGGCACTCTCAGAGAGCATATTTAATAGCCAATACACAGTAAGAAGGGGGCTTCCCAGGTGGCTCAGGGGTAAAGAACCTGCCTGACAGTGCAGGAGATGCAGGTGCGATCCCCGGTCAGGAAGACCCCCTGGAGGAGGGCATGGCAACCTATCCCAGTACTCTTGCCAGGAGAATCCCATGGACAGAGGAGCCCGGTAGGCTGCAGTCCATGGGCCACAAAGTGTCGCACAGCACTGGGCACTAAACAACACCAACGCGGAGAAGAGCCGCAGCGACCCAGGGTGGCCCACGCTACACCAGGGCCCCCGGGCCCCTGAAAGCACGCGGCCTGGTGGCGCCAGGGACGGCAAGCACACAGGGGCGCACGGCTGGGGGTGTGAGGCTGTGGGTCTCCCGGGGAAAGTGACTGACAGGTCCGCTGAAGCCCGCACATGCCTGTGACTGCTGGTCAGCCTGGCACACACGCCACCGAAACATCTGCCAGTGCAGACAGAAGACGCGAGCACGGATGTCCACAGCAGCTTGATTCACAGCAAAGACGGAAACATCAGGCAGGGTGGATAAATGATATGTGGTTTTGTTGACACAATGAAATATGACCCAGTGATGAAACAAAAAGAAACCACTGCTTTGTGCAGCTGATTGCTGAAAACGTCAGTGCCCACGCTGTGCGATCACACTTGCAGCAAACTGAGGATCTGCAAGCGGCTCTGTGGGGGCTGTAAGGGCACAAGGGGGCCTCTGGCGGGCTCCCCGGGGAGGGGGCACGTGCACATGTGTCAGGGCACCAGGCTGCACTCCAAGGGCTGTGCGCCCAACTGTGTAGGTAACGCCTCAGTACAAAGGTTGCCACAGGGAAAGCAGGCGTCAAACAGCTCTGGGAGTTCGGGGAAAGTGGCCTTTCAGCTTTTACACTGATCCCTCCAGAGACGCTCTGAGGCATCACTCCCCCTGATGGCATCAGGATGCACAGCGCCCAAGGCACTCAGCTCCACTGCTGGACACTGCCTGAACGACTTCCAGCCCTGGGCCCAAATACCTTTCCCTAAACCTTGCCCTGATCAATCTCCTCCAGTCAAAGGCCCTTTCAGAAAGGTGATCCAGAACACAGCACACCCGAGAAGCCCAGGTCCAGCACGGTGCTCCTCCTCAAACAGACTCCCCGGAGGCTGGGCCTGAGCAGACAGGGGTCTCTGGGGGCAGGACGATGCCCAGGCACACGCTGATCCCCTGCAATCTACAACAGCCAACACACCAAGTGCTCGACACGAGGGACAGAGAGGCTCCTTAGACCACAGGCTCGCAGAGAGCAGAGACTGTGCTCTGAATCGTGCTCCGTAATTAACACCACCACACACGCAGACTTCCAACAGAGCAGGCTCTCTTTGGGAACAAATGCTGGGTGGTTCCTGATACTTAATTCATAAAAGCATCACCAGGGGGTTCTCTGTGCAGACTTATTCACACGACAGGCACTCATATGTCTGTAAATGAATAAATCACAAAATAACTGGGAAAACAGCTTCAGTTCAGTTTAGTCGCTCAATCGTGTCTGATTGCAGCCCCATGGACTGCAGCACGCCAGGCCTCCCTGTCCATCACCAACTCCCAGAGTTCATCAAACTCATGTCCATTGAGCCATCCAACCATCTCAGCTGTTGTTGCCCCCTTTTCCTCCTCCTTCAATCTTTCCCAACATTAGGGTCTTTTCCAGTGAGTCAACTCTTCGCATCAGGTGGCCAAAATATTGGAGTTTCAGCTTCAACATCGGTCCTACCAATGAACACCAAGGACTGATCTCCTTCAGAATGGACTGGTTGGATCTCCCTGCAGTCCAAGGGACTCTCAAGAGTTTTCTTCAACACCACACTTCAAAAGCACCAATTCTTCAGTGCTCAGCTTTCTTTATAGTCCAACTCTCACATCCATACATCACCACTGGAAAAACCATAGCCCTGACTAGATGGACCTTTGTTAACAATGTAATATTTCTGCTTTTTAATATGCTGTCTAAGTTGGTCATAACTTTCCTTCCAAGGACTAAGTGTCTTTCAATTTCATGGCTGCAATCACCATCTGCAGTGATTTTGGAGACCCCCCTGCCCCCAAAAAATCAGCCACTGTTTCTACTGTTTCCCTATTTATTTGCCATGAAGTGATGGGACTGGATGCCATGATCTTAATTTTCTGAATGTTGAGCTTTAAGCCAACTTTTTCAGTCTCCCTTTTGCTTTCATCAAGAGGCTCTTTAGCTCCTCTTCACTCTCTACCATAAGGCTGGTGTCATCTGCATATTTGAGGTTATTGATATTTCTCCAGGCAATCTTGATTCCAGCTTGTGCTTCCTCCAGCCCAGCGTTTCTCATGATGTACTCTGCATAGAAGTTAAATAAGCAGGGTGACAATATACAGCCTTGACGTACTCCTTTTCCTATCTGGAACCAGTTTGTTGTTCCATGTCCAGTTCTAACTGTTGCTTCCTGGCCTGCATACCCAAACTCATGTCAATTGAGTCGGTGATGCCATCCAACCATCTCATCCTCTGTCGTCCCCTTCTCCTCCCACCTTCAATCTTTCCCAGCATCAGGGTCTTTTCCAGTGAGTCAGTTCTTCACATCAGGTGGCCAAAGTTTTGGAGCTTCAGCTTCAGTATCAGTCCCTCCAACGAATATTCAGGACTGATTTCCTTTAGGATTGACTGGTTTCATCTCCTTGCAGTCCAAGGGACTCTCAAGAGTCTTCTCCAACACCACAGTTCAAAAGCATCAATTCTTCAGTGCTCAGGCTTCTTCACAGTCCAACTCTCACACCCATACATGAGCACTGGAAAAACCATAGCTTTGACTAGACGGACCTTTGTTGGCAAAGTAATATCTCTGCTTTTTAATATGCTATCTAGGTTGGTCATAACTTTCCTTCCAAGGAGTAAGCATCTTTTAATTTCATGGCTGCAGCCACCATCTGCAGTGATTCTTGAGCCCAGAAAAATAAAGTCTCTCACTGTTTCCCCATCTATTTCCCATGAAGTGATGGGACCAGATGCCATGATCTTCATTCTCTGAATGTTGAGCTTTAAGCCAACTTTCTCATTCTCCTCTTTCGCTTTCATCAACAGGCTCTTTACTTCCTCTTCACTTTCTGCCATAAGAGTGGTGTCATCTGCATATCTGAGGTTATTGATATTTCTCCTGGCAATCTTGATTCCAGCTTGTGCTTCTTCCAGCCTGGCATTTCACATGATGTACTCTGTACAAAAGTTAAATAAGAAGGGTGATAATACACAGCCTTGATGTACTCCTTTTCCTATTTGGAATCAGTCTGTTGTTCCATGTCCAGTTCTAACTGTTGCTTCTTGACCTGCATACAGATTTCTCAAGAGGTAGGTCAGGTGGTCTGGTATTCAAATCTCTTTAAGAATTTTCCACAGTTTATTGTGATCCACACAGTCAAAGGCTTTGGTGTAATGAATAAAGCAGTAAATGTTTTTCTGGAATTCTCTTGCTTTTTCGATGATCCAAGGAATGTTGGCAATTTGATCTCTGGTTCCTCTGCCTTATCTAAATTCAGCTTGACTAATCTGTAAGTTCACAGTTTACGTACTATTGAAGCCTGGCCTGGAGAATTTTGAGCATTACTTTGTTAATGTGTGAGATGAGTGCAATTGTGTGGTAGTTTGAATATTCTTTGGCATTGCCTTTCTTTGGGATTGGAATGAAAACCAACCTTTTCCAGTCCTGTGGCCACTGCTGAGTTTTCCAAATTTGCTGGCATATTGAATGTAGCACTTTCACAGCATCGTCTTTTAGGATGTGAAATAGTTCAATAGGAATTCCATCACCTCCACTAGCTTTGTTCGTAATGATGCTTCCTAAGGCCCACTTGACTTCACATTCCAGAATGTCTGGCTCTAGGTGAGTGATCACACCATCGTGGTTATCTGGGTAGTGAAGATTTTTTTGTATTGTTCTGTGTACTCTTGCCACCTCTTCTTAATATCTTCTGCTTCTGTTAGGGCCATACCATTTCTGTTCTTTATTACGCCCATCTTTGCATGAAATGTTCCCTTGGGATCTCTAATTTTCTTGACGAGATCTCTGCTGCTGCTACTGCTGCTAAGTCGCTTCAGTCATGTCCAACTCTGTGCGATCCCACAGACGGCAGCCCACTAGGCTCCTCTGTCCCTGGGATTCTCCAGGCAAGAATACTGGAGTGGATTACCATTTCCTTCTCCAGGGGATCTTCCCGACCCAGGGATTGAACCTGGGTCTCCCGCATTGGAGGCAGACACTTTAACCTCTGAACCACCAGGGAAGCCCCTGTAGGTCTTCATAGAACCATTCAACTTTGGCTTCTTCAGCTTTACTGGTTGGGGCATAGACTTGGATTACTGTGAAACTGAACGGCTTGCCTTGGAAACAAACAGAGATCATTCTGTCATTTCGAGACTGTACTCAAGTACTGCATTTCAGACTCTTATTGACTATGAGGGCTACTCCATTTCTTCTAAGGGATTCTTTCCTACAAGATATAATGGTCATCTGAATTAAATTCACCCATTCCAGTCCATTTTAGTTCACTGACTCCTAAAATGTTGATGTTTACTCTTGCCATCTTCTGTTTGACCACTTCTAATTTACCTTGATTCATGGGCCTAACATTCCAGGTTCCTATGCAATATTGCTCTTTATAGCATTGGACTGTACTTTCGTCACCAGTCACATCCACAGCTGGGTGTTGTTTTCACTTTGGCTCCATCTCTTTATTCTTTCTGGAGTTATTTCTCCACTCCTCTCCAGTAGCATATTGGGCACCTACTAACCTGGGAAGTTCATCTTTCAGTGTCCTATCTTTTTGCCTTTTCATACTGCTCAGGGGATCAGGAAGCTTCCATAAGCCTCTTATCCTTATTCGTCAGAGAGCAGACAGAATGAAAACCACCATCACAGAAAAGTAATCAAACTGATCACATGGACCACAGCTTTGTCTAACTCAATGAAACTATTAGCCAAGGCCTGTAGGGCCACCCAATATGGACAAGTCATGGTGGAGAGTTCTGACAAAACGTTGTCCACTGGAGAAGGGAATGGCAAGCCACTTCCATATTCGTGCCTTGAGAACCTTCAGTTGTGGCCATAAACACTAACATCCAGTGCAGTGCCATTTGTTGAAAGATGGAGCGATCCACCACGGACAAGAAAGAGGAGAAGAAACGTGTGAGGGCCCATGCAGGCCACACAGATCGGGAAAGGGAAGCAGGGGGTAGACTTCTGGGATCCAGGCTGCTCCCGATGCCCGAGGGCCCTCTGTCCTGGCATCAACGGTCAAGATAATGAAAGGAAAGATAACTGGTGTGCTGCCGGACCAGCTCCACAAGAGCAGCCAGCCCCGCCGCAACTGTGGCCTCTCACGGCTGCCGCACTCAGGGTTCACCTTCTGTTCCTAAAAAATGCAGACACTGACCATCAGTTGGACTGGGGTCCCCACGGTCTGTGCCCACAGGGGCAGTCAGAGGGAGCGGGGCTGTCTGACCACATGGGGGCGCCCTGAGAACCTGCACCCCCGACAGACACCACAGAGACTGACTTCACAGCCTGAACCGGGACTGGGATGCGAACGCCAAGCTGGAGAGACAGGGCGCTAACAACATAATACAGAAAACACCAGCCACAAGTGTGTGGCGCAGTTTCCGTTTTCAATAGGTCTCCACAGCAGAGCTCGTCTGCAAGCTTACATAAGCATATTGTTAAAAATTTACATCAACAAAAGTACCATTAAAGATTCTGTCTGGATGGAAACGGGCTACAGAAGCTTCACTAACAAAGTACTTCTTTATTCTTTGTCTGCGCAGTGTGGGAAAATGCTTGAAAATGCTTGACTCCGTCCTTCTACTTGTTTGTTTCGTGTGCCTTTTGCAGCTCGTTTGCCGAATGACAGGACCTCCGTCTCTGCTCGTTGCCAAACCCACATCTCCACTGTGAGCCCCAGGACGTATGGTCTTCCCGTCTGATAATTAGATCAGTCCCGGACTTCTGCTTGTGAATCACAGGGCACAGTGACCATGACTTGGTGACCCAGCGGCAACTGGAGCCCCTCGCACTGCAGCCCCTCTGAAAGGCCAGCAGCGCTTCTGCCAGGCGCTGTGCCCTTGCTCCGAGGCCCGTTGGAGCCAGAGGGTCTCCGGGTTGCTCAGGCGCCCGTGTGAGCAGGGCCCCTGGCCCCTGCACTGGCAGCTGCGGTCCTGGAGTCCCGCTGCAGCGCAGGACAGGGCACCTCCGCCTGCTCCTCGAGGAGGGAGTGTGTCTCTAAGGCCGGGCACGCGTGTCCTCGGAGACCACCCCGAGAGCTCTCGTGCCCATGAGCCCCCTGGGGCCCCGGCTCCTCCGGCGGCTCCAGACCCCAGCCCCGAACCTGCCACCCGTCCGTCAGCTCTGTTCCGCCGCCCGGCCGCTCCCAGCGCGCCGCCGCCCCCCTGCACAGCGACCCGGCTGGACCTGCAGGCCCTGCCCTCCTGACCCGCCGGGCGCCTCCCGGGGCGCAGCTGGGGCCGCCGCTGGGCCCCTGGGCTCTGCAGCGCCCTCCCTGCTCCATTAGCTGCCGGCGGCCTTGAGTCCTCAGGTCTCCCGGTTCACACAGCGGACGGCACCCAGAGCGCGCAGCCTAGAGCGGAGCGCTTCAACTGGGGGAAGCAGACCCCCAGCACGCGCCTACGGCCAAGTGCAGGCGTCAGCACGCGCGGCGGGCCCGGCGAGGCCTCGGCCCGGCCCGCTCAGGCGTCTGCTCCACGGGCCCCCAGGCCGGCCCAGCCACCTCCCAGCAGCTCCAGGACCAGGGCTGGGGCCGAGTGTCCTGACCGGCGAGGGTGGGCGGCTGCGGTGGCGGCAGGGGAAGAGCGAGAGGGAGCCCGCCTCGCTGCAGGAGGCGGGAAGGCCCCGTCCCGCTGCCCCAGCCGAACAGAGGCCCAGCGCACAGTGGGGGGCGGTGGACGCGGCCGAGCTTCCCCACGTCTTCACACTGGCGGCAGCCACGGACGCAGCCTGCTGTCTCTCTGGTGGGTTTCAGTCGCCGGGTGATCCCACCCGCGATGTTTGTATGCCTCGTCTGTAACTTGGCAGCAGAGAAAAATAAGAGGGAAGGTGTACTTAGCTCAGTGGCGAGCCCTTCCGGTGCTCCTCTTCTTTCTTCCGCATCCACAGGAGGCCCAGCTGGTGCGCCTGTCTTGACGTGAGTGCACTTGGGAGCCCATCTGCTCCCCTGCTCACCCCGACAGCCCCGCAGAGCAGTGGCCTGCCTGCAGTACCCGACTGCCGGCTTTAAAAATGTCACTGGAACTGATACTCGTCGCCCTGGAACTGATGCACCGACAACCAGGAATGAGCAGATGCTTAACGCCAAACTCCTGAAACAGAGGTGTGGACCCAGGAAGCAGGGAGACGAATCCCCGATGAACAGAGCGGAGGTGGCAACCAAACCCAGAACAACTTCACATAGAGGAAAAATGAAGATCCTTCAAAAGGTCAACGGAAGAAGTCAATGTATTTATAAAATGAGGAGATTTCGAAGAAAGAAAAACCACAACTAAAGAATAAAAGGGA
Organism: Nanger dama; assembly: GCA_917880005.1. Taxonomy (NCBI): domain Eukaryota; kingdom Metazoa; phylum Chordata; class Mammalia; order Artiodactyla; family Bovidae; genus Nanger; species Nanger dama. The sequence continues at coordinate 2,712,851 of CAKJTW010000118.1, read as the reverse complement.
AACTAAAAGTTCCCTCCAGAAACTAGAGATCAGCAGGCAGCCTGAACTGAGTGGGCGAGGCCCGCGTGGGCGTCCGGTGGACGAGAGACAGGCATCCCTGCGGAGCTGGAATACAGCTCAGATTCAGGGCCGTGTCCAGGAGGGGCGGTGGGGCCCTCCTGAGGATGGCAGCGCAGACGGCGCTTCCTCGGCCTCCTGCTGGGTCACTGAAAGTCAAGGCAGAAAGTGCCTTCCACTGCCACAGCAGCGGTATTTCTAGCACAATATTTAAAAAAAAAACGAAGTCCAATTTATCTGTTTTGTCACTTGGAATTTTGGTGTCATGTCTAAGAAACTGCTGTCTAACCTGAGGCCATGAGAATTTACTTCTAGGTCTTCTCCCAAGAGTTTTACAGTTTTATTAGTAACTGACACTGAGGTCACTGACCCATTTTGAGGATTTCTTGTGTGTGGTGAGGCAGAGGTCTGACTTCATGGAAGGATTTATTTCTGGGCTTTCAATTCTGTTCCACTGACTATGCCGTCGTCCCTGGTATCCACGGATCCTGTGGATCCGCAGATGCTCAAGGCTCCGAGGGGCCCTCCAGATCTGTAGGTTATGCGCCCATGGTTTGCCTGTGGTTGGGTGAATCTGCAGACACAGAGCGTGGCCTGGATCGCTGTCACAGTCCAGCCACTCGGGGGAGATCTCCAGCTCTCCTTTCTTGAGACTGGTGGTGGTGGGTCTAGGTCTCTGAATTCCAACATACGTTTTAAGACCAGCTTGTCAAATTCTGTGAAAGAGCGGGGGGTCTCACAGGGTCACGCTCAATCTGTAGGCCATTGGTGGGTGCTGCCCTGCTAACAGTTGTAAGTCAGCTGATCCACGAAGGTGGAACATCTTTCCACTGGTTTATTTAGGTGTTTCATTTCTTTCAGTGGTCTTATAGTTTTCAGTGCCCAAGGATTTGTTTCATTTTTAACTACCAGTTTCACTGCAGCTCCAATGAGTTTGGGACTGAGCTGAGCTGGCCCTAGTGATCGTCAGGATCGGGTCACCCCAAAGACGGATGGGGAACGGGGGTGAGACACATGGCAGGACCCCCGGGCTCCCACAGCTGAGCTGCAAGCTCCCTTTCACTGCCTTGGGCTAGAAGCACGAGGAACAGTTGCAAATAAGCAGTTACAAGACACTGTAATAAACACCATCCTATTAATACAATGCCAGTGAACATGTTCTCTAAACCAAATCTTTAATTTTAATCTTTAGCCATTCATTGAAGGGAAAAAGGAAACCCAGCTCAGTTCCTCCTGACATTTGATTCTGGCATTTAAAATTCATCTTTAAAGATCATGTTTTTCAGAGACACAGAGTGAGATTCATTGAATTTGTTTGTAGTTGCATGCAGGCATTTCCCGCCCCACAATTAATAGAGCTTTTCAGAGAAAACTCCACTCTTGTTCTATCACAAATCAGTACTTCTAGTAGACAAACACAAATGCAAATAGACAGAGTCAATTGTTTTAGGACATTACACATATTATTGTGTTTAGCTTTTAGGAAAAAAATGCAATGTTAAAAATGATGAATATTTTTATAGCTGGATTCAATATAAATGCAACTGTGATTTAAGTTTTAAAATAAAGGAAATTGGATAGATAATACAAAATCGAGGATAATTTGACTATATAAATTTTTAAAACATCACTGGATGATAATTTAATTAGAAACTTATTGTCCTTGAGAATTTGCAATTAAAAAAAAATCTATCTGTTTAAAAATGTTTGCCACATCTGGTCCTCGTCGCTGCTCCTGGGCTTCCTCCAGTCATGGCGAGCAAGGGCTACTCTCTGCCTCCGGTGTGCTCAGGCTCCTCACTGCGGTGGCTTCTCTCCTTGCCGAGCACTGTCTTCTAGAATGCTCAGACTTCATCCTTTGCAGCTCCAGGCTCCAGAGCACGGGCTCAGGAGCTGTGGTGCTTGAGCCTGGCTGCCCTTCAGCATGTGGAATCCAGACCAGGGATCAAACCTGTGTCCCCTGCGTTGGCAGGCAGATTCTTAACCGCTGGGCCACCGGGGAAGCCCCTCACTGCCTTTTCACAGCTTTTATTTTGTGGGTTAAAACTACAGATTTCCCCTTTAAGAAATTAGTAGCTGACTATCAAGAAGCATATAAGTTCTGAGGTTCTTTTAATTTTCCCCCAAGAATTTTACTCTTTTTGATACCATTGTAAATTCACTGTTTTCTTAATTTTATTTTGGGATTGTTCATTGCTAATGTGTTGAAATATAATTGATCTCTATATACTGACCTTGTATTCTTCAGCTTTAATGAATTTGTTTAGCAGTTTTGAATAAGGAGAGTGAAAAAGCTGGCATAAAACTCAGCATTCAGAAAAGCAAGATCATGGCATTTGGTCCCATCACTTCATGGCAAACAGATGGGGAAAAGATGGAAATTGGGACAAACTTTATTTTCCTGGGCTCCAAAATCACTGTGGATGGTGACTGCAGCCATGAAACTTAAAGATGTTTGCTCCTTGGAAGAAAAGCTATGACAAACCTAGACAGCATATTAAAAAGCAGAGACATTATTTTGCTGACAAAGGTCCATTAGTCAAAGCTATGGTTTTTCCAGCAGTCATGTATGGATGTGTAAGCTGGAACATAAAGAAGGCTTAGCACGGACGAATTGATGCTTCTGAACTGAGGTGTTGGAGAAGACTCTTGAGAGTCCCTTGGACTGCAAGGAGATCCAGCCTGTCAATCCGAAAGGAAATCAATCCTGAATATTCATTGGAGGGACTGATGCTTAAGCTGAAGTTCCAATACTCTGGCCACCTGATGCGAAGTACTGACTCCTTAGAAAAGACCCTGATGCTGGGAAAGATTGAGGACAGGAGGAGAAGGGGACGACAGACGATGAGATGGCTGGATGGCATCACTGACTCAATAGACATGAATTTGAGCAAACTCTGGGAGATGGTGAAGGACAGGGAAGCCTGGCATGCTGCAGTCCATGGGGTCGCAGTTGGACATGACTGAGCAGCTGAACAACAACAACAAATCGTTCTAATAGTTTTTGGTAGACTCCTTAGAATTCTCCACATTAAAGATAATGTCATCTATAAACAAGAGACGGTTTCACTGCTTCCTTTTCAATATGGAATCCCTGACTTCATTTTTTTCTTACTTTTTCCCTTGTTTTAATCATCCTGGCTGGAACTCCCAGTACTGCATAACTCAAAAATTCCCTGTATCTCAATTTCCTCAATTATAAAACAAAAACTAATAATAATGATGCTAATGGTTGAGCGTGAACTTCCAGATGTTCAGGCTGGTTTAGAAAAGGCAGAGGAACCAGAGATCAAATTGCCAACATCTGCTGGATCATGGAAAAAGCAAGAGAGTTCCAGAAAAACATCTATTTCTGCTTTATGGACTATGCCAAAGCCTTTGACTGTGTGGATCACAATAAACTGTGGAAAATTCTGAAAGAGATGGGAATACCAGACCACCTGACCTGCCTCTTGAGAAACCTATATGCAGGTCAGGAAGCAACAGTTAGAACTGGACATGGAACAACAGACTGGTTCCAAATAGGAAAAGGAGTACGTCAAGGCTGTGTATTGTCACCTTGCTTATTTTACTTATATGCAGAGTACATCATGAGAAACGCTGGGCTGGAAGAAGCACAAGCTGGAATCAAGATTGCCGGAGGAAATATCAATAACCTCAGATATGCAGATGACACCACCCTTATGGCAGAAAGTAAAGAGGAACTAAAAAGCCTCTTGATGAAAGTGAAAGAGGAGAGTGAAGAAGTTGGCTTAAAGCTAAGATCATGGCATCTGGTCCCATCACTTCATGGGAAGTAGATGGGGAAACAGTGGAAACAGTGTCAGACTTTATTTTGGGGGCTCCAAAATCACTGCAGATGGTGATTGCAGCCATGAAATTAAAAGACGCTTACTCCTTGGAAGGAAAGTTATGACCAACTTAGATAACATATTAAAAAGTAGAGACATTGCTTTGCCGACTAAGGTCCGTCTAGTCAAAGCTATGGTCTTTCCAGTGGTCATGTATGGATGTGAGAGTTGGACTGTGAAGAAGGCTGAGCACCGAAGAATTGATGCTTTTGAACTGTGGTGTTGGAGAAGACTCCTGAGAGTCCCTTGGACTGCAAGGAGATCCAACCAGTCCATTCTGAAGGAGATCAGCCCTGGGATTTCTTTGGAAGGAATGATGCTGAAGCTGAAACTCCAGTACTTTGGCCACCTCATGCGAAGAGTTGACTCATTGGAAAAGAGTCTGATGCTGGGAGGGATTGGGGGCAGGAGGAGAAGGGGCCGACAGAGGATGAGATGGCTGGATGGCATCACAGACTCGATGGATGTGAGTCTGAGTGAACTCTGAGAGATGGTGATGAACAGGGAGGCCTGGTGTGCTGCGATTCATGGGGTCGCAAAGAGTCAGACACGGCTGAGCAACTGAACTGAACTGAATGGTTAAGCGGGAAATTAAATAATACACGCAAAGTGCTTTAGAGCACACTCAGAAGGTGGTAAGCACTCAATGTTGGTCATTAGATTGTACATAAGAAAAGTAGCAAAAGCAAATGATACAGAAAGGGTCAAAGTAAAAGAATGATATGGTTGAACCAGAAATATGGCAAATAACAACAAAAAGGACAGGAACGTGAACTTTACAGAATACATGGCTGAGTTTAGGCCAGAAAGAAGCGCACACTTTATAAGAGGAGAACAGCGCTACGCCCGTCAGTGCTCGCAACTCAGAAACTTCAGGAGGCGAGAGGAGGAAGAAACACGAACACGTGGACATGGGGGACGCTTGGTGGCTGGTGAGCGGCCTCACGGTGAGCCTGCACACTCGCACACACACAGCTGACCGCCTGGAAGGAGAAATGGGCAACAGGCCAAAGTGTCAAAGACATTATTTCTTGGCTGTAGGAGAAAAATACATTTAACTTTTTCCCCTCTATACTGAACTGACTGAATTTTTACAGTGAGCATGTATTCATTTTATAATTTGAAAAAGTATGTAAAAAACTTTCTGCAGTGGAAAATACAAAACTAAAAAGCCCAATATGAAACACTATCACTTTATAAATTCAGTTGCCCTGCATAATCAAAGATAAGAGCATTAATCCTGAACTGTAGAAATTCAGAGCAATGAAGTTTATTTTTCTCTGAAACAAATTTGCCCTCCTCCAGCACTCTGAGGCCTCTCCCGACCTGATTCCACTAAATGAGGAAAAACTGAAGCCCCTCTGCAGAGCCTGTGTTCTCAGCAAGAGAACCAGAGTCTCTCGAGATGTCTTTTTACTCTTCATGTTAGTATGCTAACAGTCCAAGTTTATCACAGTGCTTATATATAATTTATAGTTTCATTTCATAATACAATTTGGATTCTTTGCTACATTTAGGGTATGTTTCTAATTTTTATACAGTTTTAGGACAGATGTTGGATTGATGTAAATCTAAGCCAGGAGCAAACAGCTGTAAAGCTGACTCTCCTTGATTTAAATGCTTGATTTAAAGTGGCCCATGTTCCAACATATTTTTCAGAAGGAAAGCAACATCTAGAGCCTTAAAGTCATTTTAAGTTGTCTTCACTGCAAATGTCTGCAGCCATGAAATGAAAAGATGCTTGCTCCTTGGCAGGAAAGTTATGACTAACCTAGACAGCATATTGAAAAGCAGAGACATTATTTTGCCAACAAAGGTCCGTCTAGTCAAGGGTATGGTGTTTCCAGTAGTCATGTATGGATGTGAGAATTGGACTATAAAGAAAGTTGAGGGCCAATTGATGCTTTTGAACTGTGGTGTTGGAGAAGACTCATGAGAGTCCTTTGGACTGCAAGGAGATCCAACCAATTCATCCTAAAGGAAATTAGTCCTGGGTGTTCACTGGAAGGACTGATGTTGAAGCTGAAACTCCAATACTTTGGCTACCTGATGCAAAGAACTGACTCACTGGAAAACACCCTGATGCTGAGAAAGATTGAAGGCGGGAGAAGAAGGGGACGACAGAGGATGAGATGGTTGGATGGCATCACCGACTCAATGGACGTGAGTCTGAGTCAACTCCAGGAGTTGGTGATGGACATGGAGGCCTGGCGTGCTGCAGTCAATGGGGTTGCAAAGAATCGGATACAACTGAGCAACTGAACTGAACTCACTGAAAATTACTTCAACAGAAAAAAAAAAAGCTTTTCTTCTGCTACAAAAATCTAACTTCATTAGATTCAAATATCAAAATATGCAAAAAGCACAAGGTCACATATTAGTAGATTAAACATATACAAAAAACATAACTATGAGAAAACACTATTAATATCTAAAATTAGAACAGTAAGAAAGGATGTATTTTTCATAATTAGGAATGTTACAGTTACTTTAAAGAAAGATATCTTAGGCTGGACAGTGAAACTGGGACAAAAGTCTACACAGAGGCTTCTGAAGAGAGCTCAACCCAGGAGGGGTTTGGGACCGAGGGCTCAGCAAGAAAATGTCAGTTTGATTTTTACCAGAAAAAAGCCCTTGTGGGCTGGCTGGATCCTCATGGCCACGGTGAGGCCGTGAGGCCTCAGGTCGAATTGTCTAAACTACACAATTACACGCACAAAACCACAACACATGTGCAAAGAACACCCCAGAGCAACCCAGCAGCAGCAGTGTGGAGGCGCCTGCGGACGCTCCTTATGTCTCTCTCTAATGACTAGTCAAAACCTCGCCAAAAATAAAAGCCCAGAATTACTGCAACCCCGGAGTCACGGAGCAGCGGGGTTTAAAGTGGCCTCCGTGGCCCACAGCCCAGACACCTGCCTGCCGTGCTTCCCTGTGAGGAGCCAGGGCTGCCAGCACGGGGGGCCAGGGCCTCCCCAGGGACCCCTCCCCTGGGTCCTGTACACTCTGTGCTCCACAGTGCTGGTCCGTCCCCAGGCCTTCCTGTCTAAGGGGGACCCACACTCCTGCCCCATCCCCACTGCCTGTCTCCTGAGCACTGAGGGCTCAGCTTCCCTGGTGTATTGCCTCATCGTCCACTGAGAGCCTGTGCCCGGGCTCCACAGCGTCACCTCCTGAGAGCCAGGGGCCCTGGGCGTGGCTCAGAGCCACGCTGACGGCCTGTGCAGGCGTCCAGTCCTGGTGTAGACACGCCTGGTGTGGACGTGTCCTGTCCTTCACTCCTGCTTCTTCACTGTAAGCTGTCGGCTGCTGTCTCCAGTATCCCCTGACTTGTTCTTTTTACTTCAAATACAATATATTTAGTATTTCCCCAACCCTCAAATTCCTGGTTATTTTTAAACTTGTAATATGATGTAGAAAAATTTGCAAATCAAATATTTGATAAGGGGTTAAGATCCAGGATATATAGAGAACTTTTAAACTCAACAACAAAAAACCAAACAACTCAATTAAAAAATGGGCAAAGGACTTGAACAGATATTTCTTCAAATAGTATATAGACACGCACAAATAATATATATACACACAAATAATATACACACACACAAATAGTATCATATCTACACACACACAAATGGCCAGTAAGCCCATGAAAAGATGTTCAGCATCTCTGATCATCACGAAATGCAAACCAAAACCACAGTGAGATACCATCCCCGATCTCTTAGGATGGCTGCTATTAAAAAAGGAAGGAAGGAGTATAGAAAGAACGAAAGGAAAAACTTGAAAGTGAAAGAAAAGAACAAGCGTTGGCAAAGACATGGATCGGTGAGAAGCCCTCTGCGCTGTGGCTGAGGAAGCAAAGTGGTGCAGCCTCTGTGGGGAGCAGGGTGGGCCTGCCAGCGCCTTCCTGGCGGCTCAGCTGGCAAAGTGCCCACCTGCAGGGCAGGAGGCCCCGGCGCGGTCCCTGGGCCAGGAAGACCCCCTGGAGAAGGGAAAGGCGACCCACGCCAGTGTTCTCGCTGGAGAATTCCATGGACTGTATAGTCCCTGGGGTCACAAAGAGTCAGACTGAGCGACTTTCACTTTCCAGTGATCACAACAGAACCACACGATCCAGCACTCTCAACGTGGGGAAACACTCAGATGAAACGGAAGCAGCGTCTCGAGGTGATGTCTGCACTCCATGTTCAGAGCAGATAAACGCGGAAGCCGCCCAATTGTCCCTCAGCATTTGACTGGCTAGGCAAGGTGTGGTCCGTCCACACCACGGGACACCGTCAGCCCGGAAAGGAGCGAACCTTGACCCCACGTGCTTGAGAACAAGCGCATGCTTCCACCATGCTCACGAGGTGCTCAGAGCGGAAGAGTCTCAGGTGGGGGGTCAGGGGTGTGTGAGTGTTTTCTGGGGACGGAACCTCAGGGTCACAGGAGGAAGCGTGATGGGGATGACAGCGGTGTGCACAGACCCGGTCCCACCAAGCTGTGCACTGAAAAGCGGCAGGCATGCTGCGTCTCTGATGTGTGCATTTCACTGAAAAAAGTGTTGACCACATACACCCCCACACACACAAAAGCCCTCAAAACAAAAACCCAAACAGCTAAGCTCGATAAAACTGTGTCTACAAACCTCACTCCTGCCTCTTAGCCTGGAGATGGTATGAAAACCATCGCAGGCACCCGCCGCTGGGCAGGGCTGTGTGAGGGGCTCCTGCCCATTGTGGCCCCAGGGGCCACACACTCCTGGCTGATGCAGAACCCTCACTCCAGAAACCTGTCTAAAGGGAAAACGCAGAGCGGGCGTGAAGACTCATTGAAGAGACTGAAAACCAGAAAGCCCCAAAGGCATGAAACCTTCAGGAGAAGCTGCATGGAGCACGCAGGCAGCATGTTAAGTTTGAAGACAGCCTACAGGCGCGTGTGGTCTGATTCCAGGCGTGCTGGGCTAAGGCACGGGAAGAGGCTGGGGGACACCCAGACACCGCGCGTGGCTGCCCCTGCCCGGGGCGACCCTTGGCCGTGGGCCTTCCAACATCTTTTATTGTTCTACAACGAACACATACGACTTGCATGAACTTGGTGTCGGCTGTGACCCAAACGGGCAGCGTTAAGCCCCGCATGCCATCCTGGCTGGTCTCCGAGGTGCCAGCTATGAGTGCTTCACTGGGGCGAGGCTGGGGTTCAAGGTTAATCCTGGGGGACACGCTGGTAGGGAAACAGTGAAATGAACTCAAAAACCACAAGCTGTAAACACCGTACAAGCAGAGACCCAGCATGTGCTCTGTGAGAGGGCATGACAGCTGGCGGCTGCACTCATTTTTCTGGAGAACCTCGGCGACTTCCTGCAACTGAAAGGAGTCAGTGACTCAGTTAGGTCCCTTAAGACAGAGCAGGAGTCATGGGCCCAGTGTGACCTAGAAAATCCAAGAAGCAGAGCATGCATGGACCTGGGCAGGGTGGAGACGGGCACGCCCCTCAGCCGCAGTGGCCACACTGGGGACACTTGCGCACCTGCACACGTGTGTGCAAAACACACAAGAATTTCCACAGCAGCCCTGCCTCTAACATCCAGACAGTGTTCCCATGAGGAGGGTAGGTTCTAGCTCAGACGGGGGGCAGGAGAGGGTGCTGGGTGGCTGAGCAGAGGCCTGCGGGGAGACCCCAGCCGGTCCACGTGGTCCCCACAGGCGCAGACAGGCACCCACACGTCAGGACGGGCCCTGAGCAGAGCTGCGCCCACACTCGGAACATACGCTGCCTCGAGCCACCCAGGCTGAGACCTACCTCTTGGTCCCAAGCTGCCCTACCCGGCGTCCTTAGGGAGAGAGAGAAGGCAGCTCACCTCCCTTAGGGAAAGGGAACTGCGGAGGGACAAGCTGCAGGCCAGGTGACCCCGCAGAGGCCCAGGCAGCCAGAGCACCCACCCCACACGGGCAGGGCCTCCCTGCGGGCAGCTGGGGGAGGGCAGAGTGGAGGCTGAACAGACCGACCACTCAGAGAGCAATCTGGAACAGCGTCAGCTCAGCTCTCCTGGGCTCCCCGAACAGAGGGCATCGGACTCCTCCTGGTCAGAAATGAGAACGCCACGTGGGGAGAGCAAGGGTTCTGGGGGCAGTGTGCGAAGCTGGGGCAGGGGGTCATGGGCCAGACACGCCACCGGGCGTCTACTCTACCTCTGCCACCCAACTCCAGCAAGGGAGGCCAAGGACACAGGCCCGTCTCAGGTCCTCAGGGGACAGCTTCCAGGTGCAGACCACCCACCGGCACATGTCCTTCCTCAGACCCTCTGCTGAGACCCTGAGACAGTGGCTGTTTCCCACAATGCAACGCGGGGACGGGTTTCCCTGGGTGCCGCTTCCAGATTCTCTTCCCTTTGTCATTGGTCATCCTCGCTGGCTCGTCCAACAGAGCATACGTGCCAACCCGCAGGCATGCACGTGTGTGCAGGTGTACACGAGTGCAGGTGTACGCGAGTGCAGGCATACGTGAGTGCAGCCATGCACACACGTGTAGGCATGCTGCGAATGCAGGTGAGTGTGTGTGTGCAGGCGTACGCGAGTGTAGGTGTGTGCACACGTGTAGGCATGCACGAGTGCAGGTGTGCATGTGTGCAGGCGTACACGAGTGTAGGCGTGCGCACACGTGTAGGTGTGCACAAATGCAGGTGTATGTGTGTGTGCAGGTGTACACGAGTGCAGGTGTGCAGGCGTGCAGACACGTGTAGGCATGCACAAGTGCAGGTGTGCGTGTGTGCAGGCATGTGCGAGTGCAGGTGTGTGCACGTGTGCATACACGTGTAGGTGTGTGCGAGTGCAGGTGTGCGTGTGTGCAGGCATACATGAGCGCAGGCGTGTGTGCGTGTGCAGGCGTGCACACACGTGTAGGCATGTGCGAGTGCAGGTGTGCATGTGTGCAGGCATGTGTGAGTGCAGGTGTGCGCACGTGTGCAGGAGTGCACACACATGTAGGTGTGTGCGAGTGCAGGTGTGCGTGTGTGCAGGCATGCGCGAGCGCAGGTGTGTGTGCGTGTGCAGGCGTGCACACACGTGTAGGCATGTGCGAGTGCAGGTGTGTGTGCAGGCGTACGCGAGTGCACGTGTGTGCATGTGCAGGCATGTGCACATGTGTAGGTGTGCACAAGTGCAGGCGTGCACGTGTCCAGGCATGCGTGAGTGCAGGCGTGCACGCGTGTGCAGGCATGCACGAGTGCACGCGTGTGTGCGTGTGCAGGCATGTGCACACATGTAGGCGTGCACGTGTGCAGGCGCACACACATGTGCAGGCATGCGCGAGTGCAGGTGTGCGTGTGTGCAGGCATGTGTGTGCATGTGTGTTGACGCTTCGTTGCCACAGCTAGGGAAACGTCCACACCCCTGGCCCATCTCATCCTGCCACATTCCTGGGCTTCAGGGTCGAAAACGGAGACCAGCTCTCTAAAACCAAACGACAGGTTTCCAGAGCTGGCAGGGCCACGCGGAGGCTGCGTGGGCTGGAGACGCAGGGCTCTGGGCGAAGCCTGCACTATCCCCACCGCAGAAGCTGCATCGCTGGCTTCTCCTGAGAGCAGATCAAAATAAGCTCCCAGGCGGCTTCTCTGCCATATTTAGGGTACTCATGTGGGAGCGGTGACAGACATCTGGCTGTGATACTTTCTGGAATTCTGGCTATGTCTTCCTGGCCAGAAAGAAAACATTACGTTTTTAGTGAAACAGCAACTTCAAGTCTTGCAAAATGGGACTTCATGACCGGCGTCTGTCCTCCTACTTGTCCCATATTCAAGCCAAAGCGTTTGCAATTTACAGAAAAGGAAGCCCATTCTGGAAATTCTGAGTGTGTTAGCAAATTGGGACCATGAGCAAGCTTTGTGTTCCCTGGGTCCCCACCCCCAGCTGGCAGCAGATGCAGGCACTCACTCCGGGAAGAAGTGCCCCTGCCCAACCATGCCCCAGACGGTTCTTTCAGTCCCCAGGTAGCACTCTGCCCACTGATCAGGCAACAGGGAAGCGGCAGCTGGCCTCAGTCCCTGACTGGCCCGCTCTGTGCCTGCCCCGTGCCCCCTCCCCTGACACTGCGCTCGCGGCCCAGGGGAGGCCCCGCAGGGCGCCCGCCAACTGGGCAGGGAGCTGGACACTGTCTACTGCCCGCCTCTGTGTGCACAGCCAGGGGGCTGGCACGGCCTCCAGACAGCTTCTCTCACGGATCAGAACAAAGACTTTCCGGAGCTGAGGCCAGATCTCTAATTTAAAACCCATGGAATTCAGTTAATTAATTGAAAACAAATCATGGCTGTGCTAGATCAAAAACCTGGCCGCTGACCAACCGGGAGCTAAGAATGCTATCGATAAATGCCCGAAATTGCTTAAAATAAGTCACAGCTGAAGCTACACCCTGCATCAGTCAGACAGACTTCTGCCTCTTCTGCCTCCTCTGCCCGCCCTTCTACATGAAACAGAGGTGTTTGAACTAGCAACCAGTAAAACCCATAAGGTACATCTTGCTCCATCATCTTACCTGACCGTAATAAACTTAAGTTTGTTGCACAAGTGAGCGTCATGTGTGAAGCTGCTCACAGATACTGGCAGCTATTACTTATAATGACACATGAGGTGAAAATATAGTGTCAGTAAACGGTCCTGCTGCTGCTGCTGCTGCTAAGTCGCTTCAGTCGTGTCCAACTCTGTGTGACCCCATAGACGGCAGCTCACCAGGCTCCGCCGTCCCTGGGACTCTCCAGGCAAGAACACTGGAGTGGGTTGCCATTTCCTTCTCCAATGCATGAAAATGAAAAGTGAAAGTGAAGTCGCTCAGTCGTATCTGACTCCCAGCGACCCCGTGGACCGCAGCCCACCAGGCTCCTCCGCCCATGGGATTTGCATGACTACGCTAAATGGAACTTCAGTATTTTCAGATATCACCCAAGGCAGCCCCCACTGTCTGCCAGCCTCAGTGCCCAGGCCTGCAGGCCCTGTCTCTGGCCTGCTTCTCCCGCGGTCCTCACCACTCTGGGGTGTAGAGCTGCTCACTCCACGTGAGGTCATGGGCTCAGCAAGACACTGAGGTTCACAATGACTCACTGTCAATCCAAGGAACCACCCCAAAAGGGGACTTTTTAATGGTACGATTCTCATATTTGGGGCTCAAACCCCTCCTTTCTTAAGCCATTAAGAATTTTAAAAATTTTAGCTGAAACCACAATGAGACACCACTTCAAACCCACCAGGACGGCTAGACTCAAAAAGTCAGGTTATACTCAGTGCAGGTGAGCACGTGGAGAAACTGGAGGCCTCGCTGGTGGGAGGTGGGGAGCCCCTGGAGGGCAGTGGGCCCCTGAGCGCTCACGCACGGACGTCAGCCCAGACACATGGACACACGTGCCCCCAGTGTGCACACGGCCATTCACAGCAGCAGTGTCTGCCGCAGCCCGGGGGACGGCCCCCGCCGATGATGGAGCAGAAAGCGGGCCTGGCGGTGCCGTCCCGCCCGCTCACACGGTTCGCAGAAGCTGCGGTAGGCAAGGTGCGAGCGGGGAAATGGGAAGAAAAGTCAAGGGGCCACAGGGGAAGGCAGACACGCTGCCTGCTCTCGTGGCTGCGCGGCGGACACAGCCGCAAGGCGACGCAGGGCTGCTCGGGAGGGACTGACACGTGCTTACACAGCAAATGCGACCCGCGGGCACGCGAGGAGGTGGCGACACGCACGCGCAGGGGCAGCGGGCTCAGCTGCCACGCAGCCATGGCGCTGCAAGCGGCGGGCGGGGGCAGGACACTGTGCGGCCAGAGGGCCTCGCGGGCGGCGCTTGGCTGATTCTCTCCCCCAGGCGCCATGGAGTGTGAGTCCACCAGCAAAAGGGGAGACAGTACTGGCCCCGCGCCCCACAGAGGAAACCCTAAGACGCCGCGCTCGGGAGAGGGCCGCCACGGAGGGCTGGCACAGGCCCTCAGGAGAAGCCCCCGGCGCCCGTCTGGGGACAGGGCGCGGCCCGGACGCCGAGGGGGGCCGCGGGTGGAGCCCTGGCCGCGGCGGCGGCGGCCGCAGGGCGCGGGGCCCGCCAGGGCGGACGCCGGGCAGCTGCGCCCGGCTGTGGCCGCGGCAGGCGCCGCCTTGCGCGCGCGGCCACGCGGCTGTGGGCGCGCCCGGGTGGGGCTGCGCGGCGTGTGCGACGCGGCGCCGGGGGCAGCGGGCCCAGCTCGGAGAGGCTGAGCGAGGGCGGCGGCGCGGGCCCAGGGACGGGCGGGGCGGGGCAAGCTGCGCCGGGGACGCGGAGCGCCGGGGGCTCCCGCAGAGGCAGAGGCGACGCTTCCAGAGCGACCCAACTGCGAACTGCACCCTCGGCCCCTGAGACGGAACCTTCGGCGTCCCCGTGGGCCTTGCCCCGCTGCACCGCCGTCTGCACCAGGAGGGAAGGTCAGCATATCAGCCCTGCGGGCCCACAGACACGCCTGTGGGACACTCAGTGGGAAGTAAGCCAAACGAGCGCACGGGGTAGGCGTGGGTGGCCAGAGAACAGCCCCCCAAACTGCAAGCGAGTCCTAAGGCCAGAGGACACTGCCGCTCGGCGAGAAACAAAGGCCCCCAGGAGAGAGCACACTCCCTGCCCAGCTCGGCCGCGCCCGCCTGGCCCTGGGCCACACTGGGCCACATGTGGACGCAGCCTCGCTGCCCTGACCTGCCTTCAGCAGCAGAGCCTGGCTCCAGGCCCACGAGACCACCTCTGAGCTACCGAGAGAGGCCACTGGCCAGAGACCTCCCGCCAGGCACCCGCGTCCACACCATCCCCCAGTGTGGAGCAACCAGTGGGCCACAGCGCACCTCTCAGGGCCAGCCTGTGGGCGAGGAGGTGGTGCCAGTGGGGGCACACGGGGGTGATGGGGGGCAGGGAGGGGGCCGGGGTGGAAGCCAGTCTCGACCCTGCATCCTGGACCCGCGGGGAAGAGGGCAGACGGGCACACCTCCTCTGCAGCCCTTTCCAAGTAGCCAAGAGGTATGTCAGCAGCCAAGACACCAACACCAGAGCTCCGGGACACTTTCCTCACAGAGACTGCGGTCCTGACCGCTGGCAACAGCTGCTGGGGGAAGCCTCGCGAGTGCTCCCCATTCCACACACCTCTCCGCCCCAGAGCCTGGCTGGCCGGTGGCCTGCTTGAGCAGGGGGACGCAGCGGAAGCTGCAGGGGTGAACCCCAGCCAGGACCTCCTGGCTCCCACCCGAGCACACGCCCATCCCCACGCCACGCCAGCTCGCTGGAGGGTGAAGGCCACATGCAGACGGCTTCCGGCTAGGCCTGGACTCAGGGGTGAGGTCGCGCTAGCCTCGTGGCCAGGCCGAGCCAGAGGACCCTCCACGCCGGCGCTCAGATGTGCGGGACGTGTTAAAGTTCACGCAGGTTATCGAGTCTGGGGGTGGTCTGTTACTCAGCGAAGCTCATTGACACAGTGGTGGAGGATAGGGCGCCAACAACACAACTCATTGTCAAAGATGCATGTTGAGCTTCAGCTTCTGCTGAAAGGCAGACTCGAGGCACCACAGGCACCACTTAAAAGGTGCCCTATCCAACTCGCGATGTGCAACAGCAATGTGACTCTTTTAGTTTCTGGACTCCGCCAAATATCTCAAAATACCAAACATGATGGTTCTACCTAATTAAAGGAAACAGCAATTTCAATTTACTAAAACTCTGACAAGTCCAGTATATTCTGAACCTTTATACAATCGAGTCTCTGATTTACAAGTGAATTTCCCAGAGAAGAATTACATCTTATCTGTGACTCAGCAATAAATGTCTGCTTTTCTTTTTGAGCTTAGGGTTAGTTGATAAAGACTATTAACTAGGACCAAAAAAGATGCTCCAAAGTAAACCCTAAATAATGCGAAATTCTCTTCTTTTCTCTTTTTCCTTCCTTCTTTCCTTTCTTCCAAAAAATCTAAAGCTTTTCTAAGCCTGCGTGTATGCTAAGGAGCTTCAGTTGTGTCTGACTCTCTGTGACCTCATGGACTATTGCTCACCAGGCTCCTCTGTTCAGGGGATTCTCCAGGCAAGAATACTGGAGTGGGTAGCCATGCCCTCCTCCAGGGGGCCTCCTGACCAGGGATCGAAGCTGCGTCTCCTGCACTGGCGGGCAGGCTCCTCACCACTCAGCACCCGGGGCCCCCTCTGGAGCTGACCACAGCGAGCGCGTTCACCACAGGGCAGCTTCACGGCAGAGACTCTTCCAAACATTGCGCTGGAATGACCTGGGAGCCCAGCCAATTCCCAGACTTTAACCGGTTCCTCCAGGTGACTCACTGGAGGACGGTGAGAGGGAGCAGAGAGCCGCCCGCTCCCTGGGGCACAAAGGTGCCTTCTCCAGACTCCCTGTCCTGCAAAGGCGGCTTCTTGCAACACAGGAGTGTCGCTGAAGGCGGACGGGCAGGTCCTGCCAGTTTCACTTACCTGCCCGATTAAGTGATACTTGCTTTCTTCCTCAGGTGAGACCTAAGAACCTGCAGGGTCCAGAAACTGGGCACCCAGGCACCGGATACCCGCCACAGAACATGCGAGCAAGAGCGGCCGGCAGGCCCTGGGCTCCGAGCTAGGGTGGGGGCACCTGCCCCTCCTCGCGCTCAGCTCCTGCCTCGCCTCTGCTCTCACAGCACTTTCTGTAGGCAGGCTCCAGCTTCCTCCAGCCCCTCACACCTGCATGCCTTCCGTGCGGCGCCCGACCTCCCCCAAGCACAAGCCAGCCTCTGCTCAAGGTAGAGTTCATTCTCACTCTAGTTTGTCACATTAACAGCAGGGGAACACAGTCAAAGGTATTACTTTACACTAATAAAAAATATTAGAAAAAATAATTTATTTCTGCATTCCCTGGTTGCTCAGCTGGGAATCTACCTGCACTGCAGGAGACCCCAGCTCGATTCCTGGAAGATCCCCTGGGGAAGGGATAGGCTGCCCACTCCAGTATTCATGGCCTTCCTGGTGACCCAGACAGTAAAGAGTCTGCCTGCAGTGTGGGAGACCTGGGTTTGACCCCTGGGTCGGGAAGATCCCCTGGAGGAGGGCATGGCACCCACTCCAGTATTCTTGCCTGGAGAATCCCATGGACAGAGGAGCCTGGCGGGCTACAGTCCATGGGGCTGCAAAGAGTCACACAGAACTCAGCGACTAAGCACACACACACTTATGAAAATGAGCAATTTTTGAAAAGACCATTCATTCTAATGCTATTTAGAAAATCAGAAGAAAATCTTTTCAAACGTTTGCTATATTCAATTGTTTTTGCCAATATTATCAGTGCAAGCTACTACAGGGAATTTTCAAAGTAAAAGTGTTCTTATTGCTGACCTAGAAGAACGAGGTCTGTGCCCAGCTCCTCATGAGCGAGGGCTCAGCCCTCACCCAGCCACCCCGAGAAGCATGGCCCAGAGTCGCCCCCACATGCAGACAAGGAAGTGGACACGCGGCGATGCTGAGGGGCACCTCTCACCCAGCCGCCCAGCCACCAAGACTCGGGAGCGGGCAAGCTGGTTCCCGCCCGCACCGCACAGCACTCAGCAGCCTCCCAAATGCCCACATTGTGTCAGAAGCTTAAAAGAAAGTCAGCAGAAGTCACTCTCCAGGCTCACTGTTTCCAAGCATTTTGTTACCCAGCTACTTGAGGCAACTTGATAAAGTCTACCAGCAACGAGGAATTCAGCCCCTGACTTTCAGCCAGCATGAGGCATAGGTCCCCGGGCTTCTTACCTCGACGTCAAACAGCTCAACGGAGTCGTCCAGCAGCTGCACGCGGAGGTGCGTCCGGGCCGCTGGCCGCACCGCCCGGCTGGGGGGCCCTGGCCGGGCTCCAGTGTGCTGACGCCCGCAGGGGTCGCGGCGCCCAGGCGTGCCCCCGGGTCTGCAGGACTCTGTATGCTCCTTCCAGCTCCCCCATTCCTCAGCAGGCGAGGAGTGTGCTGAAACAAACAGAAAACCCCAATCATCTTCAGTTACTTCGATTTTAAAACAACATAAGAAAATTACCGGGTAGACTGGAATTCTCAGCACTGATTTTGCACCTCTATGAGTCTTAAACTACCTCTGAACAGTTTAGAAAGATTATCTTCTCCTCATACACGGGCGGGTGGAGCACAGATGCCAGCCAGCGGCAGCCCCCGAGACCAATGACTCCTGGGTGTGTAGGCCGGGCAGTGCCATCCAAAGGGGGGCCCCTGGAGTGGGGCGGCCCACAGCCACCTGCCTCTCCTTCCCAGCCACCTCCTCCCACCCCCTGGCCCAGAGGTCCAGGTGCTGCCCACATGCTGTGTGCACAGCCCAGGGCCTTCTAGCAAAGGTAGGTGGGTGTGCACAACTTGGGTCATGGGTCCCCATCCTGCCGACACGGAGGGGACAACGCAAGGAAGGTGGATGGAGATGCTGGGGCCACCTTTGCCGGCCCTGAAAGCCCTGGTCTCTCAGCTGCATCTCCAGGCTGCAGGGGCGTCACTGGGGGTTCAGAGGAGCCTCTAGACCCAGCGCCAGACCGCAGCATGGCACACGCCGCAGGGAGCCCCACCCCGGACGGCAGCGTGGCACACGCCATGGGGAGCCCCCGCCCCGGATGGCAGCGTGGCACACGCCATGGGGAGCCCCCACCCCAGACCGCAGCATGGCACACGCCGCGGGGAGCCCCCGCCCCGGACAGCAGCGTGGCACACGCCATGGGGAGCCCCCCGCCCCGGATGGCAGCGTGGCACACGCCATGGGAGCCCCCGCCCCAGACCGCAGCATGGCACACGCCGCGGGGAGCCCCCGCCCGGGCGGCAGCGTGGCACACGCCGCGGGAGCCCCCATGCTTCCGCTGTTGCCTTCACTGCCTTGCCCCACCCCCCCGCAATAACCTCACCGTCATCTCCACCCACCCCCCACCCCAAGCCACCTCCTTGTCGATGAGGTGCCCCGGGAGGGGCCTGTGCCCTTCCAACCCTCCCTGCTGTGTGGAGAAAGTTCTCCAGCTCTAAGATATTAAGTTGAAAAGAGCTCATCTCATCACTGTCTTTAACAATGAAAGAACAGGCTATGTATCTGCTAGAATCTAGTAGTACAGGCTTGCTTTCATTCGTCCTTATTAATAGTTACCTTCTACTTATGGCAAATTCCCTTAAGTGCTCCTATTTGTGTATAAAAGTCAATTTAAAGAAACACACTTAGTGGTTAAACATGGTAAGACAAAAACAAATGCCAGATGTTTAATCAAGAAAGAATGTGGATGCCACAAAAATTAGTTTAGTTTGCTTGATCATCTTCGAAAAGTCTTCGACTAGCTTGCAGTAAATACTTTGGAGAACTAACCTCACTAGACCCTGGTCCACTCTGTCTCATGCCAACTTCACTGCTGAGTTCCCTGGCCTTCTTTCTTTCAAGTTAATTTTGTTATCAAGACAAATTAACTCATGAAATTTTTATCTCTTGAATTAAGATTGAAAAGCTTCTCAGTGACCTGCTGCCTCTTGCTTAAGCCCTACTCAGCTAAGGCCTTCCCAACCGTCCGGCTGAGAGCTGACTTGCACATCTGGTTTATCAATAAGCAAACAGAAAATGAGTCAAGAGTGCTGGGAAAGTGAGATGTGCACAACACGAGCAGAGTGACGAGGATGCTGGTCATGCTGGACACAGCTCCCAGCCGGCCTCCAACAAAGCCAACGGCTGACCCCGCGCTCGGACCCAGCTGAGCTGCAAGGGCGGTTCCAGCTGGCGGTCACCAGCCGTCTTCAGAGCTCTCCCTCCAGGTTGCATGGCCCTGGAAGTAATTCTTACTGTGGTTAACGTCATGGGCACCAGAGAACATGCACTGCGTCAGGACACGAGGCACTGCACAGGCCACGGGCTTGGTCAACGTGGCAGAAGCCTGCTTCCACATCACTGAGTGTGAGACCCATGAGGTGCCGAGAACCACAAATGCGAGCGCTTTCATTCCAGCCTCACAAACGTGAGACGCTACTGCGGAAGCACGGGTGTGAAGGGAAGGTGAGCCCACCTGGCAGCTGCTCCAGGTGTGCAGACAGGTGAGAGGGAGACGTGTTGGGCGCACAGAGCTCACCCACCACCAGAAGAGGCCCTTCTGAAACAAGCGGTGGCACCAAACGGCCCTTCCCCTTTAAAGACAGCCACAGTTCTGAAGCAACACACACAGCCAAGGTATTGTTTCCAATCACTTCTGTTGTGTATTCCATTGTATAATTCTCATTTATATATTTTCATAAAAAGTTTAGATGGAAAAAATTTCTTCAGGTTCTTCCCTTTGACTTATTACAAGAAAGTCATGTCTAAACAGCTACTTCTCCAAAAAAAAAAGCCAACAAAAAACCCAAATCAAGCAAGACTAAGCTACCATACTCATTCAGGTGAGGAACAGCAAGAAGAACATCTGGAGGCTATCCCAGAAGAGTCAGGGCTGGGTCCCCTTGGGGGCTGCCCCGGGTGTGCGCAGCCAAGGGACAGCAGGTGTGGGTCCCCGGGGCTGCCCCGGGGTGTGCGCAGCCGGAGGGCTGCCCTGGGTGTGCACAGCCGAGGGGCTGCAGGTGTGGGTTCCCTGGTTGGGGGGCTGCCCCGGTGGCGCAGCCGAGGGGCTGCAGGTGTGGGTTCCCTGGTTGGGGGCCTGCCCGGGTGTGCGCAGCTGAGGGGCTGCAGGTGTGGGTCCCCGGGGCTGCCCGGGTGTGCGCAGCCGAGGGGCTGCAGGTGTGGGTTCCCTGGTTGGGGGCCTGCCCGGGTGTGCGCAGCTGAGGGGCTGCAGGTGTGGGTCCCCGGGGCTGCCCCAGGTGTGCGCAGCCGAGGGGCTGCAGGTGTGGCCAGCACAGCTCCACGGCCTGACCGGGCCGCTGTCTGCACGGCTCATCAAGCTGTGTGCTTGACCCGTGCGGTTCTAACAGCGCACTGTTCATTGCTGCCGTTCATCTCTCTTAAGAACAAAATACACGTCGCTGCTGCTGCTAAGTCGCTTCCGTCGTGTCCGACCCACGTTAGATACATGGAAAAACACTTTTCCTGGATCAAGGAATTATACAACATGGCCTCTGCACGTTTATATGTCTTCTGAGCAGCAAGCTTCTGTCCCAGTCATAGCCGCCTGGTCAAAGGAAGACACCCACCCGGCTGAAGCCGAGATGGAGGACCACAAGACACCCTCTCACCTGGAGGCTCACCTGCGGGAGGACGACTCTCCTGACGATGCTCCAGGAGACGACTCTCCTGAGAGGACCTGAGCCCACGGGCACCCTCCCGCGGACGCTCCAGGAGAGCTCTGCTTGCTATCATGCGTTGGCGATGTGCACATACCTCCTATTTAATGACTACTCATCTTTTAGCTTAAGAAAATTCAGGAAGGAAGGAACCTAGAAAATCAGATGGAACCGCCGGGTTGCCAACAGCAGTCGACCTTGGTCTCACTCTGGAGTGAGCAGCTGTGACAGAGCCCTCCCTGGAGGAGCACGAAGCTGCTTGTTCAACAGTCTTGCCTCAGCCTGACTGCTTCCTCTGGCCTGACCACGGGAAGAAAGAGAAATGTACGCATGGAATCTGCTTTACATAAATTACAGCCTAACAGAAATTACTTTGTTTTGCTCTGTGTGCTTATAAATAAACATTAAAAAGGCAAGAGTATGCAAACTAGATGAGACACACAGCAAGCGCTTCCCAGTCCTGCGGGCTCGAAACGGCAGAGAACAGTTCCTGTGCTGCCAGAGACCTCTCCAGAGGGACCTCTCCAGGGAGATGTCTCCAGAGACCCTCTCCAGGGGACCTCTCCAGAGACCCTCTCCAGAGGCCCTCTCCAGGGGGACCCCCTCCAGAGGGATCAGGGGGACCTTCTCAGGGGGACCCGCTAAAGAGACCTGGAGGGAATCAATCAAAATCCAGGGACTGACGAGAGACTCTGGTTCACTTTCTCTTCTTCCTCTAATTGAACAAAATGTCCTGCAGTCTTATTCCTAAAACTATTTCTGGTGGCTGGATACAATTTCCACCACTGACATCTAGTGTTACAAACTTGGCTCCTATATATTCTCATTAAAAAAAAAAAACTTCAAAACCACCTTGTGATGTGTAATTTCCATTCTAAAGTTGGAACAATTCAGCTCAAAAGTCTGCCGAAGCTCTGGGTGATGACGTGTTGACTCAGGTTTGTAACAGAGGCGCCACTGGGGCGGGGCAGTGACGATGGAGAAGGCTGTGCATGTCTGGAGTGGGGGCATGTGAGAAATCTGTGGGGCTTCCACTGGAGTTTCTGTGAGCTTCAAACTGCTCTAAAGAAGTCTATGTAAAAAAAGTAAAAAGGTTTGCTCTCCCGTTATGTCCCCCTCGGCTGGAAAATGAGTGCGTGGCCCACTGGCAGGCGCAGCCCTCTGTCCACAGCACAGGGAGCTGCTGGAATTTCCATCACGAGAGGGTGGCCTCTGCCTGCCTCTCTGGTGTGAAGGTGGATAAGCCGGGTGCAGAGCGGGTGCAAAGAGGAGGACCACGAACACACGCGTTTGCTTCCACTCACACAAGCACGCTGGAGGGTGAGTTACCCAAACCACCACCTCTGGCGGGGAGCCACTGCTGGGAGGGCGGCTGTTTCTGGAGTCTGCAGAGCTCACGTCTCCAGGTCAGCTAGGAAACCTCGTCGATGGTCTCACATTTGCAAAGTGCTTCTGCCACATAACATAACCTGTTCTCAGAAGTAACGCTGGGGGTGATGGCCTTAGGGGACAAAGTTCTGCCGACCACAAGGTCTCTGTCCAGTAATTCCCACACCCGCGCCATCTTAGCTGCAGCCTGTCTTCTCGCCTGTGGGCTGGTATTTCCCCTGGGTCTACGCGTGTCAGGAATCTTGGGTTGTATCCTGGAGAGTTAAAATCCTGCTGGACTTGCCTGGTGATGCAGTGGGTGAGAACCCACCTGCCAGTGCGGGGGCACGCGGGTGTGACCCCTGGTCCGGTGGCTCTAATGCCACGGGGCAGTGAAGCCCATGCACCGTGACTGCTGAGCCTGTGTGCTCCGTGACCCACAGCTGCAAGGGCTGAAGCCCGAGCATCTACAGCCTGCGCTCTGCAACAGGCGCGGCCCCTGCAGGGAGAAACCCAGACACCATGACCAACAGCCCCCGTCCGCCCGAGCCAGAGGCCCTGAGCAGCAACGAAGAGCCAGGGTCGCCACAAGTAAATAAAAACATACACGAAACATTGCACTGTGAGTCTCTGGCATCACTTGAATCCCACGCGAACGTGGCATCTCTGTTTAGTGGCACTGGCCTTGCCAGGGCCGGATGGAGGACCTCAGCATCAGCCCCACCAGCAGAGGCTCCACCCTCCCTGGGCACCATCCCCAGTGTCCGCCTGGCTCCCGGGCTGTGGGCTCCCCCCTTAGCTGAGTTCCCATGGGCAAACGGTGCAGAGTCAGCCCCATGTAGGCACAGATCAGCACTGGGCCCACAAATTCATCAGCAACTCTGGGGTCACCCCCTCAGTCCCCTTCTCCACGGCCTCACCCCCCTCATCCCCCCGTCCACAGCTCCCAGGCTTACTCCTCAGTTCTCCAGTCAGAAGCCTGCAGCTGACGCCCTGCTCACTGGGGGCTTCCCTGGTGAGGGAGAGAGTAGAGTGCTCTGGAGCCACAGGCGTCTGCAGGCCCTGCTGCCACAGGCCTGGCTGGAGGACAGGGAGAGGGAGGAGGGGGTACAGTGGCTGTCTCCCCATTTCTCTGGAACCCAAACTGGGCAGCTCCTCCTGCAGCCCCCCCACCCCCGGTTTGCACCTGGAGCCCATCTCTGGGTTCTAGCTGCCCTGGGAGCAGTCTAGGGAGGTGGAGGAGGGACAGGAGCCTCACTGCTCGTGTGGCCGTGCAGCTCTGCAGCCAGGCTGGTGGGCGAGTCAGGGCAGAAGGGGCTTATGCCTCTTCCCAGAAACAGGACTCGACCTCCAGGCATCTAGAGCACGTCTGCATGGTGCTCTTTGGAAGACAGTTGATTTCTATTTCCTCCCTTCTGAGGGTCTGTCGTTTTGGAGTTGCCTCCAGGGATAAACACGTGTTACATCTGAAATCAGCCAGCTTCTGGGCCGAGACAGCAGGGGTCCTACAGCAGAGCATGGCTGTAGGGAGAAAGCAGGGACCTGCCTATGTCTCCTCCTCCTCAAACAGTTCAGCTAAAGTAAAAACGATCATTTTTAAACAGTCTCTGGAATGGGCTTCTTGTTCGGATAGTGAGACTTGTTCCCGCAACGTGCATCTTATCAACTGCCACCAAGGCAGCCAGAGTCTGAAGGCCGCAGGAGACAGAGCTCCAGTGACTTGTAAAACGACCCGGAGCTGCTTCCTCCTTCCAGACGCGCCCCACCAGCTGGCAGGAGAGGTGCCGAGCACCCGTACCGCCTGCGTCCCGGGCGCCCTCACGCTGCTGGCCATACCCTGCCCTAGTCTGGCCGTGTGGCTCTGACGCCCGTCCGCCTTGTTTCTGGGCTCCTCGCTGGCACGGCCCCTTCCAAGGCCCTAAGGAGGGGCCCTTGGCAAAGCCGTCTAGAAAGTTTGCACACATATTCCAGTGGCAACTGACTGAGCCTGCTGCCCCTTCCACCCCTGACCCTGCCTGCGTTCTGCTTCCCCAGGTCATGCGGCTCTAGAGGACCCAGCTGCCTGCACGAGGAGCAGGAGACACACTGAGCTAGGTTAATGGGACGCATTTCAGTTTTCACACCGAGCTTATCACCAGCCATCACGCTGCAGGCCTGGCTCCGAGAGCGTCGTTGCCGCCCAGGGTACTCGGGCCTGGGGCTGGGGGACCAAGTGCAGGCCGGACCCTGTGGCAACACCAGCAACACCAGGTGCCGGGGGCGTGTGGGCCTGGGAAGGAGCGAGACTGGCAGTGCAGGGGGGCCAGACACTGGAGAGTCATCACCAGGCACATGAAAAGGCAAGCAGAGCTCGGCACTCAGCGGCCAAAACCACACTGCCCGCCGTCAGAAGACAGAGTCTGCACTGCAGCAGTATACTGATAGGTGCGCCATAGATTTGTAGCTCTCTGAATGGAATTCTGCAAAACAGAATTTATCAGGACTCCTGCTGTTCCAAGACGCAGTCTGTAGCTGTGCTAGAGAGAGCAAGCGTGAAACCATGTTTTATGTCTCCCAACAGTCAGCAATAAAGGTTTCTCATCAACCATGCTACAGGAGTCACTGAACTCACTCTGTTCTCTGTCACGCTAATTAGAAAGGACGCAGCCAAACGGAAAGTGGCGCAGAGGTGTGTCAGGGCTCAAGGCGGCAACACCAACTCTTATCTGCTGCCGCTGCTGTTTACTTGCTCAGTCGTGTCCAACTCTTTGTGACCCCATGGACTGTAGCCCACCAGGCTCCTCTGTTCATGGAATTTTCCACGCAAAAATTCTGGAGTGGGTTGCCATTTCCTTCTCCAGGGGATCTTCCTGACCCAGGGATTGAACCTGGGTCTCCTGCGTGGCAGGCAGATTCTTTACCACTGAGCCACTGGGACTCAAAGGTGTGTCAGGTAATCGGCTAATATGCTATTTTTCTGGATTTTTCTGACTGTCATATTAATGGTCAGCTTTCTCAACTCTGTAACGTATTTACTTTTTCTCATTCTAAATAAATATCTGTACTCCAAGTTAATTTTTATTTCTAACACTGTGCTTCTTAAAGAGGCCTCCTCCCCTACACTGGAAAATCTCAGGTCCCATAAAAACGGCCA
Source organism: Nanger dama (assembly GCA_917880005.1). Taxonomy (NCBI): domain Eukaryota; kingdom Metazoa; phylum Chordata; class Mammalia; order Artiodactyla; family Bovidae; genus Nanger; species Nanger dama. Next base: position 2,687,252 of record CAKJTW010000118.1, on the reverse strand, counting down.
TCCACTCTGCCCTGATGAAACCTGACTCATCCAAATGTTCAGCAAGCACCTTGCTTCTGAAAAGACTAAGTCCAAGTCCCTAAAAGCACAGGAGCCTCTGAGAGGAGAAACCCCGCCCCCTCACCCCGCTAGGGATCTGGTGGGTGGAGAGGAGGGAGGGAGGCCTCAGCGAAAGGCGGTGTCTGCGTCAGACCCCCAAGAGTCCTGAGTGGCCGCCAGGCCCGCCCCTGGCTCACAAAACAAGGAATCCAGGCTCAGGAAGGTTAGTGACCTGAAGCGCGTGACCTCGCCCTTCCCCCACCCCGCCCTCACAGTGTGCCATCCCCCTTGGGCTTAAGGGACCCCACGTGCTGAATACAGGGATGAGCCAGAAGGGGAGACGCTTGTGGAAGTGGCCCGGAGCACACGGCGGAGAGCAGGCAGCACCAGGGAGCACTGAGGACGGGGCGGCTCTCCAGCACGGGGCGGAGCTGGGCCCACGGCGGGATGGAGGGCCGGCTGGCAGAGCAGCACACACGGGCGGGGCCCTGAGGGCGCCCACGGGGGATGGAGGGCCGGCTGGCAGAGCAGCGCACACGGGCGGGGCCCTGAGGGCGCCCACGGGGGGGATGGAGGGCCGGCTGGCAGAGCAGTGCAGGGAGCCCATGGAGGGATGGAGGGCCGGCTGGCAGAGCAGTGTCCACGGGCGGGGCCCTGAGGGCGCCCACGGAGGGATGGAGGGCCGGCTGGCAGAGCAGTGTCCACGGGCAGGGCCCTGAGGGGCGCCCACGGAGGGATGGAGGGCCGGCTGGCAGAGCAGTGTCCACGGGCGGGGCCCTGAGGGCGCCCACGGTGGGATGGAGGGCCAGCTGGCAGAGCAGTGCACAAGGGCAGGGCCCTGAGGGAGCCCACGGGGGAATGGAGGGGCCGGCTGGCAGAGCAGTGTCCACGGGCGGGGCCCTGAGGGCGCCCACGGGGGATGGAGGGGCCGGCTGGCAGAGCAGTGCACACGGGCGGGGCCCTGAGGGCACCCACGGGCTGGGCGGTGGTGGTCCTCAGAGCCCACCTAGGAGGCCTGGCTGGGATCTCACCACCTGGTCCGCTGCAGCTAGGAGAGACGGGCGAAGAAGACGAGCTCATCACTGCATCCGACAGCATCAGAGGGCCTTTCTGGTCCTAGATTTTAAAACGACTGGAAACTGGAAAACAGTCCTGTGACCCTAAAACTACTTACATCACTCCACCTTCTCCTCCAGTCCTTGTCCACACTCTCGCATATTTTTAAATCAGTGGAAAGGCTGTGTACAAACGGCTTCGCTGTTTCGGTTAAGCTCTCTCTGAACGTATTTCCAGGGATCACAATGGTTCAAATTTTGTTGGGAGGGAAGGGTAAGAAGGGGATTGCCAGAGCACGTCTGTGGGCTGCAGAGTGCTCTACCGCTCTTACATGCAGTGTGTGTCCAAGTTTGTTTCCAAAACCGGGATTCCAAAGTCAAAACCTTTTATCACTTATTGCTAGCTGCTGTCCATAAAGATTAGACCAATTTACAGAATCACCAGAAAGCCATCACATTCTGGCCTCTGTCACGTTAAGCTCTGTGGAGCCCTCACCTTTGATACCCTGTTGCCAAGGTGAAGCCTGGAGCTGACAAATATGCTTCAGACCAACGATGCTCCACACATGGACCTCAGAGAGAAGGATGGGGCAACCTCGGCTCCGCACTCAGCTTTACAGGGCTTTTCCCGCACAGAACGCCAAGCTGTGTGCAGGAAACTTGCAACCCACTGAGCAAAAGGGAAGGTGGCAGGCTTACAACAGAGTGGGTGAAGGAAAAGCAGGAACAGACCTGAAAGGATAAGCGGCAGGAACAGCCACCTGCTGCTTTCTCAGGACAGAGGGCGCAGCGCTGTGCTGAGAGGCAAGGTGTTTGGGAAGGAGGAGGGGCCTGATGGACTTAAAAGCACACGCAGAGAACTACCCATGCATGCCTCCGTCTTTGCTTTGTCAGCGCAGGGCGTGCCCTTCTCCCAGGCAGGACAGCTCTGCTTAAACACTGCCTCCTTTTTTCTGGACTGTGCACCCAGACTGCTTTTCTGCCCGATAACATGACAGCTAACACCGATCAAGCACTAAGTGGGTTCCAGGCATCTAGCTACTGATGCCTGATCCTCACAGCAAGTCTACGAGGCAGGTAAACTGCAACCTCATTTGCTGCTAAGGAACCCCAGGAGAGATACGTGAATGTATCATATAAACTCCTCTTTTGGGAAAGGAATTAATATGTAAGGAAGCAGGAAGCCTACCAGGAGAGGAGGTCTAAGCAGGTAACGAGCCAGCAAACTTCTGCAGCTCTTGCAGCTTCTGGTCCAGACAGCTCAGTGCTCACTGAGGCTTGGCAACAAAGCAGGAGTCCTGCTCTAGGAAGCGGGCCCAGGCGTGATCCAGCACCAGCCACCCACTCTGCTTCCAACTGGGGCCAGGGCCTGGCCATGTCATCTCTGCAGATTTTGAGACAACTTGACTGCAGCCATGAAATTAAGACGCTTGCTCCTTGGAAGGAAAGCTATGACAAACCTAGACAGCACATTAACAAGCAGAGACATCACTTTGCTGACAAAGGTCTGCAAAGTCAAAGCTATGGTTTTTCCAGCAGTCATGCATGGATGTGAGAGATGGACCATAAAGAAGGCTGAGCGCTGAAGAATTGATGCTTCAAACTGTGGTGTTGGAGAAGACTCTTGAGAGTCCCTTGGGCTAAAGGAGATCAAACCAGTCAATCCGAAAGGAAATTAACCCTGATTATTCATTGGACTGATGCTGAAGCTCCAATACTTTGGCCACCTGATGGGAGGAACCGACTCATTGGAAAGATTGAGGGAGAGGAGGAGAAGGGGGTGAGAGGAAGAGATGGTTGGATGACAACAGTCCCTCAGTGGACGTAAGTTTGAGCAAACTCCAGGAGACAGTGGAGGATAGAGGAGCCTGGTGTGCCACAGTCCATGGGGTTGCAGAGACATGACAGTCTTAGAGAGTGAACAACAAAATACAAACACCAGGTGTGAAGTGCTTCATAACCCCTCATGGAGAGTTACATCTCATGGTGTAAGGAACTCAGAACTTTCAAAGAGCAGCAGACACAGATGAGCATCAGATCTGCCTGCAAGCAAAGGCCACTCCATGCCTGCCCAGCTCCCAGGTGCCTCGCATGCCTCCACACCACCAGCCCCCTGGCGCTGTGCCCAACGGCCATCAAGCTCTCCAGAGTGCTCCGCCCAAAGCTCCTGCACAGAAATAGCAAAGGCCCAGGGAGAAGCCGCCCTGAGATGTCAATCTTCCCTTTCACTGTGAGCTCAGGCTATTTCCTTGAGTGCACCTCCTGGGAATTTCTGTTTTCTCGGCAATTACGACCGACCAAGCACGTGGAAGGCCTCTGGAGGCCGTGGGCACCAGGGTGGGTGTGGACCCCGGCCTGAGCCATCGCTGGGCATGGTCAGGTCCTAGCTATCAGGGCGGCCTCTGGAAGGCTCTCACTGCCTGAGGAGCCCTTCCAGGTTTCCCGGAGTAAAAGCATTAACACCTAATACCAGCCTTAAGATCATTTACTGGCCACAAGTCGCCCGAGCTTCCACTTGTGGTTCTGCCCTCGCCTCTCGCAGGGCCCTCCCCCGTCCACCCTGGGGCCCCCACGCGGAGCCCCCACGCCCACCCGGGGCCCCCACGCGGGATCCTCTCGCGTACCCCGGGGCCCCCACGCGGGGTCCTCACGCGCACCCCGGGCCCCCAGGCGGGACCCTCACGCGCACCCAGGGCCCCCAGCGGGCAGGCTCCCCAAACAGCGCCCTCCTCACACGCGGCCCGCCGCCCGAAGGCCTTCCCAGGCCGGGAGCAGACTTCTCTGGCTGTTCGCTGTCCGGAGGCGCCCGCCCTGCTTCAGGCTTCGGCCTGCGGCCTCCGCCGCCCGCCCCCCGAGGCGTAGCCTGGCTCCCGCTCGCCCGCTGCCGCGCGGCCCCGCTCCTCACCGGCTGCCCGGCCCGAGCTGTCGCCCGCAGCGGCCTCCAAGTCCGCGCCGGCTCCACCCGCTCTCTACTGCCCGCGGGCCGCCCCCGCGCCCCGTGCCCCTTCCCCGCCCCGCCCAGGGCCCCGCCCTCGCCCTGCGGATGCGCCGCCGATTGGCCTGACGGCCTCAGGGGCGGGGCCTCCCGTGCCGCTGGGGCGGGGCCTCCGCGGCCGCAGCTTGGAAGCGCGGCACAGAGCTCTGATTGGTGGATTTGTAGGGCGAGAAGGCACGCGCAGAGTCGGATGTAATTCGGCCAGCTTGGCTCGCAGAGCCGCGGGAGGTTCTGGGTGGGGCGTCGGCTCGGGGGCGGGGCGCGACTCCGGCCCAGATCCGTCTGCAGCCTCGTGCTGTTCTGGGCCGTAGCCGCCTGCGTCCCTGCTACCAGGGCCTCTTCTCCCGGGGCTACCGGGGTGGGCCTAGGGGCGCCGAGGGCCAGGCGAAAGTGTGCTGCAGAGGAAACGGTCCGTGCTGGGAGCCCAGCGGCCCCCTAGCCTTCGCGGTCCCACCGGGGAATGGAAACGTGGCACCATCTCCGGCGCCCCCAGGCCCACGATTTGCAGGAGCACACGCCCCTTCTTCCGAGCAGTTGAGTGAGCTCCTATGGATTCTTCGGAGAAGGCAGTGGCACCCCACTCCAGTACTCTTGCCTGGAAAATCCCATGGACGGAGGAGCCTGGTGGGCTGCAGTCCATGGGGTCGTGAAGAGTCGGCCACGACTGAGTGACTTCACTTTCACTTTCATGCATTGGAGGAAATGGCAGCCCACTCCAGTGTTCTTGCCTGGAGAATCCCAGGGACGGGGAGTCTGGTGGGCTGCCGTCTATAGGGTCGCACAGAGTCGGACACGACTGAAGCGATTTAGCAGCAGCAGCTATGCATTCTTGGAGATCCGGTTCAACTTGCCCCGGTCCTGCCCCTGCCGCGGTCCCCGCGGGCAGGCCAGGAGCGCCCCCCGCGCGGCTATGTAGGGAGTAAGTCCCGAACCATCCTGGAGAATCCTGGTTGGTTGGCCTCCGGGCACGTCTCACACAAGTAGGAGGAGTATCTATCTGCTTTCCGCGGGGCTGCCTCGGAAGGGCAGTCTTGCCCCCGTCGTTTCCGCCTGGTTTTTCTCTAACCAGCTCCCAGCCCAGAACCCCGCACCCCTCCCCCACCCCGAGGCGCAGAACCCCGACAGGTGCACACTGCCAGGGAGACCACGCAGGGAGACCCTGGTCAGAGCGGCGGGGGACCCAGCAGAGGCCGCAGAGCGAAAGCTGGAGGGAAGGGCCTGGGGAGAACTACAAAAGGAATGGGACCCGGCGGTGCTGCGTGGAGGGGCCAGGGGACCGGCTGCGCCCCAGGTCAGGCTCCCAGCATTCCTCCTAGTCGTTGTCCCTACCGTGAAGGAGACATTGCTTCTCTCCCGTTTTCTACCCGGTGGGCAGACATCATCGAGCTCTCATTAGAGCTCCTTTTTATCAGTTCCCCTGTAAATCCTTTCTTTCCAGGCTTCGTGGCTCCTTTCCAGCTGGGATCGCCAGTAAAGAGCTGTTATACTGATGTTCATGTGAATAATTCCTCCCATTTCTTAAACACAGGAAATGCAGAATTTTCTCTGAATCTTTCCGAGATCTTACACCTTTACCTTGTAAAGAGCCAACGATGAGAACTACTCAATATCTAAACAATAGTGCTTTATTGGCAGAAGGTTAGTTTCAGTGGATACAAAATTGCTGTGTAAAGTAAGTTTTTCAAAATACATTTTTATAGGTAAAGTTTTATCTCTTAGTAACTAAAGAGCAATTATCTATTAGCAAAAGTATTTAGACTGGGTCAGCAAAACAAGGGAGTTTGAAAGTGCAGGTCCACCACCCCCAGGCATCCATTAGGTGGCAGCTGGCACTGAGTAGACCACATTGGGCTTATTACGTCTACACTTTCAAGGAGTGCCACCCCACCCCCTTTTAAGAAACAGCTTTTACTAGTACAGTTGATAGATGCCAAAATGGAACACTTCTTGGTAAAACCTGTACACTGCACCCAAACCTATAGCTCTTGACCGCTCGCAGCCAGGCAGCAATGAAGGGCAGCTGGGAGAACACCAGATGGCCTTGTGCGGCGCACCTGGCCAACGCTGCCATCTCCCTTCCTTCCTGGGTGGCCTCGGCTCTGGAGCGTGGCGCTTCTCCACGTCAGCCCCCATGCTCCAGTGGGATGAGAACGCTGAGTCAGCACCCACTGCCTCCAGTCTCCTTCCATGTGTCCCTTCTGGGGACCGATCAACCATAGGGCAAGCAAACCAGCCAGTGCGGCACCCACGGGGGCACCGTCAGCCAGCCCACAGAGCAAGTCTGGGAGAGCCTTCACTCTCAAGCCACCTGTGGACAAGTCTGTGTAACACGTAATGAAGGAAACCACGGCGGCTAAAAATGGACGGGACAGGCCACACACTGCTATCTGCCTGAAAACCATGGAGAACGGGATCAGTCCAAGTGAAGCCAAACCAGAAGAACTGCGCTGGGAACCGTGATGGCACTGCCAGACGCATCTTCTACACTGCAGTCACAGAAAACACGCCAAGTGCAGTATAAAAGGCTGGCTTCTGCACAGATCAACTGTTCATTTCCCTTAAAAAGTTATGCTATAAATCTAGTTGAGTACAAACAGTTTACTGACTCTCACCACACAGGTAAGAATCTTAGCTGTGACATGGAAACTGCCGCTTGTGGGTTTTCGTGGCAAACTCTATAGAACGTGGTTTGTGCTGAGTTCTCTGCATAGTGGTTTAAAAAAATGACCTCACGATTCAAAGACGTGTTTAAAAACTCACCCCTAACAGCCTGTTTGTAAAAAAGCTATTTAAGTATAAACATGTATCTAATTAGATACCTTTTCATTTGGTAAACAGATAATGTGCAGATGAATTAACAGTATGGAATTATAGCAGCAAAACTGGTTTTGGATGTTGTGGTCAAACAAAAGCAAGGCAGGGAAGAAGGTGCCACGGCTTGGTGAGAAATGGCCTGGCACCCGGGCAGCTCATCCTTCTGTGTCCATGTCTCTACTGCACAGGAACGTTCTCGGAAATCTGAATGTTCTAGAAGTAAATCACGATCAGTCAGTTAGGCCAGTCAAGTAAACTTCCACTATTAACTAACTATACGAGCTGACTGGCCCCTGGGAATCAGTTCTAGCGTTAGTGGTTACTTAAAGTGGAAGAAGAAGGAAAATGGACAGTTCACCTCACAAAATATAAAGTATAACAATGAAATGCAAATGTTAAGGTACTTCATACAAAGCAACACATTGAAAGTTTAAAAAAAATTAAATTCTTAGGCACAGGTACTGTGAAATGTGGACAGGTACCCCCCAACAGTCTTGAAAACACGCAGCTGTGTTACTCATCGGAATATTTATCTTGCAAAGTGTTTCCTGGAAAGACAAAACATAGACATTTATGTGGGAGTGAGGCCCTGCCCACTACTCAGACCACAACCAGCAGGATTTTTCTATGTAATAAATAACAAACGGCAAAGGTTGAGCAGATGGTGGGCCCGAGACCATAGGATCTACTAAAGACAAAACCTTATTTACAAAGTTCTTGGAAACTGGGGTGAAAAGTACACAGAAATGTACTCATTTTATGTACCCAAAGTGGAATCCTCATAATTTCATAAAGCTTCAGAAAGAGGAGCAGCAGGACAGAGAAGTGAGCCAACAGCCATGGCTCCCTCCCGCCCCAGGGGAGCCCTTGTGCTCTGCGGCCCCTCTCCCACCGCCTCCTGGCAGGCGCACACCTGCTCTGCGCCTGCGCGGGCAGTACCCCCCACCCCCACCCCCCGCAGCGTCAGAAGGTCCACCAGCTGCCAAGGGTGTGGCCACAGCACCAGCGTCCTCCCTGCTAAAGCAGGGCCTCCGCATCCACTCAGAAAGGCCCCTGGGACCTTCCCAAAGTTCCAACACGACGACCAAGGAGACAGTCACCCCTGACCCAGGTGGGTCCCCGGATGCTCCCTCTAAAAGTGAGTGCTTGTACCCTCCTGCCTACTTGTGTCTTTCTGTGCAGTGATTTCAAAACTAAAACCTCTCCCAATAAGCCACCAAGAGCAAGGGCTTTATCTGGTGACCAGCGCCCCCAACCTGGCCCCACCCAGGTCCTTCATCAGCTGTGTCGTGGAGACCTCTGACAGGTGCCCAACCTCAGGGCCCCTCACCTTCTGTCTCACTGGCCCTGCAATGTGGCAGCTCAGCCTGCAGCTGCTCATGGCATCACAGCACGCGAGTGACGCCGCCACAGGCCCAGGCCCCTTAACCACACTGGAGACCCTCTGCCCAAACCCCGGCTTCTCCCTAGACCTGGGCTGGTGGGCACTGTCTGGCCCCGGGAAGCTCCTCGAGGAAGCGGGCCGGCCTCCACCCCTGACCCCACGTACTCCTCCTCTGGGCTCCCTCCTCTTGGAGCTAGTCAGCCACTGCCTGGATAGCTCTGAGCGTCCCCTGTCCAAGGGGCAGGGAGAAGGCACTGCGGACAGGCAGCACAGCCCGGCCGGGCCCCCAGACCTGCCGAGGACGAGCGGGCAGGGCGGAGCTGCAGTGAGGGGCCATGCCCCAGGACCTGCCGAGGACGAGCGGGCAGGGCGGAGCTGCAGTGAGGGGCCAGGCCCCCGGACCTGCCGAGGACGAGCGGGCAGGGCGGAGCTGCAGTGAGGGGCCATGCCCCAGGACCTGCCGAGGACGAGCGGGCAGGGCGGAGCTGTGGGGAGGGGGCCAGGCCAGCAGCCCCCTCGAGGGGCCCTCAGCCCACCTCTATTCCGATCTGCCTGAGCTGTGCCAATTACATGAAGTCCCCTTTGGTGCTTTCCTGCACCATCCTACGTGCAGCTGAGTTTGCTCCTCACCATGTCTTCTCATAAGACTTTTAGGATCAAGAGATTCCTGGCCAAGAAACAAGAGCAGAGTCGTCCCATTCCTCAACGGATTCGAGTGGAAACTGCTAATAATCGGGTATACCTCCGAGAGCAGACCCTGGAGGAGAGCCAAGCTGGGCCTGTCAGGGCCTCCCACGGAGCTGCACACCGCGCGCTGTCATGCCACCTGACCCCAGCGGCGAGAGCGCCACTGCCGCCCAGCAGCGCACGGGAGGCAGGCACTTGGCTCCCGGTGCTCCCTGCTTTCTCACTAGTGGTCCATGTGGCTTAGCAAGAAACACGGGAAAGCTGTTACTGGAAAAAATTCTCTTTGTAAAGATACTTTGAGCCTTAATGACTTTCAAATTGTATGACCGACAAAAGCTACTTTATATACAATTTTTCTTCTATTGTTGAGATACTAAATCTCTAAAGTAGGAGTCTGGAGAGTTCTCGGGGGTGAATCCACTGCGACAGGGAAGCTGACAGACCCAGCTCCTTGGGGGCAGAAGCTCTGCACTCGTTTCAGGCCTCACCCTGTAGGTCTTGTCATCTGTATACTGAATTTTACCCTCAATAAATGTGATCTAGGAAGCGGACATTTTCCTGTAGGGGTGTGGGTGGCGTGGGAACCTCCTAACCTCTAGCCAGTCCGTCTGAGGGCCGTTGACAACCTCCGCTTGTGACTGGCATCTGCAGTGGAGGCAGACTGGTGCCCAGTCTGGGACTGAGCCCCATGCTGCGGGGTCGGATGTGAGCTCCAGGCGGCAGGCGTGGGGACCTGCATGCATTTGGGAGCAGGAGTGAGGTGTCCCAGGTGGGAGGAGACACCAGAGGGAAAAGCGGGCTTCTTCCCTACACAGGAAGGGCCAGCTCGGCGTCCCACTTCAGCTGCTGAGCACGCTTCCAGGCTGAGAGCACACAGCCGCCCTTCACTAGCTGGGGGTGGGAAGCCGCGGCCTCCCGGGAGCCGCCCCCGGCCCGCCCCGCCCGGGCCGGGCCTCACCTCACACGTGGTGCCCATGGGCCCCGCCGTCGCCGTCGCCGCCCTGCCGCTGCAGCTGCATCTGCGCCTGCATCCGTGCGATCACCTCCTGCATGCGGCGGAGCTGCGGGTGCGAGAGGGCGCGTGAGCCCGCGGCCCCGCGGGGCGCGGCCGCAGCCCCACAAGCCAACTCTCGCCGACCCGGACCCGCCAGTGAGAGAGCCGAGGCCTCAACAGAACACCGAGCACAAAAGAAAAGGCAGCTCAATGAAGAATGGAAATGACCGAGAAACGAAGAAATAAGAAGGGAAAGACAGCGTGAGAGAGCTCGACCTAGAAAGGCTGGAAACAGCTGCTGCCCCGCCGCGGGGGCCGTCCCCGAGGCGCCGCGCCCCCAGCCCGCCGCCAGCGCCCGCGCCTCCACACCGGGTCTCCAGGGCGGCGGTGGCCCCGTCACGGCCCCGGGACGCGGCAGGCAGGCTCGGCAGGGACTAGCAGCGCCAGAGGCCGCGGTCCTCGCCTGCACCCTGCCTCCTAGGGCCTCCTGTCGGCTCCCGCTCTGAACACACTTCTCAGGGCAGCTTTCTCTAGTCCCAGCCCCTGTGTGAGTCATGCGTATTCCTTAAATTTTTCTCAGTGACGGTGAGTGACAATTTCTGTCATTATATTTTCATTGTCTGTATGAAAACTTTTTTAAACCTTATATAAATCAGCCATGTTACTAAACTCTCACTATTTCCAACTTTTCCCATTGAATTGCTACTGAAGATTAAAAACTACGATACTTTTCTACTCACCTCAGCTTCCTTCTCCAGCAGTATCTGGTCTTTATTCATGTCCTCATTTTCCACTTTCCTAAGAGTTGAGAGAAATTACAAGTATAATATTACGACAAATACGGCTGGTCATTTCTGATGAGAGATACCCAAAGTAAAATTTCACTTTACAACTTCTCAGAAATACAATTTCTAAGAAAAATCTATTGGAAATCATATAAACTTACTATTTTTCGGACTAACAACATGAATGAATAAGAAAAGAAAAAATAATCAAAAAGAAAATACAAAATGGAAAATTCAAGACATTTTTCTTACTCTAAGCTGGGGGTGGGGTGGGGGGGTGGAACACTTCCAACTTTACTCAAAAAATAGCAGATTTTATCTGAAGAGTAGGTTTCTAAGATAAGTTCTGAACAAAGACTATAGCCGTCATACTGTAAAAGGAACACACTCTCAGTGTCCAGGCAGAGAAGCGGGCGTGGAGGCCTCTGAGCCCACAGACGCAGCTCCGCATGGCCGCTGCCTGGCACCACGGCCTGACAGTCCGCGGACAACATGCTCTCACTGCCTCTAAATCCCTTCTTAACGTCTGGTCCCCTAATTAACAGCGCCTTAAAGTAATCTCCAAAGTGTACCTCATACGTGGGTACAAAGGACCTTGTATCGAAAAAGGACCCAACACAAGTCTGTGGCCTTTCTACAAAACTGTTCTTGATATAAATGATCAGAGACGCCTTTCAATAGGCAGAACAGATCAAAAGCACACCCGGCCCCACGAGCGACTAAACTAGCAACAAGTGTGTGGAGACAGCTCTGGGCACGACACTGAGCAGCGAGGCTGGCGGCCCGCTGAGCTGGGCACAGGAGCAGAGGGGGTGGCACAGCTGGGCAACGACCTGCCGCCTCTCTTGAGCCTCTCGGACCGGAAGTTCTCGTAGTGCAGGTCCTGGGTCACCTCCTGCAGGTCCTGCATGTGAGTGCTGCAAGACAAGAGACGCACCGGGGTTGGGCGCCACGCGCCTGCCTCTAGCGGGGACACCCGGCCATGCACACGCAGCACACGCCAGGAACGAGACCCCGGGGCACCTCCCACAGGAGACCACCGCCAGGCAGAGGGAGAGCCAGCGAGCTGAGCGCTGCCTAAGCCAGAGCACACTCCTCTGAAGGGGCTCAGGAGAGCACACAGTCTAGACGCTCGGGACTCCACAGGCTTAACTCTGTACCAGAGGGAGCCCGCCACCGTTACCCACGGAGAAAACCAGCAGGGTGTCTGAGTCTGAGGAGGAGCAAAGGCCCCAACAGGAGAGGCCCGTCTGCGGCAGTCAGAAGCGGGCGGGCCTCCGCACCGAGCTGGACCGCCCGCGGCAGGGGCGCAGGGAACCCCTGCTTGGAAGCCCCGCTCTCCAGGCCAGGCGCTGCCACGGGGAACAGACAGTACTCACATGAGCATCGTCCTCAGCTTCAGAAAGTCGTTGTGCTCCGGGTTCTCCACTTCCACGACGCCCCACGGGTAGAGGCGGCCTCTGACCTTCTTGCCTTTGGCTTCAATCAGCTGATTGGATCCAACCACAGAGAAAGGGATGCTGGCCTAGAAGGAGACACACGGGGTAGACTGGCTCCACACGGGGAACCCCAACTTTCACTGCAAACACAGGGACGTGAGCAGAGAATGCGCACACTGCCGCCAACCGCAGGGCTCACTGCAAAGCCGAAGGCACACATGCCACCTGCAAGTGGTGGCTGTCTCCACGGGGGACAGGTGTGTGGAGCCCAACCTTCAGAAAGGCTTCTGAGCCTCGGGTGACAGCTATGCCGGAGCATGCCGAGGGCCACGGCACTAGTGTGACCGAGCCTGCCTGCGTAGGCCCAGAGGCCAAGCCTCCAGAGATCCAGCCCTCCGCAGCTCTTTCCACGTTAATGCGCCGGCTGCAGGAAGCGGGGCTTCCCAGGTAGCACCAGAGGTAAAGAATCCGCCCGTCAGTGCAGGAGACCTGGGTTCAATCCCGGGGTCAAGAAGATCCCTGGAGGAGGAAGCGGCAAGCCACTCCAGTATTCTTTGGGAAATCCCAGGCAATGAGGAGCCTGGTGGGCTACAGTCCGAGGGGTCACAAAAGAGTCAGACGTGACTTAGCGACCAAAGAGCAACCACCACGGGAAAGTAAGAGTGGCTGGCCTCGTGCGTCTGGAGACACAGCACCTACCTTGAGAAGCCTAGTCTGCTCTTTGAAGTCTTCATCTTCGTCAGACTCTGCATCGGGCAAGTGATAGATCTTGATGCTATGTTCCTCAATCTCATCCAGAATCTGAAAGAATGACCAAACCAGGAGCAACTGCAGCAGACTGCGTCCTGCTTCAGTCACGTGTAACGCCCCATATGAGAAACATGCTAGAGCTATCCAGATGTCAACAAAGAATCCTACTGACTAGAACCATCTTCAAATGATCTTACACACCACTCGAAAGCCTGGCATGCACTCCGAGGGGTCCTCTGGCCAGAACAACAACAGGAATGCACCCCGCTGGCCCTGCCAAGGCCGCGGACTGACGGCCGTCCCGAGCAGCTGCAGAGGGCGCCACATGCAAGCAGCCTGGCAAGGGGCTGCTCGGCAGGGCCGGGAGGGGCCAGGGGGACACCTTCCAGTGGCCAGAGGGCAACACGGAATCCAGGAGGGCTGTGAGGCAGCGCTGAACGTGACTGGGGCTGACAAGTGGACAGCTCCCCAGTGTCAGGAAGGGATCGAGGGTCTCGATTTCATCTAGCAGGCCAAGAGTGCTGAACCAAGTGGCAGAGTTGCCTAGAGGAAAAAAAACTGGGCTGGAGTGGAAGCTAGCATGCATTCACCCATCAGTCTACCAGAAACCCAGCCCCCAAGCCCCCACACATGCTGGGCACTCCACCAGGCCTGGGGCAGGCTGGCCCTCTGCTTACCCTCACGCTAGAATCCAGGCTCTCAACGGAAGAGAAAACACAGGCCAAGGCAGCAGAAAGCAGCTCTGCTTCAAACCTGCTCCCAAACTTGTTCCTCCTCAAAGTGACTAGGGCCTCGCGTGGCCAAAGATCTCGGACAAACTCACTGTCCACACTAAGTCACGATCTAAGAAAACGCCCTCCCTGCATCCTGGCAAGGGAGCAGCAGACTGCGAGACCCTAGCAAGCTGACCTTGGTCTGCTCAGGACTGCTCACTCCCTCCCTGCTGAGATGGAGAAGCTGAGCAGGGAGCCGGAAGCTGCTCTGTCCCCTGCCCTGCAAGACAAGGCTTACGCTGGGGACAAGGACAGAGCAGAGTTAGTAACTAGGCCACCCAGAATTGGAAGAGAGAAGAAAGAAAGTGTTAAGTCAACCAACACTAATCGTGCATGCTCAGTCTGGGTGACGACAAGAACCATGGGATCGTTTTGACAGGGAGGGAGGGGCGGACAGAGGTCTGGGGACAGACGTTCTTAGACGAGGAAAGGAGCATGTGGACAGGCACAGGAGAGAAGCCAGATAAGAGGGGACTGGAAAGGCCCAAGATTTCATTTCATTTCAGACTCTGAGATCAAGACCTATGAGCTCTGTACACATAATCAGAGATGGATACAGAGCCTTCTAACCCTGACAGCTCTCTCCACTGCATGTCTGAAATATATCTCCTATTAAGGTGAAGTACCCATAAGTATGAGCTGCTCAACTGTTCACTGTCAGGGACAAAAGTGCCTAAGTCCTCAGGTGCTCTTCCAAGGGCCTGCATGTTTTCTAAAAAATTGGCAGCATTTAAGACAATAAAGGAGAAGGCTGACAGAAGGCATCAGGAGAAACAAAAACACAAACGTCACACTAGGCGAAATCTTTTACAACACGATAATCAACGTCTAAAAATACAGGCGCATCGATGAGTCGGTGAAAAACGCAATAGAGCAGCAAGGCTCTAAAACCCGGGAAAACGCACCAACGGGGTTCAAGTGCCTGGAAGAGACTTGGACCAGCGAGCGGGCGAAGGCCTCAGAAGACGGCTCAGAATGGCTACCCTCAATGGTCCAGAGCCGGCCCGGGGTGCAGGGGAGGCCCACACCCAGGCTCCAGAGAGGCAGACAGTTACCAACTCGTTTGAGGAAAACACACTCTTTCAAAGTACAGCGCACATCCATTTCCTCCTAAGCTCACACGACCGTGAGACACAGACGGGTGCTGGCGCTGGCGGCACCAGCATCAGGGGAGCCTGCTCGGTGGCCCTCCCCTCCCAGGCCCGCCCGCTCCCCCACCGGGAGGCCTGCTCTGTGCCCGCTCCCTCCCAGGCCCAGGGCCCCCACCCTCGCAAGGCAGGGAAGCCTGCTCGCTATCCCTTCTCCTCTCAGGCCCGCACCCTGGGAGGCCCGCTCGGTGCCCCCTCCCCTCCCAACCCCTACACCGGGAGCCCAGCACGCACCCTTTTCTTCAGGCGCTCCCGCTCCTTCAGGGTGAGCGTGTCGGCTTTCGCGATGACAGGCACAATGTTCACCTTGTTGTGGATCGCCTTCATGAACGCGACATCCAATGGCTTCAGTCTGAAAGTCACGTGTAAGGTAAGAGTGTTTCTCAGGAGCGCCTGCTCCTCGCAGCGGTGCGCGCAGGTCCGGGGGCTGTGGCGGGCGCGGGCACTCACCCGTGCCCGAAGGGGAGATGAAATAGAAGCAGCAGTGCACCCTGTTGTCGACGATGTGCCGCCTGTTCAGGCCGCTCTCGTCGTGCAGGTACCGCTCGAACTGCTCGTCGATGTAGCAGATGATGGTTTTAAAGCTGAGAGACACAAATACCATCACAGGATACAAACACAAACACGTTTCTCTAGCCCCCGGCCCTCTAGCAGATGTGATTTAATAACCCAACCGCAGGATAGAAATGGAAAACCGACTCCTAGGTTTGGCAACACAGTAGGTTTTGGAAACTGTGCCAAGAATCGTCTCCTCTAAGCCTGGATGCGGTAGGTTACAAAGAGCCTGCGCTGGCTGACAGGAGACAGATGGGAGCCCGGGGGAGTGGGAGCAGGATTCCCGCAGGTCAGCGGCAGCGGCAGGAGCGAGGGAGGAGCCCCAGGAGGAGGGAGAGAAGGGAGGCCCCCTGCCCCTCCCGCCCTCTCCCTGTCAGTGCTGGAAAGCTGCTGCCTTGGGTTTGCAGGATTGGAACCCAGAGAGGCTGGGGGCACGGCCCAGACTGCCCTCACAGTCCACCTCACTTCCTTACTGCGCAGTCACCAATAAGCAGCCAACTACAGACACTCGGTCTGGAGCAACTCTCTTCAGAGATCTCATCTTCTTGAATACGCAAAGAAGGGAGACTCCTGTGCTCTCCTGCTCACTAGCCACGCTGCAAAGGAGGGAGGCTCCTGTGCTCTCCTGCTCACTAGCCACGCTGCAAATCAAGGCGCCTTATTGATGCTGGCATTTGCTGTCTGGCTGGCTCTGTGCTATCAGATCTCACTAGAACGCTCTGAAGAGAAAATACTCATTCCTTGGGAAATTCCTCATTAAAAACGCTATGAGAATGGTTTAAATCGCCTTATCATTCTGTCACACACAGCTACCCCAGACCCAGCGATCGTGAGTGACACAACGGACTAAAGCGCGTGGAGACACGCTTGGCAGGGGCGCAGCCACGCCACCGAGGGCCCTGGGGACGCACCAGTCCCGGCAGTTGATGGCGTCCCCGTAGCCCGGGGTGTCCACCACAGTCAGACGCAGCTTCACCCCGCGCTCTTCAATCTCCACAGTGGAAGCCTCAATCTGGACAGTTCTTTCAATTTTCTCTAAAACAGAAGCAACCTTGTTACTTTCCTATTATTAAACAAGTGACTCAGAAGTAGCTATTTCTCTTTAAGGACAGTTCTTAGAAGGTAACATGAAGATTGTGTAAAAGGATCCCAGGGTGAGCAAGAGAAATATTGTAGCTGAGATTAAAGGGCTGTTGTGAGGTAAAAAAAAATGTCAATATTGAAAATTGCAACTTCTCTTCCCGGGACAGGAAGAACAATGAATGAATCATTTAAAGACTGCCCGCGGACTGCGGCCCTCTTGCAGGGGCCTAGGGCCCAGGCTGATGGATTTACAGCCCACTCAGCAGCCTCACGAAGCCCAGTGGTCAGTGCTGGACACACACACGAGAGGGAAAGGGGTCAGATGACACCCATGCCCACGGAAACTTTCCCTGTATGCAGGTTTCTTCGTGAGCAAACATTTTCACTTGATCCTCATCAAACAGATAATATAGACAGGAACTATTACACTCTGTAAACGAGGAAATCGAGTGTGGGGAAGACAGGCCACGGGCCATCCAAGCACACTAGGGGGGCACCCCCATTCCGAACTCGACAGCTGGGTCCCGTGTCCGGAGTCACACAAAACAAACAGGGCCAGGGCACAAGATCCTGACCGCGCTCTGCAGCCCCAACCACACTGAGCTGCCACCGCAGCCTGGGGCTTCTGTACCTGCAGCTCCAGGGATAACTCTTTCTGGGTAGAGGTCGGTCAGAAAGAGGCTGTTGATGAGCGTCGATTTTCCAAGCCCCGATTCACCTTGAAATGAAAAGGGATGTGAGGTCATGACGTTACCTGTGTGACACAATCAAGCCTGCTGAGTGCTGGCGTGAAGCCGACTAAGCACCTCACAAACCTCCTTCTCTGCACCCCATGTGGCCACAGGGGATTTGGCACAACCACCCTGGTCCCACTGAGGGGAACAGGGGCTCTGAGGTCACTAGCCTGCACGCTTGGGCTGCTGTCCAGAGCAACGCCTCAGTTGGAATCCAGAGAAATATGAGAAATCATAAGACCATAATTCCATATGTGGTGGTTTAGTCGCTAAGTTGTACCTGACCCCTGAGACCCCCCCATGGGCTGTAGTCTTCCAGGCTCCTGTCCATGGGATTTCCAAACAAGAATACTGGAGTGGGTTGCCGTTTCCTTCTCCAGGGGATCTTCCTGACACAGGAATCAAACCAGAGTCTCCTGCATTGCAGGCAGATTCTCTACTGACTGAGGTACGAGGGAAACCCAACTCCATCTGACCTCTTGCCAAATATGTGGAATGAAGTGGCTCCTTTTTTGATAAACAGAATGCACAGTAGATTTTTAGGTATGGGCTCTGCTAACCTTTAGACTTACCACATTTCAGAAAGCTGAACAGACACAACAGTGTCAAAGGCACCCAGCTTCCCAAGCTGTGGGGGCGGGGTGGGGATGCAGGGACAACCAAGACTCTCGTCACGTGACTGACTGGTCAGGAGACCAGCTGGCCAGCAAGGCGGGAGCAGGCCCCTCCCACTTCCTGCTTCACTCACAGCCCCACAACTCCCACTGGCGGCCACCCCAGGCAGCACAGGCAGCTTCCTGCTCCTCTGTGGGCGTCACACCCTGCGGCCGGCAGCACACGCTCCCTCAGGCAGTTAGTGAGTGAGAAACTGCTCAGTATTGTAAAGTAGCCTTCCATTAAAATTAATTTAATAAAAACATTTATCAATTCCTCTTCAACCACTGACTACGTATTCTGAATATTTGAAACAACTTCAAAGAAGATGCAGAATACCAAGACACTGAAATGTATATTCCAAGTAAGAAGAGACTCCATCACTTTGCTGGAGGTCATCACTTAAGACTCAGTTTTGCACGTGTTGGTCTGACTGCCCCTGAACAACTCAGCTCCACCCCCTCTCTCTATGTCCTGCAGTCAGGGAAGGGGCACACATCTGATTTGAAAGTTACCTCTGGGAATATCAAGAACAAAAAACTGAATCTGAAATTGGCAGACACGTAATTTGGACTGTACTTTAAGTAGAGTGCAGTTTTCATAGATGAGAAGTAACATTAAAGGGGCAAACCCAGAATCACATATTGAACCTTTCCAAATATGAGACTAAGAATATGACCAAATGTGTGCTCTCTAGCGCCGCCCGTTCACTCCAGGTGCAGGGGCCTTGACCAGCATGCACCAAGCCCTCTCTGCGCACCTGCCCAGGCGCAGACGGGCCACAGCGGCGAGCCCCTGCCCCCGTGGGGCTCTGCAGTCCAGCCGGGGAGGTGAGGCACTAATGGAGACCCCGTCACCAATGGAGTGGCAACAGCTCTGCTTCATCCAGCTTGGAGGGACCCAGGCCAGAGGACAGCTCTGCAAAGGTGCCTGAGCAGGGACAGCCGACTCTGAACCAGGGGTCTCAGCTTTAAGGCTGTGACTGTTTCACTGGGGATCACTTTGGGGTGACATCCACAACCTGATCATTAACTCAGCAGACGAGGCTGCCCCGGGCGATCTCTGAGCACACCCAGCCCCTGCTGTTCCGCGCTCACTACATCTCCATCTCCGCTGGGCGCTTCCCTAAGAGGTGGCTGGCGATGGGCGGACGAGACACACACAGGAGGTGTGGGCAAGCGTGAACCCATTGCCACCCACACACCTGAATGCAAAGCACAGGACGCACTGGCGCAGCAGTGCTCAGCTCTGGAGGCCGGTTGTTGCCGCCGCCCCTACTGGCAGCCTGTTTCTCTGTGCTGTTGAGCAGGGTTCCGCGAGCGGATACAACCTGCGTGGTGCTGGCAGAGGCCTGCGTGTGACCAGAGAAGCGGGCACGAGCATTCACCCAGTCTGCAATGTGCCATCATTGCTCTCGGGCACACCCCTGGGAAGGCACGGCTGTGAAGAGAGCCCACGCTTAAGCACCGCACTCGCGGTGAGGTGGCTCCAGCTGCTCCGCCGCCCGCCTAGCGCAGCAGCCGTCGGGGGGAACCACCCGGTTGTGGTTTTAGGGCGCTTTCCTGTGACCTGAGAAGACGACACCCTCGTGCGTTTGCCAGCCATCTGCTTGCTCCGTGAAGTGTCTGTCATCTTTTGACTCTCTGTAACTGGGTCACTAGTCTGCTTGCTGAGCCTGCGGAAGTTTTCATATTCCAGATGCGAGTCCTGTGTCAGGTGCACTGCAAGTGCTTTCTCAGCCTATGGCCCACTTTCGCATCACTGCCTTTGGAGGAAAGCAAACCTTGAATCAAGTACAATGCATCATTTCCTTCTGCGATCAGTGTTCCTCATGTCCTAAGCAATCTGCTACTCCGAAGTCATCATCGTTTTTACAGCTTTCCAACTAGTTCAGCAACTCGCTGAGTGAACAGGTGATGCTCAGGATGAAGAGGTTGGAGTTCATTTTCTGCCAATCATGCAGTTGTTCCAGCACTGTTTGTGGAGACTAGCCTGTGCCCACGCCAGGTCTCCTCGGCGCCTCTGTCCACCGTGAGCTGAGCACCTCTGCGCCTGACGTACGCGCAGTGTGGGGGCTGGAAATCAGGCTGCTGCTGTCTTATCCTGGGCCCTCTGCATTTACAACTGCAGTTTAGAATCAAATGGTTAACTCTGGTTTTCAACAGCGGCTGCAGTTTTGGCTGGAACTGTACTGACTCTTCGGACCCATCTGGGGAGGGTGGACACCCGCAGAGCCCAGTGCGCCAGGGCAGGGGTGAGGGTTCCCCCTTCCTCAGCCTCCCCTGGTTCTCCCGGCAGCGCTTGCACGTTGTCAGCGCAGGTCCTGCACACGTTCTGTTAAGTCATCCCTAAGCAGTATGTTGGAGGAGGAAACGGCAACCCATTCCAGTGTTCTTGCCTAGAGAATCCCAAGGACGGGGGAGCCTGGTGGGCTGCCATATATGGGCTTGCACAGAGTCAGCCACGACGGAAGCGACTTAGCAGCAGCAGCAGCATGTAACTCTTATACTACTGAAAATGGTACTGTCTTTTAAAAAGATCTTATTAATTTCATTGCCTTTGACATTTTTAAGTTTGTTTTTAAACTACTTGTTGGTAACATACAGAAATGAAGCTGATTTCAATATACGCACTGGGACCCTGCAACCTTGCTATTTTGATCTAGTAGCTATGTAGTTTTCTTATGATTTTAATATACACAAATATGTCATTTGTAATTAAGGAGAGTTTACTTACTTCTGTTTTTTATCAGTGAGAGTGCTGCTAATTATAGGCACTTCCCCTTCAGAACCAGTGACTGCTTTCCCATGTTAAACCTTGCATTCCTGCAATAAAACCCCCTTTGTTTAGGAAGTACAGTCTTGCTATATGACATTTGCTTTGAAACTGACAATCTGTTCCAACACAACGGATATATTAGGGAACAATTTCCACATAATACAGGCCTCACACTTTCTTACAGGTGACGAGAAGCCAAGTCCAGCCAGCAGAAACAGCC
This sequence comes from Nanger dama, assembly GCA_917880005.1. Taxonomy (NCBI): domain Eukaryota; kingdom Metazoa; phylum Chordata; class Mammalia; order Artiodactyla; family Bovidae; genus Nanger; species Nanger dama. Next base: position 2,666,365 of record CAKJTW010000118.1, on the reverse strand, counting down.
CGAGGAGCACGCCCACGGCAGCCAGCCAGCTGCTTGCCGTAGGCCGCGGCCAGGCAGCGCCGCTGCTGACAGCGGCGCCCAGGACGCACCCGGACAAGGCCCGCTTCCCCCTCGGGCTCCGGGGCTCGTCTGCTGTGGCACTTTTGATTTCTCAGCCAGTCCACGTGTAAACGGAGGCGGTTTTCGCTACTGTTCCAATGTGCGGTAGAGGAAGGCGCTTCCCCACAGGCTGCACAGCGTGACGCCTGCTGAAGAACAGGCATGCACCGCATCACGCTGGAACCGAGTGCAGCAAGCCACTCACAGCGCAGGGCTCGCGAGCACCGCAGAAAGGGGCCCGTCTCCAGCCACCTGTACCAGGGCAGCGCTGGGCCCGGCACTCTCCGAGGAGAGCGGCTCTGCCGAGCACTCCGCGTGCATTCACAGAACGTCTGCCTGCAGCTCTTCAGTAGTCCTGGCAGCGGCGCCATAGTTTGATGGTATAATTTAAACATTCTACACGACCGACTTCCTATTTGCTCCCTCAGTTGCTGTGCGGAGTGCTGGAAACTCTTGTTCGTATCTCTCTCCTCAGATCCTGCATCAGGTATATTTAAGATGCTGCCGCTCTGAACAGACCCCTTTCTTGTTAGGATATGACGTTCCTCACGTCTAGGATTACTCGGGGGGCAGACTCAGAGTCTGCTTTGTCTGACAGGAACGAAAGCACCTCAGCTTTCTTAGGATTGGGGCGTGCGTGATAAGGCCCCGCTCCTTTAAGTCTCGCTGGTTTCTGCGCAGAAGGGCCTGCCTGGGGCCGCCTCTCACTCGCGGTCCACGTGCACACGCTGCCAGGGCCGCGCTCACGCCCCCGGACGCCGCCCTGCTTCTTGTCTCATCTACGCTTTCATCTTTCTCCGCTCTCTTTTGGACTAAATACTTGTTTACATTCTGTTTTAACAAACCTACTGGCTGCCAGCCAGATCTTCATTTTTCCAGTGGCCGCTCTGACGTTCACAGCATGCACGGTTAACTCAGCTTCTCCCTTTCGAGCACTTTCTGTCACCTTACCCATCATGGAAGCTCACAGCCACACGCTTTTATCCAGCCCTTGCCAACCTGCTCATCTGAACCGTGCACGTTTCACACTATTGATTATCTCTGAAAGAAAAAAAAGCAGATAGTCTTACTTACCAACCCCACCTGCCATTCCCAGCGCTCACCTTCTTCCACCAACCTGAAAACTTCATCTTTCTTACGGTGTAGTCTGATACTCATCAACTCTTTCTACTAACTTACAAGAAAATGTGTTTATCTTCTCTTTCCAACTTCCGTTTTTAAGGGTGATTTTTGTTGAACGCAGAATGCTTGGCTGTTTTTAAGGACTTCAAACCATCCTTTTGCAGGGTCTACATCAGCCCCGATGAGCTGTCAGTGACCTTTCTTACCTCTGAGCCTCTGTGTGTACTGTTCCTCTTTTCTCTGGCCACCTGTAAGATTGCCCCATGTATCCATGGTTTTCACCTTCTGAGCCTGGGTCCTGGTGCACTTTTATATTTATTCTGCCTGGTTCTTTGGATGCTTTCCATTATCCCCTTTCTTCTGCAGTGAATAAGCTGTTAAGCCCATCAGAAAATTTTTCATCTCAGGTGCTGTATATATTTTAATATTTACAAGTTCCATTTCCCCCTTTCCGGATCTACTTCCACGGCTTGATTTCTCTCCTGGTTACAGGCTACTTTCTTCTCCCTTCTCTACAGATCCAACGTTTTGCCTGATACTCAGCACTGTGCGTTATACTGCACATGTCTAGACACTGATGTCCTTCTTTAATACGTCATGGGCTTTGTTCCCGCAAGTACTTAGATCATTTGTAAATAAACTTGATCCTTTTAAGGTTCATTTATAAGTTTTGACAGGGAGGGTGTAAACCAGCCTTTACATGAGTATTCCCCTGCTCCCACGCAAGGGCTCTGCTCAGCGTCGCAGGCGCTCTCGCCCCTGGTTGGGCTGAACTCTGCTGCCTCCTGGTGCCTCTCCAGGCAGCCTCCAGCTCTGCTCTGTTCCTTCCTGGTGGCTGTGTCCTACCGGACTTCTTGGAAGCTCCTCATCCTCTACCCGCACATGGACCACTCTGCAGCCCCAGGCGAGAGGGAGTCCCCGCAGACACACGGAGGGAGGCGGCCCTGTCTCCGGAACTCGGCCGGGGCTTCAGGCCCTGAAATGCGGTCTTCCTCAGCCAAGACCACTTGCTCTGGTTCACTCCTCCCTGGGGAAGGGCAGGTGGCTGGCAGCAAGTTTGGATAACTTTACAGTTCATATAATTTTTTTCCTTCTGGTATAGTCATTTCAGGATTCAGCAAACTACACTGCTCCGAAAAATCCAGCCCAACAGCTCATAAACAAAACAGCTTCACCAAAAGCAGTGAGGCCCACAGTGGCTGCAACACTCACTGTTTGACCCTTTGCAAAAAGTCTGTCAACCCCTGAGTTATTCCATCAGGGCCGGATATACAAGTAACGGTCTGACTTGAATGAAGCAAAGGAACCATGTCACAGGCTGCACTGCATTTCTCTCCTACTAGAAACCTGAGTCTGCACGATCATCAGTTCAGTTCAGTTCAGTCGCTCAGTCGTGTCCGACTCTTTGCGACCCCATGAATCGCAGCACGCCAGGCCTCCCTGACCATCAACAACTCCCAGAGTTCACTCAGACTCAAGTCCATCGAGTCCGTGATGCCATCCAGCCATCTCATCCTCTGTCGTCCCCTTCTCCTCCTGCCCCCAATCCCTCCCAGCACCAGAGTCTCTTCCAATGAGTCAACTCTTCTCACGAAGGGGCCAAAGTACTGGAGTTTCAGCTGTAGCATCATTCCTTCCAAAGAAATCCCAGGGTTGACCTTCAGAATGGACTGGTTGATCTCCTTGAAGTCCAAGGGACTCTCATGAGTCTTCTACAACACCACAGTTCAAAAGCATCAATTCGTCGGCGCTCAGCCTTCTTCACAGTTCAACTCTCACATCCATACATGACCACAGGAAAAACCATAGCTTTGACTAGATGGACCTTAGTCAGAAAAGTTATGTCTCTGTTTTTGAATATACTACCTAGGTTGGTCATAACTTTTCTTCCAAGGAATAAGAGTCTTTTAATTTCATGGCTGCAATCACCATCTGCAGTGATTTTGGAGCCCCCAAAATAAAGTCTGACACTGTTTCCACTGTTTCCCCATCTATTTCCCATGAAGTGGTGGGACCAGATGCCATGATCTTCATCTTCTGAATGTTGAGTTTTAGGACAACTTTTTCACTCTCTACTTTCACTTTCATCAAGAGGCTTTTTAGTTCCTCTTCACTTTCTGCCATAAGGGGGTGTCATCTGCATATCTGAGGTTATTGATGTTTCTCCCGGCAATCCTGATTCCAGCTTGTGCTTCTTCCAGCCCAGTGTTTTTCATGATGTACTCTGCACAGAAGTTAAATAAGCAGGGTGACAATATACAGCCATGATGTACTCCTCTTCCTATGTGGAGCCAGTCTATTGTTCCATGTTCAGTACTAACTGCTGCTTCCTGACCTGCATACAGATTTCTCAAGAGGCAGGTCAGGTGGTCTGGGATTCCCATCTCTTGAAGAATTTTCCACAGGTTATTGTGATCCACACAGTCAAAGGCTTTGGCATAGTCAATAAAGCAGAATAGACATTTTTCTGGAATTATCTTGCTTTTTCCATGATCCAGTGGATGTTGCCAATTTGATCTCTGGTTCCTCTGCCTTTTCTAAAACGAGCTTGGCCATCTGGAAGTTCACAGTTCATGTATTGCTGAAGCCTGGCTTGGAGAATTTTGAGCATTACCAGTATGTGAGATGAGTGCAACTGTGTGGTAGTTTGAGCATTCTTTGGCATTGCCTTTCTTTGGAATTGGAATGAAAACTGACCTTTTCCAGTCCTGTGGCCACTGCTGAGTTTTCCAAATTTGCTGGCATATGGAGTGCAGCACTTTCACAGCATCATCTTTCAGGATTTGAAATAGCTCAACTGGAATGCCATCACCTCCACTAGCTTTGTTCATAGTGATGCTTTCTAAGGCCCACTTGACTTCACATTCCAAGATGTCTGGCTCTAGATTAGTGATCACATCATCATGATTATCTGGGTCGTGAAGATCTTTTTGTACAGTTCTTCTGTGTATTCTTGCCATCTCTTCTTAATATCTTCTGCTTCTGTTAAATCCAGACTATTTCTGTCCTTTATCGAGCCCATCTTTGCATGAAATGGTCCCTTGGTATCTCTAATTTTCTTGAAGAGATCTCTAGTCTTTCCCATTCTGTTCTTTTCCTCTATTTCTTTGCATTGATCGCTGAAGAAGCCTTTCTTATCTCTTCTTGCTATTGTCTGGAACTCTGCATTCAGATGCTTATATCTTTCCTTTTCTCCTTTGCTTTTCGCTTCTTTTCACAGCTATTTGTAAGGCCTCCCCAGACAGCCATTTTGCTTTTTTGCATTTCTTTTCCATGGGGATGGTCTTCATCCCTGTCTCGTGTACAGTGTCACGAACCTCATTGCATAGCTCATCAGGCGCTCTATGTATCAGATCTAGGCCCTTAAATCTACTTCTCACTTCCACTGTATAATCATAAGGGATTTGATTTAGGTCATATCTGAATGGTCTAGTGGTTTTCCTAACTTTCTTCAACTTAAGTCTGAATTTGGTAATAAGGAGTTCATGATCTGAGCCACAGTCAGCTCCTAGTCTTGTTTTTGTTGACTGTATAGAGCTTCTCCATCTTTGGCTGCAAAGAATATAATCAGTCTGATTTCGGTGTTGACCATCTGGTGATGTCCATGTGTAGAGTCTTCTCTTGTGTTGTTGGAAGAGGGTGTTTGCTATGACCAGTGCATTCTCTTGGCAAAACTCCTATTAGTCTTTGCTCTGCTTCATTCCGCATTCCAAGTGCAAATTTGTCTGTTACTCCAGGTGTTTCTTGACTTCCTACTTTTGCATTCCAGTCCCCTTTATGAAAAAGACATCTTTTGGGGGTGTTAGTTCTAAAAGGTCTTGTCGGTCTTCATAGAACCGTTCAGCTTCATCAGCGTTACTGGTTGGGGCATAGATTTGGATAACTGTGATATTGAATTGTTTGCCTTGGAGACGAACAGAGATCCTTCTGTCATTTTTGAGACTGCATCTAAGTACTGCATTTCAGACTCTTTTGTTGACCATTATGGCTACTCCATTTCTTCTGAGGGATTCCTGCCCACAGTATTAGATATAATGGGTCATCTGAGTTAAATTCACCCATTCCAGTCCATTTTAGTTCTCTGATTGCTAGAATGTTGACATTCACCCTTGCCATTTCATTTGACCACTTCCAAATTGCCTTGATTCACGGACCTGACATTCCAGGTTCCTATGCAATATTGCTCTTTAGAGCATCGGATCTTGCTTCTATCACCAGTCACATCCAAGGCTGGGTATTGTTTTTGCTTTGGCTCCATCCCTTCATTCTTTCTGGAGTTATTTCTCCACTGAGCTCCAATAGCATATTGGGCACCTACTGACCTGGGGGAATTCCTCTTTCAGTATCCTATCATGTTGCCTTTTCATACTGTTCATGGGTTCTCAAGGCAAGAATACTGAAGTGGGATGCCATTCCCTTCTCCAGTGGACCATCACAATGTAATTATGCTCCTCAAAAGTGTCACTGCTCGCTTCTCTGGGCCCAGGGCCCCACACGTCTTTTCCGTCTCAGATTTGTGAGCTGTTTACCCTGGGAAACAACTGCTTATCCCATTCATGCATGACCACCCCATCAAGTGTTTCCAGTGGCATCTTAGCATTTGCGGAGAATTCTGCAGCGATTGAGATTGTAATAAAATGTGATACATAAAGGAGAATTAACTGTTCATCAACTTAACTTTGTTATGGACACACTCAAACCTAATATACATGCCATAATCCATGATAAAATGCATCTGATATAACAGGAAGAAATTTCAGGTAAGCACTCAATTTCAAACGACTGTAAGTACTCATTTAAAAATATGTGCGTAGTAAGGATTGTCCCTTAAAATATATCTACCACAAAAACTGAATTTTCCAACCGGTAATGCTGAAGAAGCTGAAGTTGAATGGCTCTATGAAGACCTACAAGGCCTTTTAGAACTAACACCCCCCAAAAATGTCCTTTTCATTACAAGGGACTGGAATGCAAAAGTAGGAAGTCAAGAAACACCTGGAGTAACAGGCAAATTTTGGCCTTGGAATGCGTAATGAAGCAGAGCAAAGACTAACAGGAGTTCTGCCAAGAACATGCACTGGCCATAGCAAACACCCTCTTCTGACAACACAAGAGAAGACTCTACACATGGACATCACCAGATGGTCAACACCGAAATCAGATTGATTATATTCTTTGTAGCCAAAGATGGAGAAGCTCTATACAGTCAACAAAAACAAGACCAGGAGCTGACTGTGGCTCAGATCATGAACTCTTTATTACCAAATTTAGACTTAAATTGAAGAAAGTAGGGAAAACCGCTAGACCATTCAGGTATGACCTAAATCAAAACCCTATGATTATACAGTGGAAGTGAGAAATAGAATTAAGGGCCTAGATCTGATACATAGAGTGCCTGATGAACTATGGAAAAGTGACATTGTACAGGAGACAGGGATCAAGACCATCCCCATGGAAAAGAAATGCAAAAAGCAAAATGGCTGTCTGGGGAGGCCTTACAAATAGCTGTGAAAAGAAGAGAGGTGAAAAGCAAAGGAGAAAAGGAAAGATATAAGCATCTGAATGCAGAGTTCCAGACAATAGCAAGAAGAGATAAGAAAGGCTTCTTCAGCGATCAATGCAAAGAAATAGAGGAAAAGAACAGAATGGGAAAGACTAGAGATCTCTTCAAGAAAATCAGAGATATCAAGGGACCATTTCATACAAAGATGGGCTCGATAAAGGACAGAAATGGTCTGGACCTAACAGAAGCAGAAGATATTAAGAAGAGATGGCAAGAATACACAGAAGAACTGTACAAAAAGATCTTCACGACCCAGATAATCATGATGATGTGATCACTAATCTAGAGCCAGACATCTTGGAATGTGAAGTCAAGTGGGCCTTAGAAAGCATCACTATGAACAAAGCTAGTGGAGGTGATGGCATTCCAGTTGAGCTATTTCAAATCCTGAAAGATGATGCTGTGAAAGTGCTGCACTCCATATGCCAGCAAATTTGGAAAACTCAGCAGTGGCCACAGGACTGGAAAAGGTCAGTTTTCATTCCAATTCCAAAGAAAGGCAATGCCAAAGAATGCTCAAACTACCACACAATTGCACTCACCTCACATGCTAGTAAAGTAATGCTCAAAATTCTCCAAGCCAGGCTTCAGCAATACATGAACTGTGAACTCCCTGATGTTCAAGCTGGTTTTAAAAAAGGCAGAGGAACCAGAGATCAAATTGCCAACATCCGCTGGATCATGAAAAAGCAAGAGAGTTCCAGAAAAACATCTATTTCTGCTTTATTGACTATGCCACAGCCTTTGGCTATGTGGATCACAATAAACTGTGGAAAATTCTGAAAGAGATGGGAATCCCAGACCACCTGACCTGCCTCTTGAGAAATCTGTATGCAGGTCAGGAAGCAACAGTTAGAAACGAACATGGAACAACAGACTGATTCCAAATAGGAAAAGGAGTACGTCAAGGCTGTATATTGTCACCCTGCTTATTTAACTTATATGCAGAGTACATCATGAGAAACGCTGGGCTGGAAGAAACACAAGCTGGAATCAAGATTGCCGGGAGAAATATCAATAACCTCAGATATGCATATGACACCACCCTTATGGCAGAAAGTGAAGAGGAGCTAAAGGGCCTCTCGATGAAGGTGAAAGAGGAGAGTGAGAAAGCTGGCTTAAAGCTCAACATTCAGAAGATGAAGATCATGGCATCCAGTCCCATCCCTTCATGGGAAATAGATGGGGAAACAGTGGGAACAGTGTCAGACTTTATTTTTTAGGGGCTCCAAATCATGGCAGCCATGAAATTAAAAGACACTTACTGCTTGGAAGAAAAGTTATGACCAACCTAGACAGCATATTCAAAAGCAAAGACATTACTTTGCCAACTAAGGTCTGTCTAGTCAAGGCTATGGTTTTTCCAGTAGTTTTATATGGACGTGAGAGTGGGCTGTGAGTGCGGAAGAACTGATGCGAAGAGTTGACTCATTGGAAAAGACCCTGCTGCTGGGAGGGATTGGGGGCAGGAGGAGAAGGGGAGGACAGAGGATGAGATGGCTGGATGGCATCACTGACTCCATGGACATGAGTCTGAGTGAACTCCGAGAGATGGTGATGAACAGGGAGGGCTGGTGTGCTGCGATTCATGGGGTCGCAAAGAGTCGGACACGACTGAGCGACTGAACTGAACCACAAAAAACTAAAGAGTTATTTTTATGAGTATTAAATAAACAAACAGTTCTAATTAAAATATATGTTACCTTTAAAGTACAAACAAATTACTGTAAAATTCGGAAGGCTAAACCAACCACATTCATCATCTCATGGACTCTCTGGGTTTGATGGTAGGGAGTATCTAAGGTGGGTCCTTACGGCTTGAGGGTCTCTCTGTGGTCACAGTGATGTCAGCCAGGAGTGGCGGTCACCAGCAGGCCTAACTGAAGCGAGGAGGTTTCTGGGATGGGAGCCTCTGTGCCTGCCTGTGGACTTCTCCATAAGGTACTGACTGTCCCCCGAGGGACTGCTTCAGAGAAATCGAGGCACAGGCCAGTCTCTCTAGGTCACGTGCCTTCATCTGGCCATGTCCCACTGGCTGCCCAGGGAAGCCCTGCCCTGTGGGGGAGGGAAGGAAGGCCGTGGACACCAGGCAGCAAGGATGGGGCGAGGGGCCTCAGAGGCTGTCGCAGTGAGCACGCCCTCTCACTGCACACCAGCCAGGGAACGACAGAGAAGCTCTCCCTTTGTGCTCCAGGAAAACTCTCTAGAGAATTTCCCCCAAACTCTCGAGGGTTTGATTCTGTCCGCAGAGGAGCCCCGTGGCTCTGGAGGCCACACCGTCACACCCAAGGGTGGGAAAGGGAGGCACCCACAGAGTTGGCAACCCAAGGGCACAAGTGAGCCTCTTACCAACCACCATCAGTGTGAATTCAAAGCCTTTTTTCACTGACTTTCGGTGAACTTGATTGGGAAGATTTGCAAATCCAACATATCCAGGAGTTTCTGGATTTATAAACTGAGTTGGTTGTTGCTAAAAAAGAACAATTAAACAATTATTAGTTGCTTTTAACATATTATTAAACATGTGACAAACATAAATATCATTAGTTTTCACAAATCAAAAAAAGTATACACGTAAATCAATACTTCCAAAAAGTCACTGCTATCAGAAAGCTTAACACCATTTAAGAAACCAATCCAATATCATTTCATACCTACATGCCGACCTAAAATAACATTTCTGTTAAGCAATTAAGGAACACACCAAAGATACGTTAACTCGTCTCAATTTCAATCTTGACGTGAGAAACTATCTATAGAGTGAAAGGAAAGTCAGTCAAACTTACAAAGTAAGGCCCAACGGACAGTGGTTTCATCCATGAAACTCAGCTAAAGAGCAGCTTCAGGAGGAGCAGGAAACAGCCCTGTCTCCTGCGGAGGCCCGGCGCCCGGAGTGGAGCCGGGGTGAGGCAGGCCACCGAGGGGCGCCATGCTGGGAATCCCATCCCCAGATGGAGAGAAAGAAGGCGGAGAGAAAGAAGGCGGAGAGAGAGAAGGAAGGCGGAGAGAGAGAAGGCGGAGAGCCCTCGACAGCCTGTCACGAGGGGACGCCACACCGCGAGGACACTAACTCTGAGGGCAGAAGCAAGACACAGCAATAGAGACTTTGTTTTGTTTTGTTTTGTTTTTGCAATAGAGACTTATAAAGCGTAAAAGGTAAGATTTAGAATGGTACTTCCTTTTAGATATATTAAAATATTCACTGTGCATGCACACAGATATAAAAACAATATTCACAAATGTTACAAGTGGTTATTCTGAATAACGGGAATTATGGTTAGTTATTATTTTCTTTTCTGCTTATTAAAGATCCATACTGATGCCTATATAAAAAATGGAAATTACTATAATGTTTCTGTATCACAGTAAGAAACATCCAAAGACTTAAAAGGCAAAGAGAAACAATAATCTTGCAACTTTAACCACAAATTCTGCTTTTCTGAGCATGTCTTTTAGAATCAACTTCTTTCAGGGCTCTGGGCTAATTTGTAAGAGCTGACATAAGCCAATTTATCAAGTCTGAGAACCCCATCAATTCCATCATGATAAATTATTACAATTTTAAAATTATTATTTGAATGGTCTGCCAGGTATAATCTAAGTAGGCTAAACAGATCATCATTAATGCTTTTAGAAACAAACTGAAAATCTGAAGAAAGATACCTCAAACCTTTTAGGATGACAGTTAAATGAGAACTGTCTTAATGAATCAAACATTAGCTATGCAATGAATCATGTAAATCTTGACTATAAAAGGTTTGAAAGCAAAGCAGTTTTCTCCTTATACTGTGGATACATGACGAAGTGTGACCTCTTACCTTAGACATCTTTAGTGAAGTTTCGTCAATCTGTTAAAAAAAAAAAAGTACATTCACACACACACATTTAATACAGTATGAACTGATATGCAATTACGCATGAGGTGCCAACAGCTGCTGTTTCACTCAGCCTCTCATTACATCAAACACTTCCCCAGAAGTGATGAAATTTTCACCTCTCATATAAATTAGGTATAAAGAATTAAGCTAACAAAAGTGACCATTTATATGCATGCACCTATACATAGGTATTCCACTTTCTCAACAATCCCTGTCTTAGTACTGCTTACACATTAGGCACTAGATATGCAGTAGGACAAAAGACAAAGACAAAGCCCCACAACCTCTGGCACTGTGCATTTCCTCTCTTTCTCTGAAAACTTTGCACACAGAAGAGATTCCTGTTGGAGCCTGTCTGTCTGCTGCCTGCTGGGGAGGGTGCCTGAGCTCGCACAGACTAGCCTCGGACCCTGGGACACAGAGAGCCAGCAGCTACGCTTACAAATAAAGGAGAAAGGACCAAGGTGCCTGAGGGTTTGAACCCTGGGAGACAGGGACTGCGCTGGGCAGCCTTGGTAAAAAGTCAGAGATGTGAATGCCTCCACATCTGGTTCTTTCTGGCGCTTAGAAAACAACTTTCACTTTCCTGACTCTCCATATCCCCCAGATGGATATATTCATTCCTGAATACTGCACAAAGTTTCCTTTTTGAATGGAAATGGTCCCAACCAGCCCCGAAAAACGGTTAAGCGAGGTTAAGACAGTTAGAATTTGTAACTCTAATTCCCTGGCACGATGTCACAGAAGACAAGGGCAGAGCTTGGGTTCTCCCTTCCAGGTGCCCTTGAAAAGCCAACCAGAGGGGGAGGAGGAGGCTGGAAGGCGCTTCTTCCTGGGGCAGATCATCACCGAGAGTGGGGGAGTGCTGGGGGAACCGAGCACACACAGGAAGGACCACTATAACCAAGGAGACAGGTAAGGCTCCCGCAGGCTGCCCCACACGCTTCAGCCAAGGCAGCACCAGCAACGCAGACCTACAGGACAGCAGGGATGCTGGGCAGCAGAGCAGCGGAACACGAAGGGCTCCTTGGAAGGAAGAACCAGAAAGGAATCTCGAAGGGCCTGGGAACAGATCGTGGCTGTGAGGACTCCAGGGTAAGAAGACGGGGCCCCGACAGTGTGCCCTCTTTCTCGACCTCCAGGATGAGCTTAACAGGGAGGAGAACGATCCAAACCAAGAAAAGTGCAGCACTGTGATGAAGATGCAAGTTGTCGCTCAGTCCCTACGTTGTATCCGACTCTGCCACCCTGCGGACTGCAGCATGCCAGGCTCCTCCGTCTTCCACCGCCTCCCGGAGGCTGCTCAAACTCCTGTCCACTGAGTCGGGGATGCCCTCCAATCATCTCACTCTGTTGCCCACTTCCCCTCCTGCCCTCAACCTCTTCCGTCTTTCCCAGGATCAGCGTCTTTTCCACTGAATCGGCTCCTTGCATCTGGTGGCCAGTTTTGGAGTTTCAAATTACAGTATTCCAAGTAACACTTTCTGGACCTAAAACCCATGATTTCCAAACTCAAACTGTGGTAGTTGAATTGATGAAAGGTCACAGTAGAGACTTGAAATGTGACAGGGAAGACCAAATACAAGACACTTTAGTGCATGAGGCAAACAAGAGAGAGAGATAGATCGTGGGTAGAGGACAGCCTCAGAGTAAACAGTGAGGAAATGTACTTGTTAGCAGCAAGACTTCCTCCCGTGACTAAGAGGGGCCGATGGAGGAAAAGAAAACAGCATTAACAGAAGAGCAGGCCCAGGTCTACCTGGAGTTGTGTAACACCAGAGTGAAATTAAGATCTCTTGAATAGAAGGGGCATCCTAGGGGAATACGTTCATAGTCCAGAATTTTAAATATGAAAGTTCTGCAGCAAAACCTAAGAGCTGGGGGCAGGAGTAAGACTGAAGAGCTGAAATCTTTAAGGGGGAGAAGGGAGCAGTCAGATGGAATTCAGAGGGTCCTGGCAGAAGAAGCAGCGGACACTTTGCTTTAGATAATAAAGAAATAAGCAACTGACAATGAAAGAAAAGGGAAGGCAGCCATTTAAAAAAACTTACTTCCAAATTAAGAGAAACACATGAAAGACCAACTTGATCAAACCAGTAAAAATATGGAAAAGAAACAGAAAAATTCAAGAGTATCAGCCATCAGTTTAAATGTGAATTATCTCCTTAAAAGAGGAGACAGGTTGGGGTGGGGTGGCAGGGAGGGACACCAGAAAATCAGGGTACATTACATTAGAAACACGCTTCAAAAAAAGTAGCTTAAAAAAGATGTTGAAAACAAAGGAAGAGATACGAAGCCAGTGCAAACACAAAGAACAGAGAGAGAGACTGTTAGTACTGACCAGGGAAAGCAAAAGTCGCTCAGTCGTGTCCGGCTCTTTGCAACCCCATGGACTGTAGCCTACCAGGCTTCTCACTCCATGGGATTTTCCAGGCAAGAGTACTGGAGTGGGTTGCTACTTCCTTCTCCAGGGGATCTTCTCGACCCAGGGATCGAACCCGGGTCTCCCGCATTGTAGGCAGACGCTTTACCCACTGAGCCAGACCCGGGTTCCAAAGGGAAGTGCGGCGTTCATGCAGAAGGCAATGGCACCCACTCCAGTGTTCTTGCCCGGAGAATCCCAGGGACAGGGGAGCCTGGTGGGCTGCTGTCTATAGGGTCTCACAGAGTCGGACACGACTGAAGCGACGTAGCAGCAGCGGCGGGATTTATAAAGGAACAGTTTATAAAAAAACATTCAGAAACCTGCACCCATGAACACTTACATCAGATAAATACACAGAACAAAGCCTAGGAAAACACTATGCGAACTTAATGAAAATGCAGTTCTGGTGGAAGGCCTTAACAGCTTCTCCCAGGACTGGACAGACGCTAGTAAACAGTGAGCAAGGGCTCTCCCAGAAATGGACAGACGCTAGTGAGCACAGTGTGAGCAAGGGCCGAGGACTGTTACTGTTAGTGTTCACAGGTCAGCCTCGGCTAAAACAGAGACAAAAGGAACTCCTGGTTATTCAGAACATTCCTGGATAACCCTTGGGTCAAAGAGGGTAACAAAAGCAAAGCCCTAAGTCATCTAGAAAGCCATGGAAAGAAGACAAATGCATTTTCATTACTGAAGAACAATGAAAATAAAGAACTGGAAAATAACCCAACAGAACAGCAAACAAACCCAAAGTTGCTTCTCTGAAACAAATTACTCACAAGCTCCATTAAGGAAAAAAAAATTACTGCAAAGAAGGTATAACAGTCACAGGGACCACAGGTATGAAGACAGCCACAAACTTGAAAATGCAAAATACAGGATTCCTTAGACACTGTAAATGACCAAGACTGAACCAAGAACTGAGAACCTTACTAGACAAACATCACCGAACAGCAGAATGAAGAGTCTACCAATGAAACAGGGACCGCGACTGGACAGGATTAGAGCTCAATTTCATCCAGACCTCAACAGACAAACGCCAGCGTGACCTTGACCTAAGCTACTACGGAAGAAGAGGAAGAACTCCAATTTATTTCACAAAGACAGCACAACTCCAGAAACAAACCCAGATGAAGAAACAGTGAGCAAGTGGGCTGGCTGCTGGTGAATCTCACTCAAGAATATGAATGCAAAATCCTCAATGAAATACTTGCTAGCAATTATAAGCCAGAAATGGACCAAAAGTAGCTATTAATGCAAGCTGTTACAACAAATTAGAGAAAACCATATGTGAATACATGCTGAAGACCAAGGTGATAAAACTCAACAACGAACTCTAATAAAAACACTAAGTGAGGAAGCTGCTTAATACCTTTCAGATCTCTAAACAGTAGATGTTGAATTATTTAAATTGCAACCACTAATTAGGAAGGGATGCCCGTTACCACCATAGTTGTCAAAACACTTACGAAAAATCCCAAACATATACAAAAATAGAACCCCACATAACACCCTCAAATATCCCCTCAGCCACTGTTCCCATCCTTGATTACGAACACTAGATAGTTCTAAAAAGTTCTACTCTGTGCTAGTGATGAACACCAAGAAATGGAAATGGCAGGGGGAGGGGAATGCCATTTATAGCAGAGTAGAAACAAAGCAAATGTTGGAACCCGTTTAGAAAGAAAGCAGGCCTTGCCAAAGTAATTCACTTTTATTTTCCTAAATTAGTACATAAATGTGGTCTAATCCCAGATGGACTTCCTAGTGATGGTTTTTTTCCTTTAAGGACCGGATAAAATGGCTTTTAAGTTCACCTGAAAAATGAACGCCTGCAGACAGAGAGGAAGACCAGCTGTCACTGACAACTGCTGCAAGCCAAGCCAGCCTGAGTGGCCCAGGGCTGTTGCCCAGCCTCTCCGGAGCTCCCGCACGCCCACCCTCACTGAACTCGGGGCCCTGCCTGTGCTCCGACCAACTTCAAGGGAGCACCCTGATAACACTGGACCTGGAGCACACGTGAGCCCAGGGGCTGGGGCTGCCCCACAGGCAAAGGGGACCAGCACCCTTACCGGTCACCTCTCACTAAGACTCATCTTGATGGACACACATGGGGAAAACCAGACGACTACTACCTGGAGCAGGAGGTGAATTCTTAAAAAACATTTGTCTAATTTTTAATTCTACCAAGTGTCTCTTATCACAACACATTTCTTTCATACAATACTAATGACTTTTTCCCTTGAAATATAATTTGGACGCACTATGATTTTCCAACAGTTTGTTATTAACTGATTATCTAAGATTAAAGTTGAAAGAAGCTCAACATTTTTCTGTTGAACTTCTTAACTACCTGCCTATCAGTGAGAAAGTCTCAATCCAGCAACACAAAAAATGCCAAGCACTGTGATTAGTTTAAACCTTGGAGGAAGATCAATCAGATCCCCAAACCTCAGAAATTCAGTTAAAGGAAAACTCTATGCACTCAGGTTGTACTCATTCTAAATAACAGAAATTGCTTAAAGTTCTTCTTTCCTGGACCCATGGCTTCCTTCTTCCAGACAGCAATAGCAGGTCAGCACACGGAAGGCGGCAACTCTTCTAAAGCAAACGGGGACAGAGAGCAGACGTCTGAAGCGCAATTCTTGGCAACACAGACTTGCTCTGCTTAGTGGCATTCACGTGTATCAGTGAACCGCCGCAAACCGCCTTTCAGCGACACGCCATCCTTGCAGCTCATCCACTGCCCTGCTGCGCGAATGGCCCTGCAGTGCAGGACCTCAGGGTCTGTAATCCCTCACGCAGAGCCCCTGGAGCACTGAGCATTCAGCCTCTGGGTCTGACAGTACACCACAAACACTCTTCACCGCACAACAGCAGCACCCCACAATCAGATGCCTTTCCTCGAATGACAGTGTGACTATTAACACAAAACGAGACAACTAAGACTACAAAAATGGCTTCATCCCAATTCTGCCTCCAGATGCCTTTTCACATTCTTTTCTCTCTGGAAAAAAAGCCAAAACCAACTTTTTCTTTTCCAGCAGTTTTTGCTTTTGAGTTGGGTACAAAAAGGGCCTGAATCACATTCATTAAAGACCACACAGAGAGGTCCGTGCCTATGGGTCCTATCTCCGTTTCCGTAGGCCACTCTGCTAGTGTAAGAACTGTCAGAATGCAAATCGGACAGAAAAATGAAAAAATAAAAATTACGATAAAGTTAATGTGGAGAAGACCACTGCCAAGGTTCATTGAGAGTTAGGAGGCTGCATGATGCAAAGAAAATCTGAGTGGGAAGTACGAAAATCGGAAAGAACAGAACCTCAGACTACAAACAAGTGGAGAGGGCCTGAACGACCCCACACCATCGCTATCATTTCTCCTGAGGACCGGGTTGGGGGGTGAGGGTGGGGCTACTTTGGGCCCTGACTTTGTCTGGAGGTATCGTGAAGATCTGTGTCGTCAGAGAGAGCTCCGAAAGTCGGCTATGTGCGGGTCACAATGCCAGGCAACGAGTAATGCTGGGCAGGTCAGCGCCCCTGCCCCTCGCAGGACGGCGAGCACACGGAGCAGCAGAGGCTGAAATCGGGCCAACACCTCCTTCGGGGAAAGTCTAATCCGGGCCGAGTCTGGGGCAACAAAGCCAGCATCATGCAGCAAACGCTGGAGACAAGCGGCCCCAGACTCGAGGAAAGCTCTGGACCGGGGAGACAAGGACCACTGCAGCTGGAAGTAACAATTCAGGGTGGAGGGGCCCGTGTCCACGTCTGGGGGATCCAGACACGGTGGGGGAGACGAAAACTGGGCGGAAAGCCGACCGGTGGTCATTGGGCCTTACGGAGCCACAGGTCGGCCCTACCTCGGGCTTGCAGAACCGACCCCCACCCCAACGGCGCTCCCGCCCGCCCCCGGAGTCCGCGCTGCAGGGGCCTCCTCCCCCAGTCCTGTCCACCGCCGAGCGGAGGGGGCGGCCGGGGCCCCGCGCGCTTCCTCTCGGCCGGGGCGGGCGGGAGGGGGAAGGGCCCACGTCGGCCCGACCCGCACCGTCCCTTCCGGACTACGTCCGCCGGCGAGCGCCCGGCGCCCCAGCCCCACTGCTGACCACGCCCCGTACAACTCCCCCGGGGTTAGCGAGGGCCACTCGGCTTCCCCGTGGACACACCCCGCGCCTCCGCCCGCGCCAGGGCCCCGGGGGCGGGAAGGGCCGGGAACCCGCACCGGCTAGGGGAGAGGTGAGCGGGAAGGCCCGGGGAGCGGGAGAGGGCCGGGGATGGGGAAGACCCGAGCGTGGGGAAGGCCTGGGAGATCCGGGGAGCGCGGGGAGATCCGAGGAGCGGGGGAGATCCGGGGAGCGCGGGGAGGCCCGGGGGCAGCGGGGAAGCCCGGGGAGATCCGGGAAGCGGGGGAGATCCGGGGAGCGGGGGTGGCCTGGGGGAGGGGGGAGTATCCGGGGAGGCCCGGGGAGGTGGGCGGAGGCCGGGGAGCCGAGAGGGCCCAGGAGCCCAGGCCGGCCGCCCCTCCTCCGCCCGCGTGTCTTCGGGAGCGACCACGGCCCGGAGCGGGCGCCGGCCCAGCAGCGTCGGCCCCCAGCTCGCGCCTCCAAGGCGGCCGGGCCCCACGGTCACATACTCACCGCCGCCTCGCCGAAGAACTGAGACCAACCCACCGCTCCGCCAGCCCGCCCAGCGCCCGCCGCGCGCTCGCGCCCCGCCCGGCCCCGCCCCGCCGCGCCTCGCCCCGCCGCGCGCGCGGGCGGATTGAGTCATCACGCCGCCCCGCCTCCTTGCCAACGCTTTCCTCCCCGCCCCGCCCCGCCAGCTCCCAAGTGCGCAGGCGCAGCCTCGGCGCCCCCCGTTTCCGCCTCTGCGCAGGCGCCGTGCCCCTCCCACGGCGGTTGGCCATATAGAGGCTGGGGGTGGGGGGGGAGGTCAAGCGTAGCCTCTTCTCCTTTACCAAGATGGCGGCTCGTCCCTGTTTCGCCAGAGTTCCTACCTTATGAGCTTGATTTCCTTACACTGATAAGAGAGGAACAGGTAATGTAACACTTTGCCTTGTGGATAACTAGAATGAGGGGAAGAGAGTTTCTTTAGATGGAGCCTAGTGACCAGGGAGGAGGAGAGAGGCGGACGGGGGGAGGGCAGGTGGCAGTAAGAGTTCGGAACGACCACGGGGGAGGGGGACCTTTCGCATCTGAGTCTCTCCTCCAGGAAGATGGCGGCAGCACCGAGCAGGGAATGCCGGAGCTGGGCCGGGGAGGGATGGCGAGCGGCCCGGCGGGGCTGCTCTAGCCGCGGGCCGCCGTCGTCTCGGTGGTCGGGCCCGCGCCTCCATTGGCTGCCGCGGGTCACGTGGGCCTGCGGCGCCTACGCGGACCATAGAGTTGGGCGCCCGTCCCCGGGGACGTGGCCTTCGAGAGCCCGGGGCTGGGGCCCGCTCCTGACGGGAGGGAGGGTGGGCGGGCGGCCCCAGTCTTTGGCTAGGTGAGGCCTGGGGGGCTCCTCCAAGCCCACTGCGGCTGCGCGGCTCGGGGCGGGAGGGCCACGTGCCCGGCGGGGGCCGGCCGCGTCTGGCCGGCTTGCCCCGGCTCCCGCGACCTGCGGGCCCGGGAGGCTGGGCGGGAATGCCTCGACCGTCAGTAAACACGACTCTGGAGTTTGCACTGGGCGCCCGCGCGGTGCGGGGAGCCGGAAGGTGCTTGTGCCCAAAGGGCGTCCTGACGAGGCGTCTCTTTGGAAAGTGAAGCGCTCAGGGCCCGGCTTCCCCTGCCGGCCCACTCGGGGGACGGGAAGGGCAGCCCCTGCGTGGCGTCCTGGCGCCACGTAAAACCGGTGGAAGGCCGGCCTCTGTGTCTTACTAAGCACCGTCCGAAGGAATGCGGACGAGTCTTGGCGGAATCCTCGGGAACAGGGTGGTTTACCCTTGAGGCCCTCGGTTCGTGTCCTCGGCTGCCCTCAGGATCGCCCGCACCTGCGGCGGGACACGACGGGACGGGCGCTTCCTCTGCGGGGGGCTTTCTGGGGCCCTGTTCCGACGGGGTGCCTCACAGCTAGGTTTTGTCTGAGGCAGCCGGTAGTGCTCTTCTGCAGAGCCAGCTCCATGTGGGTTTCTGGGAGCAAGCTGGGCTAATAGACGCTGGACGAAGTCTGGTGCTCAGGGTGGTGGCTGATGACTCTGAGCACGAAGCACCCCCACGCTAAGCTCAAGAGTACGGTTTATATTAGAGTTCTAAAGTAGTTGAGAAGGTGTTTGCTTCAGAATGGCTTCCGTTGTTTGAACTCCCAGTTCTCCGGATCTGAGACATCAACCACCCGCTTATCAGGAGAGTTTTAGGTTTGGAGGACACTAAGCGTACCCCCTCAAGTCTTGAAGGACATTTGAAAGCCGTTGAAAACAGCGCCGATGAAACTTGCCTGTGACTGCTGTTGGTTCTGCTCCGCGTCACACCCTTTCGGGGCTTTTGACTCGTTGGAAAACACTGATGCCGGGAGGGACTGGGGCAGGAGGAGAAGGGGACGACCGAGGATGAGACGGCTGGATGGCATCACGGACTCGATGGACGCGAGTCTGAGTGAACTCCGGGAGATGGTGACGGACAGGGAGGCCTGGCGTGCTGCGATTCATGGGGTCGCAGAGAGTCGGACACGACTGAGCGACTGAACTGACTGAATCAGGCTGAGGTCACCTGAGTGAAGGAAAGCGCTCCTAAGATGTCGCCGGCCTCATTCCTGGGCACTCGAGACCCCGCTGGGTCCTTGTTGCAGCGCGCCCTCCTGGGGGCCAGGCTGACCTCTCAGCGTCCTGACGGGAGAATTTCTTCTTGGGTTTTGTTGTTTGGGGTTTCTGGTGGTCTGACTTTCACCTCATGACTACTTCAAGGGTAGAAAATATTTTTTAAAAACTTACTGGAAATGGCACTGCCATACTCTTAAGAGTTTCTGAGGACACATAGTAAGGAGGACATAGACCTTTGTTTTTTCTTTTCCTCAGGCAGTTTGTGGTCTAATAGAGAGACTGCCTTGTGAAGGAGTAGATTACGGTGTTCTGAGTGCGGCGGTGGAAGTATGTGCAAGGTGTGGAGTAGGAAAGGGGCTTCCCTGCTGGCTCAGACAGCGAAGAATCTGCCTGCAATGCAGGAGGGCCAGGTTCCATCCCTGGGTCAGGAAGACCCCCTCGAAGAGGGCATGGCAACCCACTCCAGGATTCTTGGCCTGGAAAATTTCATGCACAGTGGAGCCAAGTGGGCTGCAGTCCATATAGGGTCATAGAGAGTTGGATACAACTGAGCAACAAGCACTTTCACTTTTGTGGAGGTGGAAAAGGGGGCAGGGATTGCCTGTTGGAAAATCTTCACAGAGAACCTTGTTCTGAACCTGGGGTTTAGAAGATGAATACGAGTTTTTCCAGGTGGGCTGTGCTAAAAGGGACTAGCTTATGCAAAGGGGACAAGCAACTGGTATTTGAGGTGGCATACTCTCAAGAGGTTGAGAATTTGGTATACTGCTGGTTTTAACACTGACATGGTGTCACAGGGTTGGTGAACACGCTGACTTGGACAGGATTTCACCGGATTAGTGTCCACCAAGATGACTTGGTGATGTTTAGTCACAAGTGCACCGCATAGATTCACTGTTAATGACCGAGAACCCTTTATAGTACTTACATATTTGGTGTGGCTCATTCAGCACACATTCATCTCACAGAGCTAATGATCAGAGAAAGGTTCTTCCTTTTCCTATAAAGAAATAACCTGACTCCTGGAAGAAGCAGAGCACACAGCTCAAGTTCAGTTGCCGCATTTTGGTAGCAAAAGTCCAAGGTACATGTTGTAAAACTTTTTGATCGAGTATAGAAAGAACCTTAATGTATCTTTTCACTCACAACATTGAACATTTGAAGACCAAGAAAAGAACTAAACTTTTTTATGTATATGCCATTTAAAAACTTGATTATATAAGTTGTTTCGAGCTGAAGTAAAATTTTCATTTCTTTTTACCTTTTTGTATTTTAATATCAGAGACATTTTAGGGATGATATTTCCAGTCAGCTGCTGTTTACCAGGCGCGTTAGCGGTCCTTGATGCCGTTTGAGGAGCCAGACTTTCCTGGACACACACTGTCAGTCGTCTTGCTTACACTTGCTGACAGTCTGGCAGCAGCGCCTGGGCCATTCATGCTCTCCCTTGATGCTGCTTATTGGCACTCATAGTTTTTAAAGTTAAAAATTAATTTTACTTCAAACCAGGATTATATCTTCATGCACCTTTTAAAAGATCAAATAAACCTGGAAAGACTTGAAAGAAAGACACAGTTTCCTTCCTCTGATCATGTGTCCTTCCCTGCAGAACACCTGTCTTTTCATTTTTTAAATTTATTTTTATTTGGAAGATAATTGCTTTACAGTGTTGTTGGTTTCTGCCATACAACAGCAGCAGTGTGAATCAGTCATAAGTGAGTATGCATGTAACCCTACCTCTTGCACCTCCCTCCCGTGCCCTCACCCACCCCTCTAGGCTGTCACGAAGCACAGGGCTGGGCTCCCTGTGTCACACAGCAACTTCCCACCAGCTATTTCTGTTGTTCAGTGCCTCAGTCGTGTCCAACTCTTAGCGAACCCCATGGACTGCAGCACGGCAGGCTTCCCTGTCCTTCACCATCTCCTGGAGCTTCCTCAGACCTCATGTCCATGGAATCGGTGATGCCATCCAACCATCTCACCCTCTGTCGTCCCCTTCTCCTCCTACCTTCAATCCTTCCTGGCATCAGAGTCTTTTCCAATGAGTCGGCTCTTCGCATCAGGTGGCCAAAGTATTGGAACTTCAGCTTCACCATCTGTCCTTTCAATGAATATTCAGGTTTCTTTTCTTTAGGATTGACTTGTTTGATCTCCTTGCAGTCCAATGGACTCTCAAGAGTCTTCTCCAACACCACAGTTCAAACGCATCAGTTCTTCAGCTTTCTTTATCGTCCAACTCTCACATCTATACATGACTACTGGAAAAACCATAGCTTTGACTATATAGACCTTTGTTGGCAATAATGTTGGCAAACTAGCTATATAACTTACAGTATATATCTCAGTGCTCCTCTCTGTCCTGCCCACTCCTCCCCGCCCCCCGTGAGCCACAGGTCTGCTCTCTGCCTCTTTGTGTCTGTTCCTGCTCTGCAAATAGGCTCATTAGAGCCATTTTCCTGGATTCTATATATGTGTGTGTAAATATAAAGTATTTGTTTTTCTCTTTCTGACTTGATTTTACTGTGTATAGCAGGCTGTAGATTCATCTACCTCATTTCAGCTGCCTCGTATTCCAGGACACCTGTCTTTGATGCCGCCTCTCACATCCATGCCTGGCGTGCTCACTCACCTCTCTTCCCTCCCTGTCCCACACATCATCTCCTCACTTACCAGGAGGTGCGCCATTTCTTGTTCTCATTCGCCCCTCTGCCTTTGCTGCACAGACAATGCCCACAGTAGGTGCCCCTTGAACCTGCTTGGTGGGTATTTAATCTTTATGACTACTGGCATACTGCTAACAGCTGTGCCAAATGGTATGACGGCACTTGTGGAGTTTCTGTTTTCCCTAAAGTTCATATGAGTGGTTTTGGCTGCTTTCTTAGTTTTCTATGTATTTGCTGCTAGTATTCAGCCCCCAGCTCACCAGTTGTCTAAACCTCCTTCGGGGGACGTCATCTTTCACCTGGTCAGGCTCTGCTGGCCCACGCCTCCTGCCTGCTGGAACCTCACTGCAGGCCTCACTGCTTTCCGTTTTCTGGAACCCCTGTCTTTCTCATTCTTGATCCCCCCGCCCCCCATTTTGATGGAGCACTTCCTCAAGGAATCGGCTGGCAAGTAAAGGTTTGAGAGCCTGGATATCTGGAGTGCATTGTTCGGCCGTTGTAGTCGAGGGAGAGATTGGACATCGGTTGCCCCCATATTCCATTTCTCAGTGTTATCCTTGAAGTGTTGGCAGTTCTGATTCTTGAGCCTTTATGTCTGACTGTGTTTTCTTTGAAGCTTGCAGGATTTTGTGTGAAATGCAAAATACCCAGTGCGGTGATGGCCCTTGGAGTCTGTTTTCATCTAATGTCTTGCCAGCCCTTTGGGCTCCTTTATTGTGGAAACTTCTGATCTTCAGTGCTGGGTGTTTTTCTTGATGTATGATTTCTTTCCGTTATCTCACCTCTTTCTAGAATTCAACTATTGGACCTTCTGGATTGGCAGTCTTATTTCCTTAGGCTTCCCATTTCTTTCTGGAAACATTCTTGTAGCCCTCCTGTTGAGCTCTTCTCACTTGATTTCTTAGCGCTTCTCTCCATCTTCCTGTGTCTTACAGCCCCTCCTGTGTTTGTTTCCTGGATGTACCGTCTCCTTTGATCTCTCTGAGGACGTTGGAGAGTTTTCCTGAAGTCACCTCTTACTTCTGGTTGCTTTTCGTGTTGGGGTTTTGGCTTTCAAGGGGTCAGAGCCTTTTCTGGGATCTCCAGTGAAGTTTGCTTGCCTGCTTACGTGTCAGAGGGACCCTGGCCTTGTGGTTGGTTGGGGCCTGCTTACTGTGACACTCACTGTGGAGGCGCCTGGCTGTGCCATTCTGTACGGCACCCTGTTGGCTTCTTCGGGTCTCTTTGGATTCTCCGGAAGAATACCTCCCAGACTCTTGCCTGGCTTCCTGTCTTTAAGGGGCCTCCAGTGAGAGGAGAAGGCCAGGACCTTAGCAATGGCTGTGTAGGAACTTCATTCCCCTGCCTGCAGAGTGGCTTCCCAACACTCTGCTCTTACTGGCGTCCCCAGGGCAGGGATTCAGGTTACCTTTTCTGGGGGAGGGGGAACCACCGCCTTCAGCCAAGAGGCCTGACAGGCAAAACAAAACAAAAATGGTCTTTTTTGATGGTGTTTTCTTACTACTTTTGTCTGGGCACCCTTTAGCAACGTTATTTTAGCTTACAACTTGAGTTGTTTTTATATTTCTTATTCTGTTTGCACAACTGTAGCCCAGCTGTGCATTTTACCTTGTCTTAAATGTGTGCTCAAGCACCCTGGTAGGAACGTGGATGGAGGCTGTGAATAGGTCGGTCTTCACAGTCAAGAAGTTCACATGGCAATGTGCAGAGCAAGATTTCAGTTGCTCATGATAGAAGATGACATTAAAATCATATTTCCCCTACAGATGGGGAAAATAAACATGAACATTTTAGTTGATGAGGGTGAGGGGTACAGGTACACCCAGATGTCGTGGGGTGTTTCAGTAGCTCGGTTCAGTTCAGTCTCTCAGTCGTGTCCGACTCTTTGCGACCCCATGGACTGCAGCACGCCAGGCCTCCCTGTCCATCATCAACTCCCCGGAGCTTGCTCAAACTCATGTCCATTGAGTCGGTGATGCCATCCAACCATCTCATCCTCTGTCGTCCCCTTCTCCTCCTGCCTTCAATCTTTCCCAGCATCAGGGTCTTTTCCAATGAGTCAGTTCTTCATATCAGGTGGCCAAAGTATTGAAGTGTCAGCTTCAGCATCAGTCCTTCCAATGAATATTCAGGACTGATCTCCTTTAGAATGGACTGGTTGGATCTCCTTGCAGTCCAGGGAACTCTCAAGAGTCTTCTCCAACACCACAGTTCAAAAGCAGCAATTCTTCACCACTCAGCTTTCTTTATGTTCCAACTCTCACATCCATACATGACCACTGGGAAAACCATAGCCTTGACTGTATGGACCTTTGTTGGCAAAGTAATGTCTCTGCTTTTTAATGTGCTGTCTGGTTTAATGACTGAATTAAAAAAAAAAAAGATATTTAAAAAAGAAGACAGAAGCGTGGCTGAGTTAAGGCCACGCCGTGTACACTGCCGGAGTCCTGCTGGCATGGCCAGCGAGGAGGCCCTGGTAACAGAAAATCCCCCAGCTTGCTCTGCTAGGCCGGGTTAAGCGTCCGTGCGCGAGCTCCCATAATCTTCACAATGACACCAGAGGGCGGGTGCCAGTGTCCACTGCCTTTGCAGGCCAGGGAGGGGCACACCGCAAGGATTCAGGATCTGCCCTGGTCCTCACTCTCAGAAGTTTGCACGCTTAAACATTCACCCTTGACAACTTACCTGGTGTTTCAGGGTCTCAGAGGTGATAGAGCGTTCAGGGCTGGGGCCAGCCAGGCCTCTGCAGCAAGGTAGGCATTCTCCCTCGAAGGAGACACTGGAAAATTGTCCTGTGCCATTTAGAATTTTGATTATCATCGAGTCCATCGTCAGGCATTTATTTTTCACAAAGTGCATACCCGTCAGTAGATTTTCTGGGAGGAAGTGAACAAATCGGGGACCCCAGGCCTGAAGCCGCTGAGCGCACAGGGCCCGCGCCTGCAGTGGCCCGCAGTGCCCTGTCGGGTCAGCTCTCTCTCTGCTGGACTCGGCTTCCCGCCTCCTGTTGCTGCCACCCAGCCCTACGGCCCGAGGCTGCCCCCGCCATCGCCTTAGGACCCCACAGGCTGCAGGGCCGCCGCCCCTTGGTTTTCCCCATCCCTGGCTTCCTCTGGGCTACAGGAGAAGCCGCTGGTGGGCTCCTGCTAGTTGTGGACCCCCAGCGATGGCCGGCGCTCTGTGTGTTTGGAGGGGGGACCCAACGGAGGACCGTGGCTTCTGCACCATGTCCTTGACTGATTTTGCTGAGTTGCAGGGGCTGCTGCAGGCTGTGGCAGCTTTCGAGGCTTGCAGGCACCGCTGCCCCTGGTGGCGCTGGTGTGGGCTCTGCCTGCACAGAAGGGTTCAGAGCAGCCTCCTCGGCCTTCTGTGTGGCGGGTCAGCTCATGCCCGGGCCGCTGGAGCCCGGGAGGCCACGTGTGCTGCAGCCTGATTTCTGTGCTTCCCACCTTTATCTGCTCCTTGGCTTTCTCTCCGCTGGTTGGGGCGGGGCTGAGCGCGGGGTTGGGGCAGTAGCCTCGGCCCGGATGGGCAGGGAGGGCCCTGTGTCTCAGCAGCGGCCGCACTCTTGGCGGGCAAGTGCAGTGTCTGCTCGCCTCAGGTCAGCACCCCCCGCTCCCAGCTTCTGGACGGGATGGACGGCCCAGACTGCTTCTGGTTTCTTTGTGGAGGGAGGAGACGACTTTGGTCAGAGGCTGTCTGCGTGCAGCATTGGCTCTGCTGCATAAGCTGGCGTGTGCTCTGGGGAAGTTCCGTGGCAGGACGCAGAGGGAGGCCCCTCCTGCCCCCGCCCCCCCCACCCCCCCGCCCAGGTATTGTGTGGCCTGGGCTGCTGGGCTTAGAGAAGGGGGGCTCTGCCCCAGCCCCCCGACTTCTGTCTTGCAGACCCTGGGCGTGTGCTCCTGGGGAGAGCAGGCTGCTCGCAGGTGCCTGGGGAGCACTGCCTGCCTGGCAACCTCCCCACCCCTCGGGAGGCCCCGCGGGCCCCTGGAGAGCGCTGCTGTCGGGGTTGCCACAGCAGATGGCCTGGGGGAGATGGCCCAGCGCAGCCCTTGCTGCCCCCAGAAGGGCCTGCCCCCTCAGCGCCAGGAGAGGCCGGAGCGGGAGAGACAGCGTGAAAGTGCAGAGTTAGAAACCTGTTTTGAAAAGGTGGTGTGCGTTTGGCAGTTTCTGCTGCTGTTGAGACTCTGGTTGAGGTGAGTGACGTCTGAGAAGCGGTTCTGCCCCTCAGGGCTCCCTTCTCAGCAAACAGGGTGTGGGTTCTGATGCCGTGAGAATGCATGGTCCTCGCTTTAGCTCCCTCTCTTTAAAGTTGAGGAAGAATGAAGGAGGATGTCTGCGTGCTCTTCTGACAGCTGTGAGCCTGCTTCACTCGGTGGTGTCCTGTCGCTTCCGAGCAGGAGGCCGTGGGCTTTGTGGGGTCTGTGAACTCACCCTTTGCCACTGTAAGGGGGCGCCCTGGCCCTTGGGCGTAAGGTGTGGGTGATGACAGTTTGGGGTGGACTCCCAGCTTTCGCTGGCGACTGTGAACAAAATCAAAGCTCACGCGCCGTCCTGAGCAGCTCTGCTTTGTGTTTGTTGCTGGCCTGCTTGGTGGCTCAGTGCTGAAGAGTCTGCCTGCCACTACAGCAGATGCAGGGTGGACCCATGGTCTGAGAAGACCCCCTGGAAAAGGGAATGGCGACCCACTCCAGTATTCTTGCCAGAAGAGCCCCTGGACAGAGGGGTTGCAGTCCATGCGGTTGCGGAGAGTCAGACACAACTTCGTGACTCAGCAACAACTCTCCATTCACTGCACTCTCGCGTGGCAGCTTTCTCATTTCATTGATACTTAGCTCACTTGTAAATATCTTTCAGATGGAATTACTGAATTATATTGGCAGTTTTGACTTTTTCACCTGAGTATGAGATTAGTTAGCTGGTCCTGTCGCCCTGGCTTGAATCAGTGTGTGTGACATCAACTTGAAGAGTAGCTTTTTCCTTTAGAAACAAGGCTTCTATTTGGCACGTTTGCTTTCGCTTGGAGCTGGCTCTCCCGCCCCCGAGGCCAAGGGTCTGTGTCGCCGTTGTCACCGCAGCAGCGCGCTCAGCAGCGCTGCCAGCCTGCCCGTGGCCCAGGCCCCGGGCCGCTCCACTCAGCTGGGAGGCTTCTGTAGCGTCCAGGCCGGATCCCGCTGCAGGCGGAGCGACCTCAGACTTGCTGCTGTTGCGGGCCGTCCCGTGAGTTCACAGGTGCTGGACATGAGCATCGTGCTCCCTTGAGATTGGTGCTTGTGGTTCTTTCTGAAAGATGGGGCAGAGGCGATAGGATGGTGCTGCTGGGAGGGGCAGCCTTCTGGGATCTTGGAAAGCACACTCGGCTCCCCCGGCCCGGGAGGCGCGTCCGCTCCTGGCGCCCGGAGGCGTGGCGCACTCCGTCGCTGCGCCTTCAGGTGTGCCTGCTGACTGCTCTGGACGGCTCCACACCATGTGTCGGGTCGGGACTAGGTCTCTGGGGAGCGTGGCATGGGAGGGCTTCCCGTCAGTCTCACGAGGACACTTATAGGTTCTTGTTACTAGTCAGTGTGTGGCTTCCCTAAAGGTGTGTGGTTTTTGTTTCAGCCTGTTAAGAACTTACTTATATGCGTTAGCAGGCTTCTTACAGGGCTCTTTTAATTCCCCAGTGTCCCTTTTCTTGCCCCCATCTCCTCACCGCGGTCCTGCGGTGGTGGTGCCGTGTGTCTCTCCTCTGTCAGCCGCTGCTGATGGGTGGGCGGCCTCCTGGCCCAGCCTGAATGTCGCCGCGCTCTCCCTGGGCGGTGCTCCCCTTCATGTGGCGTGGCTGGCCCAGTGCTGCTGACTCAGCTTTGCTTCTTGGTCAGAAAGCAGCCTGTCATTGGTGGCTGGCTTCGAGGGCGCATCCTTTCTGGACGTGGTGTCAGAAAAGCTCTGAGAGCGCCTCCAGACTCCGTCAGGCCTCCTGCCACTTTGGGGGCGTGCACCGGGAGTCCCCGTGGGGGCCCCGGTGTTGTTTGAGGCGTGCTGCTCAGCACCTGGCGATGGACTGTCAGCAGCTTCCTTGACACTGTCTGATGGTTAAAAGTCCGCTTCCAGGAACTCTGAAGAAATAGTATGTAATAGGCTCTAGTATTGTTGGGTATATCACATTCAGCTGGAAGCTTTGTTACGCTGCATAAGCTGTGGGTGGAAAGTACACTGGTCTAAACAGTAGGCTCGGTTGTTGCTCGGTTGCTTGGTTGCTTCCCTACTCTGCCACTCCAGGGACTGTGGCCCTCCAGGCTCCTCTGTTCTCCACTTTCTCCCGGAGCTTGCTCAAACCCATGTCCATGGAGTCGGTGATGCCATCCAACCATCTCATCCTCTGTCGCCCCCTTCTCCTCCTTGCCCTCAGTCTTTCCTAGCATCAGGGTCTTCCAGCGAGTCGGCTCTTCGCATCAGGTGGCCAAGGTACTGGAGCTTCAGCTTCACCGTCAGCCCTCCCAATGAATACTCAGGACTGAGTTCATTTAGGATGGACCGGTTGGATCTCCTTGCAGTCCAAGGGACTCTCAATTCTTCTCCAGCACTGCAGTTTGAAAGCATTAATTCTTCAGCACTCAGCCTTCTTTAACACTCACATCCGTACGTGACTGCTGGAGGAACCACAGCCTCGACTAGATGGACCTTTGTTGGTGGAGTGAACGCACAGCCAAATGCATGTGATTAAAATTGGGTTTTGACTTTGAATGAATGCTCAGTGTCGTGTGCCACCCCTCTCCTACATCAGTGTGTTTGTTTCCAAATTAAGGTGTTTATTTTTTCTAATTACAAAGGTAGTACTATCCTCCAGTTAGATATTAAGAAGAAAAACTCTAGCTTGTACTTTCCGAGCAGTTTCAGCTATGGTGTGGAGCAGGTTTCTGCGCCGCCTGCAGGTGGCTGGGGCCGTGAAGCCCTGGCTGTCGGTGTGCGTCCTGCAGACAGGACTTGGCGCAGCTGCTGCCACGTGCCCGGAGCACTGCAGACCAGTTTGCACCGGCTCCGCCTTACCGTGGCTTTCCTGACCGTGAGCGTAATGGCCACAAGCAGCTGTTTCACTAGCGTCTCTCAGAGCGGGCTTGTCGGTTTTCTTTGGGTTAGATGCAGGTTTTGCGTCTGCGGCTGGAATGGCACAGAGGCGTGCTGGGCCTTCTCTGGGCCTGTGTCCGACGGCACAGTTTCAGTTTGTCCGTCCCAGGGATGGGTCACTTGAAGGTGGAGTCTGCACTCTTCTGGGCTGTGAAGTCTTTGTGGTTAACAAGTGTATGGGGGAGGTGCTTTTGAAACTAAGTATCTGTTCCTTCAGGTCCTCTCAGTTTACTGGTTTATTTCTATCAGTCTAGGCCAAGAGTTTCCCATTTTATTCAGCTGGCTATCCTCTTTTGTGGTTTTTTTGGTGTGCGTGTGCGCCTGTGTTTGGCCACTGGAAGCCCCTTAAAGCTAGTCCCGTGTCCTGTTCGGGTGAGTCCCCGCTGCTGGCGTGCAGCTCGCGCCATGTGGCCAGCCCCGTGCGCCCTCACGTCGCCTCGGCCCCAGCTCTGAAGGCGGCCTTCCGAGCTCTGCCACCTGAGCCACCGCTCCATTGCTGGCGGCACCTGCTGTCTGGCGTTGGCGCACCACTGTGCAGGCCACGACCACCTTCCCTCTGGCGCACACGTGTGTCTCCCGTTCTGTGCGTGTCGGGCCACTCCTGTGAGCCTCCTTGCACCTGTGTTCTGTGCTGCTGCTTCTGGTGAGCAGCCTCTCTGGATGTCACCACTGAATTGGATTGTGTGCGCTTTATGTTTGTAGGTTGCTTCTAACTTTACACATCCTCGGTGACCAGGAGCCTGTTTCCCTCGCCGTTTCAGAACAGATGGCATCACTTCTGCTCATCCTTGTTGGCCTCATGGTATAAGGTCTGAGTGAGGACTGCTCATCCTTGTTGGCCTCATGGTATAAGGCCTGAGTGAGGATGAGCACGCGAATCCCTGTGTCTCTGTAGTGCGTCTTAGTTTTCTGTGAACTGTGTGTTCAGGTGTCTTCCAGCCAAAGAGCTCTGTGTACCCTGACCTGTGCACTAGGTCGCCTTCAGTGTGTGAAACCGTGACGCTCTCGTGGACTCGAGGGAGTCTGCATCTCCCGTGGTGGCCTCTGTAGTCTGGATCATTGGTAGGCTCTCCTCCCCACTCTTCCTCTTCCTCGGGCTTAATTCTTTACCTTCAGGTTTCTAATCCAGCTGAAGTTTGCTTTGGCGGCTGTTGTGGGGTGGGGATCAGTCCTTATATGTTTTTCAGAATGGCTTGCAAGTGGGCTCAGTTCTGTGTTGATTGTCTAGTCCATCCTTCCTTGCTGACTTGAAGTGGCGTTTCTTTCAAATGCTAAACTCACGGTACACCTGAGTCTGTTTCATTTATCCATTTTCTTCTTCCTTAGCCGAAACCCCAAGTACTAATGACTATTGCTTTATGGTGTGCTTTGCTAATTTTAGATTGAATCCCCCACTTTTTTTCTTTTTTCAAATAACCTGGAACAGTTTTATTTTTAAGTGAATTTAGGAAAACCCCTTTTTTATAGTACATATATATTGAAAACCTACTGGGACCTTGCGTTATGTTTACTATGGCTGCCAAAATAAATTATGACAAATTTAATCGCTTAAAACAACAGAAATTTATTCTCTCACTTCTGGAGCTGGGATCTGACACCTGACCATCCGCTCTCCCTCTGGGGCTCCTGCCTCCAGCGTCTTGTGGCTGCTCCCGCGCCCTGTCTCTGCCTCTAGCTTCATGCCAGCCCTGACCTCTGTGCTCTCTCTTCCTCTCTTTCAGAAGGACCCACTCAGATAATTCAGGGTAGTCTTCACTCACTTCTGGAAAGACTTTTTTTCCCCAGGTAAAGTAGTGTTTAAATTCCAGTAGCAGGACCTGGTATCTTTGGGTGGCTGTCGCTCTGCTGACCACAGATGTCATCCGGCACTCTCGGGGTGAAGGTGGACTCAGGAAGACAGGCATCTCGGAGGCCAGTCTCCTCGCGAGTGGCGCTGCTCCGCGACTCGGGCGTCCAGCTAGTGCTTTGTTTTGCCAACACTGAGCCTCCCTTCAGTTTCCTGGCTCTTCGTTGTCACAGAGGGGTTTTCTAAACAGACGGTCATCTGCAGGCACTGGCGTTCATCTCTTAGCTTAATTATTTCTCCTGAAGTTGCATGTTTGACAGTCTTTGACCATAGTATCAATAGGCATCTTTGCTGGTTTGTTACTTAACAGGATAATTGTGGCTTTTCACTAAATGTGGTGTGTATTTCTTCTGGGATATGCTCTTCATGTGGCCATTTCTTTCTGCTCCTGAAGTTACATTCCATTGGAAGCGAGGACTAGATGCTGAGCAGCGTCAGCCAGGTGGGCTTTTTAAGTGGCCGCCTTTCAGCTCTGTATCTGTGCCTGTGCGCCTTCTCTGAGCTCTGCATGTGAGATTACATTACCTAATAACGAATCC
This sequence comes from Nanger dama, assembly GCA_917880005.1. Classification (NCBI taxonomy): domain Eukaryota; kingdom Metazoa; phylum Chordata; class Mammalia; order Artiodactyla; family Bovidae; genus Nanger; species Nanger dama. Next base: position 2,634,394 of record CAKJTW010000118.1, on the reverse strand, counting down.
TCACTGTGTCCCTAGCATGGACCTACTTAATCGTGATGCCTTGTTCTCTGAGTTTAGAGTGGATTTGCTGGGCTGTTGTCTTAAATTTTGTGTTTGTAAACTGGTTTGCAGTTGGTCATCTTTTCTGTGCAGCGCCCTCTCGTTGTTTTGGGGAGCCACCCTTTCCACCATGAGCAGGCCATGTGCTGGGGATGAAGTGGCCCAGCTTGTGGGACGCCCTGATTAACTGGCTAACAGGCACACTCCGTCAGCTTGGCCCCTGACGGCTCAGGATCCAGCCAGTGCCCTGAGACACAAGAGTGATTCCTGGAGCTCTCACGGGGCAGAGAAGCTCTCACTTCTTTGGGAGCTACCAGAAGATATAATTACTGCCATTTATAACCCATTCTTATTTCAGCACCAGCTGCCCAGAGCTCCTGTCACTGTGCACTTGTGTCTTTGGTTTGCTCTTCCCTTGTTTGACAGGCTTGAAAGAGTTAATCGCTTTTTTTTAGAGAAATTGATTTTAGTGTTTTTTATCTGATTTTGGTTTTCATTTACCAAATCAGCTGTATTTTGCTTGTTTTTGTTTTCTATTTCACCAGTTCTTTATTTATTCCATGTACTTTCTTTGATTTTTCTGTTTTCCATCTTAAATGCTCAATGGCTTATTTATCTTCATTTCTCCTTGTAAAATTTATAAAATTTGCAAGTTTGATTCATCCTCAGAGGATAGCTTTGTACACCCTGCTAAGCAGTGCTCTTCGATCTTTTCCTTTTCTGAACCCCTTATTGTTAGAAAAACCTTCAGACATACCCAGATAGGAGAGTATATGGATGCTTCATGTGCCTGTCACACAGCTTCAACAGTGGCCAGCGTCTTGCCATTTTTATTCATCTTCCCTGCTTGTTCCACACTTGTCACACTTTGAACGTTGAGTATTTTAAGGCAAAGCCCACTTTTCATGTCACTTGTAAATACTTTAGCATGCATCTTCAGTAGATGAGGGCTTTAATTATACCTAACAAAACTAGCTACACTTTATGACTATCATCCAGTATCTGTCCTGTGTTCAGTTTTCTCCAAATGTCAGAAGATATTTACAAGGTCTCCAGTTCTGGACTGGGTCAGTTGTTTGTGATGGTGGCATGTCCACTGATCCTCATTATTTCCTGTAAACTGGTAGCTAGATGTGGACGCTTAATTCGTTGGGGAGGGGTGTTTCGGGTTTGGGGGTTTTGTTTGTTTCAGCCAAGATGGAGCAGGGAGGGCGTCAAGAACACGGCCCAGCGTGTGCCGGCAGCGCCTGTGCATTCTCACGTGCCTTCCGCCAGGAGGCGCGGCGTCTGGCTGTCTTTCTGTTCACTGTGTTACAGTCGATCCGTGAATGTAGTGTCAGCAGGCTGACTCTGCCCCTTGTAAAGGTTTTTTTTATCATCCATGATCTAATGGGCTCAACAGCCCTTTTGCTTGTTTCCCCTGTTTGGCTGGTGTATTAATTCCCTGCTGCTGATGTAACAAGTCACCGGGAACTTGGCTGAGGTCAGCCTCCGTGGGGTCAGGTTGGGATGTCGGCAGGGCTTCCTTTGGGGGGCTCTGGAGAGGATCCGTCTCTTGCTTTTCACAGCTTCGTGGCCCCCTGCACGCTAGTGCCCCTTGTTGCATAGTTTTCCCATCCGAACGGTCTTCACCTGGCTCGTGGTTGGCACTCGCAGGCTCCAAGGCTGCACACATGGATGTCTTCAGGGCCGCGATTCAGCCCTACAGACGACAGTTGCAAAAGGAGGATTTTTCTAGTTTTGTTTCTACGTTTACATATTGGCATTTTTATATGAAGTTTTCTCTTACTAATTCTGATTACTTTGAAATACAGCTCCTATTGGAGAGAAAAGAGAAATCATTTCTTTTCATTTACTCATGTCTAGAGTATATTTGGACCAGCAACTTTGAAGCAACAATGCATTTTGTTACTTCCCCCAGTATCATGAACTTGTAGATATATATATATGTATAATATATATAGTTGTCTTTCAACCCCCTGAAGCAGTTTTTTTCTGAAATTATCTTTCACGGTGCTGGGTTCTCCGTGTTGTCCAGGGGTTTTCTCTGGCGTGGCACACAGGCTTAGTTGCTTTGCGCATATGGGATCTTGCTGGCTGCTGGCTGCTGCTAAGTCGCTTCAGTCATGTCCGACTCTGTGCGACCCCATAGACGGCAGCCCACTAGGCTTCTCTGTCTCTGGGATTCTGTAGGCAAGGACACTGGAGCGGGCTGCCATTTCCTTCTCCAATGCATGAAAGTGAGAAGTAAAAGTGAAGTTGCTCAGTCGTGTCCGACTCTTAGCGACCCCATGGACTGCAGCCCGCCAGGCTCCTCCATCCGTGGGATTCTCCAGGCAAGAGTACTGGAGTGGGTGCCATTTTCTTCTCCAGTGCATGCATGCATGCTAAGTCACTTCAGTCGTGTCCGACTGTGTGCCCCTATGGACAGCAGCCCTGCAGGCTCCTCTGGCCACAGGATTTTCCAAGCAAGCACACTGGAGTGGGCTGCCATTTCCTTCTCCCGGGGTCTTGCCGGACCAGGGGTCAAGCTCACGCCCCCTGCATTTCCCACTGTGCTGCTGGCGAAGTCCTGAAGCGGCTCTTCTGACGCCCAGTTGCTCCCGCAAGCTGGCTTCTGCATTCTTTGGAGGCGACCCCCTGGTCTGTGGCTGCATCCTTGCTCTCTGCTACAGCACAATGTCCCATCTTGTGGCCGGGATGCAGCCGTCTTCTCTCATGGCGGGGAATGGTGTCCACGGCCATGGTCCTTGTGCTCAGGCACCGCCTTGCTTTCCTAGCAGACAGGCCTGGGAAGCAGTCACGAATACAGGTGTTTCCAATTCAGGTATCAATCTGCATGGTTTTTACTTACGCTGAAAATTGGTTTTTAAGGATGATAACCTTATCCAACAAAATAAAATAGTTTTAGAATAACAGTAACTAATGTTTCTAGGTTATATCCCACTTGGAATATACTGTCAAGTTATTGTGTTTTAAAGTGTTTTCTCTGACGCTTGTGCCATGTTGTGACATTTTTGTTTAGGTTGCTTTCCAGTTTTTTTACTAAAACTGTTAATGAAGTATGGTAAACATATAGACAACTGTGTAAATTCCTAGTGAAGATTCATTGAGCCATAAGCAGTAACTGAACTTCTCATATAACCAGCATCAAGATAAAGAAGCAGGACTTAATTGTTTTTAGAGTTTATTTTTCTCTGATTTATATGGTTCTAGAGGCAAAGGGTCCATACAGTCAAAGCTATGGTTCTTCCAGTAGTCATGTACAGGTGTGAGAGTTGAACCATAAAGAAGGCTGAGCACCAAAGAATTGATGCTTTCAAATTGTGGTGTTGGAGAAGACTCTTAAGAGTCCCTCGGACATCAAGGGGATCCAACCAGTCAATCCTAAAGGAAATCAGTCCTGAATAGTCACTGGAAGGACTGATGCTGAAGCTGAAACTCCAGTACTTTGGCCACCTGATGTGAAGAGCTGACTCTAGAAAGGACCTGATGCTGGAAAGATTGAAGGTAAGAAGAGAAAGGGATGACAGAGGATGAGATCGTTGGATGGCATCACCAATTCAGTGGACATGAACTTGAGCAAACTCTGGGAGACAGTGAAAGACAGGGAAGCCTGGTGTGCTGCAGTCCATGGGGTTGCAAGGAGTCGGACACGACTTAGCTAGTGAGCAACAGCAGAGGCAGAGAGAATCGTGGTACTGGGTTGGCCAGACAGTCAGCCCACTTCTCCCGCGTGGTGACTAGTAGCGCTTGGTCGTCTCTAGCTTCATTCAGAGCAGCTGTTAGGTTAGACTGGGACAGCGGTCCTTTCAGCGTGCATTTAAAAAAACCAAAATGGGTGAATTTCTGTGTGGCCGTTTTAACATTGAAGATGGAAGAAAAATGACATTTTTGCCATGTTATGCTTTATTGTTAAAGAAATGGTAAAAACACAACTGAGACACAAAGAGTCCGGTGCAGAGGCGCTGTCACTAGTGGAGTGCACAGAGGGGCTCTTGAGATGTGCTGGGGAGTCTCTCTGGACGACGCTCCGTGCTCGAGTAAACCAGTTGGAGTTGATAGCAGTCAAATCAAGACATTAATTGAAAACAGTCAATGTTGTACCACACTGGAGATGGCTGACACACTTGAAATATCCAAATCAAGCATTGAAAATCATTTGCACATTTGATGTTTTGGGTTCCCTATAAGTTAAGTGGGAGGAAAAAGAAAACAACACCTTTTTCATCATGTTGCTGCAGGCAGTTCTCTACTTAAATGTAACAAAAATTCTCCATTTTTGAAACAAACTGTAAAGGGCAATGAAAAGTGGATCTGGTACAATAATGTGGAACAGAAGAGACCGTGCGGCAGGTGAGGTGAGCACCACCAGCCACGCCACAGGCCGGTCCTCATCCAGTGAAGGTGATGTTGTGTGTATGGTGGGATTGGAAGCGAGTCCTCTATCATGAGCTACTTCTGGAAAACCAAACCATTAATTCCAACAAGGCCTGCTCCAAATTAAACCAGCTGAAAGCACCACTTGATGAGGAGCGTCCAGTATAAATCTTCCATCAGGGTAACCAAGACCGCATGCTCCTTTGATGACCAGGCAGTTAACTGTTTCAGCCTGACTGGGAAGTTCTGGTTCATCCTCGTATCCACCAGACATTGCACCTTCAGATTCCCACTGATGCCAGGTTTGACAGAATTCTCCATCTCCTCCTGACAGACGAGGAAACATGGCCTTTCCAGAGGTGGATGCGCCCAGGGTCGCCAAGCAGACAAGTGCCTGCCGAGGCCACTGCTGGAGAGGAGAAAAGCTGAAGACCAGGTGTTTCTGCTCCTTCCTCTGTAGAAAAGCACTCTGTTTCTGTTTGGATGGGACTGGTTCTAATTCTTAAATATTCACATGTAGGTTTAGCCAGCTCTATATTCATAGCAAAGTTTCTTATAAACTTGAGCTAAGCTCATTCTAACTCATGGAACTTTTGACTGTAAATTGTAGGAAGAAAACGCCTCCGAGTATATCGCCCTAGGCCAGATCTGGGATGATTCTGTTTCATGCGGCTCAGTCGCAGGACTGGGGGAGCCTGCCCGAGCCCTCCTGCGGCCGCCTTCCTCGTGCTGCGTTTCCAGAGTCCCCATGCCTGTGTGTGGAAGGGCTGCTCTGAAGCGTGGCCTGCACCTGGAAGCAGGTGTTGCTTTCTCTAAGGACACAATCAAAGAGCGCGGAGGCAGCCTGTGATGGAGACGGCCGCCCAGGGAGGCGCGGGGAGGCTTCTCGGTCTTCGGTGGGAAGGGCTCTGCCTGGTTTCCAGGCGCGAGGCCCGAGGGCGCGGCCTGGGGCGGGGGAGTCTGTGCTCCCCGGTTGTGCTGCCTGTGCTGCCGTCTTCCAGACACCGAGAGGCTTCACGGGGTTAGGGGAGAGCCGCGTCCTCTCTGCTCAGCAGCCCATCACGGAGACGCCACCGCGGAGTAGGCGTCTTGGCTGTAAACGTGGTCTAAGACCACAGGAGGAAGGCCTGTGACCCTGGCTTCTGCTCTCCCATCGTATCCCAGCGCCTTCAGACCAAGAGCCGCTCCGCCGCCTCCAGGTGGGGGTCTGCGCTGGAGAGAGGCACCTGTGTGCTCGAAGGCCTCTCTGCCCGTGCTTGCCTGCGTGCTCAGCCCGGCCGCGCACCGTCGCTGTCAGAGGCGTGTGGCGTGCGCTCAGCTCCCGGAGCCGCGAACCTGCTGTCTCTTCACGTCGGTGAGAGCGCTCCTCTATCGCTCCGCTCTGCCGCCGCTGCTGTCCCACCGTGCGCCGGCCTGGTCTCCCTGGCCCGGGTGCCCTAGAGGTGCTTCCTGCGGACAGACGTGCCTCTGGCGCGGCTGGGCGCGCGGCATCAGCACAGCGGAGAGCGGCCCCCTGACGCAGGGCGGCGCTGCCTGCGCGCACCGGATTCCTGGCGCACCCTCCAGGACAGCACCGTCAGCCTGGAAACAGCGTTCAGATGGTCAAGAAGCCTTTCTCATTGCTCTTATTTCCTTGTTTGGTGTTATTTTTACATTACGTGATTAAATGAGAAGCAAGCCTGGCGTGAGGGGGGCGCGGGCAGGGCGGGGGGTGGGTGGGTGGGTGCTGCGTGCAGTGTTGCAGGCGCGGCTGGGGTCAGGGCGTCCGTGGGCACAGTGGCGTCAGGCATAGCTGCTGGAAGAACGGAGGCTCGGACGTGTGTGGACGTCGGTCAGGAGGGTACCGTTCTCTTCCTGCTAGGAACAACTCAGATGGCCAGCCTTTCCCTCCTACGAGAATGCAAACAGTACCTGTATCTTTGGGTATGTTGAAAATTCTGAACGAGATGGGAATACCAGACCACCTGACCTGCCTCTTGAGAAACCTATATGCAGGTCAGGAAGCAACAGTTAGAACTGGACATGGAACAACAGACTGGTTCCAAATAGGAAAAGGAGTACGTCAAGGCTGGATATTGTCACCCTGCTTATTTAACTTCTGTGCAGAGTACATCATGAGAAATGCTGGGCTGGAAGAAACACAAGCTGGAGTCAAGATTGCCGGGAGAAATATCAATAACCTCAGATATGCAGATGACACCACCCTTACGGCAGGAAGTGAAGAGGAACTCAAAAGCCTCTTGATGAAAGTGAAAGAGGAGAGTGGAAAAGTTGGCTTAAAGCTCAACATTCAGAAAATGAAGATCATGGCATCTGGCCCATCACTTCATGGGAAATAAGAAGGGGAAACAGTGGGAACAGTGTCAGACTTTATTTTTCTGGGCTCCAAAATCACTGCAGATGGTGACTGCAGCCATGAAATTAAAAGACGCTTACTCCTTGGTAGAAAAGCTGTGACTAACCTAGATAGCATATTCAAAAGCAGACACATTACTTTGCCGACTAAGGTCTGTCTAGTCAAGGCTATGGTTTTTCCAGTGGTCATGTATGGGTGTGAGAGCTGGACTGTGAAAAAAGCTGAGCGTTGAAGAATTGATGCTTTTGAACTGTGGTGTTGGACCAGTCCATTCTGAAGGAGATCAGCCCTGGGATCTCTTTGGAAGGAATGATGCTGAAGCTGAAACTCCAGCACTTTGGCCACCTCATGCGAAGAGTTGACTCATTGGAAAAGCCTCTGATGCTGGGAGGGATTGGGGGCAGGAGGAGAAGGGGACGACAGAGGATGAGATGGCTGGATGGCATCACTGACTCGAAAGATGTGAGTTTGGGTGAACTCCCAGAGTTGGTGATGGACAGGGAGGCCTGGCGTGCTGCGATTCACGGGGGTCGCAAAGAGTCGGACAGGACTGAGTGACTAAACTGAACTGAACGAGTGTATATGTGGAAGCTCTGAGAAGAAGGGTAATTGTATTTAAATTACGATGTGTAATCAGAGTGGTCCTCAGAGAGGCCGTTCAGTCCTCCTTCCAGCCACACCAGTGTGCTCACACCATTGCTGTCCTCAAAGTTTTATTTTTTGTCACTTTGAGGGGTGAAATATAGAGTCTCATCCTACCTTCAGACTTTTTTAAAATTACAAATTAAATGTTTCCTGCATGTTTGTGAAAGATCTTTGTATCGTTTGCCTTTTTTTTTTTAATGGGTTTATTAGAGTGGAAGGGATACTGTTTGCCACTTCTTCACCTCTCTCTAAGCTCTTGTCACTTCTCTCTAAGCTCTTTGAGGCTCATCCTCTGCCCTCAGGTGCCTGTGGGAGAGGAGAGATTTTCACGACTAAGATAAATTCTATGTATTTTATAAAGTTTATTAATAAGAAAAATATTTTGTCAGGTTATGTTTCTTTCTGCCTTGGTTTGAAAAACCAGCTGTGCGGCACTGCTGCTCAGTAAGAGCTGCATCTATGATATAAAATTTTCTAGGATCCACTTTAAAGATGTAAAAAGATGCAAGTGAAATTTAAGTTTGATAATGTATTGTTTAACCTGATGCAAAGTATTATTATTTCCACATGTAATTAACATAAAGTTATTAATAAGATGTTTTACACTGTTTATCGTACTGCCTCCAAAAAACTATTTTAGACTTTGCAAAATTGTATATATGTACATGTTGTTTTATGATAGTCATAAAATATTTATGTACATGTGTAGAGAAATACTGTATAAATGGAAATTATATAAAGTCTGATTACAGAATGATACACACATGCATGGCCCTCTCGAGATTTAAGCAGGGTTTGCACTGAATTTCTATGCAAAAAAAAAAAGAGAATTTTTCTAGTTATTCTACTTAACTAGAGAATTGCAGTCTGTGTGTTCAGTTTGGCTTTACCATATAGAAGAGGAGGCCGTTTCTCCATTTATTTTGTTTTTTTTCTGTATTTTGACAAAGGTTTTTACAGTGTTCTCCATAAAACCTACTTTCTTACTAGATTTATTCCTAACAGTCTGTTGGTGGCATTTTAAAACATAATTGATTTTCTGTGCTGATCTTGTTTCCTGAAAACTTAATGAGTTCTTGGTTCACTCTGACAGTGTGCTCATGTAGGCCCTCCTGGGCCTTGTGCTGGACAGCTGTACTGTCGGACACTGGCAGCCTGATGGCCAGTCATGCCTGCCATCTTCCTGCCTCACTGCCCTGGTTAGAGTCCCTCTGCAGGTTTGAATAGAAAAAGCTCAGCAGCCTGTCTCCTTGTGACCCCAGAACGAGTGCCTCTGATGAGGTGCCCGTCATTGAGTTAGGGACTGTGTCCTTGCACTCCTAGTTGTTATCAGGAGTGGGCAAACTGTCTCTTTATTCTTTATCCTCAAATAAACCACATTCTTTATTTGAATGGTTTGGAGATGATCAAATCATTCCTGCTCCAGTGCTAATAATGTGGTGAATTATTTTAATCTATTTTTCTGATACTTACCACCTTGCATAACTGGATTAAATTTGACTTTATCATTATATATTACACATTAGTTTTTCCATCTTTGAATCAGCTTCCTAGATTATTTTAGGCTTTTGTTTTTAAGTACCTAATGAAATTCACACATTTTCTCTTCTCATCTGGGAGGTATTGAAGTTCCCTGGCTTCATGAGTAAGTTGGGAAGACAGTTTCTTGGGACTTCCTTACAGAAGCATCTGGATCTGCCTTTTGTTGTGACTTTTATGTTTGTTTCTTCAAATGTTGGAGAGTGTTGGTTATTTAAACTTTCTTTTCCTAACAGATTCAGTTTGGGTAACTTATTTTCCTAAAAATTACCTGTTTCATGTAAGTTTTTGATATTTCATAGTCTATTGTAGTTGCAGCTTTTGACAAACCCACTCCCCCTTTGAATTCTTCCACCAGCTTCCCTAGTGGCTCAGATGGTAAAGCGTCTGGCCTGCAATATGGGAGATCCAGGTTCAATCCCTGAGTTGGGACAATCCCCTGGAGAAGGAAATGGCAACCCACTCCAGTGTTCTTGCCTGGAAAATCTCATGGACAGAGAAGCCTGGTAGGCTGCAGTCCATAGGGTCGCAAAGAGTCGGACACGACTGAGCGGCTTCACTGTGAACTCTTCAGTCCCTTCAGTTCACTCAGCGCTCAGTCGTGTCTGACTCTGTGGCCCCATGAATTGCAGCACGCCAGGCCTCCCTGTCCATCTCCAGCTCCCGGAGTTTGCTCAGACTCAAGTCCATTGAGTTGGTGATGCCATCCAGCCATCTCATTCTCTGTCGTCCCCTTCTCCTCCTGCCCTCAATCTTTCTCAGCATCAGGGTCTTTTCCAGCGAGTCAGTTCTTTGCATTAGGTGGCCAAAGTACTGGAGTTTCAGCTTCAGCATCATTCCATCCAAAGAACACCCAAGACTGATCTCCTTTAGGATGGACTGGTTGGATCTCCTTGCAGTCCGAGGGACTCTGGAGTCTTCTCCAATGTCACAGTTTAAAAGCATCAATTCTTTGCCACTCAGCTTTCTATATAGTCCAACTCTCACATCCATACATGAATACTGGAAAAACCATAGCTTTGACTAGGTAGACCTTTATTGGCAAAGTAGTGTCTCTGCTTTTTAATATGCTGTGTAGGTTGTTCATAGGTTTTCTTCCAAGGAGCAAGCATCTTTTAATCTCATGGCTGCAGTCACCATCTGCAGTGATTTTGGAGACCAAAAAAATAAAGTCTCTCACTTTTTCCATTGTTTTCCCATCTATTTCCATTGTTTCCTCATCTATTTGCCATGAAGTGATGGGACCAGACGCCATAATCTGAATGTTAAGTTCTAAGCCAACTTTTTCATTCTCCTCTTTCACTTTCATCAAGAGGCTCTTTAGTTTTTATTTGCTAAAATAATCTAGCAAACTAAATTCTTTGAATTCTTATTATCGCCTGTTCTTGCATATTCTGTTTTTTTCATTGATCATTTTTGCTGGAGATCTAACTAGTTTTTTTAGATTTAGCTCAGTTTATTCTGTGCTGTGTGTCCTTAACTTTTTTGATTTCTTTATTTCTATTTCCTTTAGGTTTATTGTTTTTCTAATTTTAGAAGAAGTTAACTAGCTAGTTTTTACATTTTCCTCTTCAGCAGTATGATGGCTAAGATACTATTTTTAGATCTTCTTTGATTCATGAGTTATTTAGGAGCAAGTTTTAAAACTTCTAGGCTTGCAAACATTTTAACTTTTAATTAATTGTATTGTGGTCACAGAATATCTAATTTTTTGGCCATTTGTTGGAAACAATATCTTTTTGGCCTTAGCTCCTGGTCAATTTTGTAAAGTTAAATGTATTCTTGGAAAGAATGTGCTTTCTAATCATTGGGCAAAGGAAGTCCAATAAAGTAGGTTTTAATTGCATTGTTTTAATTTTCTGTGCATTTTTAATCTCCATAATCTGTTACCAAGAGTTGAGTCAGTCTTCCCTTGCATTCTTGGCTACATCAATTTATAATAACTTTCAGTTTTCACTTGATATACTTTGTAGCTACAATTGCATACATACATAATCAGAGTTGTTTTTATTCTCGGCCTTCTTTGTTGTCAGTGATGCTTCTTGTACTACAGCCTGTCTCATCTGACAGTGGCGCAGATTGCCCAGCTTTAGCTCAGTCAGTGCTTGCCTGGAGTACTTCCTCCACTCCCATCTTCTCACTTTGAGTGTCTGTGTCCTTGTGTCTGTGTCCTTGGGCTTCTTAAATAGCTTGTAGCTGGACTTTGTAACTGGGTAGTTAGTATATACTAACTCATTGGAAAAGACTTTGATGCTGGGAGGGATTGGGGGCAGGAGAATGGGACGACAGAGGATGAGATGGCTGGATGGCATCACTGACTCGATGGACGCGAGTCTGAGTGAACTCCGGAGTTGGTGATGGACAGGGAGGCCTGGCGTGCTGCGATTCATGGGGTCGCGAAGAGTTGGACACGAGTGAGCAACTGAACTGAACCTTAGATTGTTTCCACATCTGGATTCATCTCTGCCACTGCATTTTGTGCTTGATTTACCTTGCTTTTACATTGCTTCTTTTTTACTTCTCTTGCTTCCCAGTGTTTTTTTTTTTTCTTTTACTTGGTAATTAGTTATACAAAATAACAACCAGTGAGTAATGTATGCCTATTTCTGAGCCTACAGTCTGATACAAGTTCTAGAACATTGCCAGTGACTTCCTGGCAGCTCAGATGGTGAAGAATCTGCCTACAGCGCAGGAGATGCAGGTTCAGGCCTTGGGTCAGGATAATTCCCTGGTGTAGGAAATGGCAGCCCCTCCCGTACTCTTGCCAGAAGAATTCCATGGACAGAGGAGCCTGGCGGGCCACAGTCCACAGGCCGTAAAGAGTCAGACACGACTGAGCCACTAACACTTCTAACACTTCATCTCCATTTGAATGAGAGTTTGGTTTTTGGCTTGAAAGTTTAAAACCTGTTTCTGTTTTAATAGATTTAATTTTTATTTTTATCATTCATTTAACAAGGACTAAAATTAATCTGACTTTCATTTTATTGTTGGTGAAATATGTCCTTTAATAGTTGTTTTAGCAGTTATCCATTGATAGTAGTTGCTCTATTTCTGTCTGAATATGTCTGTGTCATTCTTAAAATAAGATAAAGAATTCCAAGTTGACAGTTCTTCCTTCAGCGCAATTTCTGGGTGTTGTTTCATAAGTTACCAGTCATTTCTTTCTCAGTTCAATTCAGTTAAGTCGCATCTGACTCTTTGCAACCCCATGGATTGCAGCACACCAGGCCTCCCTGTCCATCACCAACTCCCAGAGTTTATTTACTCAAACTCAAGTGCATCGAGTCAGTAATGCCATCCAACCATCTCATCCCCTGTCGTCCCCTTCTCCTTCTGCTTTCAATCTTTCCCAGCAGCAGGGTCTTTTCAAATGAGTTAGTTCTTCACATCAGGTAGCCAAAGTATTGGAGTTTCAGCTTCATCATGAGTTCTTCCAATGAATATTCAGCACTGATTTCCTTTAGGAGTAGACTGGTTGGATCTCCTTGCTGTTCAAGGGATTCTCAAGAGTCTTCTCTAACCTCACAGTTCAAAACCATCAATCAAGGGCGCTCAGCTTTCTTTATAGTCCAACTCTCACATCCATACATGACTACTGGAAAAACCATAGCTTTGACTAGAAGAACCTTTGGCAAAGTACCGTCTCCGCTTTTAATATGCTATCTAGGTTGGTCATAGCTTTTCTTCTAAGGAGCAAGCATCTTTTATTTCCATGGCTGCAGTCACCATCTGCAGTGATTTTGGAGCCCCCTCCAAAATAAGTGTCTCACTGTTTCCACTGTTTCCCCATCTATTTGCCATGAAATGATGAGACTGGACACCATGATCTGAATTTTTGAATGTTGAGTTTTAAGCCAAGTTTTTCACTCTCCTCTTTCACTTTCATCAAGAGGCTCTTTAGTTCTTTGCTTTCTGCTATAAGGGTGCTGTCTTCTGCATATCTGACGTTATTGATATTTCTCTCTGGTTGCTTTTAAAATCTACTTTTGGGCATTTTTGAGGCTTCACTGTTCTATACCAAAACACTGTTCTCTTTTGAGGAGGGGAGGGAAATATAATACCTTTACAGTCTAGATTTTTCCCAGTATTTTTCCAGTATTTCTTCTCTGTCCTTTGTATTTTCCTCTGTGGACTGCCTATTAGACATGTGTTGGACTTCCTCATCTTCTCATCTGAAGTTCTTAACCTCTTTGACTTGTTCCATCTCTTGATTTTTTTTAACTTGCAGTCTTTCCCCCGCCCAGGTGCTCTCCTGGTGGCACAGGGTGCGGCTCCGTGGGCCGGGGCCTCAGCACTGTGGCTCTCCCTTGGTGCTGTCACGGGGTGCCGCAGTGCGCTGCCAGCCGTGCTGGGCTCCTCCCCTGGCCTCCGCCTTGCGTGTGCACTTGCCTGCTCGGTCCTCACTTGGCCCTCCGGTGGGCATGTCAGACATGGTATCCGAATTTGTGCATCACAGTTACCCTTACCAGTGTGGACATTCAGGCTCTCCATCTCAGTGAGTGCACCCAAGAGCCTCCCTGCCTTTCTTGACTTCTTTTGATGGCCTTCTCCAGTTAATAGGGAATTTCTGGTGCTACTGTCTGAGTCTGTCCGCTCGGCGCATTCTCCATTGCCAGCGACAGTGGAGAGCCGTAGTCATCTTTAGACTGAATGAATGGACAATTGCTGGGAGGAAACCGCCCCCCCATTCTGTATATACTGACAGAGTTCCACGGGAAACAGTACCTCTGGGCCTGCCTGCTCCTGCTCAGCCGCAGACTTCCCTCTCCCTGAGCAGCCCCTGTGTCTTGCCTGCTGAGGAGGGCCCTGGCCCAGGGCCGCTGGCACCAACCTGCCTGCTCTGCACTGCCCCCCGCGCCTCCCCTCACCTCCGGGAGGATTTTGCTTGATCTTCTTGCATGACCATCCCTCTAGGCCTGGGTGAAAGTGGCTTAGTCGCGTCCAGCTCTTTGCGAATTGTCCAGGCCAGAATACTGGGTGGGTAGCCTCTCCTCCTCCTGGGGATCTTCCCAACCCAGGTCTTCCACATTGCAGGCGGCTTCTTTACCGTCTGAGCCACAAGGGAAGCTGAGCCCTGACTAAAGAAACCGTTGTGGAGCATCTTGGAGAGGAGTGCAGACCTGGCTTCTCCCTCAGCCCCTGAGTGGAAGCCCCCGAAGGGGGGACTCCAGTTCTCCTCCTGTTTGTCGTGTAGGGCTGGGTGCCTCACTGGCAGGCCCCTTCTTACCTGTGAGAGTCCTTCAAGGAAGGAGGGTCTGCATTTCTGTAGGGAATTAAACGAGTAGCCGAGGACCCGAGGAGGGTTTTTTTTTGCAAGAGCCGGACAGAGGAAGAGTGTGTGGGCTCCAGTGGTTGGGGCAGTGGGCTGTTTGTCGGAGTTGGTCAGGCCCGCTCGTGCTCGGCCTGTGGAAGTTGTGAATGGCTGGGGCCGGCATCTAATTCCTTTTGTGTTGCCCCTCGAGGTATCCTGTTTCTTTTTCGGGTGTGGGGGCGGTGTGGGGACCCCGCTGCCGGAGCGGCCGCCCCTGCCCGCGCTTTGCGCAGGTGGAGGTCGTGCCCGACCCCGACGCCCCTCCGCAGCGGGGCAGCCTCCGGGCGCGGAGCGCGCGGGCGGGGCGGCGCTGGCCGGCGGCGGGCGGGGCAGCCGCGGCCTGACGTGTCCGGGCGGGATTGGAGCCGCCGCCCTATATAGCCGCGGGGGCCCGGGCGCCGGCCGGAGGAGCCTGCCTGCGGGAGCGGCGAGCGAGCGGGGTCCCGGCCTCTCCCGAGGCGAGCGGACGGACGGACGGGCGGGTGCTGCGCGGGGTGAGCAGGCCGGGCGCGGGGCCGGGGCCGCGCGCGGACGTCGGGGCGCCCGGCTGCCGACGTGGAGCACCGGGCGGGGGAGGCGGGCGACCCTGGCAGCGGCCGCACGGCGGGCCGCCCCCGGCTCGGCCCCCCGGCCCCGCGGGGCGCCCCCCTGCCGGCCGGGGAGGGGCGGCTACGTGTCACCAGTGCGCATGGGCCGCGGCGCTGGCACGGGCCGAGCGAGAAAGTTTCCCGAGTCCCGCGGCGCCCGCCCGCCGGCCCCCGCGCGTGCGGTCCGGTCCGGTCCCTGCGCCCCGGCCCGGGAGCCGCGGGGCGCCCCGACCTGCGCCAGGCCGGTGACGCGGGCGGCCCGCCGTCCCCTCCCCCCGCAGCTCGCGGCCGGCGCGCCCCTCCCCCAGCCCGGCGGGGCGGCGGGCCGGGCCCGGGGCGGACGGGGCGGCGGGCCGGGCCCGGGGCGGACGGGGCGGCGGGCCGGGCCCGGGGCGCGCCGCCTCACCTCCACCTGCGGCCGCCGGCCTGCTCGGCTGGGCGCGCCGCTGCCCTGGCGGCCGGAGCGCCGCTCGGGCGCGCCCCGGGGCCCGCGGACGAGAAGGACCGCACGGAAAAGTACCGAACCCGGGCGGGAGGCAGGGCGCCCGGCGCGCTGCCCCTTTAAGCCTGTCCCCGCCCGCGGGCCCGCGTGGCCGGTGGGAGGGCCGTGCTGAGGTGGCATATGCGAGTCCCTCCCGCGGCCGGTGCGGCTCGAGCGCGGCCTCGGCCGTGCGAGCCGGGCTGCTTCCTCTCAAGTTTGCTCTCTCTTGAAAGCACTCTGAAAAGTCTTGTCCTTACAAGCTTGCTGTGGGGATCAGAGCAAAGAAGCGTAACTTTGCAGGAGGAGGACCGAAGCCCTGGGTATCCCTGGTTTCCTGGTGCCTCCGCTGTCAGTCCTGCGCAGGAGGTACAGGAAACGCTGAGGTCGCATTCGCTCGCTGAGAAAAAGTTTCTTCTGAACTACCACTCCTGAGTTCCCTTTGCAGAAGACTTTCTTTTGAATGTGTAATTGAAAATATACCAGGGGATCAACCTATATTTTCTTGGTTACAAGCAAAAAACAAAATCCTTCTCTTCAAGATTTGTCTGTTGTACCTTTGTTAGGACCAAACCTGTGTGACATCTTCACGTGTGCCGTGACTCCCGTGGGGGAGGCGGGTGCTGCCCACCCATCCTGCTGGGGCACTAGCCCGCTCTGGGCTGGGGGAACAGAAGAGAGGCATCTCTGCCTCCGTCTAGCCTTCTTTCTTTGGCTCTAGTTCTCCTTCTTACAGAGTTCCATTTTGAAATGTGGCTTTTTGCTGTGGGTATTTATACCTTGAGAAACAAGACTAAAGTCCAGGCTAAGGGTGGTTTGAGATCTGCATTGGGTGGGCCTGAATGCTTCCTGCCAGGAAGGTCATTGAGAGCACCCATAGTGATGGAGGGACGAGGGGAGCACCCACAGTGATGGAGGGACGAGGCCATTTTGGAGGCATTGAGAGCACCCCAGAGATGAAGGAAGTCGCAACTGGGTAGTGAACGGGCTTCCCGTGCCTCAAGGAGTCTGGTGGGGAAGGTGGCCTGTTCTCCGGGGGAAGAAGCAGCAGATGGAGTGTTCTGACATCTCCAGGGGCGCAGCCGCATTGCTGCGATGGTAGGGTCAGATTGCTCAGATACTAGGGTTCCTTTCAGTCTTGGCTGGAGCGGCAGCATCCAGCCAAGTGAGGAGCTGCAACAGCTGTGTTTGGCCTCAGCTCCTCATTAAGGTCTCCTGGGACTTGAGGTGGCCAGTGAGGGCGCCCAGGTAGAGGTGTCACCCGCCAGGAAGGCTCAGAGGGGGTTTGAAAGACCTCCGGGGATGCACATCGTTCTGCGGAGACAGTTTCTTGGGAGAGGTCATAGCAGGAGGGCTGGTGATGGCCCATCGCCTCAGGGCTGAGGTCTGCACATGGCTCATCAGGTCGGCTCTAAGGTGGATTCTTTAAAGACGGGATCTTGAGACGTTTATAAGAAAAATAACAGCCTGCTTTGGTGAGATCAGACCTGATGTTCATCTGAGGCTCACTGTGGTCCATTCACCACCATCTGTGACAGCCGCCGCTCGAAATGCGGAGACTAGAGACCAGTGTATCCTGTCAAACCAGCTTGGGGTTTTCTGTGGGTCCACTCTGTGCGCTTGACTGCCCGAGGGCCTGTGCACACGTGCGGGCGTTCGGGGCTCTGATAGGCTGTACCTCCTTGAGCCTCGTGGACCGAGGGTCAGTAGGGCAGCTGGCTGGGAGGAGCATGAGCGGCCTCCCCAGCGAGCCGCAGGAGTGGCCTGATGTGTGACCCCAGGTGCGGGGCGGGGCTGGCGCGGCCCTGTGGCTGGAGCGGACGTGGCAGTGGCCACCCCGCTGTGCAGCCTGTCCTGTCCAGGAAGGCAGGGGCTGGGCGGCAGCGGGCCAGCAGGGTGGCCTGGCATTGGGGGCGGTCTCAGGGGCCAACCCGCCTCTCAGAGGGCGGGTGTGAGTGGGTTTTGCGGCGCTGTTGGCACCAGGCGTGGGAGGCTCTTCAGGTGGAAGGTCAGCAGGCACAGGGCTGCCTGGAGAGTGGGTGGGCCCCCGGATCCCGCGTCAGTGGCACTTTCCCAGGAGCACCCGCATCCTGGTCTGGGTGGGCTGTGCATAGGCTGACAGCGCCCAGGGGCCCAGGGCAGCTCACCTTTCACCTCTGCCTGGTGTGGATGAGCGTCCCTGTCGGTGTGATTTAATGGGAAAGTCTTTTTTCCTTGCCTTAGTCATTGATACCTGCAGGTTAGAATTTGTCTTTAAATAAAATGGCCTCAGCCGTTTTGTACCCACCTGTTTGTACCCACCCTCACCCCTTGAGCGCCACGTGTTGTGTGTGTATTTGACGGGAATGGGCCTGCAGAGAGGGGCTGGCCTCTGGCTCATAAAACTTCCCCCATGTGACTCAAGTCCTTCCTTACGTTTAGAGGATTTGGGGGTTTTGTAGTTTTTAAATCCTGAAATACAACAGGTCTGTGTCCCCAGCTGGGACATTGAGACCTTCTAAATCCAGAGTCACTGGCGCAACCCCAGCGGCTGTGCACCCGCTTCCCAGCTCCTGAGCACACTTGTGCTGTGAGTGAGATTGGAGGTGCTGCTCGCTGTTTGGCGGGGTGCTCTTGCCACTGTCGTGACTTCTCCCGTCATCGGCTGTGCCTGCCCATGCAGTGAGGTCCATTTTGCCACGTGCATGTGGCAGCCTGCGCAGAGAGGCCAGTCCCCTACCTGGCAGCCTCACCACCCTGAAGTCCCCCACGGCGGGCGACCCACACCCTCCTTCCTCACTGAGCAGTTCTTGGTCCTCCGAGGATGGCCTTTAAAGGTTCTTTCCAGCCCTGCTGTTTTATGGCCTGGTCTCTAAATCCCCAGTGGGGACTGAAGGACTTTTACAGGATAACAGCAAGAACAAAGTAACCGCCAGAAACACTGGTGCTCTTATACAGTAGCCCTCGGTCCCCCTGAGGAGTGCCGTGTCCCAGCGCACTCACCGGTCAGGACACAGTGTTGCGGATCCTTTCCCCTTCTGGCTCAGCAGAGATAAGCGCGGAAAAGCACTCATCCCCAGGGGAACAAACAGCAGTTTTGTGAGAGTTTTACTTCCAAGTGGCTCTGTGTGAAGGCTGCGCTGCTTACTCCCTGGGCCCCGGGAAGCTGCCCTGCCGCGCTAGCCCAGGCTTCACTGCACTGAGTCTGTCTGAGCGCGCGCGTGGCCTAATGGAAGGGCTTCTTCCTTTTTTTTTTTTCTGCCCCAAGAAATTTTCCTAGTTTTGGTTAGTAGCCAAAGTGTAAATAAATAACACTTCGACCTTTTCTGGTTGAGAGGGAAGGGATCTGGGTTGTCGGAGGCAGATAAGTAACTTTTCTCTGGTTTTCTCCCTGCCGACTCTCTTCCTGCCCCACACCAGCAAAAGCTGGCAGGCTGACAGAGGCGGCCTCAGGACGGACCTTCCGGCTCCCGACCGTTTTGCTGGTGAGTGTGCCCTTTCGCTGCACAGCGTCCTGGGCTGCGCGCCGTGCTTCAGCGGGGAGCCCTGCCGCCCACCTCCCAGTATGGCTCGGGGCATCCCTGTGCCCTTTTGGGGTGTGAGCCATCTGGTTTCCATTGATTTTCAATCTTTTTCTCCTTTTGGGTTTGCTGAGGGTATCTGATTTTGGACCTTGCTTCCACAGCTTAATTTTTTTTTAATTTGGGGAGGGGTCTTATTAAATTGTAAAAACGATGGGAAAAAACACACTAAAAATGACTAGACTCTCTTACATTTTTTGCCTCAGTGGTACAGAAACCCTGGGGGCACGATTGCTCCTCTGTGAGTTAGTGTTGGGGTGCAGCTGGAGTTGGGGAGGGGCTCCCCCGTGCTGCTGAGCCCCTTTTCCACACAGGCGCTGTGGCTCTGAGAGCCGTGTGCCCGGGGCCTAGGGCCGCTCCAGGCGGAGTCTGGAGGCCGACCGCGGGGCTCCTGCCCGACAGCAAAGCCACGCACCCTCGGCTGGCCTCGTGGCCGCCACCTGAGTCCCCCTGGCTGGGAGGCGCCCACGATCCACCCTCTGCTGTCAGACGTGTCCCCAGAGCAGGGAGGCTGCTCTCCCGTGGCTCCTTGTAGCTCCTGTCCTGCCGTGCATTGTATAAGCGTCAGGAGGTGTGGCGACAGCAGATGAACCACGTAGTCAGGCTGCTGTCAGCAGAGCCCCCTGGGGTGGGCCTGCGGCTGGGGCGGGGGAGCGGGGTTTCGGACGCGGTCTCTGTGGCCCCCGGGGTCCTGTGCTGAACCTGTCGGCCGCAGCCTGCGTCTGCTCCATCTTGGGCAGGGAGCCGGTTCTCTATTCCGTCCCCTGGTCGGAGTCTGGGAAGCCTCTCACGTTGGCTGTGCTGGCGCAGGAAGCCGGGTGTCCCCTGCTGGTGAAGCGGTGCCGTCCTTGGCTGCGTGCGCCCTTGGGTGGACGCCCCAGGCCTGCCTCTGACCCCCCGTCTCCCCGCAGTGGCTCACCCGGATCAAGTGGCACCCCGAGACCAACCATGAGCTCCGTTGCAGTTCTGACCCAGGAGAGCTTTGCTGAGCACCGCAGTGGACTGGTTCCGCAGCAGATCAAAGGTAAGGCGCCCCTCACCCTGCTGGCAGCCACGCGGCCTCTGCAGAGGCGCCTTTGCACCCTGTGCTGTGGGCCGCCTGGGCCCAGCAGTGCTGGGGGCCCGTGTGCACCGCCCTTGTCTGCAGACAGAGACTGGCCACGGGTGGCGGACGGATAGACGGCAGGTTGAAAGTGTGGACAGTGTGGCAAGCCAGGGGTCTGGCCTTTGTGGCTAATGGTGCTCTTTCAGCATTCCTCTTTCCCTCGTGTCGCAGTGGACCAAGAGTGGCTGGCAGAGACGCTCGCTGGGCTGTCGGGAGACTGGGCGTGGCGCACGGGCTGTGGCGGCGCAGTGTCGCTAGTGTGGACGTGCAGGCGCCTGCCTGACAGTCTCTTCTGTCTCTTCAGAATCTGATGCGTATTTATGGCTGCGGGGCAACTTGATTTGAGGGCTCCATGTTCATTCAAAGCCCTTCATTTGGACCTAGTTTTTATAAAATTTTCAGTTAAAAGAGTAGCTTGTTCTACTATTTGTTGTTCTAACACTCCTTAAAACTTTTCCAGTAACGGAATTGAGTATCAGTTCCAAAGTTTAATTAGAATTAAAGGTGTATTTAGTCACAGCGGCTGCACTTTGAGCAGCCCATCTCCAGGCAGCGGGACCGGAGCTGGCCGCTTATTTGTTAGTCACAGCAACTGCATTCTGAGCAGCTCATCCCCAGGCAGTGGGACCGGAGCTGGCCGCGTGCTTTGGCCCTCGGTGCCTGCAGCCTGGCCTGCCACACGATCAAAGACCCTGTGGGGCCCGAGTCCGCTCGGGAAGGGAGCAGGCCCTGCCGGGCTCCAGCAGCTGCTCACGTGGAGCCTCTCCTGGCCTCCAGGGCAGCCTGGCCGCATGGCTGGGAGCGGTGACCTCGGAGTCGGACACAGGCCGGCCTGACCCCACAGGTTGTCCCTCTGCTGTTGGCCCCTGCCGTTTCCAGACACCACCAAGCCCGGGACTTCCGGGCATGACCCAGACAGGCACATTCCTGCTGGCGTGGAGGTGTTGGGTCAGCATGTGGACAGTGAGGGCCTGTGGGTGGAGCCGGTGGTGCAGGGGCCCTGATTCCCCCAGGTATTACCTGTGGGTGGCAGGGGCACAGAGATGGCCACTCCCACGAGAGCCCTTCCAGCGTTGCCTGTGGCGCTGGGTGCCAGCTGGAGTCTGCCTCAGGGTCCTCGCGGGCAGTCTGGGCTGCAGCATTGTTTTCTCTTGCAGGTGTAAGCTGGCCATGTGCCAGGCGTTGGGGGATGGGATTTGTTTTTAAGAATACAAGATTAAAATAGTCTTGAGGGATGAAAAATCTGTGCCAAGGCCTGCCTTCCAGGAGCTCACCCCACAGGGAGTTGTGGGGCCCAGGGTCTGAGCTGAGACTCCCAGGAGGCTGTGCAGAGGTGGGGGTGCCCTTAGGTTCAGAGTGGCCCAGCCAGTGCACACGCTGACCTTGAGGGTGCTGAGCCTGCCGGCCTTGGGGTCCCTGCCCCGTGGCTGTGTGAGGGGTCGTTGTCAGCCACTAGTGCTGTCTCTTGGCATTAAAGTGCTCCTTGTGTTTTCTCCATCTAATACTCTTGATCTGTGTTGGCTGGTCCAGTTGCTACTTTAACTTCCGAAGAGGAGAGCGACCCTCCAACCTACAAGGATGCCTTCCCCCCACTCCCCGAGAAAACAGCCTGCCTGGAAAACGCCCAGGAGCCTGCTGGCGCCTGGAGTAACAAGATCCGGCCCATCAAGGCTTCCGTCATCACTCAGGTATATGCTCCGTCCCACTTCACCTGCCGCTCCAAGTAGGAAGCCGTAGCAGCTGATGGGAAGCAGTTTGGTTGGTTTTGGTTTTGGCCAGGAGGCTTGCAGATTCCTCATTCCCTGACCTGGGGTTGAACCTGGGCCTTTTGCAGTGAAAGCAAAGAAGCCTGACCATTGGACCACCAGAAGAATCCCGACAGGGCTCTTGAGCATCAAATAAGAGATTGCTTTGGGCGTGAAAAGGGGCCTCTGGATTAAGTCAGTCTCCTCCCAACCCTGCGCCCAGCCCGGGACGCGGGTCAGAACACGTCCTCCTGCAAACCCTGTGCCATCATCTTGTCCCACCCCAGGGTGGGCAGGGCCTGCGCCCCCTGTCCCCACTGCTCCCCACCACACAGGCCCCTCTTCCACTTGGTGCCCCCCAACGTGGCCGGCTGGGCCCTCCCTGTCGCCCACGCCCCTAAGCCTGCCCACCTCCCAGTTCACTGCCTTTGCTGACCTGGCCCCCTGCTGCGTGGTGTACCGTGTCTTCATTTGTCCTTGGGCACTTGCTCCTGGTCTCTTAACTGTCCTCCTAGACCTGGGAGCAGTAAGGAGGGGCGACAGTGGATAAACAGACTCGTGCTCTCTACTCTGTGTGTTCAGCTCCTGGACACGGCTTCTGTCCTCTTAGCCTTCCTTCTTTGGCCTTTTCTGAGCAGGTGTTCCATGTACCGCTGGAGGAGAGGAAATACAAGGACATGAACCAGTTTGGAGAAGGTGAACAAGCAAAAATCTGCCTTGAGATCATGCAGAGAACCGGCGCTCACCTGGAGCTGTCTCTCGCCAAAGACCAGGGCCTCTCCATCATGGTCTCCGGGAAGCTGGACGCCGTCATGAAAGCCCGGAAAGACATTGTGGCCCGCCTGCAGACTCAGGTGCGCCCGGCAGCCCCCGGAGGGCGTCTGGCCCTGTGGGCCCTGCTCCCGCGCCGCCGCTTGCTCTCCCGGGGCAGGGCGGGGGGCTCGGTGGGGCAGCGGCATTCACAGCCCCGGCCTCTGCTAGTGGACAAGCAGCAGCGCGCTCATGGGCCCGGACGCCGCCGGCTCTGCTCCGCAGGCGCAGGAGCTGAGAGCTGCGGGCCAGACGGTGGGGTGAGGACGCGCGTGTGTAGATGAGCCAGGTGAGCCGGCTCTGGCTCTGAGGGCCAGCAAATACGTGAGCTGTTTAAACACACACTCCCTACCCCGGGCTTGGGAGCTCACCAGTGCAGTCGTCCTCAGCCATCTGATACCGGGACTTAGAACTGATTGGAGGACTGTTGTCGTAAAGGAGTGAGTCAGTGATTGAGGAGTTTTTCCCTTAACACTGAGGTGGATGCAGAGAGTGTTTATTGAAATGTATGACGGAGCTTCGGGTGGGCTCAGTTAGAAATGAGGGTTCTTCCTGCCTGTTGCTGAGTCTCTTGAGCTTTGAGGGAGCTGGTCTCGGTATATGGGTTCAGAGATGGGAATCTGATGCATGGGGGCTTCGTGGGGGCGCTGCGCTGTGGAATCCCGGACTCTCACAAAGCTGAAAGGCATGTTCAGGGAGTTGGTCAGCTGTTGAGTGCAGGGAGTGGAGAATGTGTCTGCGTTGCTGCACGCTGTGGCTTGTGCCGGCGGGTCCGCTGGCCAGTGAGCGTTGAGGTGGGTTTTGACTGGAGTGAGGTGTTCCTCCAGCTCTGCTCCCTTCCGCCCCCCAGTTTTACTTTACAGCAAACCCCAGACACGTTCTCCTGCAAATAATTCGTGTGGGCTCCTCTCTCTTCTTCTGTTTCACTGAATATAACCACGTGTCGTTAGATCACTTCTAGAAGTCGATAGTAGTTTCCTGATGTCCCCACATCAGCCCAGGTGGTGTGAGGGTTTCCCGCTGCATCTCAGACGCTCCTTCCCCGCTGGGTTTTCCTCCGTGTCCAGCTGAGGCTGCCTGCTTGCTCATACCCCAGCAGGGCCCTCCTCAGCTCTTCTTCGTGCCGCTGGTTGGTTTTGGGGGGCACACAGATGTTTGGTGGTTCCACTGCCCTCCATTTTTCCTGAGCAGTGGGGGCAGATCCGGGGGGCTTGGCTGCTTCTGCGTCCATCTTGTCCAGTGAGAGAGTGTGTGGGTGGTGCTTCTGTGCCTGCTGCCGATCCGCAGGTGGCCTGGTGTGCTCTTGTCCAGTCCTGCCAGCCTTGCTCACTGCTGCCCAGGCTCATGCAGTTCAGAGGCCTTGGCTCCCGAACCGCCAGGACAGGTACTCAGCCGTTGTTGGTCCTTTTCCCCTTGGGTTTCAGACCACACTGGCGCTCTGACCTCGTCACTGGGGCTCTGGCGCCTTCCTGGGGCTCTGGCGCCTTCCCTGGGGCTCTGGCCGCCTCACTGGGGCTCTGGCGCCTTCCCTGGGGCTCTGGCCGCCTCACTGGGGCTCTGGCGCCTTCCCTGGGGCTCTGGCGCCTTCCCTGGGGCTCTGGCCGCCTCACTGGGGCTCTGGCGCCTTCCTGGGGCTCTGGCGCCTTCCCTGGGGCTCTGGCACCTTCCCTGGGGCTCTGGCGCCTTCCCTGGGGCTCTGGCCGCCTCACTGGGGCTCTGGCGCCTTCCCTGGGGCTCTGGCGCCTTCCCTGGGGCTCTGGCGCCTTCCCTGGGGCTCTGGCGCCTTCCCTAGGGCTCTGGCCGCCTCCCCTGGGGCTCTGGCCACCTCCCTGGGGCTCTGGCGCCTTCGCTGCTGGTCTGTGCATCTTTTCAGTGTCACCGGGAACTTCCAGTGTGCTGATTAGCTGTGTTTTCTGCAGAACTTGCCTGTCTCTGACCTGTGGGAACTCCTCAAGTGGGCACCCTGCCGCTTTCTGACATATCCATTCATCTGAACCACTTCCTGGTTTCTAACCCAGGGAGATGTGTGACCCGATCTTCACTGCCACTTCCACAGGCCTGAATATCCCAGAGCCCTGGAGGTTCATAGTGGGAAGCTGCAGGAGTTCAAACTCAAGTGTCTTTTAGGATGAAAGATGTTTGGGCCTTGAGATCACTCAAGTAATTCTCTATCAAGGTTATGCTGTCATCTTGATACATAGTTAGGTTCATTTGCTTTTAGTTTATTTTCATTTTTTAAGCGTGCGTGCTCAGTTGTGCCGACTCTGTAACCTCATGAATCATAGCCAGCCAGATTCCTCTGTCCATGGATTCTCCAGGCAAGAATCCTGGAGTGGGCTGCTGCCTCCGGCTCCAGGGGTTGCCCAGCCCGAGGGTTGAGTTCACGTCTCCTGCGTCTTCTGCCTTGGCAGGCGGACTTTTTCTATTTACCCATTGAGCCACCTGGGAAGCTTTCAGTTTCTTTAAAGTACTTAAACCTGTGGTTGCCAAGTGAGCCCCATATAAGGCCCTCCTGGCCCTGTTCTCTCCGCTGGGTGGCCATGCTTGGTCTTTGCGGGTGTGTCCTGCCACTGAGGCGGGAGGCTGCCTCCTGGTGCAGCGGGTCCTGTGGCGCACACCGCGGCGGGCCGTGGCTCCTGCCCCCCAGACCGCTGCCGGGTCCGGGTGTGTGGGGTGCGCGCAGGCATGTGGGGCTGTGTCCCATCAAGCGCTGCGTGCACGTACGGTCTGCTGTCTTACCCAGTGCATCTTGGGGGAGCTTTCCTAGCAGTGAGAGGCTGGTTTAGAGGGTGCCTGCCTCTGGAGTTGTGCTGAAGCAGCCAGACACCCCTCTCCTCGGCACGGGTGTGCGCGTCCTCCCGCTGGCTTTCGCACAGCCTTGCCAGGGCCGCCGAATGCTCAGGCTTTGGACTCTGAAAGGAGGCTGCTGATACTCTTAATTTACATTTTCTCCGTGTACGCTCTGTTCTCTTCCCTCTGCTGTCAAGTTCAAGTTGTCCGTCTGGCTCGACGTGCTCTCGAGAGCCCTTCCTCAGGAATGTATGTTGCCAGTAGTGTGTGCCCATTTGCCATCTGTGTTTTGATCTTGGTATCTTTTGCTGTGTGAGTTTCATTCTTACGTAGTCAAGTTCATTAAGTTTTTTTCATTGCTGCTAGGAAGGTTTCCTTCTCCTTTGGGTTGTAAGGAAGTTTATTCTTATTTTTCAGATGCTTATAATGACGTTGCTATGTTTCCCTTCCTGATCTGTTGGGAATTATTGTGGATTAACAGTTTTCCCGCAGTGGCAGGTCTCGTCACGCCCTGCGTTTCCATGCCTCCTGAGGCCTGTCGCTGCATCTTGAGCTGGCCCCTCTCCGTGTGCGGGTGTCTGCGGCCTGTCCCTGCATCCTGAGCTGGCCCCTCTCCGTGTGCGGGTGTCTGCGGCCTGTCCCTGCATCCTGAGCTGGCCCCTCTCCGTGTGC
This sequence comes from Nanger dama, assembly GCA_917880005.1. Taxonomy (NCBI): domain Eukaryota; kingdom Metazoa; phylum Chordata; class Mammalia; order Artiodactyla; family Bovidae; genus Nanger; species Nanger dama. The sequence goes on along the minus strand of CAKJTW010000118.1, from coordinate 2,608,374 downwards.
GGGTGTCTGTGGCCTGTCCCTGCATCCTGAGCTGGCCCCTCTCCGTGTGCGGGTGTCTGCGGCCTGTCCCTGCATCTTGAGCTGGCTCCTCTCCGTGTGCGGGTGTCTGCAGCCTGTCCCTGCATCTCGAGCTGGCCCTTCTCTGTGTGCTGGTGCCTGTGGCCTGTCCCTGCATCTTGAGCTGGCCCCTCTCCGTGTGCGGGTGTTGTGTTGGTGGCGGTGGTTTTGAGACCGCAGCATCGGGGGCAGCTGCTGCGCACTTCCAGGATGTCCTGGCCTTTCTGCCCCCTTCTGTTCTGCCCTGCGCGCGTGCTCATCAGCTCTCTGCTCCGAGCGGCACTAGGCTCCCCCAGGGCTGTGCCCTGACCTTGGGGGCATGTGTCCTGCCACCTCTGCTCTGTGTCCAGCCACTGAGACGAGTGGTCTTCTGTCGCGTCTTCTAACCACGTGTTGTCAGTATGAGTTAGAGCTGACTCTTCTTCCTGTTGCAGTCAGTAAGAGTTAGGTGAAGTCATGGTTTCTTGCGCCTTCCCTTGTGTGCAGTCTTGCGCCTCTTCCTGTCCAGCCTGCATCTGCTCCGCTTTCTCATCTGCTTCGCTTTCCCTCTTGAGGGAAACACTCTGGGCAGAGGGTAGGCGTGCAGGGCCCTGACACATGTCTCCCCCAAGCACAGCTTTAGGGTTGAGCGTGCATGTGTGCTTTGTGTTAAAAATAGATATTCTTTGGTTTCTGTTTTCATGCAAGTTTTTGTCACGAAAGGATTTAAATTTTACAGAGTTGATTGTTTGATTTTTCTCTTGTTAGATACAGAAACTCGAGAAGGCAGTGGCACCCCCACTCCAGTGCTCTTGCCTGGAAAATCCCATGGACAGAAGAGCCTGGTGGGCTGCAGTCCATGGGGTCGCTAAGAGTCGGACATGACTGAGCGACTTCACTTTCACGTTTCATTTCATGCATTGGAGAAGAAAATGGCAACCCACTCCAGTGTTCTTGCCTGGAGAATCCCAGGGATGGGGGAGCCTGGTGGGCTGCCATCTATGGGGTCGCACAGAGTCAGACACGACGGAAGCGACTTAGCAGCAGCAGCAGCAAATATAGAAACATGATGAATTATATAAATGAATTTCCTAATATTCCTAAATATTCTATTTAGAATAGACCTCATTTGCCCGCCACTTTCTGTGCCATTTGCGAAGTGAGGGTCTCGTTGTTGCCTGTGACAGGCTCCGACGCCCCTTTGTGACTGCCGCTCACTCTGCTCTGAGACTCAGCCCCTGGAGGGCAGGAGGCTGGCTGCTCTGGGGTCTCCTGCTGCTCTGGGGTCGGGAACCCTACACCGTGCTTTTCCTTTTCTCTTTTTCACAGTCCTCTTGATTGACTGGTTTCAGTATAGATTGGGAAAGAGTGGCCACCTCTGTCTCCTCCCAGAGTTCCCCTGCGACCTCAGAAAGCTGCTGCACTTCTGGCAGTCTGAGGATTTTGACTATCCTCATTTTCTTTCCCCACATGAGTTGTCTGCTTTAACTGGCTGTGAGAGAGAGGGAGGAGGAACCCTGCGTAACTGCATGCAGGGCTCGTGTCTGCAGAGCATCCTGCTGCAGACAGAGCGTCTAACTCGGTTAGCCAGCACGTGCCTGCTCGATGGCTGCGTCCTGCCGATAGTGTGGCGCCACTGAGACGGGGAGCAGGCTTGCCGCTGGCCTGGGCAGAGAATCGACAGCTGAAGCTGGGAGGCCAGTTGTGTTCACACTCCTGGGGCCCGCTACCCAGAGGTGACACTTCAGCTGAGCCTGTTCTCAAGCAGGGCCTGGGGCCGGGGAGGCGGGAGGGCCGGGGAGGCGGGAGGCGGTGGGATGGCCATCCCTGCATGGGAGAGTGCCGTGGAAAAGTGGCTTTTCCGGAACCTCCAAGTGTCTTTGTTTTCATTGGTCCTTTTCCTGCCGTAGGCTTCAGCAACCGTCGCCATTCCCAAAGAGCACCATCGCTTTGTAATTGGCAAAAATGGAGAGAAACTGCAAGACCTGGAGCTAAAAACTGCAACCAAGATCCAGATCCCACGCCCGGATGACGCCAGCAATCAGATCAGAATCACAGGCACCAAGGAGGGCATCGAGAAGGCACGCCACGAGGTGCTGCTTATCTCTGCGGAGCAGGTGAGGCCGGCCTGTGCGTGCGGTGTGCATGTATCACAGTGTAGGTGTGATCCCACCGACCCCTGGCCGGCTGCCCTTCCCCCAGTGTGTGTGTGATCCCACCGACCCCTGGCCAGCTGCTCTCGCCTGCCCTTCCCGCCTGTGTGCGTGTGGTATGCATATATCACGGTGTAAGTGTGATCCTACCGACCCCTCGCCGGGTGCTCACGCCTGCCCTTCCGCCTGTGTGCGTTAGGAGAGAGACCCCACCCCGTCCACTCCCACCCAGGACAAGCGTGCTGTGGAGCGGCTCGAGGTGGAGAAGGCCTTCCATCCCTTCATCGCGGGGCCTTACAACCGGCTGGTGAGTGAGATCATGCAGGAGACGGGGACGCGCATCAACATCCCTCCACCCAGCGTCAGCCGCACCGAGATCGTCTTCACGGGCGAGAAGGAGCAGCTGGCCCAGGCTGTGGCTCGCGTCAAGAAGATTTACGAGGAGAAGGTAGCTGGCCAGGGAGGGAAGGGGACCAGCGTTGTCCTGGCTGTGGCCTTTAGTGATGCCCCGGTTCCCAGGGGCGAGCCCCGCCTGTGCTCCCCTGCCCTGCGTGCGGCGGGCACCCTGTCCCCAGCTGACCAGGCCTCCGAGGGAACAGGGAGCCTGAGACGGTGGGCTCTGAGGTCTGAAACTGGCTCCTTTCTTTGGAGACAGGACGTGGCCTGTTGGTTTCCGCCTGGTTGCTGTGGTTAGTCAGGTTGACGTGAACTCTGCAGCCAACCTCCCGAGGCGAGGACCCGGGTGGTGACAAGCAGAGTCCCCGGGGATGGGCTGGGCATCACTCTCAGGCGGGGCTCAGTCACTGCGCTTGGGGCCTGTGTCCTGTCCGCTGCCCTGAACACCCTTGTGCACGGCGCTCTCCTCAGAAAAAGAAGACCACGACCATCGCGGTGGAGGTGAAGAAGTCCCAGCACAAGTACGTCATCGGCCCCAAGGGCAACTCCCTGCAGGAGATCCTGGAGAGAACCGGGGTCTCCGTGGAGATCCCGCCCTCGGACAGCGCCTCCGAGACGGTGATCCTGCGCGGCGAGCCTGAGAAGCTGGGGCAGGCGCTGACTGAAGTCTACGCCAAGGTGACCTCCCGGGGGTGGGACCGGGAGGGCAGGGGGCGCTCACCCTGGCGTGCCCCCGGCCTGTTGGGCACGGGAGCAGACTCCGTAGAGCCATCCCTTGTTTCCTGGTTCCCTAGGCCAACAGCTTCACCGTCTCCGCGGTCTCTGCTCCCTCCTGGCTCCACCGCTTCATCATCGGCAAGAAAGGGCAGAACCTGGCCAAGATCACTCAGCAGATGCCCAAGGTGAGGGAGCCAGGCTCTGCGGTGCCGGGCGGACAGGCTGCCCCCTCTACGCACTTGCTCTGTCCTGCGGGTGCCTCTGAAGGCCGCCGGCAGGTTGTAGAGATGAGCTGTTGTGTGATTGTCAGCTGTTCCTCGGTCACCAGGGAGAGCAGAACACGTTTGTTTTCAAATATCCATGTTCCTTTGGGAGAGTGTCTCAAGAAGCATCTCATTTAGCTGTGACACTGTTGTGATTTGTGAGTAGTTAGGTCTGAAAAGCCTGTGGTACAGACCTAGTGCTTGAGCCACAGAGGGGGTGGAGAAGGTCCCTCCCTCGCCCAGTGCCCAGGGAGGCCCCTCCTCGCCCAGTGCCCAGGGAGGCCCCTCCTCACCCAGTGCCCAGGGGAGGCCCCTCCCTCCCCAGTGCCCAGTGCTCCGGGGGGCTGCAGTAGGTCGAGCGGCCCTGTTGGGGACCCTGTGCATGGTGTCTCATTCCTGTTCTGCTCAGAGTCCTGGTTCTCGGGGGCAGGGGGGGTGGGCGGAGCGACTTGAGCAGTGCAGTTTGGGGTGCTTCTCAGTGGTGCTGGTGACGTGCAGGGCCCTTGCTGTTGGCACACGGTGGTTCCTGCCACAGCCACGGTAGTCCCCACTTCCCCCTGACCTGTTCTGGAGCCTGTGGGTGGGCCGCGGCCCCGGGGGCAGCTGGGCTCCAGAGGGGCTTCTGTGCTGCGCTGTCCTCACGGCCGGGCGCGTGTTGGTGCGGCAGGTCCACATTGAGTTCACGGAGGGCGAGGACAGGATCACACTGGAAGGGCCCACGGAGGATGTCAGCGTGGCCCAGGAGCAGATCGAGGCCATGGTCAAGGACCTGGTAAGAGGCCCCCAGCCGCACCCTGAGCGCCCGGCTGAGCTGGCACAGCCATCAAGGCCTCGGGGCCTGGGGGCCCGAGGAGAGGGCCTGCGCCCGGAAGGAGGGTCTTTGGGGCCCCCGCAGCTGAGGGAGCAGGGCAGTGGCAGCAGCTGGCCTCCAGACTTCGGTCGTGGCGGCCTCTGTCTGTGGGGAGGTCTGGGCACATGTCATGGACTCCAGTCCCCACAGCCTGCTCTGTGCACCCCTCGCAGATTAACCGCATGGATTACGTGGAGATCAACATCGACCACAAGTTCCACAGACACCTCATCGGGAAGAGCGGAGCCAACAGTGAGTGAGGGGGCGCTCCAGGTCGCTGGGGAATCCCCTGCAGAACCTTGGACAGGGCGCCCCCAAGGCTGGTGCTGAAGGTGCCTGGGCCGTGTCCTCGAGTTGAGCCAGACCTACTGGACTGGGTTCTGCCCACGAGAGCCCTCGCAGGCGCCACTTGGCCACACACTTGCTGGGCGAGCGGCCTCAGCTGAGGACTGAGCCCCGAGTGGGCCAGCGGGGAGCCGCCGTGAGAGCGCTCTGCCCACGTCCACAGGTGTCGGGCATGGTTCAAAGCCCAGGCCTCCCCTCAGTGTGACTGCACGGCCCCACGGTGCTCTCTAGCCCTGAGCAGCCTGCCCCTGGCCGTGAGCCCTGCTGCAGGCGAAGTGGGCACCCCCGAGCCTGCTCAGAGTCCGCAGGGGCGAGTCGCTGCTGCCCGGGCCCCACGCTCCCCTTCACAGGTGGGGGCAGGTCCTGACAGTGCTCCTGGGTTCTGTTCCTGGAAGGACAGGCCCCTACGTAGTCTGCTGTGCTTTTTCCTGGCCCACTTGCTCGCCTTGATTCTGTTTCATGTAAACTCTCCTGCTTGTCTGCTGTGTCCTCGGTTCTTGTCCTGCGAGGACCAGCCTAGAGCAACCCCGCCCCCACAGAGACTACCCTGAGTGGGCAGCTCCCGGATGTGTCTGCGTGTGCACAGCCCCTCCTTGGCGCCCCTCTGAGGAGCTTGGTTCCTCTTGACTATCCAGTGTGCAGAATGCTGACCCTGTTCCTGGTGGACGAGCCTGGGCCTCTGTTGACGGGGAGACAGGAGGGCTGAACAGTCCACTGGTTTTGCAGACAGTGAGGGGTGAAGTCTGTCTAGACAGCGTGGCCCTGTGGGGCTGCTCTTATCTTCAGGTGCTGTGGACTCCTCTGGGCTACATGGCTTGTTTTTTACTGTGTCTTTTTGAGGGCAATTTTTTCTAAGCTGGAGCATGAGCTGCCACCGTGGTCTCTGTCCACATTAGCACCGCCCCAGCCACACCCAGCCCAGCCGTGTCTTGGGCGCTGGGCGGCCCTGGCCCTGGGCGGGGGAGAGCTCTCAGGGAGGCACCGGGGTGTGCCCCCTCTGGGGTGTGGCCAGCCAGGGCCCCTCGTGGGCATAGGCAGGCCTCTCACGCTGCCTGGGGGTGGCGACTGGGCCGGGGCCGGGGTGGCTGTGCGCCCAGCAGTGTCTGCCACGCCCCAGTAAACAGGATCAAGGACCAGTGCAAGGTGTCCGTGCGCATCCCACCCGACAGCGAGAAGAGCAGCCTGATCCGCATCGAGGGCGACCCGCAGGGCGTGCGGCAGGCCAAGCGGGAGCTGCTGGAGCTCGCCTCCCGCATGGTAAGCCCGCTGGCCCGCGCTGCGCCCCTGCAGTGGGTCCGCGGCCTTCCCCAACACAGCACCCAACAGCAGGGTTGTGCTGGCACCCCGGTGGTTCCCATGTGTAGCTGCGGTTGAGGCTCATGGCCTGTGTTGTCTGCACAGCAGGCAGGGGGGCACGTCTCTCCCCTCCCCAGACCAAGCTGCGGCCTCCACACAGGAGCAGACAGGTGTCTCCCTGCTCTGCATGTCTGATCTGGAGCCCCTGGCGTTGTGGACAGGGCGGCCTGGCTGCTCGCGTGTCCCCGTCCCGGCTCTGCTGGCTGCTCGCTGCAGCGTTTCCCCTGACGGGGGAGCCGGCCCCGAGAGGAGGCTTTGGGCCGTGGGGCTTGCAGCCTCTCCCATGGTGGTCCACGCAGGGGCGCGCCTGAGCCGCTCTCTGCAGGAGGCCCAGCTCCTGATCGCAGGCAGGTGCGCTGGGTGAGCTCTGCGGGCACCGCTGGGCCGAGGCCCCGCCCAGTTCCGCGTTGTGCTTTGCTGCCACAGGAGGGTGCGGCGTGGCGGCTGGTGGAGACCACGGGTGCTCTGTAGGGGCACTCTGCCCGGGGCGACGCCTGCGGCTGCACCTGCCCCCTCAGTGTGCTCTGTTGTGCTTTTAGGAAAATGAGCGTACCAAGGATCTAATCATTGAGCAGAGATTTCATCGCACAATCATTGGGCAGAAGGGTGAACGGATCCGTGAAATTCGGGACAAATTCCCGGAGGTAAAGCGTCCCCAGCGGCACCTTTCACCACCGTCTAATCAGCAGTTGGAAAAAGTTCAGTATTGTGGGGTTCAGTCCTTGTTGATTATCGAACTTGATCTCCCGATTATTTGTTCTAGGTTATCATCAACTTTCCAGACCCAGCACAAAAAGCGATATTGTTCAGCTCAGAGGGCCCAAGAACGAGGTGGAGAAATGCACTAAGTACATGCAGAAGATGGTGGCAGACCTGGTGAGGGGCACTGCCGCCTCTCTCGGAACAGCGTGAGGGCGATGCGGGGCTGGGGGTCCCCGAACCCGCTTCAGGGAGTACGCCTGGGCACTGGGGCGGCCCGCCCTCAGCGTTCAGACCGGCAGAAAGGGCTGTGACCTCCATGTCCGGTAGGGGACCACCTTGCTGTGCAGATTGCTTTGGTTACCGGCTGGTTCTCAGATGCCTGGTGAGAGAAGCTTTCCCACCCAGTAAGCAGAGGGGTCTGCTGAGTTGCACGAGGCATCATTTACTGATTGGTCATTTTTCTCGAAACTTGGAACGTAAAGTGGTGAGGTGGCGGGTGGCCAGTGCCCAGAGGCTTCCCGGCAGTTTTCTGGGGCTTGGCCTCACCCCCTCAGAAGGCACTGCCGGGTGGTGGGGAAGTCCCACGACCTTCCTCCGTGTGTGCCGTGTTCATACACCAGGCCTCTGGGCATGTCCAGCCTGTGAGCCACAGGTGTGAGGGCGCCTTCCCAGGGGATGGGGGCTTCTGACTGGGCCCTGCGGCAGCCAGACAGGCACACTGGTTAGTCAGTTGGCTGTGGGCTCAGTTGCCTCCGGGCTCCTGGCAGACCTTGGGGTCAGACAGGGAGGGGAGTGGGCCCTGGCCCTCTGCGCCACAGGAGCCTGTCCTCTGCTCTGGCCTTCAGGCCTGGGAGGTTCGTTTCACTCGGCTCATTGTGCCATCCTTGGTTTTAAGGTGGAAAACAGCTATTCGATTTCTGTTCCGATCTTCAAGCAGTTCCACAAGAACATCATCGGGAAGGGAGGCGCAAACATTAAGAAGGTGACCGCTGGCACGTCTCCCCCGTGCCGCCTCTGCCTGCCCTGCCCCGAGCTGGCCTAGCTTTAATGCAGGGCCGGGCAGGAGGGTGGCGTCAGCTCCTCACAGGCCTCTCTCTGCAGATTCGGGAGGAAAGCAACACCAAAATCGACCTTCCGGCAGAGAACAGCAACTCGGAGACCATCGTCATCACTGGCAAGCGGGCCAACTGTGAGGCCGCCCGCAGCCGCATCCTGTCCATCCAGAAGGACCTGGTGAGGGGGGGGCGGGTGGGCCAGCAGCCTGCTGCCTGTCCCTGGCACCGGGAACCCACACTTTCTTTCTCTTTCGGGTTTTTTTTGAGAGAGTAAAAGGCCAGAAACGGCCAGTGTAGAGAGTGCAGTTTGCATTTTAACGTGTGTCTGCTCCTCAGGGGTCCCCGCCACAGTACCCTGTGGGTCCAGTGCACGTGCTGTTCTCCACATACCCTTGCGCCCGCGCCCCGTTCTTTGGTGACGCCCTGCAGCGTGCTGGGAGCTGCTGCTGTCTGTCGTCTCTGTGCCATCTGTATTGTTTTCTTTGGCACTTTTTTGACCAGTGTTTCGTGGCTCCGTTTCCCCCTTTGGGCCTGTGACTGGGGTTTCGTGGCTCCACCTCCCAGCTTTGGGCCTGTGACTGGGTTTTCGTGGCTCCATCCCCCAGCTTTGGGCCTGTGACTGGGTTTCGTGGCTCCACCCCCAGCTTTGGGCCTGTGACTGGGGTTTCTTGGCTCCACCTCCCAGCTTTGGGCCTGTGACTGGGGTTTCGTGGCTCCACCTCCCAGCTTTGGGCCTGTGACTGGGGTTTCGTGGCTCCACCTCCCAGCTTGGGGCCTGTGACTGGGGTTTCGTGGCTCCACCTCCCAGCTTGGGGCCTGTGACTGGGGTTTCGTGGCTCCACCTCCCAGCTTTGAGCCTGTGACTGGGGTTTCGTGGCTCCACCTCCCAGCTTTGGGCCTGTGACTGAGTTTTCGTGGCTCCACCCCCCAGCTTGGGGCCTGTGACTGGGGTTTCGTGGCTCCACCTCCCAGCTTGGGGCCTGTGACTGGGGTTTCGTGGCTCCTTTTACCCCTTTGGGCCTCTGACCCGTGTTTCCTGGCTCCATCCCCCGCTTTGGGCCTGTCTGTTTTCCTGTTTGATGTCAAGGGCTGCTCCAGGGGCTCGGGCATCTGGCTGGCTCAGTGCTGCTTGGAGTGCAGGGTGAGGGCCTGAGAACAGTGGGCCCGCAGCCGTGGTGCTGTCCACACTTTGCAAGCCCCACACACTTCCTTAACCTTTGTGTTTAAATGTCCAGTTATCTTTTAGAAGCTTCAAATAATAAGAAAAAGTCAGGACGCACGTACTTAGCATGTAAACGTGCCTTCTGCGCCAGCCATTCATGCCTCCCTTCTCCAGCCCATGCAGCCCCTGGCCCTTCGCTGGCCCCACGGCTGGCCTTTGCAGATGGTCGTGTAGCTAGAATAGCGTGTGGCCCTTTCTCACCTGGTGATGAGATGAGTTGCGTAGTGTGAGGAGGGCGTCCTTCTGTAGGAAGCGCCCTCCACAGCGGCTGCACCACCTCGCGTCCGCAGCAACCTCCACACCTCGGGCTGGCGGGCTTCACTCTGTCCTTTGCCTGCGTGTCTCCCGTGTGGTTTATGAGACAGCTGGTGTCACCCTGCCTGTTTGCTCTTCCGGCTTGTCTGATGATGACGCCAGTCTTTTAGCAAGTTCTGATGTGTCTTAGTGTCATTTCACTCACGTTTCTTTGCTTGGACTTCCTCAGACTTCTTGGATGTGTGAGTTTAGCATTGTCCTGAAATGTGGAAAGATCTGGGGACTTCCTGGCGACGCTAAGACCTCAAGTCAAGCAGAGATGGGAAAGGGCCTGTCCCTGGGTGGGGCACTGTTGATAACTCCCACATGCCGAGCAGGGTGGCTGAGAAAGGAGACCCAGCCGGGGAGGCAGGCAGCTCGTAGTGCTCATGCCACTCTCCGTATGCCGTCCCTCCCCCCTCCAAGCTCAGTGTCGGCCCTTTGTTGTTATGCTTGACACGGTCGGCCTTGCCTTTGGCTTCTGGACCGTGTGCAGTGCAGTAGAAACGCCTGCCTCAGCGTCCTGGGCCGCTAGCTCTCGCATCTGCCTCGTCTTGGGTTGTTTTCATCATTCGTTCCCATGATGGCACGTGCTTTCTCATTTCTTTGTATGCCCAGTTTTTTGATTTGTTTTCATCGGATGCCAGATGTTATGAAGTTTACTTTGGTGTATAATAGGTATTTTCTGCATTCCTATAATAGATCTTCAAGCTTTGTTATTTCACAGCACTTTGCTCCTTTTGGGCTTGCTGTTTAGACTTGTTAGGTGGGGTCACAGTGCCGAGTCAAGAGCCAGTGGCTTCCACAGTGCAGCCAGGCTCCCTGCACATCTCGCCGTGAGCCTGCGGTGCCCTGGCTGCCCGCCCCCTGCATGTCCCGCCGTGAGCCTGCGGTGCTCCCTGGACGGTCGGCACTGCGTCCTTGGAGTGGGGCGTGGCCGGGAGCAGGGCCAGGTGCAGCCTGCTGGCTCCGCCTCAGCATCTCGCTGCTGTGCCTGGTGAGGAGGGTGCAGTCCCGCCCTGACTTGGGGCAGGGTCCTGGCTTACAGGGCGCTCAGGCACGCTGGCCCTGGGGCCCTGATGCAGGCCTGCCCTTCCGGCCACACAGGCCTTCTCCCTCGTGTTGCATGTGATTCCAGGCCAACATTGCCGAGGTGGAGGTGTCCATCCCCGCACGACTGCACAACTCGCTCATCGGGCACCAAGGGCCGCCTCATCCGCTCCATCATGGAGGAGTGCGGGGGGGGTCCACATCCATTTCCCCGTGGAGGGCTCAGGCAGCGACACCGTGGTCATCAGGGGCCCGTCCTCAGACGTGGAGAAGGCCCGGAAGCAGCTGCTGCACCTGGCAGAGGAGAAGGTGAGTGCCGGTCGGGGCGGTCTGTGCTCACGTCCTGCTGGAGGCCCTGCGCAGCCTGTGTCTGCGGCAGGTTAGAGCACATCTGTGCACACGCATGTGTCTCCTGAAGGGCCTCTCCAGGCCAGATACCTGCATGTTCAGTGGAGAAAATCAGTTTGCTGTTGGCCTCGTTATTTGGGGCTTTTTCCTCCTAAATATGATTTGCATATAGGAAGTCTCCGTGTGCAGCTCTGGGTTAACAGGCTGACATTCATGGGACCCGCACTCAGAAACGCCCTTTGGCAGGCGTCGCTCCCCATGGGCCTCCGCTGGCCCAGTCGCTCTGCCCTTTGTCACAGCGCCCCTGCGGCTGTTTCTGGCCTCCGCTGTCTCAGCAGTGCGGCAGCGGGTAACTGCCGCGAGACAGCTCAGGGGCCTCAACACTGTGCTTGTTGAAACTGCTCTGGCTCCTCCAGGCTCTCTGCCTTCCCGTGTGCGTTGGAACCAGCCTGTCAGTCTCTTGGGGAAAGTCTGTCTTGGATCCCAGCTGGAGCTGTGTTGAGTCTGAAGATGAGATGCCGGAGGACTGCCACCGTGACAGTTTGCAGTCCTCCAGGGTTTCCACCGCTTGATTTTCACTGGTGCTTTGTCATTCTTAGCGTGAAAATCTTATTCATTATGTTTGGCTCATGTCTCTTTGATTTTTAGTGGGATTATGAATGGCACTGTCTTACCCGTCTCCATTTATTGTACATATAGAAGCAAACGAGAGTCTTGCGTTCGGGCCGTGCTTCTGGTCTATAGCCCGCTTGTTAGCACCAGCACCTTTCTCGTGGACTCTGGCGAGCTTTCTGTGTGACGTGCACCATCTGTGGATGGACAGCTGCAGCTCTTTCTCGCTGGCACGTCGCCTGCGCGTCTTCTTTCACGGTGCCACTCGCGCTTCCTATGTGCTGCTGGGCAGCACAGCGAGCAGACAGCCTGGCCAGCCGCGGCGCAGGGCGGGCTGGGTCTTTGGCAGCTCTTCCAGCTGAGGAAGTTCCTTTCTGTGCTGGGTTTGCAGAGAGTTTTAACCAGGAATAGTTGTGGAATCTGTTGAGATGCTTGCCTGGGTTTTCTTTCTCTAGTATAAATGCGAGGTTGATCTAGTGTTTGACCACCCTTGAAGTTTCTGGGTGGGCCCACTTGGTAATGATGTATCCTTTTATCACATTGCAGGGATGGGCTCCCTGACTCGTTCAGTTCAGTTCAGTACAGTATAGTCGCTCAGTCCTGTCTGACTCTTTGCTACCCAATGAATCGCAGCACGCCAGGCCTCCCTGTCCATCACCACCTCCCAGAGTTCACTCAGACTTAAGTCCATGGAGTCCGTGATGCCATCCAGCCATCTCATCCTCTGTTGTCCCTTCTCCTGCCTGCAATCCCTCCCAGCATCAGAGTCTTTTCCAATGACTCAACTCTTCGCATGAGGTGGCCAAAGTACTGGCGTTTCAGCCTTAGCATCATTCCTTCCAAAGAAATCCCAGGGCTAATCACCTTCAGAATGGACTGTTTGGATCTCCTTGTAGTCCAAGGGATTCTCAAGAGTCTTCTCCAACACCACAGTTCAAAAGCATCAATTCTTTGGTACTCAGCCTTCTTCACAGTCCAACTCTCACATCCATACATGACCACTGGAAAAACCATAGCCTTGACTAGATGGACCTCTGTTGGCAAAGTAATGTCTCTGCTTTTGAATATGCTATCTAGGTTGGTCATAGCTTTTCTTCCAAGGAGTAAGCGTCTTTTAATTTCATGGCTGCAGTCACTATCTGCAGTGATTTTTGGAGCCCCCCAAAATAAAGTCTGACACTGTTTCCACTGTTTCCCCATCTATTTCCCATGAAGTGATGGGACCGGATACCATGCTTCGTTTTCTGAATGTTGAGCTTTTAGCCAACTTTTTTCACTCTCCTCTTTCACTTTCACCAAGAGGCTTTTTAGGTCCGCTTCACTTTCTGCCATAAGGGTGGTGTCATCTGCATATCTGAGGTAATTGATATTTCTCCTGGCAATCTTGATTCCAGCTTGTGTTTCTTCCAGCCCAGCGTTTCTCATGATGTACTTTGCATAGAAGTTGAATAAGCAGGGTGACAATATCCAGCCTTGACGTACTCCTTTTCCTATTTGGAACCAGTCTGTTGTTCCATGTCTGGTTCTAACTGTTGCTTCCTGACCTGCATACAGATTTCTCAAGAGTCAGGTTAGGTGGTCTGGTATTCCCATCTCTCTCAGAATTTTCCGCAGTTGCTGTTTGTCTGAAAAGTTGAAGATTTTCAGTGGTATTTATGAAATCAGCACTTAGAGATAACAATTCAGTTATTTGATGTTCAGCTTGGGGGCTGGTTTCACAAGAAGAAAAAGGAGAGAGTGCCCAGTGCGGGCCTGTCTGCCTGGGGGTGTGTCCCCTTGAGTTCTGCAGACCCCGTGCCAGAGGATCGCTAGGCGAGGTCACTGGGCCGGGACCTCTCCTGGGCTCTGGTTTCATGGTCAGACATGGCCTTGGTTGGCTGGGCGGTCTCTGAGCTGGGGTGTGGGCCACCTGGAGCCCTGGGAGTGAGCACTGGGCAAGGCGCTGTTCCCGGGCCAGGTGGCGTGGGGGTGCCCAGGCCTGGAGAGGCGCAGGCTGCTGTCGGGAGCAGGACTGGGGTTCTCGTCCTTGGCGGGAAGGGAGTGCACATGCTGCCTGGTCTGGGCGTCCATGGTGAGCTCCCAGCAGCCCCATCTGGAAGGCCGCTGGTGGCTCCCCCGTCCCGCTGTCCCCGGGGCCGCACAGGTGGCACCCGGCCAACGGAGCTGGATCGGTTTCCACAGCAAACCAAGAGCTTCACGGTCGACGTCCGCGCCAAGCCTGAGTACCACAAGTTCCTCATCGGCAAGGGGGCGGGAAGATCCGCAAGCTGCGAGACAGCACCGGGCGCGCATCGTCTTTCCGGCGGCCGAGGACCGTGGAGCAGGACCTGATCACCATCATCGGGAAGGAGGATGCCGTCAGGGAGGCCCAGCGCGAGCTGGAGGCCCTCATCCAGAACCTGGTGAGCCGGGAGGGCGGGCGGGGCTGGCCCTGGCCCTGGCCCTGGGCCGTGAGCGGGGGGCTCATGCCGAACTCTTCCCAACCCCCCAGGACAACGTGGTCGAAGACTGCATGCTGGTGGGACCCCAGGCACCACCGGCACTTCGTCATCCGGAGAGGCCAGGTGCTGCGGGAGATTGCCGAGGAGTATGGCGGGGTGATGGTTAGCTTCCGCGCTCCGGCACACAGAGCGACAAGGTCACCCTCAAGGGCGCCAAGGACTGCGTGGAGGCGGCCAAGAGGCGCATCCAGGAGATCATCGAGGACCTGGTGGGCCCCCAGATGGCGGGCTTGGGCCCCGACAGGCGGCAGCTCCCTGCCTACCTGCTGGCGGGGCCTCCCTCCCGACGGCAGCGGGGGCTTCTCAGGCCCCGCCCCTTCTGCCCCCTGTCTGGTGGGGAGCCAGACCCAGGGAAAAGGCATAGCAGGGCAGACAGAGCGCAGCCTCTGAGGGTCCCTGGCTGTGCGGTGGGGCGGGGGCCTCCTGTGGCCCTTCCCACACCGCTGCGACCAGTGGCCTTGGGGGATGTAGGCTGAAGTGGTGCAGACGTGAACTTGGCCCTGCGTGGCTGACCTTGGCTCTACTTCTCTTTTCTGCTCTGTCTCCTCCCAGGAGGCCCAGGTGACCATAGAGTGCACCATTCCCCAGAAATTCCACCGGTCGGTCATGGGCCCTAAAGGCTCCAAGATCCAGCAGATCACCCGGGACTACAGCGTTCAAATTAAATTCCCGGACAGAGAAGAGAACCCAGGTGGGTCCTGGCTGGGGAAGGTGGGGGCTGTCGGCTGTCCGGGGCTTCCAGAGGCTCGGGGCCGCTCTGGTCTGTCAGAGCAGGCTGTGTCCTGGTTGCAGGGAGTCGAAGGGCCCTTCGGATGTCCTCAGGGTTCCCAGTGGCTAGTGACCTGGCCAGGGAGAGTGAGTGCCGGTAGCCTCCCAGGCAGGAGAAAGTGAACCTCCTATCTTCCTGAGAAGAGCTTGGGCTACAAGCTCAACCATATTTGTTGCATGTATCTTTCACACTCGAATGTTTACTCTCCAATTTTGAAACAACTTCACATTAAAGAAGAATTGGACAGGAAGACGTGAGATACATCTGCCTTCACTGCCTGGCTTACACATGGCACGCTTGTTCTTTCTGAGTCATTTGAGTGTCCACTTCAGGACCACGCCTTACCCCCCGCGGCTTCCTCGCGAGGACGAGGCCTCTCAGGGCGTCGGGGTGCCTGGCTTCTGCGGCCTGTGCGCTCGGAGCTGTGTGCCTGTGTCCTCTTGCAGGCTCGCTCCAGCCCCTCCTGGTCGCCACTGCCTTGGGCGGTGCCTCTGTGTTCTCTCTCCTGGACGCTCTCTTGCTCCAGGAGTGTCCTTTGGTTTGTTTTGGTCACGTCTGGTTCTCATGTGGCCTGACTGGACCACGCCAGCCCCTTTCAGCCCCTCTCAGCCCCAGCATGCTTCCACTTGGCTTGCTGTCTTCCTGACGTGAGAAGCAGGCATTACCGTGTTCTCAAGCTGCCTCTGCCTGGCGGTGGTCTCCTCCCTTCCCGGGCACAGTGGGCCCTGCCCCGCCCCCATGCAGCCCCTGGAGGCAGGTGTGGAGGCCCGGCCCCCTCCCCCATCCTCCCGAGGCGCCTCGGGGGTTCTGGGCGCGCGTGGCCTGAGGCGCCCCTCCGTGTCCCTAGGGCACAGTGTGGAGCCTGCTGTCCACGAGAACGGCGAGGATGCCGCGGAGGGGAGAGAGGGCAAGGAGGCCGAGCCCGGCTCCCCCAGGAGGTGCGACATCATCGTCATTTCCGGCCGGAAGGAGAAGTGCGAGGCAGCCAAGGAAGCGCTGGAGGTGGGCTTGGACCCCACCCGGCCCCACGCCCGCCCTCTGCGGGGAGCCGTCGCAGACCTGAGCCCTGAGCCCCTGGGCTTGTGCTAGGGCGGAGCTGCCGGCCTGGGGCCATGGGCGAGCAGCTGGTGGGGCTCCGGTGCTGCCCTGCCCCGCCCCTCCCTGGCCCTCAGTACACAGGGTCCTGAGGGGCAGCACTCAGTGACCCCACCGCAGCGGGTAGGATGGGGGTCCCGTCGTGATGCGGGACAAGCGGGAGACAGACAGGCCACCAAAGCGAGCAGGCTGCAGAGACGACAGGGGTCGTCTGCGCTGCCCCAGGAGGGGGCTGTGGTCCCGGGCAGAGCCCGTCGCTCTGACCTTCCCTAGGGTCTCTGAGGCCAGGATCGGGGTGCGTGTCTGCGTGGCCCCAGCCCCTCTCTGGGCTCCCAGACCCAGAGGCCCTGGGCTTGCACAGCTCTGCTCCTAGGGGCTGCTGCAGCCCCCACCTTTCCTGTGCCCCCTCACGTGGAGAGAGGCGCTCTGCCCCGCTGGGGCGGCATGGAAGGCTCTAGAGAGCACCTCATCCCCACAGGCCCTTCCCCTGCTCCCCTGGAAAGCCCGCTGCTGAGCCCACGGGCTCCCCACCGTCAGGCCTGACCCCACAGGCCCTTCCCCTGCTCCCCTGGAAAGCCCGCTGCTGAGCCCACGGGCTCCCCACCGTCAGGCCTGACCCCACAGGCCCTTCCCCTGCTCCCCTGGAAAGCCCGCTGCTGAGCCCACGGGCTCCCCACCGTCAGGCCTGACCCCACAGGCCCTTCCCCTGCTCCCCTGGAAAGCCCGCTGCTGAGCCCACGGGCTCCCCACCCCCACCCTCAGGCCTGACCCCAGCCCTGTCCTGCAGGCGCTGGTTCCCGTCACCATTGAAGTGGAGGTGCCCTTTGACCTTCACCGCTACATCATTGGCCAGAAGGGAAGTGGGATACGCAAGATGATGGACGAGTTTGAGGTAAAGCCGCTCTGCAGGTTGTCTCCCCGGAGGCCGGGTGCTGGGAGGGGGCACCGTGCTTCTGCCTGCTCCGTGAGCGGAGCCCTTCCCCCACCACCCTCCCCATCCTGAGGCCGAGCTGTGTCCCCATGGACGCCCTCTGCAGCAGGCCTGCCCGCGTCTCCACGCAGGTGAACATTCACGTCCCGGCGCCCGAGCTGCAGTCTGACATCATCGCCATCACGGGCCTGGCTGCGAACCTGGACCGCGCCAAGGCGGGGCTGCTGGAGCGGGTGAAGGAGCTGCAGGCTGAGCAGGAGGACCGGGTGAGGGCCGAGCCCCCAGCACCCAGGCCGCCCCCAGTCAGGGGGTCGGGCGGCAGAGACGGTGCCAGCTGACCCTGTGTTGCAGCCCAGGGTCCCGCGAGCCGGGAGCTCCTACTAGGGGCGGTGTCGAGGGCCTGGCCCTCTTTTACGAAGACAGCAACAGTTGGACTTCATGTCATTATCTGTGTCTTAAATAAATATGAAGACCTTTGCCAGCCTTCCAGGGAGGGCTCAGCTGGGAAGGCCTGGGGGCCAGTGCCAGGAGAGACCCCTAGCGTGTGCCCGTGGTCCCAGGCAGGCTCCGCCAGCACCCTGGGTGCGCTCTCCTTGCTGACAGGGACGCAAGAAGCCACTGTGTCTCTGGAGCTGGCGTGACGCAGGGCGGGTACTGTGCAACCCGAAGCCCCTTGCAGATAGTATGGGAGTGACGGGAGCTCACACACCTCAGGTCGGCCTCGAATGCGGTGCCGGCCTTGGGGTCCCCTCTCTGCCCAGGGCCCAGCCTGAGCCTCTAGCTGTGGATGTCTTTTCATACTTTTGTTCCCTCTTGTGGGTCTGCTGTTCTTGTTTGGTTTGGGGATTTGGCCTGCTCGCATCCCACCGCCCTGAAAGTCCAGCTCTCTGCACACTCGCTCGTCCGTCTGTGTCTCAAGCTCAGGAGGTGGAGCCGGGCCGGTGCTGTGCCCGGTCCACCTGAAGGCCTGCGCTCGCGGTAGCGCCATCCTCGGGCCCTTGGCTGCTGCAAAGCCGAGCCTTGTTCTTGGTGCAGAGTGACGCAGTGCCCACAGGCAGAGGATGGAGGGGCGTGGCGCGATGGTGAGGGCCGGGCTGGAGGCGCTTCTGCCTCACTGCGCCTTGTCTCGTCGGCAGGCTTTACGGAGCTTTAAGCTGAGTGTCACTGTGGACCCCAAATACCACCCCAAGATCATCGGAAGGAAGGGGGCGGTGATCACCCAGATCCGCCTGGAGCACGACGTGAACATCCAGTTTCCTGATAAGGACGACGGGAGCCAGGTAGGGGGCCGGGGCCTGCCCTGCTGTGGCCTGGCGTCTGCTCTCTCCTGGGCAGCTCTCAGCTCCTGCTCCTGTCTAGCGCCCAGAAGTTCGTCATCATGCTCAGGTCCTTGGCATCGCAGCACGTCCTCCGGGTTGTAGTATTTTCTCCTGTTCTGAGGGGCAGGGCCTTGAGTTGGAGTTTCTTGTCTCCTCCTTTCTGCTTTGAGTACCCCCTTCCTCTGTGTTTTTGGGTCTGGCATCTCAACGTTTGCTGAGGGTGGGGTGCCAGCCGCGGCGTCTGCACCTTCTCTCCCAGGCCTTAGTCTCCAACGGGAGGGCCTTCCCTGTGCCCTGGCCGTCTGGCGTCTGCTCGTCTGTGCCCGCACCCTCAGCCCGTGGTGGTGACTGTCCTCGGGGAGGCGGGGGTGCTGCCAGCCTGCCGGGCCGCCAGTCTTCCCGTCAGGCACAGTGTCCGCGCTTGGCCCTCAGCCCGCCGCGAGCAGCTGCTCCTTGTGGCGCCCTCGTGGCCCATGCCCCGGTGCTCGCAGTCAGGTGTCCCTAGGGTGCCCTCTTCTGACCGGATCCTCTCTTAGCCCCAGGACCAAATCACCATCACAGGCTACGAGAAGAACACGGAGGCTGCCCGGGACGCCATCCTGAAGATCGTGGGTGAGCTTGAACAGATGGTTTCTGAAGACGTCCCGCTAGACCACCGTGTTCACGCCCGCATCATCGGTGCCCGTGGCAAAGCCATCCGCAAAATCATGGATGAGTTCAAGGTGAGTCCCCAAGCTGAGCCTGGAGTGCCGCTTGCCCTCAGAGCAGGCAGGGGGGTGGGCTACACACCCCAAACCATCGGAGACCTGAGGCTCAGGTGGTGAGGTGCTGTGGGCTCACAGCGGGGACGGCTGACACTGCTGGGCAATGAGCAGCAGGCGGCTCTGCGTCCGCAGGACCGTGAGTTCTGAATGCCAGGTGCGCACAGGGCAAGGGGACCCCACTAGAAGGGGGCCGTTGGCACACGCGCAGTGGGGCCCTGGCCCACCCTGGCTCTGTGTGGACTCCTTCCAGGTGGACATCCGCTTCCCGCAGAGTGGGGCGCCCGACCCCAACTGCGTGACTGTGACAGGGCTCCCGGAGAACGTGGAGGAAGCCATTGACCACATCCTCAACCTGGAGGAGGAATACGTGAGTCCTGCAGGGGCGGCTGGCCCCGACAGGCCAGGGTGATGGGGCCCCGGGCCGGGCGGGCGCCCCTGCCGCAGGCTGACGCCGCCTGTGCCCGCAGCTGGCCGACGTGGTGGACAGCGAGGCGCTGCAGCTGTACGTGAAGCCCCCTGCCCACGAGGAGGCCAAGGCGCCGTCCAAGGGCTTTGTTGTTCGCGACGCGCCCTGGACTGCCAGCAGCAGCGAGAAGGTGAGGCCTTGCCCCCGGCATCCCGCACTCACGCTGTCCCGAGCGCTGTTGTGGGGCGGCTGTCCCTGAAGCCGTGTGCTCCCCCACAGGCTCCCGACATGAGCAGCTCCGAGGAGTTCCCCAGCTTCGGGGCTCAGGTGGCCCCAAAGACCCTCCCGTGGGGCCCCAAGCGATAATGACCAATGAGCAGCGCCCGCCCGCGAGGGTCCGTCTCACTCTGACCCAGCGGCTGGACCCTGCGCACGCGTCGACCCCACCCGCCCTGAGGTCTCACAGCGAAGCCAGCAGCCCCGGCCTGGCCCTGCGCTCGGCACCTCGTGAACACTAAGGGAGGCCGTGGTTCGGAGTCACCGGCCCGCCGGCCAACTCCCGCCTGCCGGGAGAGCCCGCAGCTGCGGCCGCACCTGCTTCCTGTCATGACCTCAGGAAATAAATTTCCTTGACTTTATAAAAGCCAAACGTTTGCCCTCGTCCTTTCCCACCTCCCTCTCCCCTGTCCTCCCTGAGGACCACCCGCCTCTTCAGCTGCTGGAAAGCCCACTGACCCAGACCCCGGGGTTGAGTGGAGGCCCCGCATACTCACTGGCCCAAGTGAGAGCCCAGGGCCGCCCGAGGACCAGAAGGCCAGTGGGGGGTCTGGCTCTCAGACAGCCTGGCCTCCGCATCGGGCCTCCACCCCAGACCGCCCAGCCCCGCAGGCAGAGCCGAGGCCGCGGGGCAGAGCTCTGAGGAGCGCAGGTGGGGTTTAGGGAGCTGGGTGCCCCACTCCTCCACTGAGGCGCCCCCCTCTCTGTAGCAGGCTGCTCGTGCTTCGCACCACCATCAGCTCCCCGCGCCCACCAGCCCCCCACTCCACCCTCTTCCCCGGCCCCGGCCCCAGTCCACTGGTTTCTGGTGTTCACTGCGGCCTCGGGGCCGCACTCTCCCAGCCCCTGCAGTCCAGAGTGGGGAGTGCGCAGGCTGCCCCTGAGGCGTTCTCAGACGCTTGTGCAAGAGGTGAGCAGTTGGCCCTGGGGTGCAGAGGCTGTCTCAGCCAGCTGAGGACTGGATCCTTCTCAGCAGTCTGGTGGGCTTGTCTGGGCAGCGGCCCCAGGTCTCCACAGGGCAGGGTGCTTGGGGAAGGGGGAACGTGGGGCCCTGGGCCATCTGTCCCCCGGGGGTGACGGGCCACTCTGAGTTGTCCGGTCCCTGGTCCCCGACCTGGAGAAGCTGGCTGTGTCCTCAGGAGAGTCACCACTGCTTAGCCCACCGTCTCCCCCACCCCCCACCCCACAGAAGGTTTTTCTCTCAGTTTAACTCAGGCTCAGTCATCTTGATTGCAATTCCTGAACAGACCAAGAGTAGTCGCCCCACTGCAAGTCCCCGCTGGCCCACGCGGCCTTGAACTTGCTCGTCTGTAGGCGGGGCCGACAGGGCATGTGTGCGACCCCAGATGAGGCGGAGCCGATGGCCGGGGAGGATGGAAGGGTGCCCTTCTGCCTCCCCAGGGGGCCTGTCCCGGGAGCCCCTCCTCCACCTGCAGGGTCTCTAGGCCTCTCCCTGGTCAGCTCCTGCCTGCTGCCGCTCTGACTCCCGGGGCTCTGCCCACAGCTCCCTACGTCCTTCCAGCAAAGGTCCTCTGCTGCCTCCACCCTGCTCTCCCCAAGGGGACCTTTTTAAATTCCCATGAGAGGCTTTGCACCTGTGCGCTTAAACCCCGGCCTTCACTGTGTCTGTGCTGGTGGTGGTTGAAGGTCACGCGGTGATTGCCCCAGCCTGTGCCCTGCGGCCTCCCGGGGCTGCAAGCACCTGACGGCCCGGGCGCGTGTCTGTCTCCTCTTGGGATGTGTTCCATGTCACGTGTGTCCGTAGCTACCATCCATCCCTTGGCCTTAACTTTGAAATCTGGAGATTATATGCAAACATATGTGAAGGTTCGTGAATATGGATGACACTGGAATTTTATAAGCTCTAAAATAAAACCCAAACTGGATACAGTGTGCTGAGACTCGTCTTATCACACCCTGCCGAGCTCAGTCTCAGAACCAGGCGTGTATGGCGTGTTCTGAAGGGTCACTGGGCACCCACAGACGCTTGGTGCGGCCCCCAGCTCGCACAGGGTTCTCAGCCCTGAATCAACAGCCTCGCAGGAGCCAGGGTGCTGGGAAGCGTCACTGTTGGGGCCAGACGGTGACCCGACACCTTCCAGGGCACCAGGGGCCGGGGACGAGGGTTTGATGGCAGCCAGGCAGGATGGCCCAGTGGTCTTCATTCGGGTCATCACAGCACAGTGCTGCCGGGAAGGCTCATGGTGGTGTGCCCCGCGGAAGAGGCCACGCCCGGGGTCCCGCCCCTGAGGCCAGGGTGTGACCACTCCAGACGGGAAAGGGAGGGTGCTGTGGGCAAGCCGTGTCAGGCACCGCCACCCCCCCCCCTGCCCAGTGACCAGGGCTGTATCTTTGTATGAATGCTGGTTACGCTGGTGTGCTCACTTCATGCAAGCCCAAGATTTCTTAAGTCTCCGGAAGTTTACTTTTAAAAGTTTGAAACAACAAAAACAAGCATCTGGGAGGAAACACCTGTGGACCTTGTAACAAGGACACGGTGCGCACAGCCCCACTGCCCACAGCAGAAGGACGGCTCATTTTCTGGACGGTGGGTGAGCAGGCAGCTGCCCCTTAGTCTCAGCACCCCCCGTCAAGAAAAACTTGGTACTGCCTGAGGCCCGGACCTGTGGGGTTCGCAAAGGCGTCGACTGGCAGTTGTAGGGAGAAGCTTGGCAGACTGCAGCGCATCCAAGCAGCTTAAAACCACGTGTTCCTGCTGACAGTGCTGCGCACAAGGAGTGCTCCCCTGAGGGGGCCAAAGTGAGCACCGTCTCCTGGCGTCTGTGCCGAGGGGCTTGCAGCCCCAGAGCAGAGGACAGGGAGCAGCCGGCGAGGCTGAGGGGCTGCGTGCTCGGGAGCTCAGAGGAGGCAGACGCAGGGCGCTCACAGAGACGGGAGGAGGGTGAGGCCAGCTGCAGGCGCCGTGGAGCTCCCCGCCCTGAAGATGGCCCCATGCAGACAGATGGGAAGGCTCGGAGAAGGAGCCACCAAGCGTCACAGGAGTGAATGTCCTTTCCTCCGATTGCTTCAAGGAGCAAAGTTCAGTGTCTCTCCAAACCTTCCCCATCGCGGCACTCGCCACCGTGAGGCTGCTGCTGGCCCCAGGCTTGCGGGAGCCAGGTGCTGCCATGGGGGAGCGCTGAAAGGGCTGCTCGGAGGCTGTGGACAGGCTGGAAGGAAAAAGGCGCCCGAGCAGTGAGGGGACAGAACTGAACTGCAGGCCTTGTCAGAGGAAGGGACTGCAGGGGCCCCGTGGCGGGGTGAGCGGACTCAGCTGTGGCTCAGAACAGTCTGGTTTGAGGCTGCCAGCTGGGTTATGTGAAGGGCAGGCTAGACCCTGCCTGGACCGAGTAAGAAGCGGCCAGGCCGGCTAGAGAGGGGACACCACCATTTGAGGGGCAGCAGGTACAGGGAGGGCCATATGGAGGACCCCAAGTCCACCAGCTTGAGGGGAGATGAGCCCCGTCCAGGGCTGACGGGGCGGACGTGTGAAGCCGGTGGAGGCCACCTCCTGTGCCTGTGAGTCCAGGGAGCGAGGGCAGGCGAAGGCAGGGAGGCCAGTAAAGGGCTGGGGCACGACAAGAGGCGAGGCAGCACCTCAGCTATGGCGCCATCCTGCCCGGGTGAGGGGGGAGGTGAGGCTGGGCAGGAGATGGCAGAGAAAGCTGCCCCTGGGCACCATGTGCCCACCTTCCAGGTGCCCGGCTGGAGACAGTGGGCCATGGGGCCAACCCATGCCAGGGCCTGGGAGGCATAGGGGCCGGGAGGGGGCAGTGGCCTTTGAGGTGGGAAGCCTTTGACAGCATCACCCCCCACCCCCTCCTCCAGGGCCCTCAGCCGCCTCCTGTGGGGCGAGCTGAGCTGTAACTCCAGCTCCTGGCAACTTGGGCTCTGGGCCCGGACTCGTCTCTGAGCCCAAGGCTTGGTTCTCTTTGCTACAGCTGTTCCAAGAAGAGCCTGCTTTCAGGAAAGATCAGAGGAGGACCGTGATCAGGCTGTGGCCATGGCGGAGTGCGGGCTGGGCTGGGCTGGGGCTCACCTGGCTCTCAGCCAGCGTCCCCTTGGCGCGGTGGTACTCCCCGCGTCAGCTGGTTACCAGAGACTCAGGGATGTCGGTTTCCACGAGGTCGAGGAGCCACCAGTGCGGATCACCACGTGCTGGGTGGGAGCAGGGGTTTGGGGGGGCCACGCACCCCCACCCCCTTGGCACAAGGGCCAGAGTGGGCCCAGAGGTGGGCAAGGGCTCCGCAGGCGTGGGCTGAGCCGGACAGCAAGCATCAGTGCAGGAAAGGAAACTCCGGAAGAGGCACAGGCCGCAAGGCAGACCACCCCAGCTTCCAAGGACCCTGCAGTGCCCAGGGCCCCCTGGACAGAGGCCAGGCCGGGAGGCGAAGACGCAGAGGGCCGCCGTCTGCCCGCGAGGGTAGAGCAGGAGCGTCGGCCCCGCGGCCTCCGCCACGCCCACCCCCGCGGACCACGCGATGACCTTGGGTGGAGCCCTGGGGTGGGAGCGGGGCCCAGCATCCTGTGGGCCTCGGCACCTCGAACACCGTGACGAAGGCCGAACAGATGGCGCTAGAGTCCAGTAGGTCCGGGAATAATGTCCATCATCCTCGCGGAAGGCCTGGTACCTGCGGGAGCCAAGCGCTGGTTGGGGGCGGGGGGCAGGCTGAGATGCCAACGCCCTTCTCAGCCTGCCACCCGCTCCCCGCCGCCGGGCTCAGCCCGCGGGCGCCGAGAGCGCCGTTCCCGCCCCGGCTGATCCCCCTCCGGCAATGCAGCTCCGGAGGCGGGAGTGAGGGGCGCCAGGCCCCTCCCAGCCTGGCCCCTCCGGATGCCGCCCTGCCCCTCCCCTCCCCCGCAGGAGCCCCGGCGCCGCCCCGCCCCTCCCCTCCCGTGGGAGCCCCGCCCCTCCCGTGGGGAGCCCCGCCCCTCCCGTGGGAGCCCCCGCCCCCTCCCGTGGGAGCCCCGCCCCCGGCGACCTCACCTGCGCCGGCGGCTGCTCACGGCGCTGAAGGCGAGCGGGGTGGCGCCAGCTTGAAGCCGGCGAAGCGGCGCAGGTCGCTGGCCGGGCTCCACTGGTAGTGGGCGCGCTGCAGGAAGTGGGCTGAGAAGGCCAGCAGGAACGCCCAGGCCGCCGGCGAGTGAGCGCTGGGCTGCGCGCCGCGGCTGGCCCTCTCTCGGGGAGACCGCCCCCCCGCCTGGCCCCGCGCTCACGCTGCTGATGCCCGCCAGGTGCGGGATGCCTCCTGCATGCAGAACCAGATGCCCATGCCCAGCGCGCGCTCGGCCACCAGGCGGATGACTGGCGCGCGTCCAGGTGGATCTCCACCCAATTGCTGAGCAGCGCGAAGAGCGGCGCTAGCGGGCAGGAGGCCCGAAGGAGATAACGAAGCTGAACTGCAGGACTGCGGGGTTAAGGGTCACCGCCCGACCCTCCGGTGGCCACGGCGCGCCACCCTGACTTCCGCCCGCCCGGTTTCATCCGGTGATAAGGACCATGCGCACCTGCGACCAGTAGCCAGACACTGCCCACCCTAAACCCTTCACCGCGCCCCTGAAGGGGAAGCAGGGGCCCACCCCTGCTGTGCCCACAGTCCCTGCTTTTACTCATCCCACAGGCTCCAAAGCATGGCCCCCTTCTCCAGGCAGCCTCCCGGAATGCTCTCACAGAGCGTTTCTGGCCCGTCCCGGGCCTCCCCTGTGGCCTGTGGTCTGGAACTTTTAACTGTCCTTCCCGGTGGACTCGTGGCAAAATTCTAGGAAAGGGCTCCTTGAAAGGGGCTCCTTGCCCTTATGTAAGATTCCTAAGGAGAGCCTGGGGCCTGGCGGCCTTTCGTCCGGTGGTCACCCGCTCACGTTATCTGAAGAAGCACGTTCCTCCCTGTGTGCCTTCTGTCCTCTTCATCTGCAGAATGAAGCCACTGGCATCACCCCACTGCTCTGGCCGTCGGGGGCTCAGAGCAATGCCTTGCTTAGACGCAGCACTTTTGACTGTGCTGCGGTTCTCCCCTCTGTCATCAAACAGAAGGGCCGCATGAGATGCAGACCCTGGCCTCAAAAAGTGCAGCCACCCCATCCATGCGGGGGATAAGCCCCAAACACAGGCCCCCTCCCGGCAAGAGCACTGGAGGGTCCAGCGGAGTGTGGGCGTCGAAAAGCTGTCCGGAGAAGCCCAGCTCCCCAGTGCCGCCTCCGTGCAGCCTCGCCCGGCCTGAGCGCCCTCACTGCTCTCCTCACACCCTGCACGGGGCTCTGGCCCCGGCGTTCAGGGGCAGGAGGAGATGAAGGCCACTCCAAGCGAGTCCCGTCAGGTGCCCCAGGCCCTCTCTGAGCCCCTGGACCTGGGGCGCTGCCCCTCCTGCCCTCAGCCAGCCCTTCTTGAGTGCTCTCCGCCACGGCCCCCACCATTCGTTTCCTGATCTCTCCAGGCCTGGCTCCATCAGGGACACCCTGTCATACCCATCCTTGCATTGTGTTTCGAGGCAGCTGCAGACAGGAATGCTGAGTCTGGAAGGCCCCTTGGTGGTGCAGTTACCCTTCCCCAGGTCGCTGGGGGTCACGGCCCCTACCGTGGCCCCTGCCTGTCTTGAGGTACCTGTCAAATAGGCCCTTGAATGGCAAAAGCTGGTAGTCCACCTCCCAGGGCGCCTGGCAGGCCTCCAGGCAAACTGCTGCCTTCCTCTTCTGGGAGTGGAGCTGGAACCCTTGCTAGCAGCCTTTGGCTTCCTAGAAACAGAAACACCAGGAAGATGGCCCTGTCCTGAGCCTGCCCCCTGGGGCCCAGGGTGGGCAGAGCGAGGGCAGGCCTTCTGCACCCACGTCCCCCTGGTGGGGCAGCGTGCCAGCCTCCTAAGCTCCCTGAGGCAAGTCAGCGCTGCTGAGAGGAGGTGGCAGGAGCTACGTCAGGGAGGGAGCGGATGAGGAACCCCAGGACGTGCATGTGTGGGCGCTTCGCTGCCCACACTCGCACTCGTCTGGCTACACCCTGTCTGCTGTAATCTTGAATTCAGCTTCCCAGCACCCCCTGTTCTGAGAGTCAGGGCCACACCACAGAGGGCATGTGGCTGGGCTAAGGTCTGACAGCCGTGGTATGTGGTGCCCAGGAGTCTCCAGGGAGATGAGGTGTGCAGGGGTTGGTGAGGGTCCAGCTTGGGTCCAGCCTTGGGCTGGATGTGAGGGCCACCCCTGGGCAGATCAGTGCAAGGGCTTTGGCCTGGGCAGGGGGTGGAGGGGGTGGTCTCAGTTGCCTTGATTGTGGCCACAGTGGTGCCAGTGGGTGGAACCAGGGGATGGGACCCCAGTGTCCCCATTAAGGGCACCCGGAAGCCTGGGGCCCCCCTTGCTCCTCCCTCCCCGAAGAATGCCTGGCCCAGGCCCAGTGGGCTACAGACAGGATGGACCGGTGGTTGGGGCAGCGCCCAGGAACCCAGGCCTCCTGCCCTCCAGAGGCAGCCCTGGGGCAAGAGACCCCAGGGGGTGCCTGCAGCAGCGACACGGGGTGGGGGCGTCGGAGAGCCTGTGGGCCGGTAGCTGGGTGGAGCCTCCCCTGCACATGCCTGAGTTGCTGGGGTCCGAGTGGGCTGGATCTGCCTTCCCCACAACCTCTTCTCCCAGCGGGACTGGCTACCCCAGACACTCCCAGGTCTCATGGTCCCTGGATGCTTTCTAGGCGGATGGGGTGGGGTGGGAGACTCACCCGGGGAGTGTAGGAACAGGAATCTCCTGCACGGTGTTGATGACCTGCTTGCCCACCATGATGACCGGGGGCTCCTGGGCCAGCTTGGCGAGGCAGCCCCCAGCTGCATACTGCGGAGCCCGCCCTTCAGGTTAGCTTGCGGGAGAGACCAGCCTCAAGGCACCTGTCCTTTCCAGGCCTCCAAGGTGGCCCCTGCCACGCCCTCACATTCCTTTCAGACAGGCCAGGAGCACCTTGAGGCCTGCAGAGACCTTCCTTCCCTTCCTTCACCATTCTGACCTCACTCAAGCCCCCGCAGTCTTCCCTAGGTCCAGCGGGCAGATGTTATGGGACATCAGAGGCATGGCCGTGTGGCACCCTGGGGTCTTTGAGGAACCATGTGGAGTGACATGGGGCTGACCCTAGCGTGTGGATCCAGGGCAGACCCAGGATGCAGGCAGGCCTCACCAAGCAGGGACCTGATGACTCCAGTGAGAGGTAGGTGGGTCCCGGGGCTCTTAGGGGGAACCTGTGGGACAACATGTCTTGCGCTGGGTTTAAGCTAGAGGGTGCTGTCCTGAGCTCTTGGGACGTCAGCCCACACTGCAAGATGTCTTCCCTGCCAGGAGAGGAGAATCTGCCTGAAAATACAGCCAGTGCTGGGGAAAGCAGTGCAGAATCGCTCAGATGCCTGGTCCCAGCCATCCCCGAACTCAGAGCCTCCTGCAGTTTCAACAGAGGAGCCCACGAAACTGCATTTTTGCTGGAAGCATTTTGAGTTGGGAACTTTTCCTGTTGATAACTGCAGGCTGCCTGCCTGCTGAATGCCATGCGCAGTCCTGCCCTGAGTTTCAACCCATCTGCCCTGTCTCCCCAACATGTGACCCTGGAGAGGGATCCTTAGGGACAGCCCCTTTGCAGGGAGCTGTCAGACTGGCTCACAGCTCTGACCCATGGAAAGTTGCTGTTCTCCCTCCTCCTCCAAAACTGGGAGCAGAGGGGCTTTCAGGGGAGGTGTCCACGGCCAACGCCCAGGCCCCTACCTGTGCCTTCTTGGCCCTCAGCCAGGAAGGGACCAGATGGTCATTTTGAGAGTTTTCTACAATGTCTCAGGCAGGTTGGGGCAGGGTTGAGCTCACAAGCCCACAGCAGTGACACCCCCCCACTGGAGTGCTCCTGGGAGCACCTCCTTCTGCACAGCCCCTGCCCCTGTGCTTCCCAGGGTGACATCCGCACCCGTGAACTGACCCCTGGGGCCTTTCCTTGGGGTCTGCTCTTGGGGACCCCGCACAACAGCGAGGCTTCATCCTGCAGGAAACTAGCTTCCGCTATCCAGAGAACAGGCTCCCTGTCTCTCAAAGCTGCAGGTGGGCCTGCTTGTGCTGACGGGGCGGCGGGCGGCGCTTGGGGGAGCCCCGTGGGGAGCCGTCAGCCTCTGCACCTCCAGCTTGCTGACTGAGTTTGCGGCAGCGACGGCGGCTCATGGCCCATGCCAGGGACTGGCGCTGGGTTCGGGTGCGAATCTGGTGCCAACAGGGACAGGCGGATTGTGAGCTTCTGTGGACAGCTGTCTGAGTGGGGCCTGGTGAGGGGCACCGCCAGCTCTCCGCGCTCACCGCCTCGTTGGGCACCCCGAGCAAGGTGTAGCAGTTGCCGGGGTAGCTGCCGAACCTGGGGAGAGCCAAGCCTCCGCTCTCGCGGCTGCCCGCGGCCCACCTGGCGGAACCACGAGGGGGGCACGGCGGGCATCGGGGAGCGACTCCTGTGCCAGCCCACCTCTCCGGAGCGTCTGGTGGGCCACAGAGGGCGGGGCGAGGGCGTGACTGCCGTGTGAGGCGTGGCCGGGCCACGTGTGGTGGGGCGGTGCCAGGGCTGAGGGGCGGGGCCAGTAGGGAGTGGGCGGGGCTGAGGCGGGCTGAGGTGGATCAGGGTGAGGCCGAGGCGGGCCCAAGAGGGTGTGAGCGGGGCATGGGCGGGGAGGGGGCGTGGCCAGGGCGGGCCCAGTGGGAGTGGCTAGCTGAGTGGGCGGGGATAACTGGGCTGGGCGTGACGGGGGGCGTGGTGAGCCCAGATGGGCGTGGTGTGGGCGAGGTGGGCAGGTGTGGCCAGTGCAGGCGCTAACCTGATCTTGAAGAAAGCGGCGTAGAAGTGGCGAGTAGAGGCTGACGAACTGGAAGATGGACGCCCTGAGGGTGAAAGCGCCCTCGGACTCGACCTGGGCGCCCCTCTAGGGCACAGCGGGTGCCTGCGTCAGACACCTCCCCGGTGCAGGGAGGGGAGAGAACGGAGGGCGCGTTCCCGAAGCTCTGACTTCAGGACCCGCTCCGCGGGTAGAGGAGGAGGCAAGTGCCGGTAAGAATTAATACGATGTGGCTCCGGAAAGCGGGCTGGACACGGGTCTGGGGCGCTGGGTGCCGGAGGTGCCTAGTAAGGAGGCTCTGAGACGGAGGCGCCCCACGAGGCAGGCTGGAGGACACTCCCAGGCCCCGCCGTGGCAGGGACACGGTGGGCGGTTCCCCAGGGCGCTCTCCCTGGCCTCCCGCACTCTGCCTCCGTCTACCCGGGGTGCGCCGGGCTCTGTCCCGTCCCGGGACCAGGGCTGCAGTTCGTGCAGCTCGTGGACGGAGGTGTTTGTCCTTCGGAAACGGATGGGGGTCACAGAAGTGGGGCGCTCCGCCCCCGCCGAGGCCCCGCCCACTGCTGTTTAAGGAGCTTCGCGGGAAGGACGGGACATGTCCCAGCGGCGCCTTGCTCAGATGAGAAAAGTGTCTGACTGGCCGGCGCCCAGCGCTCTCAGCACTCACCCCATCTCGTCAGGACCTGTGCCCGGGCCACGGAGATCTTGGAGAGCATGAGGATGAAGACGAGGTGCACCACGGACCCCGTGAGGCTGGCGACGCGCGAAGCCTATGGGGGACGGCGCGGTGATGGAGGAGGGAACCAGAGCCCACCACCCAGCCAGCCAGCAGGAGCAGGGACGGAAGCTCACCCAGGCTGCGAGGATGCTGTTGTCCGACGCGGACACCAGGATGGCTGTGATGGCCGGGTACACAGTGATTGGCACCAGGCACAGGGCGCCCCGGCCACCTGCGGGGCAGCAGGTGCGTGAGCCTTGCGGTTGCAGCCTGGCACCCCAGCACCCTCAGGCCACAGCCACATGCTGTCCCACTCCCAGACCAGGCTGTGCGCCCAGCCTCTCCTGGCGGGTTGCTGGGCAGCGGGCGGTGGCCGGCAGGGAGAGGAGGGGAGTTAGAGATAGGTGACTCAGCGACCTCTGGGCGGCACAGGGGCCTCTGTGCCTTGTCAGCCAACCCCCATCTCACTAGCTGAAACTGGGAATTCTTGAGATCTCCGAGGGGGCTCAGTTAGGGAGTTCCTCTGACTAGAGAGGGCAAGGCAGGCTGAGAGGACCCGTGCTTGAAGGGTACCCCAGGCCCCTGCCCCCACCCGCCTGCCTCCTGTGGCCCAGAGCCCTAGCTCAGCCCCCGCCCTGGAGCCCAGGAACACTGTGGCCTTTCTGAGGACCGCGAGGGGCCTCCCAGGTCCCAGAGACAAGTTCCCGCCCTGCCCCAGGGCGGGGAGGGGCGCTCCTGCTCACTGAGGACACTGGCCTGATGGGCAGCGCCGTGCGGCGGGCAGCCTCACCATCGTCAGGACCACCGCGGACCTGGCCAGCACCTGGCGCCGGCAGCTCCTCTCGGGGAAGGAGGGCTCCTCCTCAGCGGTGGTGGGATTCAGTGTTGTGGGAGCTGAGGGAGGAAAACCAGGGCCGCGGCCCCTCCTGGCGGGGAAGCGAGGTGCTCAGCGGGGTGTGTTGCTGGGGGCGCGGCCTCGTCGGGGGACCACCCGCCTCGAGGTCCCCCAGTCCCAGCAGCCTCAGCGGTAGGCCCGCGGGCGCTCATCCGCTTCCAGGAGCAGCAGGGCCCACAGCGCCGTCAACAGGCTGGAGAAGACCGTGCCTCCATGGTCAGGGAGCCGGCCAGCCTGGGCGGGGCCGCGGGGTTTCCGCGTGCTTGGGACCGGGCCCTTTTCTCCCTCCTGCCCCTTGAGGAATGCCCCCACCCCAACCGCGTCTGTCGCCTGCCCACCCTTATACTCTGGAGGCGGCGACCGTCTAGTGCGCAGGAGGCAGCGGTGTTGCCCCAGAACTTCCCCCAGCCCTGACTCAGGATGAGATGAGCCTGGGGACTCGGGGCTGATGCTGCCGCGGGTGGCACTTTGGGGCACTGGGTTGGGGGTGACTATATTTTGCTCATGGGGGCCAGAGGGTGGACTGTAGTGGCTTGAACTGTGCTCCTGAAAAGATACGTCCTCCGGGACATATGTTCTGGTAGGAAGGCGATCAGAATACAGCCTTCCTTGGAATAAAGGCCTTTGCATGTGTAATTAGGATAAGGAGCCTCCGATGAGAGCACCCAGATTAGGGGGACCTGGAACCAGCGAACTGTGGTGTTGGAGAAGACTCTTGAGAGTCCCTTGGACTGCAAGGAGATCCAACCAGTCCATTCTGAAGGAGATCAACCCTGGGATTTCTTTGGAAGGAATGATGCTAAAGCTGAAACTCCAGTACTCTGGCCACCTCATTCGAAGAGTTGACTCATTGGAAAAGACTCTGATGCCGGGAGGGATTGGGGGCAGGAGGAGAAGGGGACAACCGAGGATGAGATGGCTGGATGGCATCACGGACTCGATGGATGTGAGTCTGAGTGAACTCTGGGAGCTGGTGATGGACAGGGAGGCCTGGCGTGCTGCGATTCATGTGGTCGCAAAGAGTCGGACACGACTGAGCGACTGAACTGAACTGAACTGGAACCAGCGTCGAGCCCTTATAGGAGGAGGGGAGACAGACACGGCCTGCACAAAGGGAGAGGCCACGTGAAGACGGGAGAGGTGGGAGCAGTGCGGCCACAAGCCAGTGAACGTCAGAGTTCCCAGAGCCCCCCGGGCCCGGGGCGGGCACCCCGCACCTTCTCCAGAAGGAATCAGCTGCCACACTGGCAGTACTGGGCTCTGTCTTCAGAACCGTGAGAAAATTGGTTTGTTTTTAACCCCCATTTGTGGTCATTTGTTAGGGCAGACCTAGGCCACTGGCACAGACAGGTTCCCAGCAGGGTGTTTTGAAAGAGTGTCTGTCTGTGGGTCCGTCCTGGGCCCCAAAGCTCCAGCCCAGGGAGTGTAGGTACAGGCCTCGCGGCCGCGCTCAAGAAAAAAGCTGACCCACCCTAGAAGTGTGCAGGCTGACGAACCTGCAGCCTGAGGACTCTGTGCCTGAGGGCAGCAAGGTTTGTGTGCTCGGGGTCCTGCGCTTGGCCTCCTTGGCCACCATACCTAATAGCAGGAGAAACAGGAAGAGCTCCCACCGGCGTCCACCGTCCAGCTGCTCCACTGAGCACTGTGGGCTGGGGGCCAGCCGGCCTCAGCCGGTGGGGACGCTGCCTCCTGGGTGAGTAACGCACAGGGTGCTCAACTTTGGATGGTGCCAACCGGGGCTCCCGGAGGGGTGTGGCCAGACCGGGGAGCAGGGGCTTGCCCTCCGCCGTTGCCCTCCTCCCTGGAGGACTAGGACGCAGGTGCGTGAAAGCAGCCAGAGGGGCAGACCGGGCAGAGGGGGCACAGCTCCAAGCTGTCTCCACCATGCACGCGCCTGCCTTCACCCCAGCTCTGCCCTCTGTCTCTCCACTGTCTTTGCCAGGCCCAGCGTTTCTTTGAAAAAATGTATGCAATGATAATTCTTGAGATAACTTTTGAAATTTCAGCTTAAAAGCTCTGTCATTTGCTTCTGGTAAGAAACATTGATACTATTGTAAGGAACAAGGGCATGTGCCAATGCAGTTAACCTGAGGACACCCCGCCCGCTTGTGTCGGCCTGGGGGCACTCTCGTCCACCTGCCAGTCTTCCAGCCAAGTCCCGGGGCCCTCCGTGACCCCCGGGGGCTGGGGGGCTCCATGCTCACCTCTACCCCCAGCTCTGCCCTGGGCCTGCCACAGGGGACCCCTCGACCACACACCCACCTCCAGGAGACACGGGGCCAGCTTGCGAGCAGAGGGCAGAGGACGCTTACGTGGGTGTGTCTGAGAACACCACGAGGCAGCCCACCGGGAGCCCTGCGCACCCACCGCTGCTGCTGGCAGGAGCCAGCCTGCGTAGGACCTCAGGGGAGACACTGGGCTTGTCTCTGGGTGATCTGGGCGGGTCTGGTCTCCAGGGCTGGGCT
The DNA here is from genome assembly GCA_917880005.1 of Nanger dama. NCBI lineage: Eukaryota > Metazoa > Chordata > Mammalia > Artiodactyla > Bovidae > Nanger > Nanger dama. The sequence continues at coordinate 2,575,021 of CAKJTW010000118.1, read as the reverse complement.
GAGCCCCAGAGAGGTCTGCACAGCTGCATGACCAGCAGGGAGCCCCGCAGAGGCGGGGTGGGGGGCGGGGGTGCAGGGCTTTCCGGGAGGAGGCTGCGGGCGATGGCCCCCAGGCAGCGCTCCTGGCAGCTCTGGGGGGCTCCGTCCCCCTGCCCTCACCCCCGACTCTGGATCTCTCCCCCTGTTGACCTTGGCAGCTGAACTCCAGGCTCCCGTGCCTCCCAGAACCCCCTTTCCTGAGCCTCAGTCACTGCCCATCACCACACCAGGGATGGGGCCCCTCCTGGAGAGGCAACCCTGCTCAGCGAACTTCAGTCCTGGAGGCTGGGGTCGTTCTTGACGCCTCCGGCTCTGCACCCAGCCTGCCGTGGCCAGGTCCTTGGTGAGCGCCCCGTCTGCCTCCCACGGGTCACCCTCAGGCCCGCCCCGGCCTGGCATCTGGCCTCCCTACATTGGCCAGAGTGACCTCTGAGATGCAAGTCTGTCAAGGACTCAGAGGAGGCCCTCCCAATTGTGCCCCAGGGCCCTTGCCCTGCTGGGGCCCTGTCCTCTGCCCGGGTCCACTGTGGCTGTGGGTGCCTCTCCTCTGTGTCCCCTGGTCAGTGTTCAGGGCACACACAGCTTCCCAGCATGGCTTGAACACTTGCTGTCCTTGGGGCAAGAAAGAGCTCCAGCAGCTGGGGCGGTGGGAGCATGGCTGTGCAGGGCGGGCTAGAGCTGTGAGCAGAGCAAGGAGCCCGGGTGCCGGGGCAGACAGCCAGCCCCAGGGTGCCAGGCTGTCTGCAGGAGGCCAGGGGGCTGTTCTCCCCTGGCCCCGGGCAGAGGCTACCGCCTCTGGCGCAGGAGTTCCTGGGGGCGGCACCAGGCTTCTTGGGACATGCCTGGTGGGCTGGGGCATTGGGAGTCGAAAGGGGGCCCCCCAGAACTGCCATGGTGAGGGTTTACCTGTGCAGGGTTTATGGTGCAGCAAAGCGGCTGGCCAGGGCGGAGCTCGGCCAGGCGCACTGGCCTTGGAGGGGTCAGCCTGGCCGCTGGCTGAGCCCCCCAGGCATGGCTCGCCCCTGGGGGCACCGATTAGCGGACGTCACCCTGAAGGCCAAGTTGAGTCCAGGAGGCCCTGAGGGTGTGGGCACAGGACTCACCGAGCCAGGCGAAGCGGAATGCCACCTTCTCGCCAGAACCCCTGCATACATGGCTCACAGGCTGGTACTCGCCCCACTCGCCCCGGCAGGCCCAGTCCAGAGCAGGACCTGCCGCTGGCTGAGGCCCAGGGCCTGTGGACCCTGCGGGGGTGTCGTGAGGGGGCTGGGGACGAGGAGCTGTCAGGTAGGGAGACTGCAGGCGGGTGAAGGCGCCCTCCCCGCACCAGGCAGGGGTCTGGGTGTGGGGGCTTCAAGGCTGGGCGAGCCCCACAGGCCCCCCTGCCCTGGTGGACAGAGGGCGGATGCCGAGGGGAGCAGGATTGCTGCTCCAGGGCAGGAGGCCCTTTGCGGTGAGCGGTCCAGCAGGGCCTCTCTGAGGAGGGCCTCTGTCCTGGGGCTCCCGGGGTCCAGTGATGGGCGGAGGAGGCACCTGGAGTGGCGGCCCTGGGGAGCCAGTGACTGCGGTCTGAGCAGGCTCCCTGCCTCTGGGCGGGGGTCCTGCCGCCCGAGTGTGCAGACTGGCCAGAAGCAGGAGAGGTGCTCCCCAGCACAGTGGGCAGACCCCCAGGTCACACGGCGGGGGGGCAGGCAGACCTCCCCCCTCAGGTCACACGGCAGAGGGCAGGACCCCCCCCAGGTCACACGCGGGGGCAGGCAGACCCCCCAGGTCACACGGCGGGGGGGCAGACCCCCAGGTCACATGGCGGGGGGCAGACCCCCAGGTCACACGGCAGGGGGCAGACCCCCAGGTCACACAGCAGGGGGCAGGCAGACCTCCCCCAGGTCACACGGCGGGGGGGCAGGCAGACCCCCCAGGTCACACATGGGGGCAGGCAGACGCCCCCCCAGGTCACATGCCGGGGGAGGGGGCAGACCCCCCAGGTCACACGGTGGGGGGTAAGGCCCCTCCCTCCTGACCAGGCAGTGAACTCTTTATCAGGGGTGGTGATCAGGTGGCTGAGTCCGGCCCAGCAGCAGCTGGTTCAGTGAGCGTCCCCCACCGGGCAATGCCCGGGTGGCCTGGCTTTGTGAGGGGCGGGGGTGGCCTCCCGAAGGGGAAGCTGCTCGAGCAGCCGGCCTGTCCCGTCACAGGGGTGCCACCACTGCCGCATGTCCCCAGGGCAGGACCTGGGGTCCTCCTCGCCCGGAGCTCCCCCTCTGGCACCCCCCCGCCCCTGCCTCCAGCCCCCCAGGACTTACATCTTTCAGGGGAGGCAGAGCTGAAGACCCCTGCCCCTGCAGCCGGTCGATCCCAAACAGGCTTTTCCTCTAGTGGCCCTGAGAGGTCTTGGCCAGGATCTCGTGCAGCTGGGGGTCGAGTGGGAGGCCTGTCAAGGGTCATGTGACGGTGCAGCAGGGACTCGCAGGTCCTCCGGGCTGAGCCCACAACAGCCCCCTGGGGCCCCGGTGACAGCGGTGAGGACGTGCCCGCCCTGGCTCCCTGGGCACCAGCCCCTCCTTGGCCTCCTCGGGCACCGCGCCCCCGGTTCCCCAAGCACCGGCCCCCCCGGCCTCCTCGGACACCGGACACCTCCTGGGCTCCCCGGGCACCAGCCCCAGAGGTGGTGTTCTCACACTTGGCAGGCCTTGGCCTTGACTGGGAGGCTAGACTCATGGAGTTTGGCCTGGGTTTGACCTCACACCCCTGCCAAGCACAGCCTGCGCTGGCCCCTCGCTCTGGGCAGCCGTTCCCCCGAAAGAAGGCCTGTGTCGGGAGGGGGACCCTGCCCTTTGGTCTGCAGGGGCCAGTTCTCCTGGGCAAACCCATCCCAGCCCTGCCCCGCCACCGGCCGGCCCTGCCCGCAGTTCTCAGAGACGCTGCTGCCGTGGGCCTGCTACCCCTTTGGCCTCTGTCCTCACTGACCCACCAGACCCACACCTGCCCCGGCCCCACGGCCTTGGAAAGTCCCTCCAGTCCTTGACGGTGATGTCCACTGGGGCCCTGCGGGCCTGGATCAGCGAGGTGGGGACAGGCTCCCAGCCGTGAGGCTGCCCTGCCCTGGACAGCACAGGTCAGCCTTCCCGTGTCCATAGAGGCCTCTGCTGCCTGCTGGGGGCCCTGGGTCTGGGCCACAGGCTCTGAGCCGGGTTGGGACCCCCACTCACCATCTGGCGCCCGTGGGCGCTGGGGAAGAAGGGGGCCTGGCTGTCCCCCTAGGGACCTGTAGGTGTGAAGAGTCGGGGCCCAGCTGCCTGGTCCTCCCGCTGGGCCCGCAGGGCGGGCTTGACTCTGGCCGCTCGGGCGGCTTCCTCGTGGGGCTCTTCCTCTCCTGAGGTCACAGCAGGTGCTTGGGTGGTACAGACACCCCGGGGCAGGGCAGTGGCGGTGCTTGGGCAGACAAGCCCATGGCAGTCTGTGTGCCTGGGAGCTCCGAGCGCGGCCCCCAAGGCTTGTCTCTGGGTGGTGTCTGGCCAGTGACTGACCGCAGGGCCTACCCTGGACCCAGAACCTCGGGAAGCTCTGGGGAGGGGGCACGAGTCTGCCCCCAGCCCAGAAGGGAGGTGTCCTCAGTGTGGGGGTCTCGGTGCTAGGCAGCCACTTGGGTTCCCCCAGGCCTGGGTGCCGCCATCACCTGCGTGCCGGGTGAGGCTGTGGCCGGCTCGGGGAGTCACGTGTCAAGGGAAGGGCTCCAGGAACAGTGTGGCCTCTTCATCTTCTGCGTGAGAGGGGCCCTAGGATGCCCGCCGCCACCGCTGACTTGGGGCTGGGTGGGGTGGGCCTGGCGTCCAGGGCCCTGGGTTGGGGATGCGCCCCTGGCACAGCCTCCCTGTCTAACTGATGCAGACGACGTGGGTGGAATCCTGCCCGCCCGAGACTCTGCCCCCGGTCTGAGGGGAGAGTGGCAGGTTTTGTTCACCCGCTTGGTGATTCTCTCACCCACCCGGGGCCCGACTGAGGCTGTCGGGGGCCGGCAGAGCCCCCTAACTGTACAGCTGGCTCACTGAACCGGCAGGGGTGTGACTCTGGGGCACGGTGGGCACGGCCTCAGCAGGCTGTTGGACGCCTAGCCACTGCAGCAGGCCGGCCGGCCAGTGGAGGCCCGGTTGGTGTCTCCTGGAAGGGACGGTCAGCTGCCCCCCATCCTGAGGGAACGTGGACGCCAGCGCTGTGGGGGTGTGAGGGCTTGCTCCCGCCTGCCGTAGCCCGGCTGTGGACCCTGTGTAGACCAGGTGAGCCCCCCGCCCTCTCTGGGCCCCGGGCTCCAGGGCGCTCTCCAGTCCCTTTGAGGCCCAGAGCTGTCTCAGCAGGAAGGGGCAAGAGAGCCGTGGCCTCCTTTTGTCCACCCCCACATCACGATGGTCCAGGGCTGCCCACAGCCTGGGCCGCAGAGCAGCCCCAGGCCTGCCCTCCCGAGGCTGGCCAGGAGCCGCGCCCCTCCCGAGCCCCGCTGGCCGGGCCAGCCCTCAGCGGGAGGCCTGGCGGCTCCAGGCTGGGGGTCCAGGCAGCCCTGGCCACTGCACACAGTGCCCGCCCCTCCCCAGTCCTGCCTCGAGGGGCGCCACCCCTCACCCGACTTGGCAGCAGAGCTTCTGGGAGCACTGTGGAGCGGGGGGGTTCATAGGCACCCTCAAGGACATGGAGCAGGAGCCCCCAGGCTTGTGAGCAGCAGCACGGGCGCAGTCACGGGCGCCCCGCACCCGCAGGCAGCTTCTGACGCAGGTTCTCCGCGTGGTAGCAGAGCACGGCCCGGGGGCGCCGGGCAGGAGGTGGCGCGCTGTGCAGCCTCGTCCTGGACGTCCCACGGCGGGGACCACGGGCTCCGTGAGAGCCTGGGGTGCAAACGTGTGTGCACAGGTTTGTGTGCCGGGGCACGAGCGGGCATCTTTGCACCTGTGAGTGCACACGTGTGTATGCCTGTTGTGTGGGTGTGCTGTGGGTGTGCATGAGTGTATGTGTGTCCATTCACACTGAGCAAACAGCTGTTTCTATAGCTGTGGTAAAAACTCACCAGCGCCGTTTTAAACCTACGTAATAAATAGCAGCGTGGCCTGTGGGCCTGCCTCTGGAAGCTGCCGAACAATGACAGCCTCTGCAAGGCCAGCGGGGCCACCCGCGCTCCTGATCTCAAGGGCAAAAAGCAGCTTCTGTGGGTAATGACCGCACGCCTGTGCCTGCGGCCAGCCGCGGGGCATCTGTTGACGTCATGCAAGCACAAAGGAATGTGCACACGCGGAGTGTGTGAAGGGCAGGTTGTGGCCGCGGCCGCGTGCAGAGGAGTCCCAGGCGCTCCTGGAGCCCTGAGCTGGGGACCTTCCACCCCAGGGCCCCGCATCCCTGCTGGGCACCCCGGCTGTCCCACACAGCCCCCTCACTGAGTCTCAGCCGCGGCTCCCGTCATAGCCCTCGGGGCTCCCACGAGGCTGAGGCCAAGGCCCAGCCCAGGCCAGGCGCCCAGAGGTGGGCACACACGTCCCCGCTGGCTGAGATGTGTGCCGAGGCCGAGGCCCCGTCTGCTCTGAGGGCTGAGGGCCGTGCTGCCCCCGTGGGGTCCCCCACGCCTGCCCGGGGCATCAGGTCTGGAGCGAGGTCCGGGAAAGGCACACCTGTGCGCCATCTGTTTTTATGACACAGGGCAGACTTTCACCCACTCTTCATCGGACTGTTGAGTGGGTCCCCATCACCAGGGGGCGAATCAGCCCCAGTGCCACCCCGTGATGTCTGCTGGCTTCTACGCGGCTGTTAAAGGGAGCATGGCCAGCCAGGGGTGGGGAGCAGCAGGCAGTGGGGCACCCTTCCTGTCGCAGACGGTGGGAAGCAGAACATGAGGCGGAGGGGGGCGCCACCAGGCCCATCACCCAGGACACCACGATGCTGGCGCCCAGGACGGCCAGGCCAGAAGCCTCCAGGACACCAGGGTCCAGCACTGATGACAAGGCGGACGGCCCAGCAGCGAAGGCACAGATGCGACAAGAAGGCCGTTCACAAGCCTGGGGACACGAGAGCCTGCGCACGCGCAGGAATGCCGTGCGTCTTTAGGAATCAGGGCGACGCGGATGCGGACTGCACCTCCGTTCCCTTGGCAGACTGGGGACTGCCACCAACTATCCACAGGGGTTCCTGTTGACAGCGGAGCGCAGCCGGGCGCTGGTGTGGCCCAGCCCACCCCCCAGAGCCAGCCCCGCGGGGCACGCGCACACTTGAGCGCTCACAGCAGCCCCCCGTCGGGAGGTCAGAGGGAGACGGAGGCGCTTCACCCAGGACCGCGGGCGAGCACAGCCACCCCAGCGACGCGCATGGGTCTCGCGGCCACCGTGTCGGGACGCGTGGCACCAAGTCCTTCCATCAGGTTCACACAGACAAAGCCAGCTGTGGTGTTCGGTGGCGTGACATGTGTGCAGAGACGCCCAAGAAACGCAGGGAGTGACCGACCTCAGAGCCAGTGCCTCTGGCGGCAGGGCCTGCCCGGGACTGGAGGCCGGTGGTCGGAAAGGAGGGCGGAGGGCCAGGCGGCGACCCGGGGGTGGGGGCAGAGCGGGTGAGGGAGGGCGCTGCAGCCAGACACAGCTGCTGCCACCTGGCTGGAGCATCTAAGTGACCCCGAGTGCTACAGCCGGCAGACTGCTTGGGAACAAGGGTCTGTGAACAGAGTCAGGGTGGCGTGTCCCGTCTTAATGCCGGAGGCGGGGTGGGTGAGCGCAGCGTTGCTCCTGAGTTTCCAGGGACCACGGGCTCTGGCTCCCTGAGGAACTTGGCCTCCTGCAACAGGTAGGGCCTGATTACACCGGCCTGTGGTCAGTGATTCTGCAGCCACCGGGGCTCACTGAGGGCCGCACCCCCAGCGAGGCGCTGGGGCTTGATCTGACCCGTGGCTCTGGGCACCGTGCCCACAGGCCTGTGGGGTGAGGTCGGAGGTCATGGAATGAAGGCTGAGCCTGGGCTCCACAGCCACCCCCGGCACTGGATCCAGGTGTAGTCCGGCTGCACGAAGGCTGCCCAGGAAGCTGTCTGTCCCTCCAGGCCCCGCGTGTGCTGGTCTTGTTGCGGGTGACGTCCAGCAGCCGACCCTGCTCCAGGTCCTCCTTCTAAATGAGGACAGAGTCTGCTGGAACCGACAGGCTCAGAGGCGTGGATGGGCCGTCTGGGGGACGCCAGCCCAGGAGGAGTCCTCCCGGCTCCTGAGCGCTGGGCTCCTCCTCAGTCTCCTTCCCAGCCTCCACTCGGGGTGAGAGGGCTCCAGGGGGCTTCTGGGACAGCCCTGCCGCGGCCGAGGGGGACACGGAGGCCTGCGGAGGGGCTGGGGTCACCCTTTGGCACCCCCGTGGCTCCCACCCCCGCAGGCAAAGCCCCCGCTCCTCTGGAGTCTCCTCCGTGTGTGAGTCATTCCAGCCTTAGCTCCCTCCCTCGAAACTGGAAAGGCTGGACGAAGCAGTCCCGTGGTTAGCACTCTGCTGGTCCACTTCCGGGGGCCTGGGTTCAATCCCTGGCTGGGGAGCCCAGGCCTTCGAGAGGAGGGACCCTTGTGAGGTGAGCCCTGTGTTCACTTCTGCTCTCTCCCAAAGGGCGCTTTCCAAACTGCGGGGCAGGGCAGCAGAGCCCGAGGGAGCGGAGGCCCTGCTGGGCGGGGAACGGAGGTCAGACTTCAGGGTTGCCGAGGGGCCTCCGGCTGGAGGGGACCCCTGGGTGCTCGGAGCTCCTGAGCTGGTCACGCCGAGGCAGCTGCCAGAGGCCCGGGGCCGACAGAACCTCAGGAGGGGCTCAGCGCGGCAGCTCCTCCAGGGAGGGGGGTCAGTAGGCCTCCTGGCTTCCCCGCTGAGGCCGCCGGGCGGCACTGTGGGAGTAAGGGCCTCACCGCGGGGGGTGAGAAGCGCCCCTTGGTGAGCAGCTCAGAACCGCAGTGGGCCTGAGCTGACACCCGAGACCGCACTCGGCAGGTCCAGGGCACCTCCTCGCCAAACGAACTCACCGCTGCGTAAGGCGACAGAGCCAGAGACGGACCGCACGGGCGGAGCTGGCAGAGAGCTCTGAGACAGTGGCAGCTGTTGAGCTAGAAGGCCAAGAGTGAAGGGTGGGCAGAAGGGGTGGGCAACAAACGGGAATTCTGTATCCAGCGGGAGTGTTCTTCAGAAATGAGATGGGGAGAATCGAAATCTGAGAGAGCCAGTCCCACGCACATGCCCCATAGGAGGTGCCGCAGGGAGCTCTCCAGGCTGAGGGAGGCCCTCCCGGGTGGAAGTGCAGACGAGCAGGAACGAGCAGGCAGCCCAGGAAGGCGAAATAAACAGGCGAGTACAAATGGGACACTGTCTCTCTCTGCAGATGGCGTAATTTGTATATAGAGCGTCCAAAAGAAGTCACTACAGAAACCATCAGAACTAATATCCGTTTTGGCAAGATTGGAAAATCAACATACAAAACAACTGTATCCTTATACACTAGCAGGAATCAAGCTGGAAATAAAACAGAGAAAAATAATTCCACCTCTGGCAGTGCCAAAATGAAACTCAAATAGATTTAACAGAAAAAAGTGCAAGACTTATTCACTGAAAAGTGCCAAATGTTGCTGAGATAAGTTGAAGAGCTCCAGGTAAGGCAAAAACATTCCATGTGCAGAAATACAAAGACAACATGGTAAAGACGACAAGAACCCCCAACTGATTCACAGATTCAGCACAACCCTCATCAAAATTCTAGCTGGCTTTTTTTTTCTTTTCGGAAATTGACAAGTTCAGAATTCACATGGAAATACATGAGACCCAGAATAGCCAAAACATCATTGAAAAAGAAGAACAAAGTTTCAGGACGCGCATTTTTCACTTCATGACTTACTACAGAGAGAATAATCGAGACAGAATAGCGCTGACTTGAGAGACGCACACAGCAATGGAATATTCCTGAGATTTCAGAAAAAAGCTTGTATTTTACGTCAATTTTTTTTAAAAAAGAGGCCAATACAATCCACTGGGAAAAGAATAGTGATTTCCATATATGATGCTGGGACAGGTGAATTTCCACTTACAAAAGAATAAATCTGAACCGCCTACCTCACACCATATACAAAAATTAAAGTGGAGTTAAGATAAGAAAAAAGATCACAGACCTAGGTATAAGAGCTAAAATGATAAAACTTTTTAGGAGAGAACATAGTTGTAAGTCTTAATGACTTGGTTTAGGCAGTGATTTCTTAAACATGCACCAAAGGCACGGCAATAAAAGATTGGTAACACGAACTTCATCAGCGTTAAAGACCTACCTGCATCAAAGCGTGTCATCAGGGACGTGAAGAAGCAACCCACAGAGCAGGAGGAAAAATATGTGTGCAAACCATGTGTCTAATACAGGACTTGCATCCAGAGCATAAGGAACATTTATAACTCAGTGAGAGGAAGACAAATAGCACAATTTTGAAATAGACAAAGGCTTTGAATAGATTTTTCTTTAAAGAAGATATATAGATTGTCAATAAGCTCAGGAAAGTATGCTCAATATTAGCCATCTTTAGGGAAATACAAGCCAAAATCATAATGGGTGTGGCCGCCCCATACCCGCCAGGACAACTGATGCCAAGATAGACAGGAAGGGAGTGTTGGATCAGATGTGGAGAAACTGGAACTCTTGTTTGCTGTTGCTGTTTTCAGAAATAGCACAGTCTCGGGAGTTCCTCGGCCTCCAGTGCTTAGGACTTGGTGCTTTCACAGCTGTGACCCGGGTTCAATCCCTGGAGGATATAAGATCCTGCAAGGAACGTGGCATGGTTAAAATAAAATGAAGTAAAAGACTTTGGACTGCAAGGAGGCCAAATTAGTCCATCCTAAAGGAAATCAATACCCAGCTGTGGATGTGACTGGTGACAGAAGCAAGGTCTGATGCTGTAAAGAGCAATACTGCATAGGAACCCGGAATGTCAGGTCCATGAATCAAGGCAATTTGGAAGTGGTTAAACGAGATGGCAAGAGTGAACGTCGACATTCTAGGACTCAGCAAACTAAAATGGACTGGAATGGGTGAATTTAACTCAGATGACCATTATATCTACTACTGCGGGCAGGAATCCCTCAGAAGAAATGGAATAGCCATCATGGTCAACAAAAGAGTCCGAAATGCAGTACTTGGATGCAATCTCAAAAACGACAGAAGGATCTCTGTTCGTTTCCAAGGCAAACCATTCAATATCACAGTTATCCAAGTCTATGCCCCAACCAGTAATGCTGAAGAAGCTGAAGTTGAACGGTTTTATGAAGACCTACAAGACCTTTTAGAACTAACACCCCAAAAAGATGTCCTTTTCATTATAGGGGACTGGAATTCAAAAGTAGGAAGTCAAGAAACACCTAGAGTAACAGGCAAATTTGCCTTGGGATGCGGAATGAAGCAGGGCAAAGAATAATAAGAGTTTTGCCAAGAAAATGCACTGGTCATAGCAAACACCCTCTTCCCACAACACAAGAGAAGACTCTACACATGGACATCACCAGATGGTCAACACCGAAATCAGACTGATTATATTCTTTGCAGCCAAAGATGGAGAAGCTCTATACAGTCAACAAAAACAAGACTAGGAGCTGACTGTGGCTCAGATCATGAACTCCTTATTACCAAATTCAGACTTAAATTGAAGAAAGTAGGGAAAACCGCTAGACCATTCAGGTATGACCTAAATCAAATCCCTATGATTATACAGTGGAAGTGAGAAATAGATTTAAGGGCCTAGACCTGATAGATAGAGTGCCCGATGAACTATGGAATGAGGTTTGTGACATTGTACAGGAGTCAGGGATCAAGACCATCCCCATGGAAAAGAAATGCAAAAAAGCAAAATGGCTGTCTGGGGAGGCCTTACAAATAGCTGTGAAAAGAAGAGAGGCGAAAAGCAAAGGAGAAAAGGAAAGATATAAGCATCTGAATGCAGAGTTCCAAAGAATAGCAAGAAGAGATAAGAAAGCCTTCTTCAGCGATCAATGCAAAGAAATAGAGGAAAAGAACAGAATGGGAAAGACTAGAGATCTCTTCAAGAAAATTAGAGATACCAAGGGAATATTTCATGCAAAGATGGGCTTGATAAAGGACAGAAATGGTATGGACGTAACAGAAGAAGACGATATTAAGAAGAGGGGGCAAGAATACATGGAAGAACTGTACAAAAAGATCTTCAAGACCCAGATAATCACGATGGTGTGATCACTCACCTAGAGCCAGACATCTTGGAATGTGAAGTCAAGTGGGCCTTAGAAAGCATCACTACAAACAAAGCTAGTGGAAGTGATGGAATTCTAGTTGAGTTGTTTCAAATCCTGGAAGATGATGCTGTGAAAGTGCTGCACTCAATATGCCAGCAAATTTGGAAAACTCAGCAGTGGCCACAGGACTGGAAAACGTCAGTTTTCATTCCAATCCCAAAGAAAGGCAATGCCAAAGAATGCTCAAACTACCACACAACTGCACTCATCTCACAAGCTAATAAAGTAATGCTCAAAATTCTCCAAGCCAGGCTTCAGCAATACGTGAACCGTGAACTCCCCGATGTTCAAGCTGGTTTTAGAAAAGGCAGAGGAACCAGAGATCAAATTGCCAACATCTGCTGGATCATGGAAAAAGCAGGAAAGTTCCAGAAAAACATCTATTTCTGCTTGATTGACTATGCCAAAGCCTTTGACTGTGTGGATCACAATAAACTGTGGAAAATTCTGAAAGAGATGGGAATACCAGACCACCTGACCTGCCTCTTGAGAAATCTGTATGCAGGTCAGGAAGCAGCAGTTAGAACTGGACATGGAACAACAGACTTGTTCTAGATAGGAAAAGGAGTCCGTCAAGGCAGTATATTGTCACCCTGCTTATTTTTTTTTAATTTTTAAAAGTTAAAAATATCCTTTCGCTGCACCTTGTGGCTTACGAGGGTCTAGCTTGCTGAGCAGGCACTGAGCCCGGTGCGCCAGCGGTGAGCTCTGCACTGGTCCCTGGACACCGGGGGTCCCAGGCTCAGTCACTCCGGAAAGCAGCGGTGGGGCCTCAGGGTGTTGGAAGTGGAGTGGCTGTATGGCGTGGGAATTCCACTCAGTGGTCCCTGTCTCCCCTACCCGCGCACGAATGCTTCTTTTAACACGTGACTTCATGAGCCACAATCCCTGGAAACGGAAACCGCACAAGCGCTCGTCCTCACTTCTTTGCGGCGCAGGCCTCAAAGCGTGGCTGCTGACGGCGCGGCGACTCTGTCCACCTTTCTGCGGGACCGCCGTGCTGCCCCCTCACAGCTGCAGCGTTCGCGCTCCGGTCTCCCCACGTCCTCTTTTTGTTCTTGTTGAAGCAGAAGCCGCTCTGACAGGTATGAGGGCAGGGCATCTGCCGGTGTTAGCTCTGTCATCCTGGCGCTGGGTGGAGAGCGGGTCGTAGGTGGGCCTGGGAGCTGGTGCACACAGGTCAGAGCTCTGGCGGGATCCCGGGGCTCAGGGCAGCTGGAGCCACAGGGAGGGGAGTTGAGAAGGGGATCCGATCCACTCTGAAGGCCGAGTCAGAGCAGGCGGGGGCGGGGGTGCCTTGCCCTGGGGCCCTGGCCAGTGGTGCCTCCTCCCTGCCGTCTCCCCTCCAGCGCACAGCTGGCCCAGGCCAGCTTAGGAGCTGGTGCCGCATGGTGGGGGGTGCCCAGCTCCCTCGGCCACCCCCAGGCACCTGTCTGAGTCCCCACCCCAGGGACTGACATGGGCTGGCAGACGTGGGCAGGGGCTCACGGGTCCAGGGCTTGGGGGACTGCCCTTGATGGGACTGCCCAGAGCGGGATGATAGCATCTGACCTCGCAGGCCCAGGGCCTCAGGGCACAAGTGCGTCCCGGGCCAGGCCAGCCCCCGGGGGCCTGCATGGACTCTGAGGGCCTGGGCCACGGTCAGGGTTACGGGCAGATGGGGCAGGACCTGGGGCGCTCTGCATGCTGTGACCTGTGGGCGGGCGGGGAGGCGGTCCCGGAGCTCCAGGCGAGCGGGCAGGGAGCGCTGTCCACCCTCAGGCGCTGGGGTGGGAAGCTCCCCACAGCCTCACCTGGGGTGTCTGTGAGGGGAGGGGTGGAGCCCCAGAGAAGGGCTCGGGCAAAGGGGCCCTCAGTGGTGTGTGTTGGGGGAGCTCCCTGCAGCCCTGGGCGGTGCTTCCTTCTCTGGCTTTGACCCCAGGGATCTGAGCCTGAGGTGGGGCTGCGGCCCGCAGAGCGGCTGACCCGGGCCCTGGGCTTGGCCGGAAGCAGAGACAAGCTGGGGCTGGGGGTCCCACGCTGGCACCTTGTAACAGGCCGCTGTGCCACCGTGACCGCCACCCTGTCACTGGTCTTGACTGCAATCCACAAGCTCAGCCGTGCAGAGCTCTGACCCTCACCTCACCCAACTGGAACATCCGCACAGCCGACCCTGAGCCTGATTCTAAAGCCGGGCTCCCTCCTCTGGGCTGAGGGGTGCCCACTCCCTCTGGGCTCTGACAAACTGGCAAATAGAAGCGGACGCGAGCCACACAGGCGCCAAGAAGCAGGCCTGGCACCGGGCGCCTCGGAGGTGCTCACGTGTCCGCTTTCAGGCAGTTGCGTCCCCTTTCCTCTGCCCTTGGTGGGGACCCTGCCTGGCCTCGCCTACCCTGTCCTAGGGGTTTCTGCTTTCCGTCAGGGGTGAAGGATGCCCCCTCTCCCCTGCGCCAGGACAGGCGAGGTCTGGGGTCGCGGGAGAGGGAGCAGATGACCTTGCGGTGCCGGCCCCTCCTCTGCTCCTCTGCAGCCCCAGCGCCGGGCAGTCGGGGCGGTGCGAGCAGAGGGGGCCCCGTGAGGGCTCCCCCTGCCTCTCCCTGCACAGCTCGCAGAGAGCCCGCTTCTGAGGGGGAGCACGCGGCTGTCAGCAGGGTCTCGGAGAGCCCCCCAGATCGGGCCCTGGCTCCAGACCAGGTGAGGGAGGGAGCATACGGGAGACTGGCCCGCAGCTGTCTGTCTGTCCCCCTGTGCAGGAAGTGCCCGCTTTGCCCTGCCCCACCCCGCCTGGGCAGGATGCAGGGCCCAGAGGACTCTGAGAGTGGGCTTAAAGTACCCTCCTCTTTCTGCTCGCTTGCAAGAAGACAGACTGGCTTTTAACAGACAGGCTCCTCCTGAGGGTCCTGGGTGGGACGGGAGGATGGCCTGGCCTGAAGACCCTGCGTCCCTCTCCTCGTGGGGGGCCTGGGAGGGGTGGGGGACCTGAGCGGGGGGCTGCTGTGGGCCGGGAGGGGCCACAGATGGTGGGGGGCTACCCGCCCTGCCCAGGTTGCCTGGGCCCCCCAGAGGGCTCTGGGAGGGCGGCAGCCCCCACTGTGGCAAAGGGCTGGGGTGGGCGGGGGTCCTTCCCCAGCGCCCCCTGCAGCAGGGGTAGGAGCTGGCAGATGGATACCCCAGCTGCGAAGGCGCCACAGAGGGAGCCGCTCTCTGGTGCGTCCGGCGGGCCGGTGAAAGCCCAGGTGCCCAGGCTGGGTGCCCTGTGGGAAGACACAGTGTAGCTGCTGGGTGGGGGCAGACGCTGTGCCAGGCCCCAGGGTGCGGAGCCCTCACGGGCTGGGTGCTGCTAGCCTCCCTGAACCCCTCTCCCCACTTCCTCCCGGGGCTCCCGCGTCACAGAATGGGTTCCCACCTGGCACAGCGGTTTCCGGAAGAGGACTCCGGGGTCACGGCCACCCCACCCCCCGCCCCAGCAGCAGCCTGGTTTGGCCGCCGAGTCTGGGTCAGCCTTGAGGGCAGAGAGCTGGGGGACCCTGTCCTCATGGCCCTGCCCGGGCAGCGAGGGCCCCGTGCATTCTGGACACAGCCAGGGCGAGCACAGGGCCTCTGCACACAGGGCCCACCCTTGTCAGAGAAGGGGGTGCAGGTCCGTCTGCAGAGGCGGCCGTTTCCCTGCAGCTGTCACACACCCTCGGCACGCTATCTGGCGAGGCCGGCTCCACCTCCACCCCCTGCCCCGGCCCCCCCGGCCCCCACCCCCACCCCCACCCCGCCATGTCCCGTGTTTGCCTGAGGCCTCGGGGCAGGCGATGCCTCTGTGGAGGGCAGCAGGGGGGGCATCCATGCCTGCTGCAGGCGGGGCTGCAGATGGGGGCCAGGCTGAGGACTGGCCCCGCCACCTCCCGGGGTGACCTTGGGAACATCCCCGGGGCTCAGGGCTTGGCTGTGAAGGGCGTCCCACCCCACTCAGACCCCTGTCCTGGCTGGAGCCCCCAGTCCCTACGTGCCTCCCAGGGAACCCTGGATGGCAGGGCAGGCCTGAGCGCGTCTGTACAGAGGACGGTCTGGGGTCCTGGAGTGGGCTGCTGGCTCTGGGACCGACACAGGACAGGAGTGTGAGGCTGGTGGGCCGAGAGGAGTCCGTGGAGAGGCTGGCCTCGGCCTGACCCCACAGGGCATGTAGGAAGAAGGCGCGGCTGAGTGCCCCGGCCCAGGGCAACTGGACACTGCTCTGGCAGCTGCTGAGAAGGACCGTCTGGGAAGCGGCCAATCCGCAGGGCCCCAGGCTCCCCACTCTCGGGGCACGGCAGCTCTGGGGGCCCCAGCGAGTCCGCCCAGGAAGAGCCGTGGGGGCAGGCTGCCAGAGGCTGGTGAACAGCATGGCTGGAGCCTCGGCAGGAGACACACGTGCATAAAGGCGTGCACATTCCTGGGTGTAATTTTTAATTTTCACTTTATACAATGTTTTACGGTTTGAAAGTTTTTCAAGGTGGATTACTTTTGCAGTTTAAAAAAACTAAGCAAACAAGCTGCAACTAGCATAGGTGTATCACAGGGTCCCAGGTGCTGGGACAAACCCGGGCTGGGCACGGCTGCTGCTGCTGCTGCTGCTGCTGCTGCTAAGTCGCTTCAGTCGTGTCCAACTTATACTAGCTTTATTTGACCGTAACTTTTAATGCATGTTTATATAATATTCAGAAATACCTTCAGGGGAAGGAGGAAAAGAAAAGCCTCCAGTTGCTGTGGCTTAACACAGAAGGTCTTCCTCACCTCATAAGGAGTAGGGAGGAGCTGGCACCTAGCTTGGTTCAGTGGCTCAAGGGTGGGTGTCAGGGCCAGGTCTTTGCCTCATGGTTGCAGGATGGCTGCAGCAGGTCCAGCCATCAAGTCCACATTCAAGGTATTATGCTGCACATGCCCTTTTTCTCAGGAAAGCAGGTGTCATCAGCTCAGCATGAGTCTCAGGCCACTTCTGGCCATGAGATAGTCTGTCAAGAGATCCATCAAGTTGGCTTGGAACAAGTGCACCTCATCCCTGGTTGTAGACCCCTTGCTGATCTGAGCAAGACGGCTGAGGCGAGTGGCTGCTGTAGGGGGCGCTGGCTGGGGAGGACTGCCTTCCTGACACTTGCCTGCTCTGCACGCAGCCTGAGGGGTGGGCCACGGACGTTCACACCTCCCCACGCCCTGACGAGAGGCTCCACTCGCACAGCCTGCTTCCTGCCCCCAGAACCCTCCTCTGACTCCTCCAAACCTTCTCCCTGCCCAAAGTGAGGACCCTCCTCCAGGAAGCCACCAGGCCTGCTGGTCTCTGCCTGCACAGGGCACTTCCGCCCAGGATCCAGCGTGTCCAGGCACCTGTCCCTCTGCCCCCGTGTCCCCTACCTCCTCTTGGGCCCACCCGGGACCCTCACCTTCCCTGCCCCCGGTCCTTCCACCTTCCTTGCCCCAAGCCGAGAACTGGGGGTTTCCAGGCCTCCTTTCAGGTTGCTGTGCCCACAGCTTCTCTCTGCTCCCCTCCCCTAGCTGCCCCTTCTCAGGTTTGCCCCCGCCCCAGAGTGCTGGTCTGAGTTCTGGCCCCCTTCAGGGTCACCCCACTCCTGCTGCTAAATGACTCCTCAGTGAGTCTCTCCAAAGTGCTCTGCGTTCCTCCAAAGCACCGATCACCTTGCACCTATGTAACTGTCTTACTAAGATTACTGTTTAATAATTCTTCCAAGATTTATGTGTTGGGCTGTGGCGGGTGTTTGCCGTTTTGCCAGGGCTTTCTCCAGTTGCAGTGAGTGGGGGGCATTCACTGTGGTGTGCGGGCTTCTCATTGCCTCCCTTTTTTGTGGAGCAGGGGCTTCGCGAGCTAACTGGCCCCTTGGCCTGACTGCACCCCTCTGACCGCAGCACCCCCGGCTGGCCCAGGCTTCTGAGCGGCTTGTCCTGGGCCCGCGCTCCTTCCCTCTGACTGGCAGGGTCCTGCTGCTCAGCGTTGGGCTGCGCAGCTCTCAGCTCAGCAGGAATCTCCCCATCTGCTCAGTGTCTGCCCAGGTTTCTCCTCTGTAAGCGTCGCTGGCTGTGCTCTGCGGGGAGTAGCTCTCCTGCCATGGCAGCTGGTGAACGTGTCCCCAGCAGCCTTCATCCTGCTGTCACACAGACTCCGTCTCTGGGTGGCCCCTCCCACATGCCATGGACCCTGCCAGCCCTGCCCAGGACACAGGTCTCTTGTCCAGGGGATGGGATGCCCGGCTGGCCCCAACACTTTCTAAAGGGGGTTGTAGCTTTTAGAACCTGGAAGGGAATCATATCTCCTGACTAGTTTTCAAAGTTGACTAAACTTATTTATGGTTTCGAGATTCAATGTGGATCTTTTCTCTTCCACATAAATCTTACGTATAAGGAGGTTCTTAAAAAAAATCAGATAGCATTTTCATTAGGATTGTGCTGGGTTTAGCACAGCTTTCCCATCCCTTCTACTGTTTTTTGTATAACTTTGAAAGTCTCTATTAAAAAATGGATGCTGGCCAGGATTTGCTGCCCTCTGAGGGGCTGTGGCGGGCAAGCTCTGACCCTGTCCACATGTCTGTCTGTGGACATCTGTGTGCCCCTTTATCATGTCCTCTTTGCTTGAAGCTTGTCTTTTCCTACTTGTGAGTTGGATGTTTGATTATTTATCTGGTCTATGGGCTTTCCGGGAGGTTCGATGGTAAAGAATCTGCCTGCAATGCAGAGACCTGGGTTTAAGCCCTGGGTTGGGAAGATCCCCTGGAGAAGGAAATGGCAACTCACTCAACTATTCTTGCCTGGAGAATCTCATGGACAGAGGAGCCTGGTGGCTACACTCCACAGGGTCAGAAAGAGGTGGACATGACTGAGCGACTAGTACTAAGGACTAGAGCCGGGGGCTGCAGCCCGCGGGGTCACAGTCGGACACGCCTGAGCGGCTGAGCCTGGTGCGAGCAGCTGCCTCTATTTCCCCGACTTCACTTGCAGGCTCTTGCTGCCCTTCTACGCCGAAGTGAAAACCTGCACAGCCTCTGCCTCTGTGCCCTGATCTCACCTCCAGCTTTAAGAAAACAGTAAGCCGAGGTTAATTTCATGCAAAGATGGGCTCGATAAAGGACAGAAATGGTATGGACCTCACAGAAGCAGAAGATATTAAGAGGTGGCAAGAATACACAGAAGAACTGTACAAAAAAGATCTTCACGACCCAGATAATCACGATGGTGTGATCACTCACCTAGAGCCAGACATCCTGGAATGTGAAGTCAAGCGGGCCTTAGAAAGCATCACTACGAACAAAGCTAGTGGAGGAGATGGAATTCCAGTGGAGCTATTTCAAATCCTGAAAGATGATGCTATGAAAGTGCTGCACTCGATATGCCAGCAAATTTGGAAAACTCAGCAGTGGCCACAGGACTGGAAAACGTCAGTTTTCATTCCAATTCAAAGAAAGGCAATGCCAAAGAATGCTCAAACTACCGCACAACTGCACTCATCTCACACGCTAGCAAAGTAATGCTCAAAATTCTGCAAGCCAGGCTTCAGCAATACGTGAACCGTGAACTTCCAGATGTACAAGCTGGTTTTAGAAACGGCAGAGGAACCAGAGATCAAATTGCCAACATCTGCTGGATCATGGAAAAAGCAAGAGAGTTCCAGAAAGACATCTATTTCTGCTTGATTGACTATGCCAAAGCCTTTGACTGTGTGGATCACAATAAACTGTGGAAAATTCTGAAAGAGATGGGAATACCAGACCACCTGACCTGCCTCTTGAGAAACCTATATGCAGGCCAGGAAGGAACAGTTAAAATTGGACATGGAACAACAGACTGGCTCCAAATAGGAAGGCTGTATATTGTCACCCTGCTTATTTAACTTCTATGCAGAGTACATCATGAGAAACACTGGGCTGGAAGCAGCACAGGCTGGAATCAAGATTTCTGGGAGAAATATCAATTACCTCAGATATGCAGATGACACCACCCTTATGGCAGAAAGTGAAGAGGAACTCAAAAGCCTCTTGATGAAAGTGAAAGAGGAGAGTGAAAAAGTTGGCTTAAAGCTCAACATTCAGAAAATGAAGATCATGGCATCTGGTCCCATCACTCATGGGAAATAGATGGAGGAACAGTGGAAACAGTGTCAGACTTTATTTTGGGGGGCTCCAAAATCACTGCAGATGGTGACTGCAGCCATGAAATTAAAAGACGCTTACTCCTTGGAAGAAAAGTTATGACCAACCTAGATAGCATATACAAAAGCAGAGACATTACTTTGCCAACAAAGGTCCATCTAGTCAAGGCTGTTTTGTATGGATGCGAGAGTTGGACTGTGAAGAAAGCTGAGCACCGAAGAATTGATGCTTTTGAACTGTGGTGTTGGAGCAGACTCTTGAGAGTCCCTTGGACTGCAAGAGGATCCAACCAGTCCATTCTGAAGGACTGGGTGTTCTCTGGAAGGACTGATGCTAAAGCTGAAACTCCAATACTTTGGCCGCCTCATGTGGAGAGTTGAATCACTGGAAAAGACCCTGATGCTGGGAGGGATTGCGGGCAGGAGAAGGGACAACAGAGGATGAGATGGCTGGATGGCATCACCAACTTGATGGATGCTGAGCCTGGGTGAACTCTGGGAGCTGGTGATGGACAGGGGAGGCCTGGCGCTGCGACTGATGGGGTTGCAGAGTCGGACACGACTGAGCTAACTGCACTGAACTGAAGCCGCGGTTCAGGCCACTCACGGTTGTTTAGGCACAAGTTCTGTCTTGTCGGGAACTATGTCCTAGTGTTTGCAAGACCTGCAACCAGCCAGGTACTCGCTTTTAAACAAAGTTTTCTGGTTTTGGTGCTGCTGCAGATTCTTCATTTGGATTCATTTTTAGCTTGGATGGGCTCCTCCACATTTCCCAGCAAGGGCACTGAGACCCTGAACCCGTGTGTGCCTAAAACGCCTCTCTTTTGTCCTCAGGCCGTGCCTGGTTGAGGGCGGAGCTCCAGGCTCACAGCACAGTACACAGGCTCTCTCTGGGCTCAGGCTACACCTGAGCCTGCTTTCCTGGCCCACAGCCTGCTCGGCCATGCAGGCCACACGGCCCACTCTGGCCCAGATTTGAGTGAGGACTTCGACGTGACCTCACCCTCAACCCACTGGGCAGGGGTCACCTCCGAGCTCCCAACCCCCACGTGGATGCCCAGCTCTGTGACAAGCTCCTGGGCAGCATGCCTGCAGGACTCCCTGTGACCACGGGGACCGGCTGCCCCTGGGAGATGTGGCTACGGAGCAGCCGAGGACATGCAGTTTTAATTCCACTTTACAAACTTAACCTTGAACCAACGCAGACACACAAGACAGGAGGGGCCCACACTGACCGCTCAGCTCGAGCCTCGGAAGCAGGAGCAGCCCGGGGGACCACGTGGTTTGGTTCTCAGGCTGCAGAAGGGCAAGTCTGAGGCCCGGCGAGATGACAAGGTCCTTGTCACACCCAGGGTGACTGTGGGTGTGTTTTATACAGAAAAGCATACTGATGGGATAAGAAGGGGCAATGTAAGTGTGGCGACGAGGGCAGCTCTTTGGACACAGTCCTGTGGCGACCCGGTGGGCTCGGACCCGGCAGAGGTCCCACGCCGCGCCGTGGAGGCTGCTCCTCTGGCCTGGGGGCTGTGGGGACTAATGGGGGCCCCTGGCCTCCAAGGGCGCTGGGGGCTGCGGCACACGGGGCTGAGGTGCCCTCTGCCTCAAGTTTATTGCTAATACACACAGTTTACAAATGGGCATCTACCGGCCCAGAAGACTGCAGAGCTGTGGGCAGAAAGGCCGGAGGGCCCTGGACACCCTCCAGACTCACTGCTGCGCCCTCCAAGGGGCTCTGAGCCCTCTGAGGGAGGGCGTGGGGACGGCCTGTGGGCAGGGCCCAGGGCCACGGGGCATGGAGGGGCCCACACCCGGCCAGCAGGGACGGCCCTGCACACGCAGCTTCACTCAGCGCCTGTTTATTGCCTGGGGGTTTGTGACTGCTGACACAGTGGCGCTGCAGGCGCACGGGTGGACCAGAACCGAGGCGGGGGCTCCGCGGGAGCGGCTCAGAACCTGACGAAGGCGGCGTCGATCTGCCGCACGCCGGGCAGGGCCAGCATGACCTTCCGCCGGTACTGCGGGTCGCGCTGCAGGGGGTTCCGCTCCAGGTACACCGTCTCCAGGCTCCGGGCGCCCTTGAGCTCATCCAGGTCGCTCCAGCAGTCCAGGAGGTTGTCGTTCATCTGTGGGGAGATGCGCGCGTCAAGAGGAGCCTCAGGGCGCCATGGCCCTCACCCCGCCCCCTGCAGAAGAGATGTCGGCCGTCCACCGGGCGCGTGCCGGCCAGGCCGCGTCCCGGGGGATGAACCTGGAGGACGCCGCTAAGTCCATGTCTGGGTCCGCAGAGGGACAAAGGAGACGCCACATAGCGCCCGGCCCCGCCCGGGCAGGCAAGCTTTCTCAGACTTGCCTGCTTAAGGAAGCCCGTGTTCACGGAACTCCCTGTGGGCCTCGTGTGCCAGCCGCATGGGGATACCCAGGTTTCCAGAACTCTGAGGCTGTGGAGGCCCCGAGGCCTGCTCTCAGGGGGGCCGATGCCTCTACCAAAGGGACAAGGCCTGCTCCGGAAAGAGCCAGGAGGACCAGCACCACGCCCTGCCCATCCATCAGCGCCCTTGAGGCACTGCCCATCCGCCAGCTCCCTCCAGGCACTGCCTGTCCATCAGGCCCCGCCCCCACCAGTCCACCTGCACCTTCCAGGTACCGCCTGTCCATCAGGCCCCGCCCCACCAGTCCACCTGCACCTTCCAGGCACCGCCTGTCCATCAGGCCCCGCCCAAACATCAGCGCCCTCCAGGCACCGCCAGGAACAGTCAGGAGGAGGCCATGGCCCCCAGGGCTGGGGCTGCAGCCGGCCAGCCAACAGGAGCTGCCACAGTGGAGCTGCGTGAGCACGGGGTGCACGCCTTCAACATGGGCCCCTTGGAAAGCACCCAGCACTGGCTGTCTCCACGCTTCTGCTCTGGCTCCCACTGTGGTCTGGGGGCCCTACACCCACAGCCTTATGTGCCACACACCTTCCAGACTGGACAGAAGGCTCTGTTCTCCAAATGGTCTTTAGTCGCGGTTTTATTTTTTTTTAAGCAGCAATTTCTGCCAGGAGCCAGCGTAAGGAATCCCGCCTGTGGCAAAGGTCTCGAGCAAAGAGGCTCGGCATACACAAAGGCGGGATCGAACCTCAGGAGTCCCCCTGGAAATTCTCGAGCATCTACCCCCAAACCAGAGTCTGCCTACCTTACTGCATTATGCTTTCACCAATTCCTCTGACATTAACAGGGGGCTGTCCTCCCAACACCTTTTTCTGGAAAAAGTTAATTTAGAGCTTTTAGATAATAAGTCTCCTGGGCATAAGAGTGTTTCAATCCAAAAAGCCCTCTGATGGCTTTCTAGCCTTCCTACAGGACTCTTATAGCAGCGCATTTAATTGTGTGCAGCCTCCTGACCGATCTACAGTGCAAGCTTAAAACATCCTAGGAATGTAGGGGCTTCCGAGGAGTCAAAATCACTAGAATAGGACTGATTAAAGGTTTCATTTGTTGAGCCAGTCAGTTCAGTTCACTCAGTCATGTCCGACTCTTTGCGACCACATGAATCGCAGCACGCCAGCCCTCCCTGTCCATCACCAACTCCCGGAGTTCACTCAGACTCACGTTCGTCGAGTCAGTGATGCCATCCAGCCATCTCATCCTCGGTCGTCCCCTTCTCCTATTGCCCCCAATCCCTCCCAGCATCAGAGTCTTTTCCAATGAGTCAACCCTTCGCATGAGGTGGCCAAAGTACTGGAGTTTCAGCTTTAGCATCATTCCTTCCAAAGAAATCCCAGGGTTGATCTCCTTTACAATGGACTGGTTGGATCTCCTTGCAGTCCAAGGGACTCTCAAGACTCTTCTCCAACACCACAGTTCAAAAGCATCAATTCTTTGGTGCTCAGCCTTCTTCACAGTCCAACTCTCACATCCATACATGACCACAGGAAAAACCATAGCCTTGACTAGACGGACTTTAGTAGGCAAAGTAATGTCTCTGCTTTTGAATACACTATTTAGGTTGGTCATAACTTTTTCCCAAGGAGTATGCGTCTTTTAATTTCATGGCGGCAGTCACCATCTGCAGTGATTTTGGAGCCCGCAAAATAAAGTCTGACACTGTTTCCACTGTTTCCCCATCTATTTCCATGAAGTGATGGGACCGGATGCCATGATCTTCGTTTTCTGAATGTTGAGCTTTAAGCCAACTTTTTCACTCTCCTCTTTCACTTTCATCAAGAGGCTTTTTAGCTCCTCTTCACTCTCTGCCATAAGGGTGGTGTCATCTGCATATCTGAGGTCATATGTATTTCTCCCAGAAATCTTGATTCCAGCTTGTGTTTCTTCCAGTCCAGCATTTCTCATGATGTTCTCTGCATATAAGTTAAATAAGCAGGGTGATAATATACAGCCTTGACGTACTCCTTTTCCTATTTGGAAGCAGTCTGTGGTTCAATGTCCAGTTCTAACTGTTGCTTCCTGACCTGCATACAGGTTTCTGAAGAGGCAGGTCAGGTGGTCTGGTATTCCCATCTCTTTCAGAATTTTCCACAGTTTATTGTGATTCACAATAAACTAGGCTTTGGCATAGTCAATCAAGCAGAAATAGATGTCTTTCTGGAACTCTTGCTTTTTCCATGATCCAGCAGATGTTGGCAATCTGATCTCCAATTCTTCTGCTCTAAAACCAGCTTAAACATCAGGGAGTTCACGGTTCACATATTGCTGAAGCCTGGGTTCGAGAATTTTGAGCATTACTTTACTAGCATGTGAGATGAATGCAATTGTGTGGTAGTTAGAGCATTCTTTGGCATTGCTTTTCTTTGGGATTAGAATGAAAACTGACCTTTTCCAGTCCTGTGGCCACTGCTGAGTTTTCCAAATTTGCTGGCATACTGAGTGCAGCACATTCATAGCACTATCTTTCAGGATTTGAAACAGCTCAACTGGAATTCCATCACCTCCACTAGCTTTGTTCGCAGTGATGCTTTCTAAGGCCCACTTGACTTCACATTCCAGGATGTCTGGCTCTAGATTAGTGATCACATTATCATGATTACCTGGGTCGTGAAGATCTTTTTTGTGTACAGTTCTTCCGTGTATTCTTGCCACCTCTTCTTAATATCTTCTGCTTCTGTTAGGTTCATACCATTTCTGTCCTTTATCGAGCCCATTTTTGCATGAAATGTTCCCTTGGTATCTCTAATTTTCTTGAAGAGATCTTTAGTCTTTCCCATTCTCTTCTCTTCCTCTATTTCTTTGCATTGATCGCTGAAGAAGGCTTTCTTATCTCTTCCTGCTATTCTTTGGAACTCTGCATTCAGATGCTTATATCTTTCCTTGTCTCCTTTGCTTTTCACTTCTCTTCTTTTCACAGCTATTTGTAAGGCCTCCCCAGACAGCCATTTTGCTTTTTGCATTTCTTTTCCACGGGGATGGTTTTGATCCCTGTCTCCTGTACAATGTCACGAACCTCATTCCATACTTCAGGCACTCTATCGATCTGATCTAGGCCCTTAAACCTATTTCTCACTTCCACTGTATAATCATAGGGTTTTGATTTAGGTCATACCTGAATGATCTAGCGGTTTTCCCTACTTTCTTCAATTTAAGTCTGAATTTGGTAATAAGGAGTTCATGATCTGAGCCACAGTCAGCTCCTAGTCTTGTTTTTGTTGACTGTATAGAGCTTCTCCATCTTTGGCTGCAAAGAATATAATCAATCTGATTTCGGTGTTGACCATCTGGTGATGTCCATGTGTAGAGTCCTCTCTTGTGTTGTTGGAAGAAGGTGTTTGCTATGACCAGTGCATTTTCTTGGCAAAACTCTATTAGTCTTTGCCCTGCCTCACTGTGCATTCCAAGGCCAAATCTACCTGTTACTCCACTGGAGAAGGGAATGGCAAGCCACTTCAGTATTCTTGCCTTGAGAACCCATGAACAGTATGAAAAAGCAAAATGATAGGATACTGAAAGAGGAACTCCCCAGGTCAGTAGGTGCCCAATATGCTACTGGAGATCAGTGGAGAAATAACTCCAGAAAGAATGAAGGGATGGAGCCAAAGCAAAAACAATACCCAGCTGTGGATGTGACTGGTGATAGAAGCAAGATCTGATGCTGTAAACAGCAATATTGCATAGGAACCTGGAGTGTCAGGTCCATGAATCAAGGCTTTTGGAAGTGGTCACACAAGGGATGGCAAGGGTGAACGTCAACATTCTAGGACTCAGTGAACTAAAATGAACTGGAATGGGTGAATTTAACTCAGATGACCATTATATCTAATACTGCGGGCAGGAATCCCTCAGAAGAAATGGAGTAGCCATCATGGTCAAGAAAAGAGTCCGAAATGCAGTACTTGGATGCAGTCTCAAAAATGACAGAATGATCTCTGTTTATTTCCAAGGCAAACCATTCAATATCACGGTTATCCAAGTCTATGCCCCAGCCAGTAATGCTGAAGAAGCTGAAGTTGAACGGTTCTATGAAGACATACATGACTTTTCAGAACTAACACCGAAAAAGAGGTCCTTTTCATTATAGGGACTAGTGCTTTAAGGGTGATGCAGATTAAAGAAAAACACTTCAGGGGAAATGAGATTAACATTCATTAAGGAAGAGAGCCATAAAGTGTTAACAGCCCTCTTGGCCAGAAGATATTGTAAATCACCTGAGACCTTTTGTATACAAAAAGATATACAGAAAGGGTCAGGACCGCTGCCCCTGCATGACTCCGAATCTTCCATTATTTAAAACTTAGGGTATATAAACACCTTTTAAAAATAAAGTTATGGGGTCTTTGCACAAGCTTGGGTCCCCCGTGTGGACTCCCTCTCTCTCTTTCTCCCTCCCCCTCACTCTCTTTCTCAGGCTGATTCCTTGGAACGTGGAAGCTCTCCCTGTCTACTTATTTGCCCGGGCTTCTAAGACCCATGTGAGAGGGAGCCCAAGGCGAGGCACACTCTGCTATTCAAGCGGGCGCCTGTGGCCTATAGTAGGTGGTGCAAACTCCCTGTCTTAGAACTTTATTGGTTTTCCACGTAAACCAAGTTATTCAGCCTCTTTTCTTCCCTAATTTTCCTACTACACTACTCTTTCCTAATCTCTCGGTATATTTCTAAATAAATAAGGTTTTCCTCGCCGACTCCGTCCCTGCTTCGAATAACCCTGGATCCACCAGGGCTGGACCCCGGCAACTTTCTACCTTTTTTTTTTTGCAAAATGTAGTCTATTTATAAGCATTTTTGTATTTTCTCCCTTAAAAAGCGTGGCTTCTGTGTTTCTGCTACAAAATATGGCAATAACTGGGGAGCACTGCAAGGCGTGTTCTTAGGCGCAGGGTCTGTGCCATGTGAGTGCCAACAACGTTCACGGAAGTAAAAAGACACATTCACTGAGCAAACCGAGCCCTGTCTCTGGTTCAGAGGGAGGTCTTAGCAGCGGGATCTACTCTGACCCTTTCCAATGTAGCTGGTGCTGGTGTCCATGACTCGCCCGCACCTCCTCGCCCCCTCCAGTCATTCGAGCCAGACGTACACCGCACAGGCTTTACACGTGAGCCATCAGAGCTCTGCTGACACCGCTGTCCCAGCAGTTACTATGTTCGTTAACCCCAGGTCTTATCAGTTCGGGCATTCCATAGCACGGCTAGCCTCCAGGCGGTTTTCTCTAGGATTTAGTAAAGTGTACCTAGGGATTCTGCTCAGCACCAACAGTGCGTTGTAAACGACAGCTTAGACAAGGTAACTCCCAGATGCGTCTTTGTACTTTTTCAAAATGAAACTCAAAACCATTCACCTGTATCATCTTCACAAAAACTCCAGAGTATCTAGAAGGGTCACGCCGGGGGGGGGGGTGGGGGGTGGGGGTGTGTCTGTGTGTCTCTCTTCTGAGCTCTTCCCAGCTGAGGCGTGAAGGAGCAAGGTGTGAGGAGTGAGCTAATGGTGTGCTCATCTTCTTACAGAACCTTCTGGAAGCACCATTTTAGTTCCTTCTGATCTAGACTGTCTCCTGCCTCCTTCTCCGTTTTCCGTCAAATGAAGTGACCTTTAAAGCAAGCTTGCTGCTGGTCGTACAGAAGGGCCCACATTCTGGATGCTGTGGGCTGCTCCCTGTGGCCACAAGCTTGTTCTCCAGCCGCTCCACTCTTGACCACTGCATTACGTGGACACAGCGGAGGTCCCCCAACGTCCTGACCAGCACCCCTCACAGACGGAGTGCATGGGGACGGCAGCCTGTGGCCGTCTGTCTCCCATGCACGTTTGA
The DNA here is from genome assembly GCA_917880005.1 of Nanger dama. Taxonomy (NCBI): domain Eukaryota; kingdom Metazoa; phylum Chordata; class Mammalia; order Artiodactyla; family Bovidae; genus Nanger; species Nanger dama. Next base: position 2,547,370 of record CAKJTW010000118.1, on the reverse strand, counting down.
TGATGTGGGCACGCTGGTGACCCCAACGACTCTGCCAACTCATGGCGGGTGATCCTGGGCTTGCACGTGAGTGTCCTGCCTGAACCCATGCTGGGGTCCTGCTGCAGACGCAGCCGGGATGGTGCTCCAGGTACACGGTCTCCAGAGTCTATTCTAGTAGTTTCTGATGGTTGACATTTACATTCAAAATTCACATTCACTTCCCCTCAAATTCAGCAATGCTTGAAACAAAACCAAGGTTTGGGAGAATCCTCAAGCTATTTTTCTTACGCAACATAATCACTTGTAGGCTGTTGTCATCAGACTAGGAGTCTGCTACTTCATAGAAAGCTGGGGGTCCGAGAGCACGGAGCCCCCAGACACAGCCAGTCTGCTCACGACCGTGTCCTGGGGGCATCCTGCCTCCTCAGGGCCTCTGTCACTCAGGCCAGCACAGGCTCCCGGGAGGGTTGCCGGGGCACGAGGGCCAGCACCCAGCCAGGCTCGGGTGACCCTGGTCAGGACCCTGGCTCTGGGCTCCTGCTCTGGCCATGTGGCTCCCTGCCTCTTCAGACTGAATCCCTCTGCTCCGATTCTCTGCTGACCCCTGGCCACACCCTCCTGCAGGGCTGGGCTGCACACCAAACCGCAGCTCCCACAGCTCACTTTGCACCCCAGCCTTCAGTGGCTGGTCCCAGTGTCACGCCCTGACGGCACCCAAAACCAGCGCTGTTTACACTAAGGGGCAGCACCGTCCTCACAGTGGGCTGCTGTGCATCAGGGAAGCCTGGGTCATTTCTGAGATGGGGAGCAGAGAACACACAGGATGTCAGAGGGTTGGCAGAATGGCCGGCCAAGCAAGGGGCAGGCCGTGGACACAGCACAGATCTCTGACAACAGACACGCTTTGCACATGGCACTCCCTGCAGGAGTCACGCTTGTGACACGCATGTGGAACCTTGATACTGCAGATCTCAGCTGGGGGTTGACCTGCAACCCCCACTTCTTATGCCTCGTTTTTCATCTGTGGGCTCCAGGAACCACACCCATCACCGTGAGACCAATACGAGGCACAATTTCAGGGTGACCAACCACAGAGGCCCACCCGCACCTCCTCCCGTTGTTCTGGGCATCTGAGCTGGAAGCACGACCCCAGGGCTGCATCGGGAAGCCTTCCAGCCACACAGCAATCCTGGGACGAACCCACATGGATCAGAGCTTCTCACGTTTTCACGCACCTGGCCATTGACCGCTCTGCCTCTGGGTTGGGGCAGGGCCTGACAGCCATGACTTTACCCAGCTCCTTGGTGACGCTGGTGCTGGAAGGCCACATGCAGCGTGGGGACCGCGTCTGCAGCCCTAAGCCCTTGGTCCCCAACCCGGCCCCCAGAGCCACAGCGGACATACTCCAGGAACCAGGACCCGCTCAGCTGAGTGCCAGCAAGCGCACATGCATTGCACTTACCCAGAATTCCTGCAGCTCTGTTAGGTGGCTGACATTCTCAATCTTTTTATTCTATTTGACGCAATGTCCAACATCGTGAGTTTGTTCTAGAACAAGGAGATAAAATTTTCCTGCATTACCTCGGTTCTGCTGTGACTGTGTGGTCACGCACACCACGCTGGGTGCTGGGCTTACAGCATGAGGTGAGCTGCCCTCTGCCCTCACAGGAAAGGGGGTGTTGGCAGGTAGGGGTGGGGGGCATGGCCCTGCCCCCTCCTGCAGCCCCCTGCCTAGTTTACACCGAGTCCTCTCCACTGCCTCACTGAGCTCGTCACTGGGGTCTGAAACTACTGCCATCGGACTCCATGACCCAGACTCCCACATCCTGCTCCAAAGGACCCCAGTGGGCAGGTAACACCTGCCAAAGCAGAAGAGGCCTGGGCACTGGGAGGCTGCCCGGGCCCCTGGGGTGGGCCCTGCAGGGCAATAGGTATAGCAGCGTTTATCTAGTGCCTGTCCCAAGGAGACATCCAACCCAAATGATTCTGAAACAGCCCCTCTTCACTTAAGGCAGCGAGGTGGGGAAGGGCCAGACCCCATGCCATCCCTTCTGGAAGGGGCCCTGCTTCCAGCACAGAGAGGAGCGCTCGAGCAGCCCCTCTGGGCGCTGACACAGGCAGGGGCTGCTTCTGCCGACTGCCGCTCAGATGGCTGCTGACTGCAGCAGGCCAGCTGGCACCTGCCCGCGGGGTGCAGGGGCTTTGGGCAGAAAGGGACTCAGGAGAACCACGCAGAAGGATGCTTGGGGACGGCAGGGTGGGGCCCGGCCAGGTCCGCTGTGCCTACTTCAGAGGCTGGGTGGCGTGGGGAGCCCGAGTGTGGGGCCTGGATGGGCTAGAGTGTCTACAGCATGGGTAGGCCGTGACCCCATGGCCGCCCCTGCGTGGAGACGAGCGCGGAGGAGCCCAGCGGCCAGAACGGCCCCAAACCTCCGCACAAGGACCCTGTCACGAGCTTGACGCTGCCTTGAGATTTTCCAGGGAGCTGGACAGTTTTGAGACCTCATTCAAAAAGCAAACCCATACTAATTACTTAAAAAAGGTAAGGAGGGGGATGGGGGTAAGGAGGGGCAGGGAGAGCAAGCGCCGCAGAGACTGCGGTGTGCGCAACCACAGTCTCCCCTGGCAGACCTGCGGGAAGGCCTGGCACCTGGAGAAGCCCCGAGCAGGGCAGCCCCAGGGTGCTGGGGGAGCAGTCGTTCTCCGTTTGGGAGAAAGATCACTGATTGCCTGGCCTCGTACCACAAGAGTAAACTACAGGGAAGTTAAGAGATGCAGCTCAGAGGAAAACACAGGAGTATTTGCTCTCTAGTTGAATAAAGCCTGTTCCATTTGATTAGGAGGACCTTACAAGAATATAATTACTTTAAAGCCACAACTGTTTTGCTGCAGAGGCTCACATGGGGTCCAGTACTGGGCTGGGCCGGGCCGACTGCAGCACACCTCCCGGGACAACTCCCAGGTTCCCGCCCTGTCCTGCGGCCTGGGTGTTGCTGCTCCCGGGGCCACGCCCTCTCCTGCGCAGACCCTCCAGCTGGCTGTGGAGACTGGTATGGGGAGGGGGCCCTGCCCAGCCCCACCTCTCAGAGCCTGGCCTCAACCTCCCATTCTGCACCATCCAGGTGTGCACCCAGGTTATACACCAGCTCTCAAACAGTCCAACTAAAAGGCAGGGGAAGGTGACCACACCCACTGGAATCAAATTCCACCAGCTTTTCCTAAATTCTGGAAATGGTGGTGAAACAAAATCCATAAAGTGGGTTTCCCCTAAAACCTCACTGATGTTGATGAGGCCCAGGGCCGAAGAAGCCCTCACGAAGACTGAAATGCAGTGCTCACCGGGCGACCGGCTGGCAGTTAAAACAGGAAAAAACACCCAGGGAAGCTGAGTGAGTCCAAGCATTCTATTCATCTTGAATACTGCGCTGAGGAAAAGCAGGCTGGCCTGCGGCAGCTGAGGAGGACGGGGCCTCCTGCAGGCTCAGGCCCGGGGCTGTCCCCCGGGCCAGTGCCCCTAAGGCTGTCCTGTGCTGGGTGGGCAGGGCCAGTGGGGAGGGAGGGGGAGGGGAGGGTCGGTGTGGGAGGGGGAGGGGAAGGGAGGGGGGATGGAGGGAGGGGTAGGGAGCAAGGATGGTGCAGGATCTGGGTCCTCAGCTGGGGGTGGGGCCAGGGGCAGGAAGAGAGGGCAGCAGCTGACAACTGAGAGTCGTCTGCAGTACAGGGACGCCCTTGAGCAGCTAGAGCTTCCGTCTTAAAGATTTTAATTATTGTTGGCCATGTCACGCTGCATGCGGGATCTTAGTTCCCTCACCAGGGACCGAACCCGTGTCCCCTGCACTGGGAGCTCGAGGGCTTAAGCACTGGACCAACAGGGAGGTCCCTAGGGCTTCCTTTTTAGAAATCTCCCCCAGGCCCGCAGGCTGGGCGCTGGAGCCCCCGTGACACCCAGCCCGGCCCCTGCGCCCCCCGCCCCACAGCCGGCGGGCTCTCACGTTGTTGTCCAGGCCCTCGATGGCCTCGATGCCGTTGTGGCTGAGATACAGCTCCCGCAGGTTCACCAGGCTCTGCAGGCCCTCGATCTTGGTCAGCCGGTTGCTCTGCAGGGAGAGTCCAGAACGTGTGAGGCCGGGGGGCTTCTGGGAGGCGGGGCAGCGGACACAGGCCTCCTGACCACAGGGCACTGCCCACAGCGGCTGCAGGGGCCTGGCCCAGAGGGAGGCAGACCAGGGCCCTGCGTCTGCTGTCCTGGGCCACACTTGTGCACACGGCCAAAGGCCTTCTTGTACGAAACTCACTTTTCAAAATCTACTTGAGAAAGGTCTCCCTCAAATAATTCAATTAACTCAAAAATGTCAAAATCGGAATATTTAAAATCACTTAGTTCTCATTTCATTTGGCATCCATCGTAACTCAAGTTAGAGCACAGCGCTCGCTTCTCACACAGATCTGCACAACACCTGCTTTTGGAGAGGCATTGGTGGTCTTGAGGTTCCTGTCCCCACAGCCTGCCACCAATGCCCCTGGGTCCACCACCACGCTCCCGGGGGCCATGCCCTCTCCTGCGCAGACCCTCCAGCTGGCCGTGGGGACTGGTGTGGGGAGAAGGGGCCCTGCCCAGTCCCCCTCTCAGAACTCCTGATCAAAGGAGCCGGGCTGAGGCCACGCGGGCACTGCCCGCCCCACGTGGGTGCTGCCCAACCATGCCCAGGTGGCACACTCCCGAGCATGGACAGGACGGGACGGGGGGTCACTCCCACCATGGAGCCCAGCATGGCGTGAGCTGTGGAGAGACGAGCGGCCCTGGCTAAACACCGCCCGGACTTTCATTAGGAGAAGACACGGGCGTGTTACGGGAGGAAGCCTCAGGCCCGCGTGCGTCACGCGTGCTGCAGATCTGTGCAGCGTGATGCCTCCACTCCTCACTGACAGCGAGGCCAAGTGCTGCCCAGCATGGAGACAGTGGAGGGGCAAAGCCCTGCCCTGGGGGCCCGCGGGGCGGGAGGCTGGGCCGTCTGTACCTGCATGCTGAGGACAGTCAGGTTGGTGAGTGCATCCAGATTCTGAAGCTTAGTGATCTTGTTTTCCCCAAAAACAAACTCTCCAAGTTGGTTAACGTGTCGATATTTTCAATCACCTGTGAAAATCAGGACAAGGCAGCAGTCACGGGAGGGGAAAGGGCCCGGCCCCTCGGGCAAGCAGACGGAGCTGCCTGGAAGTCGGGCAGGTACTGCCCACTCTGGGATCCCCTATGCAACCTCACGTCAGACTGCAACCTGAGAACAGGCGCCGGTGGTGTGCCGCGGGTGACAGCTGCAGAGCCCCAGGGCCGGGACGCCTGCACGCTCCTGGGGGTGCTCTGCCCTGTGCTCCCCAGGGCCCCATGGGCAGCTGCGCTAGTGAGCGTCCCTGGCAGGCCCCAGGTGCCCGCCTCCTGGGTACACCACTCTCCCGAAACAGGCTGGCTGAGCTTTTCTGGCAGGGGCCGCAGCGGGGCTGCCAAGGGCAGAGCGAGCCTCTTGTTCAGTCCGCACAGCAGGATGGGCCGGGGCTGGTCCAGGAGGACGAGGACTCAGAGGCAGGGCAGCCCCGCCTGCTGCCACCTGCATCGGCTGTGACGTGGCCCCTCTCTCCCACAGGGATGCTGTGGAACACGCTGATGCCTGGGCCACTCCGAGTTTCACACGTGCTGCTTTGCTACTTCCGACCACACCACCACCACCAACGGTCACAAGAAGCCCTTTGCCACAACTCCTCTCCTTGGTTTGCGCCCTGGCCAACCTGAGCTGACCAGTGTGCTAGAAGCTTCCAAAAGCGGAGGGGGCATTTCTGGCATGTGGGTGGGGGAAGGGCTCGAAACCCCGCCCTCAGCCACTCAGCAGGGGCGGATGCGCCAGGCTGTGCCCACCCACCCCCAAGGGGCGGAGAGGGGCCTGACCCCTGCTGTGCATGGGCCCCTTCTGCGCCAAGAGGTGCGTCTAACACCACACCCAGTGGCACGTTCAAAAGCAAAGCTGTCGGGGCCGGGTCGGGGGGGAGCTGCTGTCAGGCAGAGTACAACGGGTCTTCTAAGAGTTACATCGTGACTCGAATGAGGAGCGAGAGAATGCTGTGTGTGGAAGAAAGGGCCACACTCCCATTAACACCAACCCCCAGTGAGCACTCGGTCTCGCCAGACACAGCTACACACCCTGCACACCTCCAGGCTGCGCCCCGTGCCCACACCCACCCGTATCCGGTTGGACCCCAGCTCCAGCATCTGCAGTTGGTGCAAGCTGCTTATGTTCTCAATTTTGTTGATCTTGTTGTTGACCAAGAAGAGCTTCTTCAGTCGTGTCAGCTTATCAATCCCTTCAATGTTTCTCAGTAGATTAAAAGAAATGTCTAAAACCCTGGGAACAGGCAAAGCATTTATTAACGAGCACCGGTCACGCCGAGCTCAGGACGTAGCTGACTTCGAGGCAGCAGCCCGCCCAGGGAGTGTGGTGGGGTGGGCAGCCCAGAGGGGCCCCAGAGCCTGCTGCCTCGGCTCCCAGCACGAGGCTGGAGACAGAACCGTCTTCTCCCCAGCGATCTTAGCCTGACATCTCCAGTCAAAGGCTTCACATGCAGGCTGGGGCTGTGGGCAAGCCGGCGCCCCCGCAGAGCCAGGCACAGGCCTGACCATGGGCGGGGGCTCCCCGGGCCTGAGTTTGGGCTGCAGGGCTGGTTTTGGGGTGGCTGCCGGGCCCCCTGCAGCCTCACAACTCACTCCAGCTCCGTGAGCGCGTCCAGGTTCTCGATCCTCCGGATCTGGTTGTCGTAAAGGTCCAGCTCCCGGAGGCTCTGCAGCCCTTCTAGGTTCTCAATGCACTTGATCAAATTCTGCCGGAGGCAGAGCGTCTGGGGGACAGAAAAAGGGCAGCTGACACAGGTAACGGGGAGGTCCGCAGGAAGTGCCCACTGTCCCGGACTCGGCCTCCACACACGGGGCCTGGGTGGGGACGTGGTTTTCCTCCTGGTTTCTAGTAAGGTGCTGACCTGGAGAGGACGGGCAGACACCGCGGGGATGGAGGGAGGCCCTGATGAGCGTTCTTACTCGGTGAGGGAGGCGCTGGGCAAGGGGACAGGTGTTGTTTTCCAGCAGAGGGAACTCACGGCGGCTCAGTTTTGAAAACCAGACTGAACTGTAGTGAGCTAAGCACGCAGTCTGGGCTGCACGTGGCTGCAGGCAGGCTCCGATGGAGGCACCGCCCGATCTGAGCCGCCGCGTGAACCTGGAGAGAGTCAGCCAGCCAGCCGAGCGTCCGGCCTATCACCCTGCGGAGCTCAGGATCAAAGGCACCCGAGGGGCAATCCCGGTGCAGCGCGGCACCCTCCCGAGCACGGTCACGGCGCAGAACTGAGCTGCTCCGGTTTATCCATATCTGGCAGGTGGATGCACTCTGCATCCACATGTGAGGGTCACACGGGCCCCTCACATGCAAAGACGAGCTCCTCTCACCTTCACTTTCTTCAGCACCTCAAATCCTTCAATTTTTCCAATGCGATAATGATTCAAATCAACATCCTGAAACAGATAAAACCTAGCTCAGCTGCAGACAAGCACCTGGAGACGCGCTTCCCGGGATTGGAGCCACGAGGAGGGCGGGAGGCAGTGGCGCTCGGGTAGCAGTGCCGCCCGAGTCACGGGGACAGCTGACGCGGGCACAGCTGTGCTGTGACAGGCAGCGGCCTGATGTGAGACTGACCCTCTGAACTAGCGGTGCGAGAAGCCTGCCCTGGCCTGCGCGCCCCTCGTCACCCCTGGGGCTGCCCCGCCCTCGCCTGCGGCTCCTCATCGCACCGGGACGGTGCACTCATCTGACGCATGCAGCAGCAGTCAAGCCGCTGCCTCTGCCACGCGATTCTCAGTGTGTGAAGCGCAACGTGAGATCAAGCCTGGTACTAAGAACAGGAAGAACACAGGGACTCTGAACAGCCACGGGAGGCCCAGACTGCCGCTCCCTCTAGGGAGACCCCCACTAATCTGGCGCCCTCCTAAGAGCCACCCCGGCGGCAGCACGCCCCGCCTCCAGGCCCGGGTGGCCGAGCAGGCAGCACTACCTCCGCGTCTCTGTCCAGGCTAATGGTCTCCATATCCACAGGCAGCTCTTGTCCTTCTGGAAGAGGAAGGAGAAAAAGCCCGTTCAGAGCTCTGGCCTTAGCAGCAGGGGCCCGGCCGCGGGGGGCCAGCTGGGGCGGGCTCCCGGCGCGTGGCCAGCTCCACAGAGGAGGAGCCTGCAGGCGACACCCGAGGGCAGCGACCAAGCGGTGGAGCCGACACCTGACAAGCGGTGCCTCGCAAGGCCCTGTTTCCTGAATTCAGCTACTGGCAAAAGTCTCCAAGATTCCACCTACGTCCTACAACTTCCCAAGAAAGGCAATGTAGTCTGAAGCTGTTGGCAGAAGGGCGGGGGTGAGCGAGCCTCAGGTGACCGCAGCCAGCAGCACGGAAGCCACCCATCGCCACGCTCCAGTATGGCCTGCAGTGGCACCTGGGGGCAGCCTGGCCCGTCTTTCCCTTCTGGTCTGTGGCAATGAATCAGGCCACTTGAATGTGGGTCACGCCAGGCACATCAGATGCTCTAGGACGTGCCTTTCATTGCTTTGGAAAATGGCCCTGCATCTACAGACACATCTCTCTGCACAGAGCAAAACAAAACGAGGCTCAGCTCAGCCGGCAGGATCAGAGAGCCTTGCCAAGTAAGCGAGATGCAGCGCCTGCTGAGGAGCCGGGAGGCTGGGAGCCAGCCTGCCCGGAGAGCGGGTCTCCAGCTCCCAAGCGGGGCCGTGGAGGGCAGGTCATGACCAGCATGACTGACTAGCAGGGCGAGCCGCTCTCCCAGCCTGCCAGGGGCATCAGGGCCTGCAGGAGGCCATGCACACGACTGGAGAGCATTTCTGTGGAGTCTGCTCTCACAAGCTGCTGCTGAAGAAACTGGGCCGCCTGCGCGGAGCGCCTGGTCCCTTGGGGCGCGCCTGCTATCTGGCCTGTGCCCTGGGGACGATGGCTACTACCACCGCTCAGCGGCTCCTGCCTCTGCGTCTTCCCTTCAGCAACGCTGCCCACATCCTGGCCTCATACCCCCGGTGCCTCCCCAGCACGGGCAGCTCACAGGCTGGACTGGAGGAACCGGAGAGGCATGCCCAACTCGGGGAGCAGCCTGAGAGACTTCCTGGCCCTGCAGTGGCTAAATTCATTGTACCACCTTTTCATCACTGTCAACAATGGCTAGTTAAAAAACAAAACAAAAGACGTCATTTACTCTAGGTCAGCCATAGCTTTATGGAATGTCAGCAAATCCAAGAGTTAAATCAAAGGAGTTGGGCAAAACCAAGAGACTGCCCAAAATGGTCCGTCTTCAAAAGGCAGCACAGCCAACAAAAGGAACTCAGAGTTGCAAAGAAACACACGCCCCAACAAAAGCAGGGTGGCCAGGCCACTTGGGGTCCAAACCTGGATACGTGGCCACAGGCAGGCTCTGCCTGTAATGCACGCAGCACACGCCCGCGTGACCTTTGAGACAGAAGCTACCAGCCATCTCCCTGAATCTGTCACATACGTTTCAAGTGTTAAAACAGTCACTTAGAGAAAATAAGTGAAAGGTAACAGCTGACAGGTTTGAATTTGTTTATTGGAACCTAAAGACCTAGACAAGCACAGGAAGGCGCAGGCCCCGGGCCTCTAAGTACTTACATAGGTGCGCCTTCCTGGAGGACTGCTAGCCAGGCTCGTGGAGGCAGGAGCCTGGGTGGGGCCCCCGCTCCCGAGCTGAGGAGCGCCCACGCCAGTGCGGTCGGCACGCCAGGCGGCAGGATGTGACGGCAGGTGGCGCTCCCCCGGCCTTCCTGTGACTCAGCCGCAGGGAGGGCTGTCACCCATCCCTCCCATGTGCCTCTCCACCCACATGGCTTCCAGAATGTTGCCTCTGAAGTTCCTAAATAATGTGATTGGTACTTTTGTGGTAGTTGCCTTTTGCCTTGAAATTAGGTTGCCATAGTTACCAAGCATCTGTGCTGGCACAGAGCACGGTGTTACTTTAAAGATTAGTTTTGCTTTCGTTACCCTAAGGGGAATACACGAGTATTGATGCCTTAAAAACCCACACAATGGAGACGAACCCAGGAAATGCAGAATGCACAGGACCCTCTCAAACCTGCTGCTTAGAGAGCCACCCCCCCAATCACTGGATGTGTTTTCTCTCTCAAGTAGATAAAACTACATGCTATTATCAATATTTAAAAAAACAAAGATAGGATTTTAACATGCACATTGTTTGTAAAAAAATCTGCTTTTTTCACCTAATATATTTTGGACATCCTTCTGTGTGTATGGTTTCTCTCACTTCTTTCAATGGAAACTGATTTTCTAAGCAAACAAAGAAAAAAGGTTTAGATCATGGTTCAGGTGGTGAAAAGCCACCATCATAGGCGGAGAACACTTTTTTCACCTTTAAATTCATTTTGCTGTTTTTAATCATTAAGAAGACAATTTAGAAGCTGATCCTCAGGCTTACAAGTGCGGTGGAGCAGGACTCAGAAATGACTTCCCTAAGACACAGGCAGTCGACGTGGCCGAGGAAGGAAAGGAAGGCATACAATGTCTGTTTTACTTCCATCTCACTTTCTGAGCACGTGGGAATAAACCATTTCCTGGTTCTGTTCCAGAGGACACATTTGTACCAGTATCACTAGTGGCTGTACTTGCCTTCCGTGAAATTAGGAAACCGTCCACCTAGCCTGCAAGTGCCCTCAGTGTGGAGCTGACTCAGCGAGCGCCTCAGATGGGGCCCTGCTCCGAGCCCTCGCCCACAGGCCCTGTGGGCCTCCAGAGTGGGCTGGGCACGTGCCGGGTGGCATCCGTCCCCTGTCCCCAGGCTGGGCACGGGCCACAGAGCCCGCAGCCTGCCGCTGAGCGGGTCTCAGGCTCTCCCGGGGCCCGGTACCTTCTGGGTCCTCTTCCCCCTCTCCTCTCCGTCCTTCAGGCTGTGCGCGCTGAGGTCCGCCGCCATCCCGCTGCTCTGCGTCTTCCCTTCGTCGTCCCCGACTCTTCCGATTCAACCCGCCTGTCAACTGAACCCACACACACCGATAAGAACGCACATTCACGTTAGGGGACTCTGTGAGGACATATCACAGACTGACATCCAGCTGGAAGTCAGAAAGACTTCATTCAAGAACTTCTGTTGAATTCAGGTCAACAAACATTTGAGTACTTTCCAGGTGTGTCCTGGGCACCATGTGAGGCACCCAGAGGAGGGGGACTGGGCTTTGGGAAGAGGGTAGACCAGGGAGGTCACGGGTTACAAAGGTGAGGAGCACACTATTCCTGCTCTCAAGGAACTCGTGAAACGCCAGGTATCTGGAAGGCCTGGGTGGCCCGTGGCTGAACGTGCTAATGGCGACACGCAGAGAAGCACCTCCTGTCTGCGCCCTCTTGCCTGGATATCCACACAGAGGGGACCGTGTGACCCTCCCGCCACATACCTTCATCCAGGCTCCACTATCCATTTGGCCAAGAAAACCAGCCCAGTTCACAGGCCCACGTTCTGAAAGAAATCAAGACTAACTCAAATCAGACTGTGGGCAGTGGGGCGCTCCAGAAAAGGAGAAGACAGCCAGCAGTGCTCCACGCCCACATGAGTCACGGTCCTAGACACCAGGGCGCCGTTAGCCCAGCGCAGTCCTGTACTGAGTGCCGAGCTGCCTCAGTCGTCAGACCGCGGCCCACCAGGCCCCTCTGTCCATGGGATTCTCCAGGCAAGAATACTGGAGTTGGGTGCCATGCCCTCCTCCAGGGGATCTTCCCAACCCAGGGGTCAAACCCATGTCTCTCACGTCTCCTACACTGGCAGGCAGGGTTCTTTACCACTAGCTTCACCTGGGGAGCCCAGTCAAATATAGCTGACTGGTAAAAATCTTTTGGCAAGACTGTCAGATAATTTTCCTTTTTCTTAATTTTTTTGCAACCTCTGTGGAAGCCTGTCTGGAAGAGCTAGAGCACTCGCAGGCTGCGTGGCGTCATCAGTCACAGGGCAAGGACTCTCTCTTCTCTGACCACAGCTCATCTACAGAAGGGTGTGCGTCCTGCAGTGAGGGACACTGCTTCAAGTCCGAGTCTTCCACTGGGATGACTAAAGCAGCACCAAGGAAAGGCTGTTGGCCAAGTCCTGATAAGTCATCTCTAACCCCGCCACACCCATTCCTTCTTCCTGCAACTTCCTGGCATCTGGCTTAGATCAGCTACTCACTACCTGTGGTCTGTGCTCCTGACTGGCTTCCTAACTGGTCTCTCAGTGGCTTGTCAGTCTGTTTAAAGCTATTCTCCAGAGACTCTGATCTGATCCCAGAATCCAAATCTGATCTTTGACTCCCCAGATGTCTAGAATGCCTGTGATTCCTCCTGAGTTTGCACCTTACTCTGACAGACACAGCTTTGGCCTGTTGCTTCCTTTTCGAAGCGTCAGTCTCCTCATGAGTAGAAGGAGCCAGTATAGCACCCACATATCAGAGTCGCTGTCAGGCACAAAAGCGTGTGCATGGCATGCATGAAGACATGCAATACACTAGCTGTCACTAGGCACAGCCCCACTGTGGTCCAGGCTGAGGGACAGCAAGTCTACTGGGTAATGGTCTGGTGCAGCTGAGCCCAGGGTAGGAGGGGCTTAGCTCATGAAGGGCAGCCCAAGTGAAACGCGGGATAGCAGGTCAGCACACCAGGCGACTGTGGGGCACTGGGGACAGTGGCCTGGCTCAAGGTATCGGCAGGGGGAACAGGAGAGGCAGCAAATCCTGGGAGATGCTAGGGAAGCGGGGGCAGCAGAGCTTGCTCATCTGTCAAATGGGTGGCAGCCAGAGAGAAGGAACTGCCTAGGCTTCCTCCTGTTTGCCATTTACCAAGACAGGGAGACAGCTGGAGAGGAAGTGGGAGAGGTGTGAGGGCGGGGAGAGGGCGGCTAAGAAGAGGTGCTTCCCTGCTTGGAAAGACCCAAAGGTCTCCAGGTCCAAGACCTTCCCGAGCGCCTCCCCTCCACCCAGGCCCTCCACCACGTGCCCTGCCTGCCTCACCCGCCACACTCTCCTCCAGTACCACTGCCACTCTTGGTCACTCTGACAGGTCACACTCCCTCACACCCCCTATGCCTGTGTGTGCTTTCCTTCACCGGAGGCGGCCTTTGCTCTTTCCTGCCGCCACCCCCCCGACCCCGGTCTCCAGCCTGGCTGACTGGTATATCCTTCCAGGTGCAGCAGGGAGCTGGTTCTGGCTGCTGCAGCCATCACTCCCAAACATGCTGCCGCCTCTTCCACCCCTTCCCTAGCACTTGACCCTGGAGACCCCGGCTTCTCTTCCAGAGCGCTCAGGACACAAGCAGAGCCAAAAGTACAATGAGCGCTCAAAGACACGACTGGCTCTCCACTGGGGCTAGGTGTGCATGTAATTATATACATACATAACACGCATGCAGATTTGTTTTCAACAAAGCAAAAGAGTTGAAATTAGTCTTTTGGATCTATTATAGCTTTGGAAACAGGAATCTGTCGATTCTATCACTCAACTCTCGCCTGGGGTCAGCCGTTCCCCTCAACCGGTTCGCTTTCCAGAGGACCCTTCTCCACTCCCGCCGCTTCCACCAATGAGCTGCCCCGGGCGGGTCCCCGGGAGCCCGCGCCTCGTTTCCCGGTCAGCTGCCTGGGGGCCTGTCTCGCGGGTCAAGCTCAGGGATTCGGTGCGAGGCTCCCAGCAGCTGGGGCGGGCTCAGCGGGCTGCAGGACCGCCGCGCCCTCAGTCCTCACCCACAAGCCCGGCCCTCCGCTACTCGCCACGGCCCTGCGGCCCCCGCCGCCCCGGCCGCCCGCGCCCTCCCGGCCACTGCCGCCTCAGCACCGGTGTCCGCGTCCGGCTGTCCAGGGCCACCCCCGCCCTGCCGGCTGGCAGATGTCACGAGGCGCGCGGGGCTGGGCCCGGGCCGCCCCCTTTCTCCCCGGCATGACTGCCACAGGCCGCCGCCCCCGCCCCCGCCCGCCGGGCCCTTCGGTCGCCGCCCCGCGGGGCCGCTCACCCTCCATCATCTCCTGCGACTGTTGCTGGCCCGCGCCGCGCTCCGCCGCCATATTGGCTGCTCTTTCCCTTTCCGGAATCTGTCGCCTCAGGCCTCTCAGCCAATCAGGGCTCCCAGCTCAGAGGTTTCCCAGCCAATGGGGCCCTGCGCTCCTGCGCAGCTCGAGAGCCTCATGGGAGTTGTAGTTCACCCGCGAGGCCGCGAGGGCCTCCGCCTCCGCGCCGCCAGTCTCCCCGCCCGCCAGGCAGGTAATGGGCGAACTGGAGGCTCTGGAGGCGGGAAGCGGGATGAGGGCAGGGATGATCGGGGCCGCAAGCACGGAGCCGAGCCTGCGGGCGAGGGGAGAAGCCTGGGGTCGCTCTGCGCTCGTGGACTGGTGGCGGGACACTGCGGGGGCGGCTCCTAGTCCCCTCCGAGCTTCGGCGGCGGCGTCTGCAGAATTGGGCAGACATTGTCGCGGTGTGGACTGAGCCCGCACAAAGGGGCCGCTTCCAGTTAACGCTCAGCGCGGGGCGCCCGCTCTCTTTTCCGGGGCCTGTCCGCTAACGGGTCCGGGAGAGCTGGTCGGACCAGGATGCCTATCTAGTCCCGAGACGGGCCCCGGCCCCGCGGGCATCATGGGCCGTGAGGGAGCCGCCCTCTGCTCCGCGCCTTCAGGTCGAGGCCTCCGAGAAGCGAGGTCCGCGGTCCTCACCCTTCTCGATGCTGAGACCGGAGGAAACGGCGTCCGGGGATCGCGCTGGCGGAGGCGCTGTCTCTTTTGGCTCCTCCGAGGCGCCGTAGACGGACTCCGGCGCGTCCCTAGCAACCGTTAGCGCGGGCGTCTCCTCGCGGCCTCCCTGGGTCCCCGCCCACAGGCGCCGGCGGTTGGCCCCAGGGACCTGTCGATCGGCGCCTGTCGCTCTGCCATTGGCTGGTGGCGCTAGCGGCGCGGATTGGCGCCCTCCCGGCGCGTTGAGAGCCCGGCGGGTGACTGGGCGACCTCAGGTGAGCCACCCGCGTGGGAGCGCCGCTCCGCGCCCCACGTTGTCCTACTGCCCGCCCCGCGCCGCCCGGTCGGTGGCGGCCCGCCTGCCGCCCTGTGGCTGTTCGCGCCTGGCCGATCCCGCCCTCAGCGCCGCTCAGGGTCTCGGCCTGGGCTTGGCCCCACCCGGCGCTCGGTCCTTGCCCGCAGAGGGACTGTGCCTGCCCCACCACTGGAAGGGGCCAGGAGGAGGCTCGCGGAGCTTGACACGCTGGAGCCCCTCCAGAGGACGCGTGTGCGGAGAGCCGTGGGCTGTAGCAGCTCATGCATGCTGCCCGACGTCCCCACTGCGCACCTGGGCTTCGTCTTTAACTTCCTCGCAAGCCTTTCTTTTCCTAGACAAGGACTGTGGCCTTGCGGTGCGGTCTGATACCTTCTGTCCCCTTACCTTCTACATCTGGCAAAGTAAACCTATGTCGATTCTGTGTCTTACTTTCTCTTGCGGGTTCCCCTCTGTGTTTTCCTGCTGTTGCTTTAAGACCTTATAATTTCTTGCGTGAATGACTGTGATTCCCCCCTTCCCCCTGTTGGTCAGGTTGCTTCCAAGCAGGCCTTGAAAGTCAGTCTTTGGGATAAGAGCCGTACTGCCTGTGGCAACAGGAGGCCCTGGGAGTCAGCCCAGCTTCTCCAGACCCACCTTTACGGGTGGACCCCTCCCCAGGGGCCCTGTGGGACTCCCTGGAGCTCTGCCTGAAAGGCTCCCTCACTGTGCTCTGCTGGCTCAGCTCTGCTGGTGCCTCCTCCTGGATGCCTGTGCTGGCCTCTCAGGTCTGAGAGGTGCCCTTGGCTCACACCCTCCATCACAGCAGTGTCACCCTGGATACGCTGGAGGGGCCTGGACGCGAGAAACAGACCGTCTCAGGATAGGCCCCACACCTGACGTCCAGAGGGAGGCAGGTGTTAGGGTAGGGTCTCCTGTGGCTCAAAATGACACCTTGCCATGCTTCAGCTCTGCCCGCCGGCCTGTTGGCCTCATGCTGTGCCGCTCTGCTTGTACGGCAGTGGTGGGAGCAGTTGGAACTAACTGTCTCCTAGCGTTTGTTCTCCTGAGAGAAAGCCACTTGCTTCCAGACGTTCACCTGTAAGAGCAAGGAGTACTTTTCCAGAAGCTCCCCGCAAACCTCTCCTTCTGTTTGATTGGGGGTGGGGAGCGTCACACCTTGTGGAATCAAGACCAGCACCAGGAGCAGGCTTACTTTGAGGCACCTTCGGGTGCTGTCTGCTTCCAGCTTCCCATGGCTTCTGCTCAGAGGGGATACAAAACAGAACAATCATCCCTCCGCTTTAAAACCACCCCACCTATTCCAAAATCCTTGGCCTGGATTTGCAGGCATTTCTGATTAGAGTTTGAGTCAAACTTGAACAGGTGAGAAAGTAATCTAAGGACGCTGAAGCTGGGCTCTGTGCCCTCAGGGGGCCGCCCTGGGGCTATGGCCCTGATGTGCTGTGTGAGGCTGAGCTGGCCCCACAGGCTGTGCTCAGGACAGAAGGTGCGAATGGAGAAGGGGTGGTTTTGTCTGAGGCCACTTCTTGGCTTATCAACTTTTGACACTTAATACTTCCTCAGTTCAGTTCAGTCACTCATGAACTGCGACCCCATGAATCACAGCACGCCAGGCCTCCCTGTCCATCACCAACTCCCAGAGTTTACTCAAACCCACGTCCATTGAGTTGGTGATGCCATCCAACCATCTCATCCTCTGTTGTCCCCTTCTCCGCCTTCAATCTTTCCCAGCATCAGGGTCTTTTCCAGTGAGTCAGTTCTGTGCATCAAGTGGCCAAAGTATTGGAGTTTCAGCTTCAGCATCAGTGCTTCCAATGAATATTCAGGACTGATTTCCTTTAGGATGGACTGGTTGGATCTCCTTGCAGTCCAGGGGACTCTTCAAGAGTCTTCTCCAACCCTACAGTCCGAAAGCATCAGTTCTTCAGCACTCAGCTTTCTTTACAGTCCAACTCTGACATCCATACATGACCACCGGAAAAACCACAGCCTTGACTAAGACGGACCTCTGTCGGCAAAGCAATGTCACTGCTTTTTAATATGTTGTCTAGGTTGGTCATAACTTTTCTTCCAAGGAGCAAGTGTCTTTTAATTTTATGGCTGCAATCAGCATCTGCAATGATTTTGGAGCCAAGAAAATAGTCTGTCACTGTTTCCACAGTCTCCCTCTCTATTTGCCATGGAGTGATGGGACCGGATGCCGTGGTCTTCGTTTTCTGAATGTTGAGCTTTAAGCCAACTTTTTCGCTCTCCTCTTTCACTTTCATCAAGAGGCTCTTTAGTTCCTCTTCACTTTCTGCCATAAGGGTGGTGTCATCTGCATATCTGAGTTGATTGATATTTCTCCTGGCAATCTTGATTCCAGCTTGTGCTTCATCTAGTCCAGCGTTTCTCATGATGTACTCTGCATACACATTAAATAAGTAGGGTGACAATATACAGCCTTGACGTACTCCTTTCCCAATTTTGAACCAGTCTGTTGTTCCATGTCCAGTTCTAACTGTTACTTCCTGACCTGCATACAGATTTCTCAGAAGGCAGGTCAGGTGGTCTGGTATTCCCATCCCTTGAAGAATTTTCCACAGTTTGTTATGATCCACAAAGTCAAAGGCTTTGGCAGAGTCAATAAAGCAGAAGTAGATGTTTTTCTGGAACTCTTTCACTTTTTTGATGATCCAGTGGATGTTGGCAATTTGATCTCTGGTTCCTCTGCCTCTTGTAAATTTAGCTTGAATCTTTAGAAGTTCACAGTTCATATACTGTTGAAGCCTGGCTTGGAGAATTTTGAGCATTACTTTACTAGCGTGTGAGATGAGTGCAATTGTGCGGTAGTTTGAACATTCTTTGGCATTGCCTTTCTTTGGGATTGGAGTGAAAACTGACCTTTTCCAGTCCTGTGGCCACTACTGAGTTTTCTATATTTGCTGATTCAGTAGGTGTAAAGTTGTCGCGGCTGTGCAAACGTCACGATTCAGCTTCTTGTCATGGGTTTGCAGGATATTCTGTGAATTTTTCCCCCTGCATTTTGCCTATTTTTCTTGCTCCTTTTAAAGTTGAAATGCAGTTGACTTACAGTATTGGTTTCAGATGTGCATGGTATGGGTTTGACCTTCACGTACCTTAGGAAAGCATCTCCGGAGTGAGTCTGGTACCTGCCTGTGACCTCACAGAGCCATTGCTGTGCTGGCATATGCTCTCTGGGCCTAGAGGCCCGCCCCTCCTGCTGCTCTCTCGGTGAGCCCTCCGCCCTCTCCCTCTCTGCTCTGGCTGCAGCCTCTAGCTTGGATGTTGCCGTGGTTGGCGTTGCCCCGGGCGTCCCTGAAGCTGTTCTCCTTTTCCCCGATTCTTGTTTCTTCTTCCTGTCCAGCTTGGGCGGTCCCTGTCCTGCCACTCAGCCTTCCCAGTCTTTGGTCTGTTCCTCTGTCGTCTGTGCTACGTGACTCCTCCCGGAGCGTTCTTCCATCTGTTGTGTCCTCTGGTTCTGACTGGCTCTTTTGCATCCTTTCACTCCTAGTGGATGTCCTCACTATGCCCACCCCTCTGCCCTCCTGCCTCCTGTGAGCAGCTTTACGGCCATGATCTTGGGCTCTTGGGCTTCCCTGCTGGCTCAGCTGGTAAAGAATCTGCCTGTAATGCAGGAGACCCAGGTTCGCTATTCGAATCAGGAAGATTCCCTGGAGAAGGGAATGGCAACTTGTTCCAGTATTCTTGCCTGGAGAATTCCATGCACAGAGGAGTCTGGGCTACAGTCCCTGGGGTCACAGAGAGTTGGACTTGACTGAGTGGCTCACACTTTGGACTCGTTCACCAGGTGGGTTGTGTGTGTGTTTGGTTACTCACACCTGACTCTTGGCGACCCCATGGACTGAGGTCCACTAGTCTCCTCTGTCCGTGGGATTCTCCAGGCAGGAATACTGGAGCAGGTTGCCACTTCCTCCTCCAGGGCATCTTTCTGATCCGGGGATCGAACCGGGCCTCCTGCATTTGCAGGTGGATTCTTTATCACTGAGCCTCCTGGGTGGATTATTCATCTCCGTTCTGTTATGTTCTTTCTCTGAGGTTTTCCGTTGTTTTTTCATCTGGAACATATTCTTACATCTCTTCATCTTGCTCACCTTTATTTCTTCATACCAGGTAGGTTGGTTATGTCTCCCAGCCTTGCAGAAGTGGCCTTGTGTGAACAATGTCCTGTGGGGTCCTGTGGGGCTCAACAGCACGCCCGCCCTGGCAGCAGGACCCGAGGCTTCAGGGCTGTTTCCTGTGTGGGTGACGTGCATCTTTCTGTCGCGCTGGGGCCGGCTGCTGTGGCTGTGCTGGTGTGCAGGACTGGACCCGGCCCAGCTGCCTGGGAGGCCCTGCCTCGTGGCGTTGTTTTGGGCACACTGGCGGGCTGGGCAGAACCACTGGTGCTACTAGGCTAGAGGGAGGGTTCCAGGATTGTGCCCACTGGCCCTGGTGCCAGCTCCGGGACCACGATCACAGAAATGACTGCAGCCAGCATCCCAGTCCCCAGGGGAAGCCCGCTGGCACCTGCTTCTCCGGGAGCCTCTCGGGGACCCACAGATGGTCCAGCCCAGGCCCCTCTGGGACCACGGCCTGTGTGCTGGAGTTCGGAGTGTGTGAGAGTCTGGGAGCAGAGGCTGTTTCCTGTAACCCCGGCTGCCAGCTCTTGGTTCTGCACGCCCAGACGGTAGTGCAGAAGTGGGGTGCAGGTTCTAGGGCGTGGGCTTTAGGGGGCCCCTTGCCCGTGGCCCTGTACTGCAGCATCCTTCCTGTCTCCTTCCCGCTCTGCTCGGGTTTCCCCTCTTCCTTCCTCTCTTTCCCACCCCTTCCTCCTTGCTCTGGTGGTCCTCGCGTCGTAGGTTCTGGCCCCAGGTGGCTGTTTGGGACTGAGCTGAAGAATGAGCTGGCTAAGCGGCCTTTGTCCTTGCCTGGCAGACGCTGGTCAGTTTCCTTGGTGTTCGGTGGACAGTGGTCCTGCTGGCTCGCTAGCTCCTCATGGAGGATGGGGATTCGACGGCCTCCGTGGAGGACCACCAGGGCCTGGGCGGGAGCCCCTCCCTGCCAGTGCCCCCGGAGGGCCCCACCGCACCCGTTGCCTCGGAGCCCGGCAAGTCCGGGTCCTCAGCTCACAGACATGCGAGCAGGAGGACTGGGCTGTCTAAGCTCTGCCAGAGCCGCATGGCGCTGTCAGGTAAGCAGTGTCTCTCTACCAGCCGGGCAGCGCCTGTGCAGGACGGGGACCACGCTGGCCTCCTCGCTTGGCGACTGCTCTGACGGGAAGTGGGGAAGGCCTGTGGGAGGGTCCTCCTGGGGGTCAGCAGGTGGGAGTTGGCTGGAGCTGGAGGAGCGGGCTAGGTTGGGGGGGAGGTGTGGAAAGCAGATGAGGACCTGGAGGGGCTGGGTGAGAGCGTCCCGCTGCCGGAGTGGACTTTCCGGGTGGTGGTGAACGACCCTGCGGCCGGGGGACCTGGGAGGGCAGTGGGGCAGCGGGGAGCTCCGTGTTCATGCTGCTGTGTGGGGGTCTTGGCGGACCCTAGGGGATGTTGGGATGCATGTCCACGTGCTTGTCAACGCTGTAGTCACCTCGTCCTTAGGCCCTCTTGCGGGAGCTCGAGGCGGGGGCCGGGTGGGGTCCAACGTGTCCCTTTGCTTTCCAGAGGAGAGGTGGAGCTCCTACTGCCTGACGTCACTGGCTGCCCAAAACATCTGCACGAGCAAGCTGCACTGCTCGGCCACGCCCGGGCAGGCCGACCTCACGGGGCCCCTGGGCAGCACGTCCTGCTGCTCCCTGCTGCGGGGCCTGTCCTCGGGGTGGTCCACGCCGCTGCTTGCAGCCCCGTGTGCAACCCCAACAAGGCCGTGTTCACCGTGGACGCCAAGACCACAGAGGTGCGTGCTTGGGGTGCGACCCAGCCGCACGCCTGGGGTCTGTGGCCTCAGCTTATAGCCTCAGATGGGCGCCCGCGTGTGTCAGTGCAGTTAGGAGAACGGCCGGGTCTGCCTCTGCAGCGGCGAGAGCAATGACTTAGGGGACCTCAGTGTGACTCTGTCTGGACAGATCAGATCTCCCCACTGATGCAGAGACTCAAGGAGAGGGGGTAGTGCATCGTGTAATCTTATTTGCCGAGCGTGGAGAGCCAGGATTTAAAGCAAATGCCTTTGCAGGATGCGTGTTTGTGTGCACAGAGCTGAGGCTTTCAGGTGGGTGGGCGTGGGGCTGGCCCCCGCCTCCACGCCCGTCTTGTTGGGGAAAGCTGGCCTGGCTGCGGTCTTCGTGCTGCCTGCTGCACTGCCGGTGGCAGTTTCTGTTTCTCTGGAGGGGCCCGAACGGCTCTGCTGAGAGTTGCCGACAGCGCGGCGGAGAGCGAGGCCCGCACCACCTTCCCCTCGTCTGTTCCCGGGGGTGGAGGAGCTGCTGGTGACACGGGGCCCTCCTCGCTGTGACGGCAGATCCTGGTGGCCAACGACAGGGCCTGCCGGCTCCTGGGCCACAGCAGCTACGACCTCATTGGCCAGAAGCTCACGCAGTTCTTCCTGAAGCCGGACCCCGACGTGGTGCAGGCCCTCAGCGAGGAGCACGTGGAGGCCGACGGGCACGCCGCCGTTGCATTCGGCACCGTGGTGAGTGCGGGCCTCTGGGCTGCCGGCGCTCACGGTCGGCCGTCCCGCCCCCGGCCCTGATGTGGGGGGCGGCTGGGAAGGGGGTAGGCGTTTGGGAGGCCATGTCAGAGTGGAGACACTGCGCCTTCCTGGTGCTCCTTGAGGAGGAGCGCACTGGCGAGCCTGCAGGGCCCAGGCCAGGCTCTGGAAGCTGCAGTTCTCTCGTCCCCATCTCCGTCTCCATGCCGCACTGTCTGGTGGTGGCAGGGGCTGGCATGGCTACAAGGACTCCCTGGAGCTTTGGGCTCTCCCGTGTGTGTGTATCCAGGCTGGACGTTGATAGGCTGACCTGCGTGTTAAATGCTGAGCCCTGAGCCTCAGGCCCTGAAACACGTTAGGTAGGACCACATACACCCAGAAAATGACTCGTCCACGGGATAAGCGCCAGGAAGGAAATGTAAACACTCAGCATGTGGCTTTCCTCTGAAGCCTGCCTGCACACTCCCCTTGCTTTACTAATGCAGCGCGGAGTATGTCTGATAGGCCACTCACTCAGAGACGGTACGGTCAGGCGCCCGAGGCCTTGTTTGCGCTTTGATTAATTTCCGTATGGGAGGCGGGTGAGCAGTGGGCAGGCGTGCCCGCGGGCTGGGCTTGGGCCACTCTGAGCCCCTCTGTGCCCCAGGTGGACGTTGTGAGCCGCAGCGGGGAAAGGATCCCAGTCTCCGTGTGGATGAAGAGGGTGAAGCAGGAGCGCAGCCTCTGCTGTGTGGTCGTGCTGGAGCCCGTGGAGCGGGTCTCCAGCCTGCGTGGCGTTCCGGGAGCGGCGTGAGTCACGCACGGGCTCCCAGCTGCGCACCACTTTGCCACTCGCCCCCCCCCAGCACGTCAGCACGTGGTGTCCCCGGGGCCTTCGGGCAGGAAGAAGGGCTGGGGCCTGGAAGGTGTGCCCGGCTGCCCTCCTGGTAGCTGCACTTGGGCGGGGCATCGGCCTCCTTGGCCTCTGTTCCCTCACCTGTACACGTGGGATATGAGCCTGGCCCCCACAGGATGGTGTTAACACTTGGATGAAGTCATACATCGCTCCCTGGGTGGTGGCTGACACGCAGGCCACACTCAAGGCCGGCGCGTGTGTGCCGGTTGTGTGTGTGGTTCGTGAGCCTCCAGCGTGAGCTGGGCTTCCGCGGGTGCCTGGGGGAACACCGGCATTCTGAGGGCGGCTCCCTTTGCCCCTGCACTTCCAGGGTGGGACGGGGGAGCATCCATAGCCTTGCCTTCAGCTGGAAGGCACGGAGACTCAGTGAGGTTTAAAGCTGAGCGCAGGAAACATGGGTCCCGAGGCTTAACACCGGCTTTTCCTCCCAGGGCACCGTGACGTCCTGCGATGGGCTCTTCGCGCACCTGCACGGCTTTGCGTCTGGGGAGGAGGTGGTTGGGCAGCGCATCACGGACCTCATCCCTTCCCTGCAGCTGCCTCCTCCTGGCGAGCACATCCCGGGGTAGGTCCTCAGGGCAGGGCCCGGACCACCGGCGCTGCCTGGCCCAGGCTGGGCCCTGTGGCTGCTGGTGCCTCCCGGCTCGTGTTGGTCGAGTTCCTAGGCCCAGCCCCATGGCCTGCCAGCAGGGGTGTGTGCACTGCAGTCGTGACCGAGGCTCAGAGCCTCTGCAGCGCCCGCCTGGCCACCCCTACCCCTGGTCCCCTTCCTGGAGCTCCTGTTGGGGCCTCTTTATTGAGAGGTCTTGGGGCTCGAGGAGCAGGAGTGACTGGTGGGCGTTGTCTCCCATCCAAGTCAGGACTGCCGGTCAGGTGGTGGCGGTCGCTGAGCCGCTCTGGGGGCCAGTGGGGCTTTGGGCAGGGGTGGCTCTCCTCTCAGCGGGACTCCCCGTCCCCAGGGGCCCTGTTTCACAACTATGCACGGCCTTCGCACAGGGATTGCGCTGCCGGGATTCGCCGGGCATCGCAGTCGCCAACCTGCAGCGCCAGACAGTCGGGGCGGCCAAGCTGCGGCGAGGTCAGCTCTGCTGCTGCAGGAGGTGGGCCCTGCCAGGGCGCCGTGGGCTCTCCCTGGCTCTCCTCTGGCTTCCAGCTGAGAGCCGGGCCCTCCCGGGCGGCGGGGTGCTGGTTTCAGTCCCTCTAGGTCGACGGGAAGCCTCCCCTCCCGCACCTTCCTCTCTTTATGCCCCTTGCTCTGTCCTAAGAGAGCAGACCTCCTGAAGCCCGATGCTGTGCAGCTCAGCTGGCGCAGCCACTGTAGGGACTGTTCGGCAGCCTCTTATGCTTAACTCTGGCGTGCTGGCGTAAGTCCTTTCGGACACACCAAGTTGCTTCAGTCGTGTCCTACCTTTCGCCACTCTGTGGACTGTGGCCTTCAGGCTCCCTCTGTCCATGGGATTCTCCAGGCAGGAATACTGGAGTGGGTTGCTGTGCACTCCTCCAGGGGGTCTTTCTGACCCAGGGTTCAAACCTACGTCTCTTCTGGCTCCTGCATTGGCAGGTGGGTTCTTTACCACTAGCGCCACCTGGAAAGTCCTTGCTTAACTCTGAACATAAGCACGCTTCTGCCCCCACACCAGGCACGCATCCAGAGGAGGTGTGCATGCCAGGAGGCATGTGTGTGTGCGTGCCAAAAGGCATGTGCAGGCACACTCCCAGCAGCTCCACACTGGATCCACCTGTCACCTCTGCCTCAAAGAGGCTGTGCCCCTCTTTCCTCAGAATTCACTGGGGCCTGGGGTCTTACCAGGGGAAACCTGGGGTCTTGATTCCGCCCCCGGTCAGGTGCAGGGCTGGTGCAGGGCGCTCCCCATGTTCGGGCCTCGGGCCTCTGCAGATCTTGTGGGGGAACCCTTAAAAGGCAGGCAGCAGTGGGTGAGGGGTAGACACAGGCCTGGGGACCAGCCATCTCGAGAGCAGAAAGGAGCTGACCTGGAAAGCCTGTTAGACGCTTGTGCAATTTGCTTGGGAGAGCGGACAGATTCTGAGCATTTAAAGCAGAGAAATATGATGGAGGACTTGGTTGTGTGGATGATAGGGGGTCGTGGAGGCAGAGCGGAGGTGGACAAACCACCCAGAGGCCAGCAGCCTCCCCCGCCCCATGGCTGCAGAGGCGGGTGCTGGGGCCTGGAGGTCCGGGTGGGGAGCGCACAGACACTCGCTTCCTGCAGGGTTGGGAGAGGGGCCAGGCTGGTCCTGGAGCATGGCTTGACGGCCCGTGTGCACTGTGTTTGGGCTGTTCTGGAGTGGGGAGCAGCCGTGCTGGCTTGGGTCCCGGCCCAGCCACAGCTCTTGGTCAGGTCTCTGCCTTCCCTCCCTAGGGTTGGGGGCGGTGGGGAGATGAGGCAGGAAGAGCAGGGTGGAGGGTGGGTGTCCCGGGGGTGCCCGCTGAGCAGCAAAGCCTCACAGCTTGGGCCACCAGAGGTGCCACGGTGGGCACAGTGGCATGTCTTTCTTCCAGCACCTCAAGATTCAGAGGTCCGTCGGAAGAGCCAGGGATGGCACCACCTTCCCTGTGAGCCTGAAGCTAAAGTCTCAGCCTGGCAGCGAGGAGGCTGCAGATGGCGAGGTGGCCCCCAGTGGGGGCTACTCAGCGTCCATCTGGGTGTTCTCCACCATCAGCGGGCTCATCACACTCCTGCCGGATGGGACCATCTACGGCATCAACCATAGCTTTGCCCTTATGCTGTTTGGCTACGGAAAGGCTGAGCTCCTGGGCAAGGTGGGCTGGGGCCCGGGCGTGGCCCCCGGCCTGTATGCTGTCCCTGCTGCTGCGGTGGCTGCCTCCCTGGGGACTTGGGCCCGGAGAGTGAGGCCTCTGCCCTGGCCCCATGCCCCGCCTGTGCCCGTCTGTCTGGACCTCCGGCAGAACCCTTGCGCGCTGGGTGCCCCCCCAGGAGAGGGAAGGGGCTCTGCCCGAAAGCCTGTCCCACACGAGGTCTGGTCTGAGGTCCTGCAGGGTGGTGTCACAGCCTCCATGCCTCCTCCCACCATCCTGGGGCGGTGGCGAGCCGGCTCACAGGCGGTGTCTCTGTAACCTCCTTCTTGGACCGGGCTGGGCTCTGCGGTGGCGAGCCCCTCCGGGCCGCCTGAGAGGGGCTTCCCTGGTGGTCTCAGCGGTCCTCCAGGGCTTCTGGGAGGGGCGCGGGCCCCACTTGGTGGAGGGGTGGTTCACGCTGGAGGGAGAGGCTGCTGTGTGCCGTGTCACTCGACATGGGAGCAGCCTCCTGCCCCTGCCCCACGCCTGGCTGGCCCGGCTCTTGAGGTGGGTGCTGGCCTGGGCTCCCCACACCTTCCACTGAGCACCTTGATGCCCATGGGCAGCCATCGCCTCTCGCCACCCTCGCTGGGGCCAGCACTGCACGCCAGCCAGCCAGCCAGAACTTTAACCAGAGCCTCAGAAGAGAGCCTTCCCTGTTTCCTAGTAGCAGTGCTAGTTTGAGTTAAATGAAACAGTTCAGTTGAAGTCAGCGAGCACACAGTTGGAGCACTTTCTGGACAAGGGCTTCCCCGTAGGAGCGTGGGGACCCTTGCAGGGAGCATGTGAGCGCAGGCTGGATGGGCTTCCCTGGTGGCCCAGCGGTGAAGCGTCTGCCTCCACTGCGGGAGACCCGGGTTCGATCCCTGGGTCGGGAAGATCCCCTGGAGAAGGAAACAGCAACCCACTCCAGTATTCTTGCCTGGAGAATCCCATGGACGGAGAAGCCTAGTACGTTACAGTCCACGGGGTCGCAAAGAGTCGGACACGACTGAGCGACTTCGCCTCACCTCACCTCAAGGGAAAGAGGAACTAGTTACGATTTCCATAGTGGGCGTCGGGGGTGCTCGGACCTGCCGGGAGGAGCCTGGCCTGGGGTTGTTGCGGACCTTGTCCAGGACTGCTCACATCCTCTGCGCTCTCTGCCCAGGCGGGGCCTCGCCAAGCTCTGAAGCACCCTTTGTTTCCTAGAACATCACCTTCCTGATTCCTGGTTTCTACCACCACATGGACCTTGCCTACGACAGCTCCTTACCTCTGCAGGACCTGGCCAGCTGCCTGGACGCTGGCAGCCAGAGTGGGCCTGGGGTCAGCACGGGGGCGAGCCTGCTGGCACAGCCCAGGGTGAGGACAGCCCCCTCCTCCTCCCGGGCCACCCCCTCCATGGGAGAGGGGCTGGAGCTGGGGGCGGGTGTGGGCATGATGGGGGGGTGGTGGTGGCGTGGGGACCCTGTTCTGTGGATTTGGTGGTCTTCTCTGTCTCTTGTGGGCCTTCCACGTTCCCAGGGAATGGGACGCTTGTGTGGGTCTCACAGCTGTGCTGGTGCAGAGCACAGGACGGGGAGATGCCCAAGTGAGTCACGTGTGCCTGCGTCCGGCGCCACAGCTAGTTGGCAGTCTTTCTGTGCGAGTAAGTGACATAGCTTTACGTAAGTAGCTGAAGGCAGGACTGATGTCAGATCATCCCTGAGTCAGCAGTCTTGTAAGATTTGTTTAGTTTTGTCCATTTCCAGTGTTGTTTTTTTTTTTTAATTTACTTACTTATTTTTAGCTGTGCAGAGTCTTTGTCGCCGGGCAGGCTTTTCTCTAGCTGTGGAGAGCAGAGGCTCCTCTCTAGTCAAGGTGGAGGGCTTCTCATTGCAGTGGCCTCTGTTGAGGAGCAGCGGCTCTCAGTTGCCTGGGCTCCAGTGGCTGAGGCTCGTGGCTCCGGCTGTGGCTTGTGGGATCTAGAGCACAGGCTCACCGCCCTCGGCACGTGGGCTCTCCCAGGCCAGGGACTGGATCTGCGTCTCTTGCACGGGCAGACGGATTCCTTACCCTGAGTCACGAGGGAGGCCTTCCAGTGCTTTTAACTCAACATTTAAGATGATTCCAATAAAAGCCCGAGTCCACACTGTGACGCTGTAGGACTGTGTTTGGGCGCGATGTGGGGCTCCCACTGTGTGGACCCCTCTCTGTTCTCTGCAGGTGGAGCCCGGAAGCAAAGGCCAGCGGAGGCTCCGGCAGCCTCCAGGGAGCTCACTTCTGCTCCAGGAGGCTTGACCAGGCAGCGCTGGTGTCGGCTTGGGGACCCTCCCAGGTCGGCGCCCACGGGTGCTGTCACCTGAGGGCGAGTCTATGGAAAGACATGGACTTGGAGAAAAGACAGTGGATTTAATACAGTCAGTGAGGGACACTATGACTGTGTGGCGTCTGACAGGACGTGAGTCTCACTGTCAGATGGTGCGTGTCAGGCCTCAGGTGTGACTGTGGCGTCTGACAGGACGTGAGTCTCACTGTCCGATATGTGTCGGGCCTCAGGTGTGACTGTGGCGTCTGACAGGACGTGAGTCTCACTGTCTGATGTGTGTCGGGCCTCGGATGGGACTGTGTGGCGTCTGACAGGACGTGAGTCTCACTGTCCGATATGTGTCGGGGGCTCAGATGTGACTGTGGCGTCTGACAGGACGTGAGTCTCACTGTCTGATGTGTGTCGGGCCTCGGATGGGACTGTGTGGCGTCTGACAGGACGTGAGTCTCACTGTCAGATGGTGTGTGTTGGGCCTCAGATGTGACTGTGTGGTTTTTGACAGGACATGAGCTCTCTCTGTCACGTGTCTTGGTCGTGCCTTGGCTGCAGTGTTGGGGTGTTCCCGTGTCTTGCAGGATCTCTGTAGTGCATGGTCTCTCTTCTCGTGCCACACCGGCCCCAGTGTGCACAAGCTCGGTGGTTGTGGTTGTGGCCTAGTTGGTTTGTGGCGCATGGATCTCGCTCCCTTACCGGGGATCAACCCCCTACCCTGCTTTGGAAGTGCAGATTCTTCACCACTGGACAGCAGGGATGTCCCTGGTGCTAATTTTTTAAAAGATGCTTTGTCAGGCTACTGACTCTGTCTGAGTGACCCTTTTCTTAACATGGGATTTCCTTTGTTGTATCTGGATTTTCCTCTCTGGAAAGACTCCTTTTTTTCTCTTTTTTTTTCTTTGTCACTGATTTCCCTTTCTCTTTTTCCAGAATCTAAGTTCTTTCAGTGTGTGTGATTTGTGTTCTTTGTAGGAAATGGGTGGGTGGCGTCACAGGAGCTCTGCCCTCATGGTCTCCAGAGTGGACCTGTGGGCATCGCACGCTTGCTCGTGGTGCTTGTCCGCCGCTCCTGCCCGCGGGGCCGGACCCCTCCTGGGAGCCTCCCGCGTGCAGGCCGCTGAGCAGCACGGACATCGTGTCCCTGCCGCCCGGGTTTCTGTGGTGTGCCGGCCCTGCTGTAGGCTGGCACTCTATCTGGCCTCTGGAGCCTGGGCAGAGTCAGGTGGTGCAAGTGTAGCAATAAGGCGGGAGAAGACCCTGCGCTCCAGAAGGAGACAGAGCGGGGATGCTTGCCTTCTCGGGCCCCCAGGCCGGGAAGGAGTGGGGGCCTCTGGGCAAGGGAGCAGGCTGGGCATGGTGCAGAGGCCAGCGGCCCTGAGGCGAGGCGCAGCCTCAGGCCGCAGGCCTCTGGTTCTCCCCGCGCAGTCAGAGAGTGGAGCTCCTGGGGGCTGTCAGCAGTGAGGGGCCCAGGCCGGCTGGAAGCCAGGGCTGCGCTGTGGGCGTGGGCCTGGCAGCGTTCTGCGGTCAGGTCAGGCCCCTGCCCAGTGGACAGGAGGTGGTTTTCAGTGGCATGCGCAAGCCAGTGGGAAACACTCTTTTTGCCAGATCCAAAGGTGGACACCGAGACCCCAAAGCTAGCTGAGAGCCAGGACACATGCCCCACGGCCCCCGGGGGGCTCCTCCCTGCCTGCCCGCTGGTGTCGCCTGCTCCTGGGTAAGCCCTCCGAGGGAGGGGCAGGTGTGCGTGGGAGGGTAGGGTGCTCTGGACGGGACGGACGCCGGAGGTGACACCGGCGCCCCTGTGTGGCCCTGCTGCTGCCGTGCCGCCGGCCTGCTGTATGGGGAAGGAAGCGTTTAGGCAGGATCCAGGGAAGTGGTCCCAGAAATCACTTGACCCTGTTTGCTGTGCGTTTTTAAATAACACAGTATTCTATTTAGAGGAGGAGGGTTGCGTTTGGAAGGCTCAGGAAAGTGGGGTGAGAACCCCCTTGTGTTGTGTGCAGCGCTTTGGTGTGTTTTCAGCCAGTTTCTCATCTTGAAAATCACTTTGAGACTGAATGTACAGCAGGGCGCCAACCCCGGTTGGCCCTTCTCCTCTCCCCTGGGAGGGGCTGCTGCTGCTCTGCTTGGCACCCCTCACTGCCCTGGGCTCCGGACACGGGGCAGCAGGGCCCTGTTCTCTCGGCGGGATGCACTTCCCTGGGCCCGGCTTCTTTCACTAGCCATTGTGTGGGGTTCATGGGCATCACGCAGTTTTCTGGTTTCTTGAGATGATGCTTTAAAGCTGTGCTGTGAGAATGTGCGTGTTTAAGTACTGAAGAATGACGGTGAGCAGCAAAAGTGCCCCAGCTCTCCCAGCCGCGAGCTCCTGCCAGGCCACCTCCCGTGCCCTTGAGGGTGAGGCTTCGCTACACAGACGTGTGTGCTCAGACACGCCCTCCCACACGTGTGCACGTGCTGGAGGCACCGTGCAACCCCCGGAGCAAGCCTGCCCCTCATGCGCCACCATGGCTTGCGGACGCAGCCCCTGCCATTTGCGTCCACCCCTGGCTTCTGGCTTCACTTTAGCGGTCGCAGCAGCGTGACCCCATCAGTCCTGGCTGAGTGCTCACACGCAAGGGGCAAGGAGGGGAGGGCCCCTTGCTCCTCGGCTCCCCTGGAGAGTGCTGCAGGTCCTTGGAGTCCCGCTCACAGCCGCCTCCGCTGCGGCAGTCCTCGAGCGGGGCCTGCCTCTCGGTGCCTCTTCCTGGCCCTCCGCTGCAGTGCTTGCCCCGCTGCACGCCTGTCCCCCAGCCAGGCTGGCCACGGCCACTCTCTGTGGCCCTTGGGGCCCTGTCCGGCCTGGGCTGAGCCGGGCAGCACCCAGCACTGCTGTGTGGATGTTGCTGGCTGGGCTGGGCCCCTGTCCGTGGCTCCGCAGTCACCTGGGGCCGTGGTGGCCTCTCCCTCTGTGGTCCCCCGTCCCCAGCGTGCCGGGGCTCTGTGCTCTGGCTCCCAGGACCCCGCGCCCAGCTCTCCCAGCCCCGACTCCTCTCGCCCTCCCACTCTGCGCTGTGGATCTGGTGGTGTTTGTGGCTGTCGTGGTTCCTCCCCTTTCTTGCCATGCCTCCCGCCCTGCGGGCGCCTGGCCGCCCTCGGGCCTGGTGAGCGTGGGGCCCGCAGCCCTTGGGCACAGGTCTCTAGCGCCCCGACCGGGCCTGCGTGAGCCCTGCTGCGTGGATCTGTCTGGAGAGCATGTGCCTCCGTGTGCCATTTCTTTACCTTTGTATTAGAAGTTTACCTTCTCTCCTGTCCTACTCACGGTGGTGATTGCTTTGTGCTGATCTCTGCTGGAGGGGGAGTCCATGTGATCTCTGTGGCTCCTAAGTGACTGTGTCATCCCGCGTCACAACCTGCAGGGGGACAGCATCCCAGGAGGAAGACGGTCACCGCCCGAGCGCCCGCGAGGCGTGCCCGAGGGAGGCCCATCCGCCCGCAGCGGCTCGTCATCACCCGAGGGCCAGCAGCGCTCCGTCTCAGAGCAAGAGCAGCCGGCGACAGCGGAGCACCTTCGCCGGGGCCCTCAGCGGGGGAGCCAATCTGAGCTGGGGGACATGGAGCCGTCTGCCTCCCAGGAAGACTCAGAAGCTGCCATCCCGGTGCAGACAGGAGTGGTCGGGATGGGATGCAGGGCCAGTGTCAGGAGGCGCGGGTGGGGCAGGGCGGCATCAGCGATTCAGACCAGGGTCGTGAAGTTGCCACAGCCGCGCCCCACACCGAGGGTCGTCTGGCTGGGCAGGGCCCCCAGGGGGAGTGGAGCGCGCTGCCAGGAAGCCCGCACTTGGCCCCCAGTGCCCCGGGGACGCTGCAGCTCTTGTTTTCAACGCCGCCTTTGGACGAGCCCTGGCTGGGGCCGCGGCAGGACAGAGAGGAGCTGCATACGTGCCTGATAAAGGAGCAGCTGTCCGCCTCGAGCCTTGCGGGGCCTCGGGCGTCTCCTGCGCTGAGCTGGTCCTGCCGGGGCAGCCCCGCCCTCTGCCCCTGCGTCCTTGTCGGACCTGAGAGCCGCAGAACCACGGGGCGGCCGCTCGGGCAGCTCCTCGGCCTGCTACGCCCTGGCCACTGACCTGCCCGGTGCCCTGGAGGCTTTGGAGGCACCAGAGGCTAGCGAGAATTCATTTTCCTGGAACCTCAAGGAGCTTGTTTTCAGGGACTGGACAGACCGAACTTCTTCTAACTGTTCATGCGCCATGTCTGAACTTGGGGGGCACACCCTCGCCTTCGCTGGTGGGCTCGGATGCAGACGTGGGTGCCCTGCACAGGCAGCACTCAGACGTGCTGGATGACCGGGAGCTGCTGCTGCTGACCGGCACCTGTGTTGATCTGTGTGGGGTGCGGCGCTTCCGTGAGAGAGCCGCCTGGGCCTGGAGGAGACAGAGCTGTCCCAGACCTGTCTGGTGTCCTCCGAGCACCGGGACGTGAATGGCCGCGACAGCCCGAGCAGTGTACTCCCCGTGCCGGCAGCGGGCCCTGAGGATGAGTGCCCATTGGAGGCGCCTGGGCTGAGCCTCCAGGTCACCTCCACGCCCGTGAGAGCTGAGGGCCCCGGCCCTGCACCCCTCAGGGCCGCCGGCCTGCAGCCGGAGATCCAGGAGGGCACCTACGCAGGGAGCTGCTATCACCGGGATGGCTCACAGCTGAGTATGTGTGGGCGAGTGGGGCCTGCTCTCCTGCTGCCCTGCTGACCCCAGAGTGGGCTCCATGGAGGTGGGGGGCCTCCTCATCCTGGTGTCTTGGGGGCTTCATCCCCAGAATAGTGTGGCAGAAATGATGAATTATATTAAGAAAAGAACCTGAAGTTATAGTTTGCCTCCTGAAATGACCTCAAGCGGGCATGCTGGGGGGCAGCCCGGAGTCCCAGCTGCTCTGTGCGGTGCATCAGGGCGTGGGGCCCCCAGAGCCCGGCCTTGGCAGTCCCGCCGGGCGGGGAGGCGGGGCTCGGGTCTCCGCAGGCTGTCGGGCTCTGGGGCCAGCCAGGCCTGGGTGAGGCTGAGCCGCCCTCCCGTCACGCCGTGTCCCCGGGCGGGGAGGGCCCCGTGTGGCTCTCCGCACTGTCCCCTGACATTCTGGGTGGGGCTTGCAGGTGTGGGGTTTCCCGTGCGCATGTGCTCCGTGTGCCCGGAGGCTGGCCCTCCTGGGGCCCCCCGCCCTGGGGCTGGCGGCCAGCCCTTAGCTTGGCCCTTGCAATGTTCCTGATTTTCCGGCGGTGCTGTGTTTCAGCCAGTTGTTTCCCTCATTGCCAGTTTCCTAGTGTTGGCTACCGGGCTTTACTCCTAACCTTAAAAAGTCTTATGAGTGATGTATGTTATTTGTAGAAATACTAGAAATAAAAGACTAAAAAGAAGAAAGTAAAATAATCTGTAAACCCCTGCCAGGAAGAAGACAGTCACACTTGCTTTGCTGTGTCCCGAGGAGGCTGTGTTAGCAAACGCCTGTGCCCGGGTGGTGTGCTGTGGTGTACAGTGTGCAGAGCCGGGTGGCACCTGTGTGTGTGGCTGTGTGCGTGGAGGGTGCTGGGACAGCTTCTTGAGGCTCATCTGCGTTGGTGTCTAGGGGCGGGTCTCCCGAGTCGCTTGTGGGACGGGCCAGCCCCGGGCCCTATGCCGGGAGGTGTGGCTGTCGGCCTCAGCCATGCCCTTCTGTGGGCACGGGGACCCTGGCCGCGTGGCTATGGGGCTCAGTGGGGGCCTGGTCTCACCGCCCTCTGCAGGTGTGCAGTTCGAGGTACGGCGTGTGGAGCTCCAGGGCCCAGCCACCCTCTTCTGCTGCTGGCTGGTGAAGGACCTGCTGCGGACCCGCCTGCTGCTGGCCAGCCTGCCTGGCTCTGCCCACTCTACCTGTGAGCTGCCTGCGTGCCAGCCTGGGGGAGGTGGGTGTCTGTGGACGGTGCCTGCTGTGCCCTCCTGTCAGCGCCCCGTGCCCTCCAGGGCGCAGAGGCTCTGCGTGGCTCCGCACACTGCCGTCCGACCTCCTGGGTGAGGCGTGAGCCACACGTGGGCTTTCAACTCGGCATGTGCTCCACGTGTATGGTGGGGGCCGGGTGAGCGCCAGTTTGGACTGGCACACTGAGGCCCTGGGTGTGCCCTCTGGAGAGCAGTCTCAGGCCGGGGACCCCAGGGGCCCGAGGAGTGGGCTGCCGCTCTCGGACAGGGGGCCACGGCCGCCTCTGCTGTCCCTCCTTCAGTGTGCTGTGTGCGGTCCCTCAGACTTGTGTTTGTGGTTGCAGGTGCTCGGAACCAAGCCCTGGTTTGAGGAGCCCCCCAAGGCCGTGGAGCCAGAGGGGCTGGCGGCCTGCGAGGGGGTGTACTCCCTGAAGTACAGCACACTCAGCCCAATCGGCAGCGGGGCCTTCCGGCTTCGTGTGGACGGCGGTGGACAAGGAGGCGAGTAAGGAGGTACTGGGCTCCCGAGGGTGGGGGCTCTGGGCGCTGGGAGGTGGCTCTGATGCGCCTCACACCCTTCCTCCAGTCCCACTGTGGGTAGAGCTGTAGTTGCCGGGCGTTTGGTGGCCATGCTGCCTGTCCCTGTAAAGCCCCAGGCTGCCCGGATACCCGGGCCTGGCCCGCTGCTTCCTGGGAGGGCCCGTGCGGGGCCTGTCGCCATGCTTCTGCTGGGATCTGCCACAGCTGCGTGCTTGGCTGGCCAGCAGGGGAGTCTGTGTGAAAGCTGTGCTGGGTCTAGTGGTTTTCTGCCGGTCTGCTTGGTCCTCTGCTGGCGCCCGATGCTTATGCCCCTTCTCTGTTACTCGCATCTCATCGCCTCCTTTTCCTTCCTGCTGTCACCTTGACTTGGACCTGCAGAGCCAGGAGGAGTGACAGGTATGCCGCCCAGCCTCCTGCTAGTCCTCTGCCCACTCCAGTGACTCCTTTCATTTCTTGATGGATACCTTTTGTTTGAGGCTATTTCATTTTCAGTTAACTTTTTTTTTTTAACTTAAGGAATAAATGTTGACTTAGGCCAAATGACTTTTTAGCATCTATTGCAATGATCATGTTTTGTTTCTTTTATTAATATGTGAATAACCACAGTCAACTTTTATGCGTAGACTCAGTCCTTCATTGCCTTATAACATTTTTTTAGTGCGTTGCTGAACTTGGCTTGCTAATATATATTGCTAATACTCATATGTATTTGTTTGGCGGCTCTGGGTTTTAGTTGCAGTGTGTGGGATCTCGTGGTGGCAGTTTGTGGTGTCTAGTTCCCTGACCAGGGGTGAAACCCAGGCCTCCTGCATTGGGAGTGCAGAGTCTAAGCCCCAGGACACCAGGGGAGCCCCCTGGCTTGCTAACACTTTTATTCGGGATTTTCTCATTTATACTTGTACGTAGCTGAGTGTTTTTCCTTTCTTCGCACCAGTCCTGTGGGGCCTGTGGAGCTGGGGACTCTGGTGGTGTCTGGTGCCATGGCGTCACATCTGCAGGCGCTCCCGGCCAGAGCTGCGCCCACTGCTCGCCTCACTCTCGTGTGCATGCTCTCTCTTTGCTGGACTTGGCGGAGAATTGCTCATGCTTTTCATCAAATGTTTCTTTTCTTTATGTTGCTTTTCTGGTACTTTCTGTAAACTTTGCTATTTTTCTAGCTTCTTGGATTGAGTGTGTGTTTCTAAGCTGTGACTTAATACTGAGCGCTGTGCTGTGTGGCGTTTTCTGAGTGTGCGCACACCTCCTAAAGGTTTAGACACACTGCTGTGGGCGCCGCGTGCTTCTTGGCTGACTCGAGCTAAGTTTCTGTTGTCATCTTTATTTATCTGAGGGCAGCCATCTCATTCTCGTCAGCAATCCAGGGGGCCTGTGGGCTTCCTTTTCCTTTTTGTGGCTGCACCACACCATTTTTTCCATGTATTTGTCTTGTGTCTGCCCATCTTGTGGAATTCTCTGGTTAGTTCTCAAAACCAACATGACTGACATTTTTGTTCATTTTTTTGCCAGTTCTCAGGCCTCTTATTTCATTTTTCTGGGTCGGGACATCCAGTCCTCGGTTGAGAAATAGGGGTGATGTGGGGTATCTGGGGAACACCTGCTCCGAGACCTGCAGGGGCTGGTTTTGCCATCAGCCCACCTGGTTCCTCCATCACCCCCATCCTCCCACTGGTCCGCTCGGGACTTCAGGCTGACTGCTGACTTGCTCCTAGCCCCCTCACGTTGGACGGTTGTTACTAGGTTTCTTCTTTCACGTCCCAGGACTCGTAGGGGTGGAGGTGGGGGTTAGGTTGGAGGTGAAGGCTCCACAGCTGCTGGGGGCCAGTGGGAAGGGCTGCAGTGACATCCCCTGTCTCTCTCGTAGGTGGTGGTGAAGTTTATTAAGAAGGAGAAGGTTTTGGAGGACTGTTGGATTGAGGACCCCAAGCTTGGGAAGGTCACTTTAGAGATTGCCATCCTGTGCAAGGTGGAGCATGCCAACATCATCAAGGTGGGGTGCTGTCTCACGTCCATGCCCGAGTGCGCTGCCCTGGAGGTGTCCCAGCAGGGCCGGACCCAGCTCGTCTCTCTCTCTCTCCAGGTGCTGGACGTGTTTGAGAACCAAGGCTTCTTTCAGCTGGTAATGGAAAAGCATGGCTCCGGCCTGGACTTGTTTGCATTCATTGACCGCCATCCCAGCCTCGACGAGCCCCTGGCAAGCTACATCTTTCGACAGGTAAGAATGGGCCTGGCTGCCTGGGCCCAGGACTCCAGAGACAGTGATGCTGGACCTGGCCTCCGGTTTGGGGGATGTTACTGAGTAGGACACGTGTTTCGAGAAGAGAATTCTGCTGTTGAAGTAGAGGGAGTGAGGTTGGGGTTGGGGAGAAAGGGTGAGGCCAGGCGTCACCCTGGGGTGACCAAGGATGTGGGATGAAGATTAAAGTGTATTTATATTCAAATGATACCCACCCAGCCTCAAAGAGGAACCAGTGTAGCTCTCAGACTGGACTTGCAGGCTATGCATCTGATCTGAATCCTTGTCCACCACGGGGAGACCCTGCTCGTCTGTACATGGACCTCACTGGAGCCAGCGTCTCACAGGACTGCTGGGACTAAATCAGAGAGTGCAGAGGCCTCTGTGTAGCACGCCCGAGGCAGGCGCACGGAAGTGCTGGGTGGGTGGTGCGGTCCAGTTAATCAGCCTGGCAAAGACTGTGCTTCTGGCCATCTCGGTTTACGCTGAGTATTTGCCTTGATTTCCTTCGTGTCTATCCATGTATTGATCTTAGTCTGTTTGTTATTTTTTGGAAAGGGAGAGTAGAAAGGTGTCCTGTGAAAGAAAAATTGGGTGTTGGGGTGGGGCGGGGGAGACAATAGTTCTTCGGTTTGGGGAATGTGGGAATTTCATTCCAGATGATTCCTAGCTCCCTGGAAAAGATGGAGAGATGCCAGGGGTGCGAAATAGGGGGATGTGACCAGTCCACAGGTTTGCTCTTGGTTTCCTGGAGCTGACTTGGTTTCTAATAACAGCTTCCATGAACTGATATTTCTTCTCCAAAGCTATGAATGCCCAGAAATTACTGGGTTTCTGAAATTAAATTTCTGAGGCACCTACTTGTAAGTTTTAGTCATCACAGTTCTGCCCAAAGAATGCCACCTCTCCCCGTCTTCCTCCTCTGGAAGGTTATACAGGCATCTCCTTTACTTGATGGTGGAGGTTTGTGTCTGAAATCTTCATGGCAGACAGGTTTCCGTGTGACATGACACGTGGAGTCACTTACCCACAGCTGCTGCCCGGCTGCTGTTGGTTCGGGGGCTGCTGATGGGCTGACTCTATGACCCATACTTTTCAACTTCAGCAATAAGTCCCCACAGCCCTTTCGTAAATCAGTGTGCACAGTGAGCATCAAGTGTGAATATGGACTCAGGGCTCTAGAACGGCAGTGTCCCGTGTAAGTGTGTGTGTTGCCACCAGCTCTGGGTCGCGTCTGCTCAGTGCGCGGCTCTCCTCCGTGGTAAGCAGCCTCCACTGTGCGCAGCTCTCCTCCGTGGTGAGCAGCTCTCCTCTGCAGTGAGCGGCCTCCACGGTGCGCGGCTCTCCCCGCGGTGCGCGGCTCTCCCCCGCGGTGCGCGGCTCTCCCCCGCGGTGCGCGGCTCTCCCCCCGCGGTGCGCGGCTCTCCCCCGCGGTGCGCGGCCCCCACGGTTCACGGCTCTCCTCCGCGGTGAGCAGCTTCTCCTCCCATTCGGGCTTGTTACTGCTTTGTAGTTAATAACCCTCAAAGCCGTCCATATTCAGAGCAACGTGCGGCTTCTGCTTCCCACCTGGAGCCCCATACGTTCGTGTGCATGTGTGTATGTTGATGTATGTGCATACACGTGTGAGTGTATGTGTGTCTGTGAATGTGTGCACGCACACATCTGTGCAGTGTTACACGTGCACATGCACACATGTCGTCTGCACACACATGTGCAGGCATGCACACGCTCACGTGTATGTAAACATGCGTTCGCTCATTTATGCTGGCCAAGCCGAGAGAACTCTTACTTTTGCTCGTGCTGAGTCTTGGTGACCCACTGGACTGCAGCCCACCAGGCTCCTCTGGGATTTTTAAGGCAGGGATACTGCAGCGGCTTGCCATTCCCTCCTCCCGGGGATCTTTCCAACCCAGAGACTGAACCTGTGTGTCCTGTGTCCCCTGCACTGCAGGCAGATTGTTTATCTGGTGAGCCATTGGAGAAGCTCTCTTTATTTATTTAAAGTTAACTAATTCAGCTTAGTTTGTCTGCCATTAATTGTTGCTTCTGACTCAAAGATATTCATTCGCAAATGTAAAATTGTCTCTAGCAATCTGAACAACCGTGTCCGTGAGATCACTGTGCTGATCGGCACAGCTGGTGTCCATGTTATGCGTGGGGTCAGAAGTCGCGCTAGTATCACTTCAGCTTCACTGAGACGCTGCTGCTGCTGGTCTCCCTCACCGCACATGCAGCGCGGGCAGCAGCGCGCCCTCGTGACCGCCCTCTCGCAGTGGAGGCAGTGGGCACCGCGTGCAGCGCGGGCAGCAGCGTGCCCTCGTGACCACCCTCTCGCAGTGGAGGCAGTGGGCACCGCGTGCAGCGCGGGCAGCAGCGCACCCTCGTGACCACCCTCTCGCAGTGGAGGCAGTGGGCACCGCGGGCAGCAGCGCGCCCTCGTGACCACCCTCTCGCAGTGGAGGCAGTGGGCACCGTGTGCAGCGCGGGCAGCAGCGCGCCCTCGTGACCGCCCTCTCACAGTGGAGGCAGTGGGCACCGCGTGCAGCGCGGGCAGTAGCGCACCCTCGTGACCACCCTCTCGCAGTGGAGGCAGTGGGCACCGTGGGCAGCGCGGGCAGCAGCGCGCCCTCGTGACCGCCCTCTCACAGTGGAGGCAGTGGGCACCGCGTGCAGCGCGGGCAGTAGCGCACCCTCGTGACCACCCTCTCGCAGTGGAGGCAGTGGGCACCGTGGGCAGCGCGGGCAGCAGCGCGCCCTCGTGACCACCCTCTCGCAGTGGAGGCAGTGGGGACCGCGTGCAGCGCGGGCAGCAGCAGCGCGCCCTCATGACCGCCCTCTCGCAGTGCAGGCAGTGGGCACGCGTGCAGCGCGGGCAGGAGCGCGTCCTCGTGACCGCCCTCTCGCAGTGCAGGCAGTGGGCACGCGTGCAGCGCGGGCAGGAGCGCGTCCTCGTGACCGCCCTCTCGCAGTGCAGGCAGTGGGCACCGCGGGCAGCGCGGGCAGCAGCGCGCCCTCGTGACCGCCCTCTCGCAGTGCAGGCAGTGGGCACCGCGGGCAGCACGGGCAGCAGCGCGCCCTCGTGACCGCCCTCTCGCAGTGGAGGCAGTGGGCACCGCGGGCAGCGTGGGCGGCAGCGCGCCTCGTGACCGCCCTCGCAGTGCAGGCAGTGGGCACCGACGCGCTTGGCCCTTTCCCGGGAGTCCTTTGAGGCCGCACTGCTGAAAGGCTGCATGCGTTGGGGAAAGCATGGCTCCACTCTCCGCTGCTCTTTGAGAAGCTGCCAGAGCCTGGAAGTTGCAGCCTGGAGACTGGGCTTCTGCTGCCAGTGCTGCTCGAGTTGCCCGATGCGCTCAGGGGAAATCACTGCCCCTCTGGGCCTTCTCCTGGGCCCCTGCCCACACAGCCCAGCCACACTCATTCCGGCGTCCGCCACGCCTCCTGTGGCTCCTGCCGTCTCTCTGGGCTCCCTAGACGATCGTTCTGCCTGTCGTGGGTGAGTGAATGTCTGCCGGGGAGGTCATTGGTGGCACACAGGCCGATGCCTAGAAACTGTTTAGAAGCTGTGTTTACGGGGGCGTCCCTGGAGGGGCACAGCCACAGGTGAGTGGGTCCTGCAGAGCTGCCGTACACGCAGTCCCTCTAGCTGACGGTGCCGCCTGGTGTTCCTGGGGATTTGCTGAGGAGCAAGCCTGTTGGCTCAGATGATAGAGTGCCTGCAACATGGGAGACCCGGGTTCGGTCTGTGGATCGGGAAGATCCTCTGGAGGAGGGCATGGCAACCCACTCCAGTATCCTTGCCTGGAAAATCCCAGGGATGGAGGAGCCTGGCAGGCTACAGTCCATGGGGTCACAAAGAGTCGGTTCACTTTCTGTCTCTGAGGCCTCGTGTTAAGTGTCCTTATCACAGCCGTGGCCCCTGTTCCAGCTGGTGTCAGCCGTGGTGTACCTGCGCTCCGAGAGCATCCTCCACCGGGACATCAAGGATGAGAACATTGTCATTGCTGAGGACTTCTCCATCAAGCTCATCGACTTCGGCTCAGCCGCCTACCTGGAGCGGGGCAAGCTCTTCTACACCTTCTGCGGGACGATCGAGTACTGCGCGCCCGAGGTCCTCATGGGGAACCCGTAGGTGTCCCTGGCTGGCAACCTGTGCTCACACCTTCCGCGGTAGCAGAGGGAAGCGGCTTCAGGTTGGGCCTCTTTGTGATGAGGGTGCCGAGCAGCAAAGTATGCTTTGGGAGGCCAGTGGGCAGGAAAGGGAAGCTCAGTCAAGGAAGCCAGGCCTTCATCAGCCTGTCTTCTCACCTTGTGTTTGTAGTTCAGTATAGTCAAAGTTAAGAGAAGGTAAAGAGTCCCCACATTCGGAGCTCTTGAAAGGAATGGAGAGAATGGTTTAGTCGGTCTGTTTATCTTGATGTCAGCACTGGCTGTCTAGTGCGGTGGTGTGCGGTTGGGCTGGCTGCGTGAGGCACGAGCCCTAATGCAGGGGGCCTGTGCTGGCGTGCACCCGCTGCTGCGGGCGGCACTGTCGCTGCCAGCTTGCCTCCGTGCCAGCTGGGCACAGGGCGAGCCCCCAGCTCTTGCTGAGATGAGAAGCGGGTCCAGCTCTGTGCTGGGGCCTGGCCAGGGCAGGGCCCGGTCTCAGGGAGCTCAAGAGAGGGGCGGTCGAGAGGAAGCTCAGGGGTTGTAGGGCTCCGCCGAGCATGGGAATGGTGCTCAGTGTTTGCACCCCAAATGCATAGATTTCTGCCTTGTCCACATGCGATGGAGCTGGCTTTACCGCGTGAGCTGAGCTCCAGGCGGGTCTGGCTGCGGGTGCTTCACTGTACCTCTTTAACACGTCCTCTGGAGAAGCGTGGCTCTGACGTGTCTCCCAGGCAGGCTGGTTGGAGCATCCAGGACCTTCACCGTGGGCTGCACGCGTCTTCCCTCTCGCTTCCACACCCTTCCGCCCCTGGTGGGAGACTGGCCCCCACTGCTGTCCTAAGGACAGTCCTGTTGGCCCAGGGCCACGCCTGTGGGCTCACGGGTATCGGCGGCTGCTTTCATGCAGCCGTGGCGGAGAGGGTCAGTGTCCAGAGGCCACGCGGCCCCAGCCTGCATTAGTCACTGGTGCCTTACAGCAGGCGTGCTGGCCCCTGCTCGGCTCTGCTGGAGTTTCTCCTTGGCCTCCGGAACCCTTGCAGTCTCTTTCTACGGAAGTCTGATTCTCTTGTTCTGGCATTTCTCTCCCTCTCACTTCCCTGAGGTCTGTCGTTGTGACTGCCTCCCAGCCCCCCTGCCTCCTGCCTCCTGGTGTCCCCGGCCCTCTATGGCCCCTGGAGGGCAGAGGGCTCCTCTTGGGCCTCTGCTCACCAGCTCCCTCAGCTGCCGCGTCTGCACGCCTGTCTGATGAGCACAGCTGCTCCCCAGGGCTCCGGGGGCCGGGCTGCCCCACGCCCACCCACAGCTCCACACCTGAGGGACCAAGCACGCGGGCAGCACAGGGCCTAGCCCTCTGTGCAGGACAAAGGTGCATTCACCCTGCTGGTCTGCTGTGGGTTGAACCATAGAGACAGCTGGCAGAGCGCCGGCCTCTCAGAGCCCAGGAACAGCAGCTGGGAGGAGGGGAATCTGTAAGCACAGAGGAGAACCAAGAGCGTCCCGGGGCACCACCCCCGAGGCCTGCTGCTCCGGCTGGCAGCCGCCTGGACGCCACTCCCCCACCGTCTCCTCCCTCCCCCTGCTGAGGGCTTGCTTCATCCTTACAGAGGCTTGCCTGTGCCAGTCTCACCTCGGGCTCCTTCAGGTCTTTTCTGAAGGGCGGGCCGCCCCTGCTCTGAAGCTGCCGTGGCTCCCCAGGTCCCTGGGGGCCTGTGCACTGCCTGCACTCCCGGGTTTTCCCTCCTCCTCCTCCAGGAAGCCCCCCGGGGACACTGTGCTCGGCCCCTTGCCACCTGCTGAGTGGGCCTCTGCTTGTCGTCTTATCCCCAGTGGGTGGCGGGTGCCTGGCTGGGGGCGGACGTGGTCGAGCAATGTGGTACATCTCGCTGGGAGTTGCTCTTGGGTGATGTGCGGGGTCCCAGCTGTCTTGTGGGGCTGGCCCAGCGCCCGAGTGCCTCCTCTTCCTCCGGCAGGTACCGGGGGCCGGAGCTGGAGATGTGGTCCATGGGGGTCACGCTGTACACACTGATCTTCGAGGAGAACCCCTTCTGCGAGCTGGAGGAGACCATGGAGGCCGCAATAAATCCCCCGTATCTGGTCTCAGAAGGTGAGCTCGTGCGGGCGGACATCCTGGGCCGGCTCCCGTCTTCGAGCAGCGCACGGTGTCACCCACACAGGCTCACTCTCTTTTCTGTTCCTCTCAGACTTTGATCTGAATGGAAGGGCAATTTGGAGGTGACTTTGATGTCATGACTGATCTTAGGGAAGTTTGGACCGGATGGGCTGTCTTCTGAGGGACACACTGGCAGCCTCTGAGCATGGCTGTGGGGAGGGGGAGGATGGACTTGACCCCCCCAGCCGCTCGTGCGGAACCAGGGTTCTGTCCCTCCTAGAGCCCTTGTGAGCTGGCTTCCCGCAGAGCTACGAGAGCGGCTTGCATCTGCAGAGCGACCCCTGCCAGTGGGCCCGGATGGCCCCTCAGACCCATGCCTGGAGGAGCTCCAGGGAGCTGGACCATGGGGTTCTGAGGCCTCCCAGTCACGACACATGATCCCAGAGTAATCAT
Organism: Nanger dama; assembly: GCA_917880005.1. Lineage (NCBI taxonomy): Eukaryota > Metazoa > Chordata > Mammalia > Artiodactyla > Bovidae > Nanger > Nanger dama. The sequence continues at coordinate 2,504,237 of CAKJTW010000118.1, read as the reverse complement.
CCATCATCACAGGTGGCGAGGTGATGGGTGCCCTTAGGCGTCAGGCCTGAGCCTGGGTTCTTCGCTCAGGCTGGAGGCCCGGGTCCCAGTCCGCTCGGGCTGCCGTGCCTGCCCATCCTGGCCAGGTGTGCAGCACCGGCGTTCATTTCTCACAGTCTGGAGGCAGAGGCCCCGAGGCCAGGGTGCCGACGGATCCCGGCTGGCAGGCAGCGCATCTCACAGTCTCGAGGCGGAGGCCCCGAGGCCAGGGTGCCGGCGGATCCCGGCTGGCAGGCAGCGCATCTCACAGTCTCGAGGCGGAGGCCCCAAGGCCAGGGTGCCGGCGGATCCCGGCTGGCAGACAGCGCATCTTCCTGTGTCCTCACGGGGCAGAGACAGGAGAGAGCAGGCCCTCTGGTGCCCCTGCTGATACAGGCACTGATGCTGGGGGGTGCTGGGGCGCACAACCTCATCTGACCCTCTTCACCTCCCAAAGGCCCCACTTCCTGTTATCATCACGTGGGGAAGCTGTGGGGGCACAGTGTGGTCCAGAGCGGCCTGAAGAATTGCAGAGCTTGCATAACGCTCTGGATCCCTGTGACAGCGGGGCTCGTGCAGCCCGCTGCGGCACCCTCCGGGGCCGCCCCACCCGGGGGCTGTTCCACCAGAGGCGGGGTGGGAGTGGGCACTCCGAATTCTGCCCCCTGGGCTCTCAGGCGCTCCCCGGGCACTGAGGTCTGGAGTGGCCCGGGTGTGGTGACCCCGCACTGGTAAAGGCAGTGGGAGCCAGATGCAGACTCGGGTCCAGGGCTCTTCTCAGCACCCGTGCTCGCTTCCCGTGGGGAGAGGCCAGGGCTCCGCAGCTGGCCCCCTCCCGCCACACGATGCCCGTGTCCACAGCTCTGTGTCTCCAGAGCCCCAGAGGGCAGCCCCCACTAGGGCTGCCACCCGCTGGTGTCGTGAGCGGCGTGGGAGCTCGAGCGCTATTTCAGGGGCCCCACACACCTCCCGCAGCGCTTCAGGAAGCATGGCTGGGGACCTCGCCTTCCAGAAGCCCCCGCAGTGCTGGTCAGAAGTGGGGGCCCGGGCCCTGCACTCAGGCAATGCACGCCACCCGCCCCAGCCTGGGCCACCGTCAGCCCTCTGACCACAGGCCCCTCTATCCCCAGACCTCATGAACCTCATGTCTGGGCTGCTGCAGCCTGTGCCCGAGCAGCGCACCACCTTGGAGGAGCTGGTGACAGACCCCTGGGTGACACAGCCCATGAACCTGGCGGACTACACCTGGGAGGAGGTGTGTCGCCTAAACAAGTCAGGTGAGCAGCGCGGCCCGTGCACCCGGGGGCGAGGGGGTCCCGGACATCAAGGTGGGGCCCAGGGCTAGCCTGCTGCCTGTGAGCCAGACTCCAGAGGGCCCTAAACACCCCGGGGACTCAGAAGGTGGGCGAACGCCCGTGGGTGCCCGTGGCAAGGACAGACCCACAGATGAGGTGGAGGCCAAGGGAGAGGGCTTGTGAAGTGCAGCTGCCGACGGCCAGAGCAGGCCGAAGCGGAGGAGGAGAGCGGAGGGCGAGGGAGCCGGGGCCTGCTGCGGGGCGGCGGCGGCGGCCCTGTGCATCCGGGGCCCGCTGCTCAGGGGCCGTGTCCGTGGCTCTGGACGTGCAGCTCTGGCACAGCGGCGGGGTCCAGCGAGCCTCGAGTGATGCCGAGTGGGTTCTGCAGGGCTCCTCTGGTGCCTTCTGCTCTTCAGAATGCCTCCACAGGGAGGCCAAGGGTTTCAGAACGCTGTCGCGGGCAGGTGACGCGGCCTACCTCTCTCTCCCTTCAGACAGCAGAGCTCTGTCCACCGTCAGTCTGGAGCTGGACGGCAGGAGCCCCAGTGCTGCGGCGCGGGCCCCGGAGCCCCACCGGCCATCGTGCAGCAGGGCGGGACCCAGCGCGCTGGCTGACCCGGCTCCCTGCTGCTCTCCGGCCCTTGGTTAGGGAGGCATGGCATTCTCAGGCCCCTTCCACTCAGAGAGTAAGCGCTCAAGAATCAGGCTTGGTTCACTTTCTAAAAACTCATCTGTTAGAACCAAAGCCAGTGATGCTGTACTATTTTAGGGTTACATAGTAGACACGGAATTCATTGTTTTTCATGGCCTTGAGAAAACATTCTAGTGCTTGAGTTTTGTACTATTAGAGGGCTTTTCATTGGTGAATTTGCAAAGGCATGCGGGAGGCTCTCAGTTCTCTGTACTTTTGTGCACGCGCCTGCGCTTCTGTCTCCTCTGACTTGGTGTGTGCTGTTCTGATGCGTGGAGTGTGGAGAGCTGTTCGCCAAACGGCCCAACTGTTTCTTTATTTCTTTGAACGTTTTCCAAATTAAAGCAGTTTTATTAGTAAACAATCACCCTGACTTGGACCACGTGGAATTCTTCTGCGGTGCTGGTATGGGGGAGCACTTCATTTCCTTATTTCCCATCTGTGCGTCTCCCTGCACCACAGCTGGAGAGAGGTTCCGCCTTGGTCAGCTTGGGTCCCTCCTGTGGGTGTGCCCGGCCAGTCTAAGGAGACTGGAGAGCATGGTGTGTTTGTGCAGAGCTCAGCAGGGCTGGCCCATCATCTGTCTCTGCTCTGCTGCCACCCCCGACCTCTCCCAGCAACCCCTGACTATGCAGAGGTGTCCAGCCCTGGGGACCTCCCACTCGTGACTATGTGGGGGCATCTGGCCCCAGGGATCCCCCAACCTGTGACTCTGTGGGGGCATCCAGCCCCAGGACCGCCGACCTGTGACCATGTGGGGCGTCCCGCCCCAGGGACCTCCCACTCGTGACTATGTGGGGGTTGTCTCCCCCACCCTGTGACTATGTAGGGGCGTCCAGCCCTGAGTGTCCCTCTCCCAGTCCTGATCAGGACCCAGTGCAGCTCTCACACACTCAGATAACTCCTCCCCTCTAGGCTCCAATCCACCCTAACCTGAAATTCAGCCTCTATTTTGTATCTGTTTTGGAGGGAGGGAGTGGTTGGGACCAGAAGGAAACCTTTCATTTTTCCCCCTGCTCAAATAGAAGGAAGAAAACAAAGCCAAACCCAAGACCCCAGTACCCTTTCCCATGTGTCCTCACTCTCTGCCAGGCCGGGGCTCCTGCCCAGAGGACCGAGAAGATGCTCAGGGCCAGTCTGCCCCTGGTGTGATCCTGTGCCCACTTTCCGGTGTTTGTGTGGGAAGTATGTGGCTGTCTCGACGACAGTTCGTTTATTCTCAACTTCCGGGATACAGGATGCCACCATCCCTTCCCTTTAGGGCGTGCTGCCTGAGTCTCTCTGACGTCTCAAGAGAATGACGAGAGCCCTTCCTCTGTCCAGCAGAGATAGTAGAGGCAGGACTTTTAGAAGTGTATTTTTAAAGTCTGTAGTAAGTTAGTGACATTTACTCTTCAGAATCAAGTAAGTCTTATGATGTTCTAAGAACTCTTCAAAGGTTTAAAAAAACCCCAAATATTTTCCTTTGTGGTTTCTATGATGCTTATAATACAGAAGAAGTTACAGAATGCTTTTTTCAGACAGGTGTGCAATGGGCTGAAAATGCAAAGTTCTAGGCCTCCAAGAACTGTTACTTCCGTATAAGAAAAATAATCAAAACTCACCTGATTTGTTGGCAGAGGAAAGTCTGAACACTTTGAGAGTGTTCTCTGCAGAAAGAATCCAGGCAGAAAAGTTTTGAGGCAGCTGCTGAAAAATTTGCCTCTCCATGTTACATGTAAGATTCCAAAGAGCAAGGCTTTCTCAGAGCACTGACGTTGCTGCCAACTTTCTGGAGTGATCCCTGCACGCCAGCCACTACTCTTTCTAGACCTAGACACCTATTTAGGTTCTGTGACTCCAGAGAGGCACACAAGGATGTTCTTTGACTCTGGGTGTAAAAGCATTAACGTGATTTGTTTTGCAGTGCTGACAGCTGCATATTTCAAGGAAAAAAATCAGGGTAAAAAAGCAAATCAACAGAAATAGAATCATTTCTTGAGTTCCACACGGTTTACAACCTTCCTCTTTTTGATATAATCCTTGTGTGAAAACATATTTTTAGCACCCCATCTGGTGCCTGGCCCAGAGCAGGTACTCTATAAACTGTATCCATGCAAAAATCAAGTCCTTTTCCTCAGTTCAGAAGCAAGTAGATAAAACAAGAAATGCTTACAAATTAAGGTTTGGACTTAAAACTGATGGAATTTAGGCAGCTGAGAAAGTACACTCTTTTGTTCTTCTTCACCAGTATCCCCTTTTGAAAGATGCCCAGTTTCTATACCTGAATGATTACAGGTCTATATCCAAAATTTAAGAATGAATGCAAATTAGGCTGCAACAATTTCATCCCGGAAGGAAACCGTACCTCTGTTGGGAGGGACTTTCTAAAGAAACCCGTAGACTTCTGGAGCTCCTGTGGACAGTCCAAACTCATCTAGAAGATGTGTGTTTCTATCAAGGATTGTAATTGGAGCTGGCAAGAAGGCAGGTGCTTGTCAGCAAAGGACGGCCTGCAGTCTGAGCCGGCCGCGCAGCTGTAAGGGCAAGTCCTGAGACCTAAGCGGTTCTGGAAAGGCGGGGGCGTCCCTGGTCTGGCCCAGTTCTAACTTCTCAGAAGCGCGGAGGGGGCTAAGGCCCGGTCCTCCGCGGCCCCCAGACCCCATTTGAATCTGGTGGTCACTCCATTCTCATCTCAGCTCGACGCTAATGTTCTTACTGGATACAGATTCCATATCGAATCTGAAATAACTTCGCCTGGGACGATTCCATTTTGCTCAGACCGCCCAGTCTCTGCGTTAACCCAGTTTCTCCGGGGAGGTTACTGCGGGGCCAGGGAGGCGGCCGGTTTGAGCCGAGGTCACAGTTTTCTCTTGTGGAAAGCGAGCGTGGGGGGGAAGGGGCTGTTCATTTGCCGTGCCAGCCGGGAGCTCCGTAAGCGGGAATCCGGGCAGAGTGGGCGCGAAGCAGGGACCCAGGTGGAGAAGGGCCGGGCGGAACTGCCTCCCTCGCGCTCGCGCTTCCGAGGGGGAGGGCGGAAGCGACGGACGCAGGGGGGCGGCCGCGGCGCGTCCTGGGGCGCCGCCGCTTCCGGCGTCCGCGGGGCCGGCGCCGCTTCCGCGCCATGGCGGCGCTGGGTCGGCAGGTGAGTTGCCGCCGCCTTCCGGGGCCCCTGGCGGGTCGCGCGCGCGTGCGCTGCCGACCCGGGGCGGCCTCCCGGCCTCCGGCGCTCTCCGCCGCGTTGGTGCGGTTTTAGCCCACTGTCCCCACCCCGCCTGCCGCCGGCGCGGGGCCGAAGCCGCGGCGGGGCCGCCGGGCGGCGGGGCGGCGGGCGCTCCGAGCGGCGGGCTGGGCGGGGGGCGCTGGCGGGCTTTGGGAGCGTCCTGAGGGCCGTTGAGGGCCCGGGGCTGGGCCCCGCCGGTGGCGCGCCGGCCTGACGCCTGGGGTCGCGGGCAGCGGGAACGCTGCCTGGTTCGCCGACAGGCTGGCGGCGTTCCGTTTGTGGAGCGGAAGCAGTTGGGTGAATCTGGAGACTCTACGGGACACCGAGTTTTCTGGTGTGGGTGCCGACTCGGACCCCAGGGTTGCCACAGAAATGGTTTTAAGCTAAAGACGCTTGAGATTCAGCAGAGACTGAAAGAAGCCTGCTTGGAGCGGCCCTTGTCTCACTAGAAGCAGAGCCCTCCGGGAGTGAGGGCGCCATAGAGCCTTTCTCCTGGGGGAGTTTACCGCCTTGAAGGAAAAAAAGAGGGACGACCCCTTGTGTCGACATGAACTTTGTCACAGACTTTCTGGGCTCCCACTTGTTCCCCGAAGAGCCCCCCCGTTTGCTCTTCCGCTAGAAACCTTCCTCCCACATTTGCCCCCAGCTGTAGTCGTTAGGGAGCTACCTCTACCTCTCTGCTGAATCAACATACCATATAAATAAACTTTTTTCTTCTCGTTAATCTCTCAGCTAAATTTGTAGCCCCACCCCCCCACCCCCTCTAGGCATACTTTGCCCGGTGGCCTTGAGATTGTTCTCCCTATCCCTCCTTGTCCCCTCAGATCAGCAAAACCAAATCTGTGCTTCTGCAAACTCTGTTCTCTGTACATGAACTTCTTTCTCTGCAGGCTTTTAAAGTTCACTTACGACTTTGCAGATTGATTACGAAAACTTAGGTCTGTGTGGGGCCGAGGAGCCAAGACCCTGACCCGGAAGCCCTGTGGTGTCCGTTGCAGTACTGTGATGAGGACTTTGTTCCCTTGGTGTCTTACAGGTCTTTGACTGGCACCGCCTGACCCCCCTTACCTGGGCCCTCCTCACTAGGCAGACTCCTCAGCCTGGAGGACAGAAAAGGACTACTGCTTTTTTGTTGCGTAAACTAATGACAGTCTCCAGTGGAGGGGCCCTTGAGGAGTCATCCTTTGTCGAAACCCAAGGATGTGCGCAGAAGCGAGAGCACGGAACAGGGCTGATTCAGCGCCTCCTCGAGAGGCAGAGAACTCCTGTGTTGCAAGAGAAGTTTGTCAGTTCCCTCCTGGACATGGGTTTTAGTCATGTCAGTGTTAATGAGCTGCTCAGCATACAGCCAGGTACCCACCCTCAACAGATGCTGGACATCATCTCAGAATTAATACTTTTGGGTTTGAATCCAGAGCCTGTGTGTGTGGCCTTGAAGAAAAGTCCTCAGTTATTGAAACTGCCTGTGATGCAGATGAAGAAGCGCTCCAGTTACCTGCGAAAGCTGGGCCTTGGAGAAGGTATGAGGTGGCAGGGATTTGATATGTAGTGCTGAGGAGCCACAGCTGGAGTCCGAATAGCTTGATGAGGTGGACTGAGGAGGTCTCTGCCCGGGGGAGTCCTTGAGAGGAATGTGTGATTTGGCTGAGAGGTGAGGAGGCAGAGTGGCCTCTGCAGAGGGCCTTGCAGGAGGGAGGGGGAGCTGAGTGACCCACGCGGACTCCTGTCTGGTGTGTTCACTGTGGGGGCTCTGACGTCTAGAATGGTGATGGGCGCGTGGTGTGGGCCCAGCGCACGTTAACGCGTGGCGTTGGCTCGTGTGTGTATGTGCCCTTCGATGCTTAATTGACTCGGGGTGGGCTTAGTGCTTTGTGTTTCTGTCATATGAAGCCAGAGACTCAGAGTTTCCTGTAAAGGCTTGGATTCCAGTCAGGTGTCTCCATTTAATGGGAAATGGGAAATCTTCTCAGATTCCTGGGACACAGGTGGAGTGGCCGTTCCCCAGCCACCATCCCCTGCCCCCCAACACACACACAGGATTCACTGCCCCTGAATCCTAGAAGTTCACTGCCTCTCTCTCTTTTTTAAATTAATTGATAGATTTTCTCTTTGGCTGCGCTGGGTTTCCGTTGCTGCCTGGGCTGCTCTGTGGCTGCGGCGCGCAGGCTTCTCGTTGCAGCGTCTTCTCTCATTTCAGAGCACAGGCTCTGCCCTAGGCGTGCAGGCTGCATTCACCGCAGTGTGCAGCCTCGGTAGTTGGGGCGCACAGGCTTAGCTGCTTTGAGGCCTGTGGAATCTTCCCAAATTTGAACTAGTGTCCCCTGCACTGGCAGGCAGATTCTTAATCCTTTGCACCACCAGGCAAGTCCCATTGGGTCTCTCTCTGGGCTTTTCTAGAGGAGGAGGGTAGGGGCTCACGAGGATCTCCAAGGACCCCTACCTACTTTCATCAGAGGAATTCCATTGTTTTGTTCATTCTTGTCTCTTGTTGGTGAAATATTGTTGGGGATGGGGAAAGGGGAGACAAGGTTGGGAATCCAGATTTCAGAGATCTCTTCAGGCCTCCTTCTCTTCTCTAGAAGATGAGCAAAAGGTAATGGTGTGTGTTTCTCCTAACAGATTACCTGTTGCAGTGTAATCTGAGAGGCTCAACTTAACACCATCCTTGTGCTCAGTTGCTTCAGTCAGGTCCGACTTCTTGCGACCTCATGGACTGTAGCCCACCAGGCTCCTCTGTCCATGCGATTTTCCAAGCAAGAATACTGGAGTGGGCTGCCATTTCCTTCTCCAGGGGATCTTCCCGACCCAGGAATTGAACCCGCATCTTTTGTCTCCTGCATTGGCAGGTGGGTTCTTTACCATGAGCACCACCTGAAAAACCCTTTAACACCTTACGTACCTTCATTATAAGTTAGCAAGCTCAGCGTGACCTTAAGCTGCAAAGATAAACACTGAAATTCATTCCTCAGTATGTTTTATCAAGACATTGACTCAACTGTTAGGGAGCTTTAACAGTTTCTTTAAGTGGTTTCCAGTTTCTAGGTACTGAGTTTTACTCAGTTATCTATAGGATGGTCTCATGCCCCAGTTTGCCTGGGGTAGTCTGTTTACGCCCGATTTCCCTAATGCAGTTACTAATAGAGCCTCTGTCCCTCAGAAGTGCCTTAGTGTGGATAAAACCTGTGGTCACCCTGCTAACCTGGAGGTCAGTCTTTGCGGTTGTGCATCAGGATTCTTACTGTTATTACGCTGTTGTTGTGGATCCACTTTTCATTGCGTTCCAGCTCCTCGGTCTAAAGATGTTGGGTGTGACTGTTTCAAGGATTGTTTTATTGCAGGAGGAAACGTGAACTCAAAGCCCCAGCGTGGGAGAAACTGCTGTCTCAGCCTCCTGTCTGGCTTGGCCAGCACGTCTCTGAAAGTCTTTTCTAGGCAAGGAGGGCAAGAGGGCCAGCGTAAGAAACAGGTGCCTGTCAGCTGGGGGCCAGAAAGAGGCCTCCTCAAGGGGGCTGGGGAGTGAGAAGTGAGAGGGCGTCACTGGGCAGCTGAGTCATTCTGGCCCCTTCTGTTTCCACAGTGCTCCTGGGAAGACATACCTGAAGCTGGCGCTCCTTCTGTGGAGGAGCGGGTCCTTGTCCGTCTTTAAATTCTGGCTTGCTTTAGGTGTGGTGGGCCCCTTGGGTTTCTGGAGTCTCCTGAAATGATGCACTTGCCCTTTGTAACGACCTTCAGGGAAGTTGAAGAGGGTGCTCTACTGCTGTCCTGACGTTTTCACCATGCGCCAGCGGGACATGGACGCCATCGTTGGGGTCCTTAAGGAGAAGTGCCTTTTCACCGTGAGGCAAGTCACCGAGATTTTGCACAGGTGCCCATATGTTCTTCGGGAGGACCCTGCTGAGCTGGAGTACAAATTTCAGGTAAGACTGACTGGTGCTGTGATGGGTAGCAGCAGGTTTCCAGTGTAGTCAGGCTCAGCTGACTCACCTGGGCAAGCGGACAAGGTCAAGATTCGACCCTCTTGGCTCACACCAGCCAGAGTGCAGTTTTGAGTCTTTGTTACAGGTAAAAGATCTTTGGCTACTTTTCTGCCATTAATAATGGATGACTCAGGCCCATTCTTAGAGTTCATGTGAGACCTCTGCTTGAAATACCTAATTTGAAATTAGCTAGAACCTTTATGTCTTTCAAATTTGGAAACAATTTTGATGGCTTAGGTCAGATCCTAGATGTTTTCTGAACTGGTTGCCTATTTTTTCATGCTCCCCGTTTTTCTTAGCCCATGAAGAAAAATGGAACTTAATTTCTCCTTCCTGCCCTTTATTTTTTTTTGCATTTTTCTCGATATAAATTTGAAAATGCTTTGAAAGCTGTCGGCCATCGTGCTGATGTTGGGGATCATAGTGCTCTGCCGTTGTTGACGAGTCAGGTTTCTCCAAGTGCTTTTGGACAGTTGCAGGTGGCTGTGCTTTAGGAACCCACCAGGCTTTCTGCAGCTGCCTTCCTAACCACGTCTGTGTCTCCAGTATGCCTATTTCAGGATGGGGATCAAACACGTGGACATTGTGAAGACGGACTTGCTGCAGTACCCGTGGCCAAGACCAAGCAGAGGCACGTGTTCTTGGAGCGACTGGGCCGGTACCAGACCCCTGACAAGAAGGGGGCAGACACAGGTCCCCAACCCTCCACTGAAGGACATCCTCAGAGTGTCAGAAGCTGAGTTTCTGGCCAGAACAGCGGTTTCTTCTGCGGAGGAGTTTGAGGTTTTTAAGAAGCTTTTGGCCCGGGAGGAAGAGGAGTCTGAGGGCTGCGTGACTGATGAGGAGAATCTGGGCGAGGAGGAGGAGGAGCAGGAGGAGGAGCAGGAGCTGTGATGGATGGACTGGAGTGAAAGGAGCCCAGAGAGATGAAAGGCTATTTTAACTTCCTCAAAGCTTTTGGGAACTTTACTTCATTCTTCTAAGGTTATCTCTTATTCCTAAACTGGTCTTTTGATGAAAGAAATCACCTGAGAGGTAGACAGGCCAAACTGAGCAGCAGGTGCCTTGCTCAATGGGTCGGGTTTGGTATGGAGGGCCTGCTCCACCCTGAGTCACAGGCTGGGAGCTCCTGAAGTCAGGGGCTCAGTGCCTCAGCATCTGGGTTTACTGTTTCTCTATCACCTGTGTTGGTGAGAATTCTGTGACAGGGTGGGGATGTTTCTTCTGGTTCAGGAGTCATTTTACATCCTTCTAGTGGCAAAGAGTTAGAAAACAGTGAAGCTTTAGTACACCACAACAGTTTATTTTAATGACAACAACTAGCAGATTTTCCACAAAAGTACTCATGTTTTTAAATAAACAATATTGCTTTGTAATTGCGTTTAGTGTACAGCAGAGTAAAGAAAGGTGACTGGTGACATACGGTTTGTTCTGCACAGTTTCTTGATGCCGGCTCTGTGAAGGGGCGCTTTTTGCATTTCTGAATAACAGGCCCATCTCTGACCAGTGGGGGAACCTGCTTTTGTGCCAGCTCAGTCCAGGGGCCACATCCAGTCCTGACGTCTCCGGCAGCTATGGAGTGCTGGCCTGGAGCATGCCAGAACATGGTGCAGATGGGGCTTCTGAGGCCAGAGGAGAATGCACTCCTGCCAGGGTCATGGGTTGTGTGGGTCTGGAGCCACGGCCAGGGTCTGGGCTTGGCATCATTGCAGGGAGCTCCATGGCACCAGAGGTGGCCCCTTGGGGAGGCCAGAGGTTCTGAGTAGCAACTTTGAAGAGCTGGGGTTGGGCAACGGGCTTGGGTGTGTGCACCAGGGCTCATCTCTGAGGCAGAGGCCCAGCCCAGGGCCCACGCTCGGCGGGGGGGTTAATGGGGGGTCACTGCACGTTCTGGGGGCCCTTCCCGGGGCGGGCTGGCTGGCACAGGATTGACGCTACAGAAGACATTTTTGGCAATGTGCCCCAAACCCGAGACTCGTGGTACTTGGCTTCATTTTTCCTGCAGAGACTGTGGGTCCTGTCGGGTGGCAGTCCTCACTGGGGTGATCCTGACTCCTGGGAGCGCCTGGCACCATCTGGGGTCAGTTGTGTCGTTAGGACCAGAGGGCGTGCGTGAGGCCTCAGGACAGGCCCGCAGCAGGCCGAGCCAGCCCAGAGGCAGTAGCGCCCGAGGCTCAGGTGCTGCTCTGAGGCCGCCTCTAGCAAAGGCGGCTGTGTTGATTAGTGAGAACTTAAGATTCTCAATGGGCTGCTTGTGTTGCTTCTCGTTTATGTAAAGATTCTTTACTATAGTTCCTTTCCGCCCTGTGCTGGGGTGTGGTTGGGAGATTGGAGCCTCGTTTTGCTCTGGGGACTGGCACCTGGAGCAGACGCTTGTGCCTGCAGGCTCGTGCCAGGGCACGGCGGCACAGGGACGCTTTCTGCAGAGGCCAGCAGCTCGCGAGTCCCTCCCACACAGGAGTCCAGCATCGGCCGCGGCAGTTCCGACCCAGCAGAGCCGCGGAGGTTGGCTGGCTCTGGGTGGAGCCTTGCCTGCTGGGGTGCCGGTGGGGGCAGCGCGGTGCCGCGTGGCAGCCCTAGCGCGGGGCAAGGGAGGCCCCTCTTCGCCGTCCTCTGTGGCCGCGGGAGGGGGCCTCCTGTGCTCTTGTGCTGTACGGCCGTTTGGTGCCTGGCAGTGCCCCCGGAACCTGGGGTGTTGCTCTTGTGCTCCTCATTTGGGGCTAACGGAATCTTAAGTTTAAGCTCGAATGTGTGGTCAGTTGATCCACATTTTGATTAGAACAAGACTTTCTTGCAGCCCATGCTTGCTCCTTTCATGTCCACACAGAACTGTGTGCCCCTGACAGCTTTCTGATTCCGCTTTACTCATTTCTTTGGGTGGACTCTGAGGATTTCCAGGGATGACGTTAGAGTTTGACAAAGGAGCCATGTGGGAAAAAGCAGTGGCTCATTTGTAGTGTTTCAAGGATAAGTTATAATTCCTTTAGCGTCAGGAAGTCTTCTATTAGAAATATGATTTATAAGACATGAAAGTGGAATAGCCATAAGAACACAGCGCCACGCTCTGGACTCAGCAGACTGCCTCTTGTAGGGACAGAGGCTTCTAAGGCAAAGCAGGAGCACGCCACGTTGGCCTGTGGCGAAGGGGCTGAGGCGGTTCCGTGGCAGCGGAGTGCCGCATGCACTTGCTGGTGGTCTCGCCGTCGGCGTGTGGCGCCCCCTTCCGTGGGCGCAGCGGCAGGCCCCGCGCCAGCGCAGGTCAGCAGTGCGTGTGCGCGTGCGTGCTTTCTTCTCGGTTCTCCCACTGCCGGGGCCCTGGGACTGCTCTCTGCCGTCTTCTCCAGTGGGCCTTGGACACGAGGTACCTTTGGGAGTACAGTAGAGACGTCCTTGCTGAAAATGACAGAACGCATAATACACAGACATGTGCACACAGAACTTTAATGTAAGTAAAAAGCCTAAAATATAACTCTGTAAAAAGCTTTTTATAAAAGCCGAAAGGAAGGAGGCCTTTCTGGGCTGTAATGCTGCCTTGGAGCTGAATCACTGGGAGATGCCCGGGGCTTGAGCTCCAGTCTGGGTTGGCTGTTAAAATGCTTAGCACGATATGAGGTGGGCTTTGCAGCTTTGGTTTTCACCTCATCTGCAGGGAGGAGGTGTGCAGGTCAGAAGCGTGCTGGAGAGCGGGGTAGCAGGATGGTGTGGTGGTCGTCGTGTGGAGGAGGAGAGGGTAGAGATGGTGCCTGCCAACTGGTAGCCCCAGCGGCTCTGCTTGAGTCGTGGCCTCGGGCCCTTTCCCAGCGCCTAGTCTGGCCTCCCCAGCCGCGCCTCTCTGCCTCTCCACGTCGCCTGGCTTGTGGGAGGAGCCCCGCTGTGCTTGGTGGGTGTGCTGCTGTGGCTTTCCAAGTGGGGCTGAAACACTGAGGCTTCCCTGAAACCCTTGAGGTCTTTGGTGCCTGGGTGGGACTTGTCATCCTGGGGATAGGCTGAAGCCTATGGCCTCAAAGACCAGGGCTGACCTTAGCGTGGCCCGTGGGCCGACCTGGCTCTGCCTGTTTTTGTAAATAAAGTTTTATTGGCACCAGCCATCCCTCATCAGTCACATCTGTGGCTGTGTTTGTGCTGCAGCTGCAGAGCTGAGTCATTGCCACAGTGCCCGTCTGGTTCGTAGGCCCCAAATACTGTCTGACTTTAATGGAAAAAGTTGTAGATAAAAAGTGTTTAAACTCCACCTTAGTGTTTGCTATCATTTTCTCTTTCAAAATCCGCTGGTCCATATGGTAGGTCAGTACTTGAAAACGGTCAGCACAGACTGCTGGCCGGGAGAGCCGGCCAAAGGGCTTCCAGTGTGCCTCCCCTCTGCGCCTCCTCCCAGCACCGTGGCCTTTGCTTTGGAAACTGTAGATAGCAGTTCCTCCTCAGTTTGGTGGTTGGTTCCTAAGGGGAGAATCCTTTTCTGATGCTGAAATCTGAAAGCTGGTTTCTGAACGTTGCGGAAGCATTCCTGGCGGGCGCCTTGCTCCCCCAGGGCGGACGTGTATGCAGTGCTTGCTTAGAGCAGCCTGGGCTCTCTGTCTGGTGAGGGTCTGTCCTGGAGGTCTCCCTGCCTGTGGCTGATGCCTGCCTGGCCTGGCCGACTGTCTTCCAGAGGCCAGAGGAGAGAAGCTGCTCAGGCCACTGACTCCAGCCAGGACGCTGTTTTCAGTCCGATTTTCGACCTCATCTTGGGCTTTAGAAACACGTGAGGTTGATGGAATGCAGCAGGAACATCCTGAGTCCTTAGAAGAGAAAACAGACCGGGTGTGAGGAGGAAGGAACTTGTACGCATTCCTCTTCACGCAGAGGCTCTGCCTGCTGCCCCCCGAGGACCTAAAGAGCTTGCCCCTCCCTGCCTCGAGCTGTGGGGTTCGGCCCCTCTGGCGTGGGGGGTGGGGGTGGGGCAGGTTTGTGCAGGGCCCGCTGCGCCCTGGTGTGCACGACAGCTCGGCTCCGAGGTCTGCAGGCTGCTCCCTTCATCTGGTGATGCGGTGATCCCCTCTGAAGACGGACTCTCCCTGCTCTGTCTGTTGAAATGAGTGCTTGCACTTGGGTCTTGGATGAACTGTTGTGTGGGAATTGTTGTGTTGTTGAGTCTCTCGGTCGTGTCCCGCCCTGCGAACCCCTGGATTGCAGCCCAGCGGGCTGCGGCAGAGGAGTAAGCCTCCCTGCTTCTGCGTGTCGCCCGTCCTTCTAGGGGCAGCAGTGGTCGTGTGGTGTGGTGTGGTGTCAGTCTCTCGGTTGTGTCCGACGCTCTGTGACGCCCTGGGCTGCAGCCTGCCAGGCTCCTCTGCCCATGGACTTCTCCAGGCAAGAAGACTGGAGTGCGTTCTCATTCCTTTTGCCCAGGGATCAAACCAAGGTCACTTGCACTGTAGGCAGATTCTTTACCGTCTGAGCTATAGGGAAGCCCCTAAGAATAGGTATTAAAGATAGGTATTCTAAAAGCTAGTATGTGATAAGTTAATAGTTAAGGATTTCTGATTTGTTTCTATAGAAATTGATTCATTGGATGAGTGCTAATACAGTATATCATCTCTCAGGGGACCTATTGCAGCATCAGTGTCTCACACTCCAGTTGTGTCTGTGGGTGGTGAGCTTCGTGCAAGCCTTGGAGTGCACCTTCTGAGTCTGTGGCGGAAGGGGCAGTGGGGCACCTGCCTGAGGCCACGTGTTCCCGCTCACGTGTGGCTGCCCCACCCGTGGGCCCAGCCTCCTCCTTCCGAGGTCTGCTTTAGCGGCAGCCTGGGCCTGCAGGGCTCTGCTGCTCCTGGTGCTCACAGAGGCCTCTGAGCCACAGGCGGCTGTGTGTGCAGCTGCTCTGCCCTGGCTGCCTCCCATCTCTGCTGCACCACTGGGAGGACCGGCTTCTCGGGCGCCAAGCTGCCCTGGCCCAGCCAGAAAGCCTCCTTCATTCCCAGTGGTGTCATGCTGACAAGAAGCTGTGTCCAGGTGCTGGGTGGGTCTCTGGGTTAGCCCAGCATCTTCTAGACTGTTGAGAAGACCTGCTCAGAGTTTCCGTGTGGGGAGGTGGGAGTCACAGGGGGCTGAATTGCCAAAAGAGGCTGGAAAATGCTGGCATGAATAGAAACAGTGTTAGAAAGGCCCTTTTGTTTCAGGCTCTCTGAATGCTTAGGGTCCCGTGCACGAGCATTGGGCTACCAGTGCAGGAGCCCCGTTGTGAGGTCAGGTCCCCCAGTGGCCGCCCCCGCCCAGGGCTGGGCGCGCTCCTGGAGCCCCTCCACCTCTGGCTCCAGGAGCACCACCGTGCCCTCCCCGCCGGCCTGTCAGTCCTGCCTCCCTGCGGCAGGTGGTCTGCAGCCCCTGAGAGCTCAGCCAGCCCTCCATTGCATTGCTGGTGACTGGGGAAGGCATGTGTCTGCTGTTCGAGACAGAGGGGTTCAGTGTATTTGGGCTAAATTTATGTCTGTTGGGAGGCCTTAAGGATGATTTTCCTCACTCATCTTAACCCCCTTAGGAAGCTCTGAAACCTTATGGTCTGAGAGTCTTTGGCACATTGCTGCAAGGGAGATGGCAGCCGGCTCGAGGACCCAGTGCTGGGGACTCTCCTCAGACTTCCCAGCAGCTCTGCGGGCTGCGGGCCCAGGGAACGTACCTTAGGATTTCTTCAGTGTAGGACTGTTACTTTGTTTCCTGAAATAATTGGAGAAATGTGGTTTATGAAACAGAGCATGTCCCTGTGACCTGGCAGCCACCTCAGCCCCGGCTCTCGGTCCTGAGACTGTCTTGTCTTTAGCTCACCCGCGTTGCAGTTTGGGAGTGCGGTCAGTGAGACGAGGACACAGGTTAGCGTCTTACTCTCTGCGCCCACCTGGCTTGGCGTGGGTGTGGTGGAGTGAAGACAGGCGGGTGCCTGCTGGGCCTGGTGAATGAGGGTGTGGGGGACGGGGTCTTGGGAGCCAGGCGGTGCACTCGGGTCAGGCAGCAGCGGGGCTCCGCCTGGACTCAGGAACATGAGACCCAGGGCCTGTGGCTCCTGGTTGGTCTGTGGAGAATGTGACTGCAGTTTGGACTCTGCTGTCTGTACTCAGGCAGTGCAGTGTATAATAATTCTGTGGCTACCTTGACCCCTTTGGGGAAAGACCTGGGTGAGAGTGAATAAAAAGTGAATAGAGATTTACGGTATTTATATAATTGGGCTTGTCAGTAGCACTTCCTAATACTAGTGCCAGATCCTGTGTGAACTCCCATAACCAGAGTGATGCCTCAGCACCTCCCCTGGCCCCCCGCCCTGTGATCTTCCCACCCCCACCCACCATGTAAGCTCCCACGGTACCCGCCCTGTGACCCCCACCCAGCACCATCCTCTGATCTCCCCACCAACCCCCACCCACCATGTAAGCTCCCACAGCACCTGCCCTGTGACCCACCACTCAGCACCCACCATGTAAGCTCCCCACGGCACCCGCCCCTGTGACCCCCACCACCTCCACCCACCATGTAAGCTCCCCACAGCACCTGCCCTGTGACCCCCACCCAGCACCATCCTCTGATCTTCCCACCCCCCACCGCCACCCACCATGTAAGCTCCCATGGCACCCGCCCTGTGACCCACAAGCACGCCCCATGCCCACGGTGCCCATCTCTGTGCTGCTGTACACATAGCTGGGCTTTACATCTTGGCAGCTGGGCTTAGCCATGGCCTGTGGCATCCCCCAGTCCCAGTCAGCAGGGCCACCCTGGCCCTGTTGCTTAGTGACCGCCATGGGCACAGCTCGGCCCCTGCCTGGGACGCACCTGTCTGGGGCTCTGGCGCGGGTGCTCTCGCAGCTCTCCTTGAAGCAGGTGTCTGGGTGTACCTTGTAGACTCTCTTATACCTGCATCACCAGAGAGCTCTGTGAAGCCGGGGGCTGAGCAGAATGTTGCCCAGCTCCTTCACCTAGGCCGCACCAACCCACAGTAACTGTGCAGGCCTCCGAGGAAGGCTATTACTAAGGAAGGCTGTTTATTCCTAATAAAACTTTCTCCTATAGATGTGTTAAGATGTCAGCATAAGCGTTATGTAATTTTCAAACTTATCAAGGTATAATTTTCATAAAATAAGATATGCCCACTTTAAGTATACATCCTGATGAGTGTTGACAGACGCGTGTGAGAGAGAACGCCTGCTGTCTCAGAGGCATGTCTTGCTTGAGATAGGCGTCGTTGCTGTTGTTTGGTTACTAAGCTGTGTCCTACTCTTTGCGACCCCATGGGCTGTAACCCTCCAGGCTCATCTGTCCATGGGATTTCCCAGGCAGGAATACTGGAGTGGGTTGCCATTTCCTTCTCCATAAGACAGGCTCCTTGGCCTAAAGCTTTGAGACAATAAGACTGTGCTCTTCTGGGAAGTTGATGGAGAAACCTTGGCGATGCAGGCATTAGATGTGGGCGATATATAGGACGGGAGGCTGTCCCCCGCCCCGCCTTAGTAACCAGTGTACTCTGAGATGCCTCTGGAACCTAAGCCTGTTTCAGGTAAAATGGGATGCTTATCCTGCCTTTGTCACAAGCTTATAGAGAACAACAAATGAGACATTAAAGCTTTTGGAATGTTGGAGCTATTTGAAATAGATCCAGGGAGTTCAGTGGGTGAAACCCCAGCTCATGAGCTCAGTCTAGGAGAGCCTTTAGGATCTGAAGCCTTAGCTGAGACTTCCATTTCCAGTCATCTGGCCATGGCAGGATCTGGAATTAACCACATGTGAACAACTGGAAAACTGACATAGGAAGTAAGTCTTCTCAGATGTTAGAGAACAGTGCAGGACCGGCCTGGAGGAAAGGGGCGCAAATGAGCGCTGTGACTGTGCTGGGCTCCGCCTGTAGGCACTGCTTGGGCTGTGCTGGGCTGAGGGGGATCCAAGCAGTGGTCGCACTGAGTTGGAGGAGCCAGATTGGAGCTGGGGAAGCAGGGGTGGCAAGAACTTGTGAGTCAGGGTCCAGCAGGGAGGGGGCTGTGCAGAGGAAGAGCTCCAGAGTTCTGGAGAGGGCTCCCCCTTGGAGATGGAGCTGCGCGTGCACAGGGTGGACAGAGCTGGGCAGCGGGGAGCACGGAGGAGCTGGACAGAGCCCGACTGGGGAGGTCTGCATTAGCAGCAGGCTGCTGCGCAGCAGCAGAAACCCCGGAAAGGCCTTGCTTTAAAAGTGAGGCAGGATGAGCCCCGGAATAAAGCTGTGCTAAAACCACCCTAAAGCAGGCCTCAAAGGGTCTGTGTGAATCGCCTTGAAAAAAATCAGACAATAAAGGAGCCAAAGAAGGTCTGCTCTGGGCGCTTCTATTCAGTGCAGTATTGGAAATGCTGGCCACAGCACTCAGACAAGAAAATGAAATTGTTGTTCAGATTGGAAGAAGAGAGGGGGAATTGCCTCTGTCTGTAGATGAGATCACACTCTGTAGGGAACTGTAAAGTCTCCACACAAAAGCTATTAGAACTAGTAAATGAGCTCAGCAGGGCAGCAGAATATAAGATTGATATACAGACGTCTTGGGTTGCCAAAGCCTTTGACTGTGTGGATCACAATAAACTGTGGAAGATTCTGAGAGATGGAAATACCAGACCACCTGACCTGCCTCTTGAGAAATCTGTACGCAGGTCAGGAAGCAACAGTTAGAACTGGACATGGAACAACAGACTGGTTCCACATAGGAAAAGGAGTATGTCAGGGCTGTATACTGTCACCCTGCTTATTTAACTTCTATGCAGAGTATATCATGAGAAACGCTGGACTGGAAGAAACACAAGCTGGAATCAAGATTGCCAGGAGAAATATCAATAACCTCAGGTATGCAGATGACACCACCCTTATGGCAGAAAGTGAAGAGGAGCTAAAAACCCTCTTGATGAAAGTGAAAGAGGAGAGTGAGAAAGTTGGCTTAAAGTGCAGCATTTAGAAAACGAAGATCATGGCATCTGGTCCCATCACTTCATGGGAAGTAGATGGGGAAACAGTGGAAACAGTGTCAGACTTTATTTTTTTGGGCTCCAAAATCACTGCAGATGGCGACTGCAGCCATGAAATTAGAGACGCTTACTCCTGGGAAGAAAAGTTATGACCAACCTAGATAGTATATTCAAAAAGCAGAGAGATTACTTTGCCGACTAAGGTCCATCTAGTCAAGGCTATGGTTTTTCCTGTCGTCATTTATGGATGTGAGAGTTGGACTGTGAAGAAGGCTGAGCGCCGAAGAATGATGCTTTTGAACTGTGGTGTTGGAGAAGACTCTTGAGAATCCCTTGGACTGCAAGGAGATCCAACCAGTCCATTCTGAAGGAAATCAACCCTGGGATTTCTTGGAAGGAATGATGCTAAAGCTGAAACTCCAGTACTTTGGCCACCTCATGCAAAGAGTTGACTCACTGGAAAATACTCTGATGCTGGGAGGAACTGGGGGCAGGAGGAGAAGGGGACGACCGAGGATGAGATGGCTGGATGGCATCACGGACTCGATGGACGTGAGTCTGAGTGAACTCCGAGAGATGGTGATAAACAGGGAGGCCTGGCGTACTGCGATTCATGAGGTCGCAAAGAGTCGGACACGGCTGAGTGACTGAACTGAACTGATACAGATGTCTTTTGTGTTTCTTTACACTAATGATACCACAAAGAGAAAGTTTAAAAAAAAACCTGCTTAAGATCACATGAGACAACCACCACCCAGGAATAGACTTAGCTGAGGAGATGAAGCGCCTGTGTGCTGAAAGCTGAAATGCTGACAGAGGAGACTAGAGATGTTTCAGAGAGTCGGACACATATCCCATGCTCTTGGATTGGAAGAATTAATATTGTTAAAATGGCTATATTCCCCCAAACAATCTACAAATTTAATGCAATCTTTTTCAAAATATCTATGAAATTTCTCACAGTACTAAAACAAATAATCCTGAACTTTACATAGAACCACAAAACACGAATTGCCAAGCAACCCCGAGAATAATGAACAAAGCTGGAAGTGTGACCCAGGCTTCAGCCTACACTGTGAAGCTACAGTGGTCAAATCAGTGCAGTATTGGCACAAAACCAGACATGCAGACCAGTTGAGCAGAACAGAGGACCTAGAAATGAGCACACACAGACTCACTGCCAACTTCAGACTTAAAGTAGGGAGAGCAACTAGGCCATTCAGGTGTGACCTAAATCAAATCCCTTATGGTTATATGGTGGGAATGAAAATAGATTCAGTGGGTTAGATCTGATAGAGTGCCGGAAGAACTACGGATGGAGGTTTGTAACATTGTACAGGAGGCTGTGACCAGAACCATCCCCAAGAAAAAGAAATGCAAGAAGGCGAAGTGGTTCTCTGAGGAGGCCTTACAAATAGCTGATAAGAGCAGTGCAAAGAAGAAAGGGGAAGAGAAGCCCCACTGAATGCAGGGCTCCAGGAGGCGGGGCCCCCACTCCAGCGCTCTCGCCTCGAAAATCCCCACTGAATGCAGGGCTCCAGGAGGCGGGGCCCCACTCCAGCACACTCACCTCGAAACTCCCAACTGAATGCAGGGCTCCAGGAGGCGGGGCCCCACTCCAGCGCACTCGCCTCAAGAATCCCAACTGAATGCAGGGCTCTAGGAGGCGGGGCCCACTCCAGCGCGCTCACCTCAAAAAGCCCAACTGAATGCAGGGCTCCAGAAGGCGGGGCCCCCCACTCCAGCGCTCTCGCCTCGAAAATCCCAACTGAATGCAGGGCTCCAGGAGGCAGGGCCCCCACTCCAGCGCTCTCGCCTCGAAAATCCCAACTGAATGCAGGGCTCCAGGAGGCGAGGCCCCCACCCCAGCGCTCTCGCCTCGAAACTCCCAACTGAATGCAGGGCTCCAGAAGGCGGGGCCCCCACTCCAGCGCTCTCGCCTCGAAACTCCCACGGACGGAGGAGCCTGGCGGGCAGCAGTCCACGGGGTCGCCAAGAGTCGGACACGACTCAGTGACTTCACTTTCACTTTTCACTTTCATGCACTGGAGAAGGAAATGGCAACCCACTCCGGTGTTCTTGCCTGGAGAATCCCAGGGACGGGGGAGCCTGGTGGACTGCTGTCTATGGGGTCGCACAGAGTCGGACACGACTGAAGTGACTTAGCAGCAGCAGAGAATAGCAAGGAGAGATAAGAATGCCTTAAGTGAAAAATGCAAAGAAATAGAGGAAAACAGTAGAATGGGAAAGACTAGAGAGCAATCTCTTCAAGAAAATTAGGCATACTAGGGAGATATTTCATGCAAAGATGGGCTCAATATAGGACAGAAACGGTGTGGCCCTAACAGAAGCAGGAGAGGTTAAGAAAAGCTGACAAGAATGCGCAGCAGAACTGTACAAAAAAGATCTTCACGACCCAGATAACCACGGTGGTGTGATCACTCACCTAGAGCCAGACATCCTGGAAAGCGAAGTCGGGTGGCCTTAGGAAGCACCACCACAAACAAAGCTAGTGGAGGTGACCGAATTCAGCTGAGCTGGTTAAAATCCTAAAAGATGATGGTGTGAAAGTGCTGTACTCAATATGCCAGCAAATTTTGGAAAATTCAGCAAGGGCCACAGGACTGAAAAGGTCAGTTTTCATTTTAATCTCAAAGAAAGGCAGTGCCAAAGAATGCTCAAACTGCTGTACAGCTGTACTCGTTTCACATGCTAGCAAGGTAATGCTCAAATCCTTCAAGCTAGTCTTCAGCAGTACATGAACCAAGAACTTCCAGATGTACAAGCTGGATTTAGAAAAGGCAGAGGAACCAGAGATCAAATTGCCAGCATCTGCTGGATCATAGAAAAAGCAAGAGAGTTCAGAAAAATATCTGCTTCATTGATTACGCTAAAGCCTTTGACTGTGGATCACAACAAACTGGAAAGAGATGGGAATACCAGGCCCACCTTACCTACCTCCCGAGAAACCTGTATGCAGGTTAAGAAGCAACAGTTAGAACCGGACATGGAACAATGGAGTGTTTTCAGATTGGGAAAGGAGTACGTCAAGGCTGTATATTGTCACCCGATTTGTTTAACTTCTGTGCAGAGTACATCATGCAAAATGCTGAGCTGGATGACTCACAGGCTGGAGTCCAGATTGCCAGGAGAAGTATCAACAACCTCATATACTCAGATGACACCACCCTAATGGCAGGAACAGAAGAGTTCAAGAGCCTCTCGATGAGGGTGAAAGAGGAAAATGAAAAAGCTGGGTTAAAACTCAACATTCAAGCATCTGGTTCCATCACTTCAACCAAATAGATGGGGAAAAAGTGGAAACAGTGAGATACTTTATTTTCTTGGGCTCCAAAATCATTGTGGATAGTGACTGCAGCCATGAAATTTCAAAGATGCTTGCTCCTTGGAAGAAAAGCTATGACAAACCTAGACACAGAGTATTAAAAAGCAGAGACATCACTTTGACAGCAAAGGTCCATCTAGTCAAGGCTATGGTTTTTCCAGTAGTCATGTACGGATGTGAGAGTTGGACCATAAAGAAAGCTGAGTGCAGAAGAATTAATGCTTTTGAACTGTGGTGTTGGAGAAGACTCTTGAGAGTCCCTTGGACTGCAAGGAGATCTAGCCAGTCCATCCTAAAGGAAATTAATCCTGAATATTCATTGTAAGGACTGATGCTGAGGCTGAAACTCTGATACTTTAGTCAGCTGATGTGAAGAGCTGACTCGTTGGAAAAGACCCTGATGCTGGGAAAGATTGAAGGCAGGAGGAGAACTGGGGGACAGAGGATGAGATGGTTGGATGGCATCACCAACTCAATGGACGTGAGTTTGAGCAAACTCTGGGGGACAGTGGAAGACAGGGAAGCCTGGCGTGCTGCAGGCCACGGGGGTCACAGAGTCGGACACGACTGAGGGACTGCACACCACCACCACCTGCGGTCCATTCGCATGTGAAAGAGGAAGCAGGAGCATATAGTGGCAAAGATGGGCATTCCAGCCAGCAGTGTTGGGAAAGCTGGATAGCTACATTTAAATCACAGAGCCGTTCCTCACACCACATACAAAAATAAACTCAAAACAGGCTGAAAGCCTTGACTGTAGGACACGACACTATAAAACCCCTAAAACAGAACACAGGCAAAAGAATCTTTGACATGAATCGAAACTATTTTCTTAGTCTCCCAAGACAAAAGAAATAAAAGCAAACAAACAAATGGGCCCTAGTCAAACTTGAAAGCTTTTGCACAGCTAAGGAATGGTCGACAGAACCAAAGGACAGCCTGTGGAGCAGGGGGAAGCATTCACAAATGGTGTGACCGGCAAGGGGCCAGTGTCAGACGTGTTGGAGCTCAGGGTGCTGTGAGGACTGGGCAGGAGCACTTCAGGGCCAGGAGCACGCTGCAGGCGGGGAGTAGGGACTTACACGTGGCGACAGACGCCTCCTTCCCAGACCGGCATGGACTTGGTCTCTGAGAACAGCCGTGTGCAGGGCTGGGGCACCTTCGTGCAGGCTGCTGGTACAGAGGAGGAGGGCCGCTGCTCGCCAGGAGTGCACAGCTGCGTCCCCTCGCCCCACAGCCACTGTGGTCCCGGCTTCTGTCCTGTGGCTCCCTGGGCTGGGTCCCTGTCCTGGCTGCTTAGCAACTGGGGGTGCTGCTCTGGGTTGGGGTCCTGGGAGCCTGCAGGCTGCTTTCCCTCTGGGCTCGCCAGAGTCTCGGCCTGATGGGCCTCAGGTCTGTGTGTCCATCTGCCTCTTGTCCTGGTCCCAGAAGTCTGAGGGCAGCAGGGCCCTCTTCCCCCCACCACCTCCTGTCCCTGCAGAGTGACTGTCCCCGGAGCCCCCTGCTATCTGGGCAGTGGGAGGCCTGGAGGCTCACTAGCTACCAGCCTCCCTGCCTGTGCACTTAGAGGTCTGGGTGCTGTGACTGGGCCCCGGTCTGAACCTACTGTGACGGGCATCTCAAGGCCAGGCCCTGGTGGCCCACAGGCAAGGGGGGAGCAGTTCCGAACTCACCGAGCTCACAGTGTCTGCCTTTGAACCCTGGGCTGCAGTCACAGCTGTGGGCATCTTCACCCGGCACGCAGGTGCCTCCGTTCTGACAGGGGTTTTCTGAGCAGTTCCCAGGGGCTTCTGCAAATGGGTCATGAGCTGTTAGCTTCGGGCCCCACGGGAGGGCCAGGAAGCATCACCGTTGCTGCCTCCTGCTGTCCCCGACAGCAGTGGGCCCAAGGGGCGGTCAAAGCGCCGAGGGGAGCCTGCCCTGAGCCCCTTAGCCCGGGGAGCAGAGGAGGCGGGGCGGAGCGGTTCCTCTGGCCTCAGTGCCGAGCTGTCGCACGGCGGAGGAGCCTGGCCCCGCAGCTCCCATCACAGCTGGGCTCTGCTCGCTTCCAGAGAGGCTTCTGCCCCCACTGGTCTGTGCCCCGCGCCCCACATTTCCGCCGACTTTGCCCCATGCCTGGGACTCTTCTGCTTGGAATGCAGAGGCCAACCCTTGAGAGCCCTCCTCATTCTCCAGTGCCTGTCCCCAAGACCCAACCAGGCAGGCAGCCTCTGTGTCACGGCCACTGTCTGCCTCCTGATGGCACGGCACGGCGGGAGCTGCAGGCAGGCCGGTCAGTGGTGCTGCCAGGGAGGGGCAGAGCTGGCCTTGCCCCCTCAGTGTCCACCGTCCGATCCAGCCGCTCCCCTGCCGTCCCCTCGGCAGCCTCCCCTGAGGTGCCGCCTGGGCAGACCCCACCGCCCCCCGCTTCCCCCCCCGCCGTGGCCTCCTGGGTTCTGTCGGCTGCTTCCCCTTCCCGCTCGGGTCTACTTCACTTTCCTTCGCCCCTTTCTGCCCTCCAGCTTTCCACGCTCTTCCGTCTTTCCTGGTGCGCTAAGGAGAGCTGAGGGCTTGAGATGCCTTCTGCCATGGAAGGGCACAGCGTGGCAGCTGAGGCACGGAGGACCCCGGGACCGCGCCTCAATCTTGGGAGCATCTGCCAGGCTGGCTTCCTCTGCTTCCGCTTTCCGTCTGCTGTCTTTAGTTGGAGAATTTCAAAGCAGCTCACAGAAACCATTTCACCTGTAAATGCGTCAGCAAGCATCTAATACAGAAAGACTTGGACTTTTCACAGAAGCTCAGTGCCGCTACTATAGAATTCCAGCGGTCGCTCCTCGCTGTCAAGTCCAGGTGGCAGAATCACCACGTGCTTCTTCTGAGAGGCTGGCTGGCGCTTGTGTCATGCCTGGGGCCCTGGGCCTGGGCTGTGTGCAGCAGAGGGGCTTTCACCAGAGCCCCGCCTGCTGTGGCCTCGGTCTGCTGACTCCTGAGTTCATCATCTCTCACACACTAGAGTAAATAAAGTGGAGGCTGCTTTGATCAGAGGCTGGGGACAAGGACGCAGCTGTGCCCTGCGGTGGGCCAGTGGGCTCCCATACAGGGGACAAATCATGGGGTCTGAGGCTCAGGTCCTGCCCGCAGACCACTTGTGTGTGGGATAGAGGTGGCTCCCGGGGGTGTGACCCACACAGTCCAGAAGCTGTCCTGGGTGAGAAGCGGGAAACAGGAAGACCAACCAGCCCCCACATTCTGTCCACATTTCCAGAATGGCAGGTTGCCATCTTGGGATTCCTCCAGGGGGGGCCCTGACCCAGAGATCTGCTTGGTGAGCAGATGCCAAACAGGGGCGTGAGCTGTGCTCCTGGGCATCCTTTCCCTGAGAAAAAGCTGGAGAGCCGAGCGGGGACTGTGAGCCCCGAGTCCTGCACCCAGGGAAGCCAGCCTTCATGTGTGTTCCAGGCCCAGAGGCCGCGAGCCCTGCACCCAGGGAAGCTGGGGAAGACGGCCTTCACGTGTGTTCCAGGCCCAGAGGGCTCGGGAGCTTGTAGAGTTCCATGTAAAGTTCCACGTGGACCTTGACAGGCTGAGCGCCAGGAACAGCCCAGGCCCTGACAGGCAGTGGCCAGATGGCCCCACAGGACAGCAAGCCTTTTTATAGAGAGGCCCAGGCAGACAGGCAGTGGGACAGAGGAGGGGCCACGGCGAGCCGCTGACCGTGCCGGCCTGGGGAGACCCACCAGGGCCCAGTGTGCGCTCATAGCTGGCCTGCCGGCAGGATCCCAAAACCCAGCCAGCCCCTGCACGCTGCCTGCTGCTGGACAGAAGCCAGCCCAGTGGCCCCTCTCAGAAGACAGCGCAGGCTCTCCACGTGGGCGCCTCCACATCCCAAGGCAGGAGCCGTGGGCAGGGCCCAGAGCAGCTGCTGGCAGCAGCAGGCCAGCCCGGAGCCCTTGGAGTGAGCTCCTGGGGGCCAGGTGCTGGGTGGAGAGGGCGTATGCCTGGGAGGCCGGTGAGATGCCACCGCCGAGGAGAGCCTGCTGTGCTCAGACACCACGCGGGCGGAGAGTCCACCCTTCCCTGCCACCTGGCCTCTGGTAGAGCAGAGGACAGCAGCACGGAGCGGGGCTCGCGGGTCCCCAGGAGGACGGCAGCAGGAGGCCGCTTGGGCTCTGGATCATAGGTGGGTGCCTGGGCTGACTGCCGTTGTTTTACCAAAAGCTAACCAACCAGACTCCCTGAGACGGGGCCGGCCTTGTCTGATCGTGAGCCTGCCGGGAGCCATAGTGTCAGTCACTCAGTCCTGTCTATCTCTGTGCAACCCCATGGACGGCAGCCCACCAGGCTCCTCTGTCCGTGGAATTTCCCAGGCAAGGGTGCTGGAGTGGGTTGCCATGCCTGTCTCCAGGGGATCTTCCCAACCCAGGGATCAATCCCAGGCCTCCTGCGTTGCAGGCGGATTCTTCACTGAGCCACCAGGGAGTCAGAGACCAGGACTAGCTCTGTCCCGTGGAGGCCCCCTGGCGAGCTTCTGCGCCGTTGCCTGGAAGCGTCTCGCCCTTAAGGCTTCGCCCTCCGCGCTAGCAGACGCTGCAGGCAGCAGTGGCGTCCGGGGCAAGCCTGCAGCACCCTAGTCCCTCCCCCAGGGGACCCAGGAGAGGCCACTCCATGCCCCTCGGGTTTCTGAGTTTTGTGAGATGAAGCACCTAACATTTAAAAGGGCTGACACAACAGAAACCCTTGGGCAAAATGTTTTTCACTTACAAAACACCAGCCACACGAGTGTCTTCCCTCTGCATCTGAGCCACAGACCGCCTCTCAGCGGCTCACCCAGGCCTCATCGGGTGAGTGCTGGACTGTGGGGCTGGGAGCCTCCACTGGCACATGCCCTCTGGCGCAGGTGCCTGGGTGTGTCCAGGTGTCCATGGTACCCTGGGGCTCACAGGTGAGGCTGCAGCCTTTGCACTTGGTGCTCCACCTTCTCAGAGCACTGGCTGATGGGCGAGCCCAGTCTGGGCCTGTGGTGTGGCCAGGAGAAAGGGCCATGCCCCTAAGCTGTCCCCAGAGGGACACAGCCCCAGTGCTTAGAGCCGGAGGACAGGCAGAGCGGGGGTCTGGGTTTGTGGAAGGAATGCAGCCTGTTGGCGCTGCCCCGCGGGGAGGTCCCCTGTGAGCATGCATGCCCGGGATGGGCCATGCTCGCCAAGCGCGGGTAGCGGCCGCCTCCTGGTGACGCTCCAGCTAGAGCCCGCCCCGTGGCTGGCTTCCTGCCGTCTGCCCCACACACACCTCTGGGGGAGGCGGGTGTTTCTGCAGGGAGCACCCAGTGTCCGGGCAGCTGCAGTCTGCAGGCCTGGCCCCGTCTACCTGCGTGTTGTGTTGGGCCCCCTGGCAGGGGGGTGCTCGGCCATTTCCTCGGCCCCCTCCTCACCTACCGTCCTCAGGCCCCTGAGGGTGCTCAGCCCTGTAGTCCGCTCCTGCTGACTTGCTCTCCACGTCCTTGTCACTGCCACGTTCGGGGAGCTGGAGGGCCAGGCTGGCTGGTGTGGGGACTGCGTCCGTGTTCTCCAGCTGCACCAGAGCTGTGGGCTCTAGGAGAAATCAGGATACCACAGCGCTCACCACGAAGCCGCTGCCTGGCGGCCAGGCCTGTCCTGGGGCCGCCTTCCTTCCAGAAAGGGGCCTCTCTCCCTCCGGCCACGGGGACGTCCGCAGGGCCTGTCGTTGCGGGGTCCGAGCGGCTCTCGGCACCGCCTCGGGTAGGATCAGCTTTTCTCCAGACGGAGCCCAGCCTGTCTTGCCAGTCCTCAGCAGGTGCTGCTGGGTGAAGGTCACTCGTGGCCCGAGAGAGCTGGAATGTGCTGCCGCAGCCTGAGCCACTGGCCAAGGCGCCGTCTCCCCCTCACAGTGGCGCCCTGCTCCCCTCTCCCCTGCGCCTCCCTATCCCTAGGGGCCACAGCGCCTCCTCCCCGTCTTCTCTGCCCCAAGCCAGGTTATGCGCTCGGCCCTGCTAGAGCCTATGAGGCTGGTGCGGCGGTCACGGCGGTCGAAGGGCCCTGCACGCCCGTAGCAGCACTCGTTGGGGGCTGGCCTCATGTGGACGTGCTCCTAGCAGGGTTCTTGCCGCCTCCAGCGCCTGCGGGCAGCCTGTCCCTTCAGCGTGCACAGCTGTGTCGGGAAGGCTCCCTGGGAGCCTGCGGGCGGCAGGGGCTCTTCACACAGGCCCTGGAGCCCTGAGCTTCTGACCCCTTTGGGTCCCCCTGCTGGGGACGCTTTGGGCACTGGGGGTGGTCTCAAAGCCCAGGTTTTAGGGGCCTCGTTCCTTGTCCGGGTGGGGACAGGAGGCCACCCGGGTCAGCCTGGCCACTCACGTGATCTCACAGTGACCCGCTTGCTGGGTGAGCTGGTGAACCTGGCCCTCACTCGTCCTCTGCCGTCCACGAGCTCTGAGAACCTGTGAGAGTCAGCACGGGTCAGCCGGGGCTCTGGGCCGGGGTCTCGGGGGCAGCAGCTGAGGCAGGCACCTGGGGGCCTGGGCCGGCGTCGTGGGGGCACCGGGGTCATTGAGCAGGCGCCGCTCAGGCAGGCGTGCGGGGGGCCGGGCGGGTTCTCAGTGCCCTCTGGGGGAGGCCGTCACGGTGCCAGCGTCTGTCGGCGTTGTCCCTCGGGGCTGCGGGCGGGCAGAGGGAGGGGTGGCCGTGTGGGCTGGTCTGGGGCTTCCCTGTGCCTGGCTGAAGAGGGGTGCCCAGCCCAGCCCAGCTCCACCTCTGCCCACAGAGGAGCTGCGGTTGCTGCCTGGGTTTTGTCTAGGCGCTGGCTCCAGCCCTCACCCTGGCCCAGGCTCTTCACCTGGGCTGAGGCCCACAGCCCGCACGCCCCAAGAGAGGGGGCAGCTCCTCTGTGGATGGGTGCCACCTGCCGCAACCCCGGCATGCTGCCCTTCTCGCCTGCACACCCTTCCCCACCAGCTCACAGAGGGCCCCGCCTCCCCTGTCCGCCCGGCAGTGGGTCTGGGGCTGAGCTGGTCTCAGTAGCTCAGGGCAAGTGTAATTCATGCCCCGCGGGCAGGCTGCTGGGTCAGGAGGCGAGGAGCCCAGCCTGCTGCCCACCTCCCTGTAGCACCTCACCGTCCAGACAGACTGTTTTGTGAGCTGGAACAGGTAAGGGGGTTGTGCAGACCCCGTGGGGCAGATGGGCCTCCCAGGCGCCCGAGAGCAGACCTGCCTCCTCACTGGCCCTGGGCCTCGCTCCCCAGCTGCTCCCGCCTCCACCCATCCACCCATCCACATGGGCTCCCTTCCTGCCTGTCCCAGCCACCCCCCGCCCCCGGCTGTCCTGCCCTCTTCCCTGGGGTGCTGCTCCCCGGGAGAGCCCGCCTCCACGCTGCCAGCCTGGCGGGCCTTGCCACTGCCTCCTGTGGACGCCTGTTTTCAGGTGAGGCCTGCATTCACTGCCCACCGTCTGGGGCCCCCCCGGGCGGGCAGCATGAGGGGAGGTGGGATGCTGGCCGGCTGACGCAGCTCAGCTGTGCAGGGCCACCCCGCGTGCTCGCGCAGCGCTGTGCCAGCACAGTCTGTCCCCGGGCGGCCAGTCCACGCCTGGAGCAGCGCGGCTGGGCTGGGGGGCAGTGAGGGGGGCTCCAGGGCGGGCGCACTCACAGGTGATGATGTGCAGGCGGGCAGGCTCACTGTGCACCTGGCCGGCCCCGGTGCCCTGCACGGCCGTCACCGAGAGCTGGTACCGCTGCCCGGGCACCAGGTCCCGCACCGTGTAGGCCGCCAGCCTCCCGCTGGGGACATAGCGGCTCTTGGTGCTCTGGCTGGTGGTCACGTTGATGACGTAGGCCTCCAGAGGTTCCTGGACTGGGGGCATCCCAGACCACGTGGGCGGAGGTGGCTGTGACTCGGGCAGCGGTCAGGTTGGCTGGCGGCAGAGGCCCTAGGTGAGCACGGAGCAGGGGAGGGGAGTGAATGGGGCTGGTGGGGCCTTCTGCCCAGGGCACACTCTAAAGATCTGACGCGGAGTGCTGAAGCCTCGCTGGAAGCCAGACCGTGTTGTCACGGACCTCACTGTGTCCTTGAGGACAGGTGGAGGGGCATTGGCAGCTGCCCAGGGCCGGCAACAGTAGGCACCCTATGAGGCATCCCCCAAGCTCACTCAGTCAAGTTGCCCTCCCGCATGGCATTTTCCATCCCCCTGAGCTTGGCCACGCACACCTTCTCCCGGGATGTAGGTAGGGGAGTGGGCTAGATGGGCAGAGGGTGGGCCAGGGACCCCACACCCAGGGTCAGAGTGAGGACTTGACCCTTGCTGTCTGCCTGTCCCGCCGGGCGAGGCCCTGCCCTCCCCACCCCCGCTCACTGCCCCTCCTGTGTCTGGCCAGCCATGTGCCGGGGAGTGGGGGCAGTGAGGGCCAGTGTTCTTGCCCGGGTGGACAGCCTGCCCATCCTTGCTGTTTTCTCTTCCGGCCCTCGCTCCGTGACCCTGCTCTGGCGGGGGCCGAGGGGCGCCTGCAGTGAGGGCAGCCTAGGGAGGTCATGCCGGCAGGGGCCCTGCCCAGCCCCTGCAGTCACCCTCCCAGGCACCTCTGGGCACACCTGCAGGTGGCCAGGGCAGCTTTCTGGGGCTGCGGCCACTCAGAGACCGAGGGCAGGACTAGGGAGCTTCCAGAAGGGAGCTGAGCCCTCACCCCCTCTACTCACGGGTCCACACGTGCACCGGGGCCGAGGCCAGGCTCTCCGTGGGGTGCTCCTGCCCCCGAGCCCACTGAGGGCCGTCACCCAGATGGCGTATTTCCTTCCTGGCAGTAAGGCCCTGTGGGGAACGGAGGCCGGAAAGAGGAACAGGGTGGCTCTGCTCTCAGACCACTGCTCCGCTGGTGTGACCCAGGCGGGGGGGCATCCTGAGGATGGTGGGGGTCACCCCCTGGCCAGGGAGACCCGGGTGGGAGTCATCCCAGGGCTGGTGGCCAGGCAGCCTCCCTGTGGCCTGAGAGCTGGGTGCTGCTGGGGGAGGAAGCTCCTCTCTGGCCTGCCTGTCTAGTGCTGGGCAGGACGCAGGCCCGGGGTGGCTGCGGTGTGGCCGGAAGCTGGTGCTCAGACAGCAGAGGCCAGCTTCGGGCGACTGAAGGAAAAGGGCTAACAGGCAGCCCGCCCACCCCCTGGGGAGGGCTCCCCACGCCACTGGCCCTGAGGTGGGACTTCTGAGGGTCCCAGTGCCCTCGGTGGGGAGAGCCTCCCTGCCCCTAAATGTCTGTGCACAGTGAGGCTCCTGCCAGCTGAGCATCCCTTCCTCTGGGCTTCTGGAACCTTCTCCAGGCTCAGGTGCCCATGACTCTCCCTGCCCTCCTGCCTAGTAAAGGCCCTGGATGCTGGGTGTCTGCGTGGCTCCCCAGGAAAGTGCCTGCTGGCTGGTGGCAGGGATGGGTATGTTGGGGATGTGGGGGAGCTTGTCTTGTGTGGGGAGGCTGTGGAAGCTCACACGTGGTCTGTGGCTTGTCCCTGCCTGCCTCTTCCTTTCATTGATGTCGCTTTATATCCTTTCTCTGTCACGAATCTCTTGAGTCTTGGGAACCCCCTTGGGAATGTGGGGATGGCCTTGGGGACCCCAACACAGGAGTGCCCACCTGGGACCCCATATGTGTCTCTGTCCCGCTGTTCCTGGGGAGTGGGCAGAAGGAGCCACAGGCAAGGGGAAGGAGCGTGGGGTCCAGCACAGATGGCCATCCAGCTGGACAGAAGGGCACAGGAGACATGGTGGAGAGAGGGACCGCAAACCGGCGCCGCCGCGGCCTGCCCGTCCCACCTTCCAGAGCCCCTCTCCCAGCCGTGGCCCATGGCTGCTCTAGGCTGGACGCTGCAGAGCTGTGCCTGAGCCCACCTCCACAGCTGCAGCCCCAGGCTCAGGAAGTTGGTGGGAACGTCACAGCTGCCGCCTTCTCTCCTCACCCTGCCCTCCAGCCCTGCCCACCCCACCTGCCTGGCTCGGAAGGCGGCTCATGGGTCCAGCGTGAGCCGCTATCTGGGAGCGTCCCTGAGCTGGGGGCCTAGGCCGGGGATCTATTTCAGTCATCAGTCATTTTGAGTGACTGATGTTCATTTGAATTTTATTTTGTAGTTTTGTTGGTATATGATATGTGACACGCATAAGAAGCTTCAGCTCAGCTCAGCTCAGCTGCTCCAGTCGTGTCCAACTCTGCGACCCCATGGGCTGCAGCGTGCCAGGCTGCCCTGTGCTTCCCCAGTTTAAGGTTTGAGCATATTTGAACAAAGTAGAAACGTCAGGCAGCCCAGGGGTGCCTGCCTTCTCCCTTTCCAAGGAGTCTGGGGGCTTGGGCTGGAGGGACTCTGGGCTGGCCTCCGGTGGCCTCTTTCTTCGGTCTGCAGGGGTGCCATCCACAGAGTCAGAGCGTCCCTGCTCTCGGGCACACTGGCACCCGTGGGAGGCGAGGCTGCGGCGCGGCCCGGGACTGATCACACGGCCCTGCTCCTCCAGGGGCTCGGGGGGAGAGGACGCCCTTGGTCTTACCTGAATGTGAACCTGTCCACACTCCTGTCCACATCAGTGGACTGCTCCTCCTGGGCCTCAGGGTGGCGGATGGACAGGCGGACGCTGCTGACTGTGGCGTGGCGGATCCTGTGCAGAGCCCACCGCACCGAAATGGTGCTGGCTGTCACGTTGGCGACCTCAAGGCCCTCGATGGGGCGGGGTCCTGGGGACAGCAGGCGAGCAGCCTTTGTGGCCCCTCCTCACCCTGGGGGGCGGGGCCGGGGCTGGAGAGGGGCTCGGGAGGGTCCCTGAGGACCTGCAGAGTGGCCTCTGCAGAGACGCCCGTCCAGCCTGGGCTCGCTGAAGGCGTGCCTCAGTCCAGTGGGGACCGGGGCCGGGTGGGCGTGCCCTAACCCTGCCTCCCGGGCGGGCCCGTTGCAGAGGGGCTGCTGTAGGCGCTGCCCGCGTGGTCTTGGCCTGCCAGGGGACAGGGTGGGGCCTTCCTGGCTCCCTGGCTGGCTGGTGGCACTGATGGTGACTCTCTGCACCCTCTGGGGGCTCCTGGGGCCTGCCAGGGAGAAGCCAGGAGAGGCCTCGCTGGCACCAGGGACAGGGACGAGCCCCAGGCCGAGGGAGCGGAGAAGGGTGCCCCAGCTCCCAGAGTGCTGAGCCCTGGTCCGCGGGAGGTGGTGCCTCACCCCCACCACGATGGCACGGGGAGGCTGTCTTCTTGCCAGAGCCCACCGTGAGCAGCCTCGAAAGTGCTTCTCACTAACGCTGAGCTCTACAGCAGGACGGCCCTGCCCGCCCCCAGCCCCTCGAGGCTCTTCTGTCACGTGCTGGGCCGCCCTCCTGGCCCCTGTGCTGTCCCTCACCAGGACACCCCTCCCGAGGCCTCGTCCCTCCTCACACTCAGCCGTCAGCATCCTGGCTGTGGCATCCGTGCAGGCTGCAGGGTGCCTGCTGCGTTCCTTCCGAGGGACCTGAGAAGGTGCTCCCCTCTGTCCCCCAGGACCCTCGCCTTCCTGCTCGCCTGGCCAGCAGGCCATGCCTACCTCGCTCCCCCTGCTCCCATGACTGGCCGCGCCCACCTGCCCGCCCATGCTCACTGTCCATATATGCCCACTGTGTCCACCTGCCCCGCCCCTGCCAGCCACCCTCAAGGGGCTCCTGACATGCCCAGTGGTCGTGCCACTGCCCAGCTCTCATTCCATCCTCCAGCCTCCCCTCCCCATCTCTTGATTCCCAGGGCCAGCCCCCACCAACTCACCATCATGGGAGTATTCTGGGCTCCCCCTCCCGCACAGCCCCAGGAGCAGACAAGGCAGCCGCGCCCAGCCTCTCCACACAGCTTCCTTCAGGGCAGGGTGCCCAAATGGCCTCCCCTGCTGCCCCACGGCTGCCTCTGCTCCAGCCTGCGGGAGGCTCCGTGCTCACCCCACGGCAGTCCCAGCACCTTCCCAGGGGCCCCCTGCATTCCCAGCACCCCCCTCACCCTGTCACTGCTCCTCTCCTCCAGAGGAGGGGTCCTCGGCTGGCTTGGGCACCGGGGGGTGGCTTGGCTGGCACCCACCCTGCTGGGGGGCATGCCGTGGCGGGGCCCTCGGGGGGCGGTCAGCCTGAGGCACTCACGCGTGCGGGTGAGCAGCACCACGGGCCTGCTGATGTCGTTCTTGTTGTTGGTGTTGCGTTTGACCGAGAAGACAGAGATGTTGTAGGCCCTGCCGGGCGCCAGTGCCCGGAGCTGGTGCGCGGCGCGGCTCCGGTCCACGAAGTCTGTGCGGCGGTGGGAGCCGTCTGTGGACGCGTAGGTGACAGCATAGCCGTCCAGCACCTGCCTGGCGGCTGCACCTTCAGGGGGCCGCCAGGAGATGAAGACCCCATTCTCTTCCACTTGCTCGACCTTGAGGGCCGTTGGTGGGAAGAGCTCTTCAGGGTATCGATCAAGAACAAGGGAAAGGGGGTGTCAGCTGTCGGCCGGGCAAGTCCCAGCCCCCAGGCGGGTGTCTGGCCCACTGGCCCTTGGGCCTGGGGGTGGCTCGGCTCTTTGCCTCGCCCTGCCTGCAGCCCTCGAGCAGGAGGGGAGCCCCACACTGGAGCCCTCGCCACCTCACCTTTGGCACAGTCTCTGCCGGTGTAGCCCACCTTGCAGGTGCAGCTGTGGGACCCGTTGCTGGCAAGGCAGTAGCCGCGGCCCCCGCAGGGGCTGGAGAAGCAGGGGTCACTCACTGTGGGAGGAGGCAGCAGTGAGTGGATGTCTGGCCAGGCGCCTTCCCCGGGCCCTCGATGCTGGCCCTGGGCTGGTCCCGTGTTGGTGTGTTTGTGGGATGCAGGTGGGCAGTCCTAGGTGGCCCTTTGGGGAGCAGATATGGGGGACACTCCGGGGAGGAGCAGGGCTTGCCAGGGGCCGCACGGAGAGGCCAGGCTGGCCCACCCCCAGCCAAGCCCAGGTGGCCACTCCTGGGCGGCAGCTGAGAACACCAGCCCTTCCGCAACCTGTGTGTGCTGGGGCTGGGGCACAGCCCACAGGGGCCCCCGCCCTGGTGAGACGCTCCGGCCACAAACTGTCCACACCACACTCGTCACTGGGCCAGCTCCTGTGCCCTGTGGTGGGGCTGGACCCCAGGACCTGCCCACCCTGCACATCTGAGCGCTCAGCACAGACCAGGCCACCTGCCCTGGGGGACGCACAGCAGGGAGACGTGGTGCCGGGGCGGCAGGCGATGGGGTGGGGGGCTGCCGCAGGCCGGGGCGAGGGAAGGCTTTGTCCCTCGCCCGGTCCTTGAGGGGCCTGAACAGGCTCATAAGAAGGGGATCTCGCCGTGAGGAACTGGGAGGCGGCAGGCCCCTGGGGCGGCCGTGAGCTTGGCCCATCCGGGGGCGGCACGGCCTGTGGCCGGACATGGAGCCCGGTGGACGGGGGAGTGGGGAGCCCCACCTGTCTCGCAGTGGTAGCCGAAGAAGCCCTCTGGGCAGACGCACAGGTAGGCCCCGCCACCGTTCTCACAGCGGCCTCCGTGCTGGCAGGGGCTGGAGTCGCAGGCATCCACCTCTGGAGAACACCCAGAGAGTCGGCCAGGGCAGCAAGGGGGTGTCTGGGGGAGGGAGGAGAGGACAGCGGGAGGAAGGGAAAGGACGGCGGGGCGAGGTCGCTGGGGGCAGGGGGTGGGCAGAGGCCTGACCCTGCCCTCATCCTCCCTGCTAGGGTTCCCCACCCCCGCAAGCCTGTCCCCGGGCACCGTCCCTGCCCCCTGCACTGAGCAGTCCAGCGTCTGTGCTTGTTGGAAACAGGTTTTCCCAGGCGTCCAGGGTACCAAGTGTGGGTGAGGGCCCGGCTCGTGGGGACCCCGAGAGCACCCCTACCTGTCTCACAGTGGACTCCAATGAAACCGGGGAGCACTGGCAGACAAAGGCCCCTGGGAGGTCCCTGCAGGCGCCTCCGTTTCTGCAGGGCTGCGCCTGGCACTTTTCTGTCTCTGAGGAGAGGGACACGGACATGAGGCTGCATGGCCGCTGCCCTGGGGCCTCCCCCTGCCCTCCCTCTGCCCACAGAGCCTGTCCGGGCCCCTGCTGCCTTCACTGCCCAGGCTTTCTGTCCGCCTGGCTTGCACAGGTGTGAGCAAGCAGGCTTCATGGAGCCTCCCCTGCTACTCCGGCTCAGACGCAGGGCTGGGATCTGCCCCCTGCACCCCACCTTCTCTGCCCCTGGGTCCTCACCCCCACCTTTGCCCGCCCTCCACCAGCCAGGGTCTGCGGGAGGCAGGGAGGAGGGTCATGGTTAGCTGCTGTCAGCCGCGCTCTCAGTGCTTTGGGGGACTAGAGGCAAGAGCATCTGTAAGCTGCTGTCCCTGTGGGCATCAGAGGCAGCAGGGGCCCGAGAGAGCAGGCAGCACGCAGCTGGACCCAGCACAGGCAGAGCAGTGGCTGGCAAGGGGATGGTGCCAGGGCGCTGGAGCTCAGCGGGAGTGGCCAGCCCACGGACGGTCGGGACTGTCTTACCCCGCTCACAGTGGGTGCCTTCATGGCCTGGGCTGCAGACGCACAGGTACCCGGCGACGCGGTCCTGGCAGGAGCCCCCGTGCAGGCACGGCTGGGATCGGCACTCGTCGATTTCTGAGCGAGGAAAGCCCGGGTGCCAGGCACCGGGAGAGACCCCAAGAATAAAGCAGTGTTGCTGCTGTTAGCAGGGATGACTCGAAGCCAGACTAAGAGGGACGCACATGAGCTTTGACAAGAGGCTTTGGACAGAAGTCTGCGCCATCCTAGGTGCCAGGAGAGGCCAGAGCCTGAGGAGGGCCCTGGAGGGGAAGAGGCACGCCCCTGGGAAGGGGCTGGGGATGCTCCCAAGGACCCCACCACGCCACTGGGTAACCGTCGTGTGTGAAACCAAGACACTCAGGGGCTAGCCCTTCATTCTGAAATATTCACTGTGAAGTTTTCAACAACTGGAAATTTTGCTCCTGAATTAACAATGTCCAGCTTAAAACACTTTACTTTTAATGGTTAACATGTAAATGAGTGAATAAATGGTACTGACAGAGTGGCCCCTGGGGGCTGGTGCCTGACCTAGGGGCTGGGAACGGTGGCTCATCTGCTCCCACTCACATCCCAGTCGTTGTGACTTGAATTTCCATGGCTGTCCCCTCTGTGCCTCCTTAGTTTTCAAATTTCTATCGATATGCTGGACACTATTTGCTATTATGAACTTTCTTTATAGGACATTGTGGTTTTGTCACTCAGCATTATATTAATGAGATGTTTGTTTCTATGTGGTGGGTTGTTCTTTTCATTGCTGTGTCATATTCCTCAGTGTGACTATACCATACTTCATCTCTCGTTTGGTAGGGTTTGGGGTTGGATTTAGATTTCTTGCTGTTGAAACAACGCTTCTGTGTCTTTCACCTCTCCTGGTGTAGAGTTTCCCCTAGATTTACAATTGTCAAGCAGTACAGTTGCTGGGACACAGTTCATATGAAGGGGGCCAACTTGACAAATCACTAAGTTGTCTTCAAGGTGCTTGTGCCAGTTCACACTTGCTCCAGCAATTCAGAACAAGTCCTGTTTATCCACATTCTCAGCAGTTTATAGGCCTTTAGACTTCAGAAGCTTTGCCAGCTGAATGTGTCTCATCTTACTGTTGATTTGCATTTTGCACAGCACTGACAAATGGGGTGTTGTTCACTACTGTGAAGTTCCTACTCACGTGTTTTGCCTATTGGTTTGATTATATACATGTATGTGTGTATACACATATATATAACATGTAACATATATGTATATGTAATATATATATAACATATATACCTAAGTGAAAGTCACTTAGCCATGTCTGACTCTTTGTGACACTGTGGACTATATAGTATATGGAATTCTCCAGGCTAGAATACTGGAGTGGGTAGCCTTTCCCTTCTCAAGGGGATCTTCCCAACCCGGGGATCAAACCCAGGTCTCCCATATTGAAGATAGATTCTTTACCAGCTGAACCACAAGGGAAGCCCAACTTTCTGAAGGCCAAGGAATTTAAGTTCTAATTTTTAACCAGTCAATTTGTCCATTCTTTCCTTTTATACTTAGTGGTTTTTGTGGAATCTTTCCCTGCCTTAAGGCCAAAAAGATAGTTAGCCTACATTTCCTACAAAAAACTACATAGTTAAAAAAAAACCCATTTAAGTCCTTAATACATCTGGAACTAATTGTTGGGTATGGTGAGAAGTGGAGAAACAATGTAATATTTTCTGAGTACCTAACCATTTTATTCTAGCTGTCATGAAGATTTTCTCATATGTTTTCTTACAGAAGTTTATAGTTTTAACTTTTACATTTATGTCTATAATTCATTTCACATATATAAAAATTATCATTTCGATGCTATTGTACACAGCATTTCATTTCATTCTCCAAGTCTCCACTGCTGGAATATGAAAATATAATTGTTTCTGTGTGTTGACCCTGTGTCCTGTAACCTACTTGAATTCACTTATTAGTTCTATTGCTTCTGTTGTAGAATTTCCTAGAATCTTCCGTGTGCACAATGGTGCCATCGCTCCTTCTTGCCCGATAGGCGTGCTATCTCCCCTCTCTCGCCTCTGGCGTGGCCTTGGGCCTCCCGGGACAGCGGTGGGTGGCACTGGACGGACACCTGGGCCTGGCTGCTGGCAGCGGCAGGAGGCATCTCGCCCGCAAGCACTTTGTTAGCTGTTGATTTTTTTCATGGATGCCCTTTGATCGGGTTAAAGAAATTTTCTTCTACGCTTACTTTGTTAAGAATTTTAAAAATAATAGTTGAATTTTGTCAAATGACTTTTTCTGCATCTATGAAGACAATCATGTGGTTTTCTCCTTTATTTCCTACTATGGTGAATTACATTTACTGATTTTCAAATGTTAAACTGTTCTTGAGGTAAATCCCTCTAGGCCAGGCTGTATTCGCCTTCTGATGTACTAGTAATGTCTCGTTAGGGTTTTTGTGCTTTGCGCATGAAGCTTCGTTTTTGCAGTGTCTCTGGTCTTGGCATAAAGGCGATACTGGTCTCATGAAATGAGCTGAGGGCTCCTTCCTCCTGCATTCTCTGAAAGAGCCCTGTGGATAGTAGCATTGTTCCTTCTGAAAGGTTTGGCAGAACTCAGTCAAGCAGTCTGGTCCTGCCATTTTCTGTGCAGGGAAGTTTTTAGCCACAAGTTAAATTTCCTCAGTAGACATGAGGCTCTTCACATTTCCTATTTATTCTTGTGTCAGTTGTGGTCATTGACACGACTGAGCAATTTCCTTTCCCTTTCACTTCCCTACATTGGAGAAGGACGTGGCAGCCCACTCCAGTGCTCTTGCCTGGAGGATCTCGGGGCCGGGGGAGCCTGGCGGGCTGCCGTCTATGGGGTCACACAGGGTCGGACACGCCTGAAGCGACTCAGCAGCAGCAGCAGCAGTTGTCGAGTGTCTTTGTTCGTTTGTTCTAAACTGTGAGATACGTTGGCCTGAAGTTGTTCACAATATCTCCTTGCCCTTTAAATGCTCATATAGTCTCTAGTGATATCTCTTTTTTTCATTCTGATATTGCTAATTTTTATTTTTTCCTTGATCAGTCTAGCTAGAGGCTTATTATTTTTATTGATCTTTTCAAGGAATCAGTTTTTGGTTTCATCTGCACATGTCTTTTTATAATTAATTATAAATTATTAAAAATATGTCATTTAATCATTACTTATTGTTGATGTATAAAAATGCAGTGGCTTTGTTATAATAGCCTATAGTCACCAAACATGTCACATCTCCTGTCATTTATACAGTCTTCTCTTGGTTGAAAGACAACCATCCTGGCTGTGAATATTAACACTTTTACTTCCTCCTCTAGCATTTTCTTGGATTTACTTTCTTTTTCTTCCTTTATTGCATAGGCTATCACTGACAATGTGGCGCTGACTAGACTTACTGAAAATGGGCATCCTTGTCAGGGAATGCTTCCCCACTTAGGATAACATCTGTTCTAGGTTAGGTGAGGCCCATCATCACGCTGCCCCAGAAGCTAGTCTCCTCCCGCCCTGCTGGTGGCTCAGCGTGTCTGAGTCAGTCCGCTGGAACAGCAGCCTTTGCATTCCAGCCCGCCCTCCTGTGTGATGAGGACCAGGGAACGCTGGTCCACAGCTCCCTCTCCTCCTCGTTTGGGCCTCCCCATGCAGCACCCAGAGCTCCCTTGACCGGGGCCTGAACCTGTGTGCTCGGCAGTGGAAGCACAG
This sequence comes from Nanger dama, assembly GCA_917880005.1. Classification (NCBI taxonomy): domain Eukaryota; kingdom Metazoa; phylum Chordata; class Mammalia; order Artiodactyla; family Bovidae; genus Nanger; species Nanger dama. The sequence goes on along the minus strand of CAKJTW010000118.1, from coordinate 2,463,574 downwards.
CGCCTTAGCCGCGGCCGCCAGGGGAGGCCCCGCGGCCCTCCTGACGCAGCCTGTCCTCATTCCTCTGTAAACACAGGGAGCATAACTGGCGTGCTTCAGTGTGACTGTGTGCCCAGCCTAGCCTCTGCCTCGTCTGAGCACGTCTCCCGGGGGCTAATGAACACCTGGGGGCCCTGTGGGCGCTGCCATTTCTCTTTTATAGGTTTTCCCTCCAGTGGATCCTGTATTATGCCACCTGGTACTAGAAAGGTGTGTGTGTATCATATTATTTTTATCTGGATGAGGAATACTTCTAAAGTTCGTACTTGGTAGGAATTTGTTATTTGAATAGGTGTGAATTTTATCAAGTGCTTATTATGCATTCATTGGGATTCTTACATGACTCTTCTCCTTTAGTTGGCTAGTGTAGCAAATTTTTCTAATATCAAACTATTTTCATAACAACCCAGCTTAAGAGTGGTGTGTGTGCTCAGCTGTGTCTGACTCTTCGTGGCCCCAGGGACTGTCGCCCACCAGGCTCCTCTGTCCGTGGAATTTTCCAGGAAAGAATACAGGAGTTGCCATTTCAAGCAAGAATACTGGGGTGGGTTGCCACTTCCTACTCTGGGGGTCTTCCCGACCCAGGAATCAAACCCACGTCTCTTGGGTCTCCTACACTGGCAGGATGCTTCTCACTAGCATCTCCTGGGAAGCCCCGTCATGGTGTATGTAGTCTTGACAGACCCTCGGCTCTCTGCATCTGCTGCCACGGTGACAGGCCCTCGGCTCTCTGCATCTGCTGCCACGGTGACAGGCCCTCGGCTCTCTGCATCTGCTGCCACGGTGACAGGCCCTCGGCTCTCTGCATCTGCTGCCACGGTGACAGGCCCTCGGCTCTCTGCATCTGCTGCCACGGTGACAGGCCCTCGGCTCTCTGCATCTGCTGCCACGGTGACAGGCCCTCGGCTCTCTGCATCTGCTGCCACGGTGACAGGCCCTCGGCTCTCTGCATCTGCTGCCACGGTGACAGGCCCTCGGCTCTCTGCATCTGCTGCCACGGTGAACAGGCCCGTAACTTTCCTCCTCCACCTGTGCCTGTCTGCTGCTGGTCTGAGGTTGCCCTGGCCTCGTAGAGGGGCGGCACGCCCTCGCTTCTACACCCCAGGAGCGCCTGCGTAACACTGCGGCAGCCTGCTTCTTGGTAGTTTGGTGGGACTCACCCACGGACTTGTTTGGGCCTGGTGCTTCCTTGTGAGAAAACTTTGCACCCTCAGCTCTCAAATGAGTTAAAAGGTGTGGTTTCGTGGGCTCTCTGGGGCTTCCTCGATGCCTCAGTGGGAGTGACGGTGTTTCCTCACTGTCTACCCTAGCTATGGGTCGCTTCACATCTTTAAAATGCCATTTATTATCTCACTCCTGATGTCTCCATGGGAAGTCTCGTGCCGATCTGCTTCTGGTTCTTTTGTGGCTTCTTGTCCCTTTTTCTAAGGACCTTTTCTTCCTGATTTTCTTAAATTTCATTACAGTGTGTCTAGTGTCTCTCTTTCTTCCTGTTGGACATTCTGCGGGCCCTTTCAATCTCTGATCATTTATCAGCTGTGCTGGGAATTTGGCTCCGTAGTTGTTGCATCATTCCACCCTGTCTTAATTTTTGTCACTCTTGGAGCCCTGTTACCTCAATGTCAGCCTTATACACTCCTCAGAGCCTACATCTCCTCTCTCATTTATGAGTATTTCCCTTCTTCTCTCCGGTACAACTCCTTACACTGATCTCCCAACTCGCTGGCTTCATCTCTGTCTGTCTCCGTCATAAGCCGTGTCTTTCACTTCCGCTGCTGCAGTGTTTCGATCGTCTTGCCCCTGTCGTCCTCTAAGCGCTGCCTGGCGGCTCTGTTTTGTGGCCAGCGTGCTGCTGCTTCTATATCCCTGCTCCTCTTCTGCGCTTCCACTCCCAGGAGTATATGCTGTCTGGGCTCTGTTGCTGTCTCTGAGGTGGCCATATTTCTCGCGTGTCCTGGTGTCCTGGCTCGTGAGCTCACATTCCCTGGTGCTTTCCACTCCTCCTCTCATGGCATGTTGAGGAGAAGCAACAATGGGCCCGGGGTGGCCTCCTAGGCAGTGACCACTAGCCCTGGGGGGCTTGGAAGGACAGGTGTAAAGGAGCAGGCTCGAGGCCAAGTGACCGCACCTGTGTCTTGGAGTGCTGCCCCTGAGAGGGCCGCCCAGGCCTGACGCCTTGCAGGGCATCTGGGAGGGGGCGGTGAGCTCTGCGCCTCGCCTCTCTGGATGCTGTCCTGTCCCTAAGCTGCGTGGCTGAAAGCTCTTTGTCTTCTGAGACTGTGTTACCATTACACAGGTGGGCTGAACAGTTTGGAATGTTCTGATTGGCTTAACACACCACTGGCAGCGCTATCTCCAGGTGCCTGGATCAAGGGGGCCCTTGCCTGCAGGGCAACACGCCTTAACTGCCCGTGGGGGGTCGTGGGGGCCTTGTTCAAATGCAGGGTCTGATCTCGCAGGCCTGGGCGGGCCTGGGAGCAGGAGTGGGACCTAAGCCCTGATCTGCCTCTGCAGGGCTCTGCCTTTGGGCTGCCTCCTGGCCTCCATGGCTTCCTCTGCAGAGTGGGCTTGTGGGTGTTGGGCCTCATGCTCTGGGCTGCTCTGAGGACTGGAAGCCCTTAGAGAAGGGTCCGGAGTGGAGGGGACCGGTTGTCACCACCATCAGCACCAGGTCTTGGCCTCACTTGTCACAGAGGCGACACAGGCCAGGTTCAGAACTGTGGCTCGGGCTCTCCTGCTCAGCCCAGGGGAGTGGGGCGTGGCCGGGGGGGCTGGGCGGGGCCCGGGGGGCGGGGCGGGGGCCAGGGGTGGGGTGTGGCCCAGGGGGACGGGGGCAACTCCCCCACCCCCGCCGAGGGCCCCGGTCACCGTGGCACTGGGGGGGCTCGCTCCAGACGCCCTGTGGCTGGCACACCCGGACATGGCCGGAGGCACTCGGGCTGTAGCCGTGGTCACACGAGTACAGGGCCACCGAGCCCAGTCGGGTGCCGTTGAATCTCACGGTGGCGTGCTTCACCTCGCCGGGGGGGCCACAGTCTACCTCTGTAAGGACACAGCACCCGCGTCTGCACTGCCGGCCCCTGCCCGGCCTCCTGCTGCTCTGACCTGGGCCCCTTGCTCCCCGTGCAGCCTGTCCCAGGGTGACAGAACCGGCCCCCAGAGTGGGCTGCTCAGAGGTTTCCTTCTTCCCCTCTCTCCCTAGTGCCCTGCTGGGCCCTGCCCTGCCCCGACCCTGACCCGGCCTGCTCACCTGCCTGGCACCGGTGTCCTGTGTACCCTGCTTGGCAGTGGCAGGAGAAGTCTGTGCCCAGGTCCTCGCAGGTGCCCCCATTCATGCACGGGCTCCGGAAGCAGGGCGAGGGGGGCTGCAAGGGCGCGGGGACCCCGTTGCCCATCACTGTGCCCCCTGAGGCCTCCGGGCGGCAGGGCCGTCCTGCCTCTCGCACCAGCTCTGCCTCCGGGCCACAGGGCTATGGGGAGCTCCCCTCACCTATCTCACAGTGCCGCCCCGAGAAGCCCGGGGGGCAGTCACACTTGTATTTGCCGATGTAGTGGAAGCAGGTGCCGCCGTTGTGACAGGGGCCCGATGCACACGAGTCTGGCTTTCCTAGAGGCAGAGGCACCCATAGGGCAGGGCCGGGGGTCGCATGCATCCCGCCTCCAGTCCCTCCCTTCGTCCCTCCACACCCTCAGCAGGGGCGGAAGGGGACTTGTGGGCTGCTCCTGATGAGCAGACGCAGGGGGCAGGGCAGGGGTCCCAGGCCAGCCCCACCCCACCCTCCCCCAAGCTGGCGCGCCACTGGGCCCGCACCGATCTCGCAGTGCCTGCCAGTGAAGCGGTAGGGGCAGTCACAGTGGTACTCGCCGCCCGCCTCCTTACACGTGCCTCCGTTTCTGCAGGGCCCGGAGCTGCACAGGCGTGGCCGGGCTGCCGGGAACAGACAGACAGAGAGGCCGTCAGCTGGGCCAGCCTCCCGGCCAGAGCGCCCACAGGCCACGCATGCCAGTCGGCTGAGCCTCTGAGGCTGCTGCCCAGGGCTGAGCCCCCCAGGTGCTCCCCAGTCGGCCCGAGGGCCCTGTGCCTGCCACCCCATCCCTGGATCCGCTGCCCTGGCCCCCTGTGCCTGCTGTCCCCCTGCCCTGCCCGGGCTCTGCTGGGGAAGCGCTGGAGAGCTGCCCACTGCTGCCCTCCTGCTGAGTGGGGAGCTGCTGAGTAGGCACTCCCACTCAGATCTTGTGTTTATGTGCCTACACTGGGGGCCTTCCCTGGCCCGCGGGCCCATCACCCTCCTGCACTGGGGGCCTTCCCTGGCCCACGGGGTGGATGTCGCACCTTCACAGCTCAGCCGGCAGTGTAGACCCTCGGCCTGCTCGACGTTCTTGGGGGGAATGTGAGGCAGAAGGGGCCTCCCCCGCACGCCCTGTGGGGGCCTCACAGGGCGCTTTTCCCGGTCCCGGCCGCCACCCCCCACCATGTCCCTCTGCCCACTCTTGGGGATGCTTGGCCAAGGGTGCAGGGCCTTGGGGGCTCTGCACAGAGTCAGCCTGCTCTCTGGAAAGCCCACCCCACAGGGGTGTGGAGGCCGTGGGCACTCTGGTCGGAGCCCCAGGGGCCCAGTCTCAGGACCCCGTGGGAGCAGCAGAGGCAGGGGTTCAGGTTTCAGCCCTCTGGACATGTGAAGCAGCAGGAGGGCTGGATGGGGCCCAGGTGCCAAGCCCGGGAGGACAGACACGGGCATAGGGGCCAGGCGGCCAGCACCTTGGGCCCTGACCAGGGGATGCCTGGGTCACTGGAGAGTCCTGGCCGCTGCTTCTAGCTGCCGGAGAGACTGGGCTGGGTGGCCGGGTGAGCAGTGGCGCCTGCAGCGCATTTGCTTGAGAGCGCTTGCGCTCTTGAGTGGCTAAGTGTTGTGAAACGTCGACATTCTCTAATTGCACTACATTCATAAAGTCGGCTCAGTGGGCGTGAGTCTGACAAACTCCAGGAGATGGTGAGAGACAGGGAGGCCTGGCGTGCTGCAGTCCACGGGGTCACAGAGAGTCAGACATGACTTAGCGACTGGACAACGCTGAGTTTTCTTATGAGTCCGTGATTCTAAAATCCACTGGGAAAACAGTGAGCGGGAAGGGGAGTGCACTGCGTGGGGCGTGCTGTAACGGGCGGGAGCCCCCCCATCCCCCACCCCACCCCACCCCTGTAAGCTGCCGTGCCCCACCTTTCTCACAGTGGCGGCCGTGGAAGCCCCCGCGGGCACTCGCACGTGTAGGAGTCGTCGTGTGCGTCACAGGAACCTCCGTTGAAGCAGGGGTCGGAGTCACATGGCGGCGGCAGTGCTGTGGGGCAGAGGGCGGTCATCCTGGCGTCCTGGCAGGACCGATGCCAGGCCTGAGTCCTCACGCTGGCTCGGAGGCCCCCCTAGAAACTCTTCTATCAGCTGGGACTGAGCTGTGGTCCACAGGAGTCCTGGTATCCGGCCCCCTGACTGCACGTCACCACTGTCACACGTGACGACTCACTACCCGAGTCACGCGGTGTCTGCACTGACATGTGCCGGCGGACACGCTTCTCTGCAGGCGCTTGTCAGGCGTTCATGTCCCAGCAGCTGAGCTGGAGGGCGCCGGGCGAGGCTCGCCCGTGGCGGCGGTGGGCGGAGCAGCGTGCGTGGCCAGGCTGTCCGCCCCGGCCCCTCGCGGGCCTCCTGCTGTGCCCAGGCCCCCCGGCGCCTCCCGGCCAGCTCGCGGGCAGGCCCCACTCACAGTGGCTGGCGTTGTGGTCGGTGTGGCAGACGCACAGGTAGCTGCCGCCGTACTCCATGCAGTAGCCGCCGTCGGGGCACTGCGTGTTCATGTTGCAGGGCGTGGCCGTGACCTCTGCACACGAGGGGGAGGCCCAGGGAACATGTGACACCTAGGGTGGCCAGGCTGGGGTGCCCCCCACCCCCGGGGCTGGTTGTGGTTTCAGGGATTCTCAGGGCAGGGCAGGATGGGAGCCCCTGTCCCAACCCTGGGCACTTACCAAACTCACAGAGGAGCCCGAAGAAGCCCAGTGGACACTGGCAGAGGGTGCTGTTGGCCCCCAGACACCTGCCACCATTGCGGCATGCACAGCCGCTGGGGGTTCCTGCCACGGACAGAGGGGAGAGAGGCCTCAGCATGGGGGCGCCCTCCTGACCACTGCCCCATAAAACCGGCCGTGCAGCCCCTCTCCCCACTCCCAGATGGGCGTCCACACGCACACCCCACAGGGCCCCACCCGGTGGCCCGGCCCACACGCACTCTCCCTGCAGTCAGGGCCCATGAAGCCTTCAGGGCATTCGCACACGTGGCCCTGATCCGCATCCACACAGGTGCCTCCGTTCTGGCAGGGGCCCGAGAGGCAGGCATCGGGCACTGGGTGGCGTCCTGCAAGAAAGGCAGTGGTCACCCACGGCCTGGCAGAGGGCCTGGGCAGGGAGTGGGTTAAGAGGGCCTTGGGCCAGAGACGAGGCGTCTTAACCTCTGCTGTTTGTGCCAAGCACCTGGAGACTGGCCCCCAGCAGCCCTCAGCCCCAAACCCCTCTCTGGAGCAGAAGCAGCAGCTGGAGTGCAGAGGGGCCGATGGTGCCCCGAGGGCCTGGCTGAGAGCTCCAGGCAGTGCTCATCAAGCATTTGTGTTGTGAAATGTTCGGGGTTTTCCAGGTATCTGTCTCCTGTTGATTTCTAGTTTAATTTTGCTGCGGTCAGAGAGCACAGCCCTTTTCAGCTCATCAAGCCTCGTTCTGTGGCCGGTGGGGCCGTCTGTCGTGGTGAGGGCTCTGCAAGCCCTGGAGGGAACACGGGTCTCTGTGAATGTGTGTCAGTCAGGCTGGGCCAGCCAGTAGCGCTTTGCGCGTCCCTGTCCTGGCTGGTCTCTGAACTCGTGTCCTCGGAGCTGCCGAGAGGCCGTCTGAAAAGCGCCTTTGTGTGGCCTTACTTTCTGGGCGCACAGCACCAGTGCCCGCTCCTCCTTTCAGGGCTGTGGGGCGCTGCCCCACTGCCGCCAGCCTGCGCTGCCTCTGATGGGGGTCTGCTGTCATCCCTGGGGCTCTGTGTCTTTTCTCTGGGGCGGCTGTTAATAACTTCTCTTTGTCACTGTTGTTGTTCAGGCTCTCAGTCGGGTCTGGCTCTTTGTGACTCCATAGACTGCAGCACGCCAGGCTTCCCTGCTTTTCGCCATCTCTGGGAGCTTTCTCAAACTCATGTCCTCGGAGTCGGAGATGCCACCCAACCACCTCAGCCTCTGTGTCCCCTTCTCCTCCTGCCTTCAGTCCCTCCCAGCATCAGGCTCTTTTCTGATGAGTGAGCTCTTCGCATCAGGTGGCCAAAGTAGTGGAGCTTCAGCTTCAGCCTCAGGCCTTCCAGTGAAGATTCACGCTTGATTCCACCTAGGATTGACTGGTCTGATCTCCTTTCAGTCCAAGGGACTCTCACAGTTTGAAAGCATCAGTTCTTGGCCTCTCAGCTTTCTTTATCATCTAACTCTCACATCTATACGTGACTACTGGAAAAACCATAGCTTTGACTGTGTGGACCTTTGTCAATAAAGTAATGTCTCTGCTTTTGAATATGCTGTCCAGGTTTGTCATAGCTTTTCTTCCAAGGAGCAAGTGTCTCTTAATTTCATGGCTGCAGTCACCATCTGGAGTGATTTTGGAGCCCAAGGAAATAGTCTGTCACTGTTTCCATTGTTTCCCCATCTATTTGCCATGAAGTGATGGGACCATGATCTTAGTTTTTGAATGTTGTTTTAAGCCAGCTTTTTCACTCTTCTTTTTCACCTTCATCAAGAAGATCTTTAGTTTCTCTTTGCTTTCTGCCATAAGGATGGTATTATCTGCATATCTGAGATTATTGATATTTCTACCAGCAATCTTGATTCCAGTCTGTGATTCATCCATTCCGGCATTTTGCATGATGTACTCTGCATATAAGTTAAATAAACAGGTGACAATATACAGCCTTGATGCACTCCTTTCCCAATTTTAAACCAGTCTGTTGTTCCATGTTTGGTTCTGACTTTTGCGTCTTGACCTGCATACAGGTTTCTCAGGAGGCAGGTAAGGTGGTCTAGAATTCCCATCTTTTTAAGAATTTTCCAGTCTGTTGTGATCCACACAGTCAAAGGCTTTAGTGTAGTCAATGAAGCAGAAGTAGATGCTTTCACAGAACTCTCTTGCTTTTTCTGTGATCCAGCAGATGCTGGCAGTTTGATCTCTGGTTCCTTTGCCTTTTCTACATAAATCCAGCTTGTGCATCTGGAACTCCTCGGTTCATGTAGTGGTTTTCAGCGATTTGATTTCTGTTGGGCTTTGTATGGTTTTCTTCATGTTTTTCTTGAATTTTGGGTCTTCGTTTTCATCAGACTGAGAAACTGTGTGGCCGTTGCTTTCTCACACTGTCGTTCTGCCCCCTCAGACCATGCCTCCTGCAGGGACACCAGGGTCACACCTGCTGGGCTCATGGCGTCCCTGCACAGGCCCCGCCTCGCTGCTGCCCTTCCATCTCATCCTCTCTGGGCTGCTTGTCAAACTGTTTCCATTTCTCTCTTCAAGGTCATTGACCTTTCCTTCTGCAGCTCTAACCTGCTGTGAGCACCATCCAGTGGTTTTTTTTTTTAATTCAGATATCGTGTTTTTCATCTCTAGAAACTTTTTTACATCTTCTACTTCTCATTATATCTTTCCCCTCAACAGTCTTGAACATGTGGCACATGCATGTTCCTGATGGATGAGCAAACATCTGTCTTTGCTGATTCCCTGGCCATCTCTGGCCACCGTTTCTTCTGATCTATTTTACTTCTGGCAGTAAGTCATATACTCTCAACCTTTTGTATGTCTTGTAACTTTTGGGGGGGTATTTTGGGGTCCTGGATTCTGTTACATTCACCTAAAGAGTTTAGGATTTTATTCTGACATATGGTTAAATTCAGTTCAGTTCAGTCACTCAGTTGTGTCCAACTCTTTGCAAACCGATGGCCTGCAGCATGCCCGGCCTTCCCTGTCCATCACCAACTCCCAGAGCTTAATCAAACTCATGTCCATCGAGTTGGTGATGCCATCCAGCCATCTCATCCTCTGTTGTCCCCTTCTCTTCCTGCCTTTAATCTTTCCCAGCATCAGGGTCTTTTCCAACGAGTCGGTTCTTCACATCAGGTGGCCAAAGTATTGGAGTTTCAGCTTCAGGATCAGTCCTGCCAGTGAATATTCAGGCCTGATTTCCTTTAAGATTGACTGGTTGGATTTCCTTGCAGTCCAAGGGGCTCTCAAGAGTCTTCTCCAACACCACAGCTCAAAGGCATCAATTCTTCAGTGCTCAGCCTTCCTTATGGTCCAATTCTTACATCCATACATGACCACTGGAAAAACCATAGCTTTGGCTAAACAGATCTGTTTGGTCCTTTCAAGCTCTCTTTTAAGTTTTCTTGGGGCAGATCAGACCTGCCATTAGCTTAGCATGTATTCATCCCCACCAGGAAGGTGATGCTACTGGGGACTCTACTCAGTACTGGCCCAGAGCTTGCTCCACTCTGGCTGGTAGGAGTGGGCTTGAGTTTCAGGGCTGACTAGCCACTCCCAGTGGTTCTTCCCAGCGCAGCAGCTCTCACCCCACCCAGATTCAAGGGCCCCAGTGCAGCTGTCCAGGGCTCGTCTCCCACTTTCTCCTCTCCCCCCAAGAGCTCTGTCCTTGTTGGTGGCACCAGCACAAACTCCAGCCACTGAACTGGGATCTCTGCTCCTTGACTCAGAGGAGCTGCTGGAGTCTGGAACCCCCTCCCCACCCACAGGGCCCTCTGGCAATGGCTCTGACGCAGCCCTGGAGCCACTGAGGGTTCCACCCCGCTTCCTTCTCTTCTCTCAGGAATGAAGTTCATGGCTTTCAGCTGTCCAGTGGCTGAGGACAGTTGTTTCCTGTGTCTGGTCTGGTTTTCTTGCTGAGAGTGACAGGGAGAGTCCCGGCGTGGACCATCCTGGTTGGCCGGAAGCAGAAGGCTTGATGTTCGTTCCTTTATGATCTCTGGGTGGGGCCGGTGTCCTGCTGTGCCTTGAAATGTGGCCCACAAGCTTGTACTAGGGTAGGTGTGTTAGTGGCTGTTTCTTACAGTTCGCTTTTCTTAGCATTACTCTTTGTCCAAAATATGATTTCTTTGCAAAATCTTCTGAAATCACTTTGCTTTCTGACATGAGTTTGGTTACGTATGCTGATGCTCAGATGCCAATCGAGGCAGTCCTATGACATCACGGTGATTTCAGGCCACAGGGAGGGCTGCCACGTGCCCACCCTCTGTGCTGTGAAGCCTCACCACCCCTTTGGGGCACAGCCTGCCCTGCGTGTGGCCTGCTGACCAAAGGCCAGCGGAGGGTGCGGTGCCTACCTGCATCTTACTTGTAGGCAAAGCCTCATTTCCTTCTTAAGTTTTTAGACTCAGAGTAAACCCGACGAGCTTATCTTGAGCACCCCCAGCCTCCGGGAGATGGGTGCACAGCTATTGTTGGCTCAGGGGTAGAGGCCCTGGGAGGCCAGGGGATGTCAGATGCCGAAGTCGTGATTTATTCTCTGGGTCATAAGATCTAGTTGGTCTTTTACTTGACCTACTGAGTCCTATTGTTGTTGTTCAGTTGCTTAGTCATGTCTGACTCCTTGCGACCGCATGGGTTACAGCACACCAGGCTTCCCTGTCCTTCACTGTTTCCTAGAGTTTGCTCAGACTCAAGTTCTTTGAATCAGTGATGCCGTCCAACCATCTCACCCTCTGTCGTCCCCTTCTCCTCCTGCCTTCAATCTTTCCCAGCATCAGGGTCTTTTCAAATGAGTCAGCTCTTCTCATGCGGTGGCCAAAGTATTGGAGATTCAGCTTCGGCATCAGTCCTTCCAATGAATATTCAGGAGTGATCAGAATTGACTTTAGAATTGACTGGTTGGATCTTCTTGCTGTCCAAGGGACTCAAGAGTCTTCTCCAGCACCATAATTCAAAAGCGTCAATTCTTTGGCACTCAGCTTTCTTTATAGTCCAACTCTCACATCCATACATGACTACTGGGAAAACCATAGCTTTTACTACACAGACTTTTGTTGGTAAAGTAATGTCTCTGCTTTTAATATGCTGTCTAGGTTTGTCATAGTTTTTCTTCCAAGGAGCAACCAGCATTTTAAACAACATGCAATAGAATAGAAGTAAGCAGACTTCATCACGTGTGATAGAGATCAGCCCAAGGTTTGTTTCCTTGGACAGTGAGGGCTCTGGGGCAGGAAGAAGGGGCAATAAACAGGCAAGACTCTGCTGAGGGGGTGGGGCCCGGGAGGGTGGTCATCCGCCTCAGAGACGGAAGCAGACCCCCTGGGCCTCATCCAGCATGTGGACAGCAGAGCCCAGAGCAGAGCCCACCCCCAGAGCAAGAGGAGCAGCTGACTGCTGCCACCCACGGGAGCTGCGGCATGGCCATTACCTGTCTCACAGCGAGAGCCCGCGAAGGGTTCCGCACACAGGCAGGTGAAACTCCCCACGAGGTCGACACACGAGCCTCCGTTCAGGCAGGGGTCAGAGCTGCACTCGTCCAGGTCTGCGGGTGGCAGAGGTGGGTGCTCGGCTCCATACCAGCCTCTGACCACCCTGCACCCTGCCCCGCTGGCACCCTGCCCACCCACCCCCTGCATCCCCCCACCCCGCCTCGCCCCATCACCGGCCAAGGGCACACTCACCTGTCTCGCAGGCCGCCCCTGTGTAGCCGGCCGGGCACCACGCACACCGCGGGGCCGCCCTCCGCCTGGCACCAGCCGCCATTCTGACACTCTCTGTCATCGCATGGGGACTGTGCTGTGGGTACACAGCGTGCGAGGCCATGGGGGTCCTGGCTGTGCGGCCCGGTCTCCCGCTGAGCCCCACTCCACACCTCGGGCTGCACGTGGGTGGACCTGGCCATCTCCAGGGGGCAGCGGGCCCTGGAGTCCAGGGCCGTCCCTGGCCACTGGCATTGAATGCTCATCTGAACTGGGTTTACCCCAGCAGATGGCAGGGGCATGGGGGTGAAGGGGCCCAACTCCCAGCCTCCTGGGGCATCCCTGTCTCTGGGACCCTGACCCCACCAGAGCAGGGGTGGGCGCGGGTGGGAGCGGGCAGACTCGAAGCAGCCAGCGCCCATGTCCCTGCCAGACGCTGCCCGGTGCCCCTGCTGGCATGGTCTCTGGATGCCGAGGTGGATCCAGAGACCAGGGAGCCTTGTTGGGGGCCAGGGCTGCTGCTGCGGGTGTTGCTGTGCTGGCCACAGAGAGGCCAAGGCTGAGGGCTGCCGGCACTGCCCCAAGTTCCCCAGGGGCCTGCTGGCCTGGATACGTGTCTACACACCAGAGTCAGAGACTTGGAAACATGCCCTGTGGCCCTAAGTCTCCATTAGGAATGTTTTTCTAGGTGAGACACTGGTGAGGGTGTTACCTGTACCCATTTGATTTAACAGTGTTGTGTTTCTAAATAACAGTTCACATCCCTGAAGGTCTGGGGGGAGTGTCTCTGGCTGAGCCGATGGAGGTCAGGGGCCACCATGCTCTGATCTTAAGGGCTCCATCTCTTGGGCTCCCCTAGCGGCCTCCCGTGGTGAAACTGGGGGTGTGCACCATCGCTCAGCAAACTGCAGTGCGAGCTGCAGCTTGGGAGCAACAGGAGGCTCTTGAGAAAGACCTCAACCCACGGCTGGGCCGTGGAGAACCAGACTCCACTCCTGCCAGGAGCCCCTGGGGTTGAGGGTTTGGGGGCACAGGTCCTGGAGTGAGGGTCTGGAAGCAGGCCCTGCCCTGTTCCCAGGCCTCACAGGGCTGAGTGCTGTGCTCAGTGCTCCTGCCGCACCCCGGGCCCCTCCCCTGGACTCGGCTCCTGCACCCCCCATCCCCACCTCCGGCCACCTGCATCTGGGGCAAGGCCCCCTGAAGCTGGGGCAAGGCCCCCTACAGCATGCTGACCTGATGGCTGTGCCCGCCCAGGTCTGGCAGGACCGTTCCAGGTGCCCTGTGGCCACTGGCGCATGGGGCCAGGTGGGTTCCTCTTACCTGTCTCGCAGGTGGGTCCCCTGAAGCCGGCAGGGCACTGGCAGCTGAAGCTGTTGATGCCGTGCGTGCAGGTCCCGCCATTCTGACACGGGTGGGAGCGCACTCGTTCACATCTGGAAAACGGAGCGGCTGGAGCCTCAGTGGAGGGACGCCTGGGAGGACCGGGCCCGCCAGGGCTGGGCGGTGCTCACGGCCATGGAACTGCTGTGTCTGGCTCCCCCGTGGTGTCCGTGCATGCCGCCCAGGGCATGGGGACGGACACCCTGGGCTGCAGGTTGTGGTCCCTCTGGGGCGGGGAGGCGGGGTGGAGGGGGTGAGGTTCTTCCTGGGGCGGGGTATGGGGGTCCTGCAGAAGCTCACCCAGGTGGCATGTCCTCCCTGTGAAGCCTGAGAGGCAGGAGCAGGTATAGGAGGGGTTGCCCGTGACACAGTCATCGATGCACTTGCCGCCGTTGAGGCACGGACGCAGGGCCTGGCACACGGATGCTGCGGACACACAGAGGGCAGAGCATCAGCCCCACCCGGGGCCCCTCCTGGGGAGGTGCTGCACCATCCGCAGCTGCCTAGAGAGCACCCACGGTTTCCCTGGCCTGGGGTACAGGCAGCCGGCAGAGCTCAGCTTGAGGGGCCCCATGCTCTGCAGGAGCAAGGCACGAACACCCACCATTACTAAGCACACTCAGGGACTTCCCTGGAGGTCCAGTTGCTAGCACCCTGTGCTTTCACTGCTGGGGTGCAGGTTCAGTCCCTAGTCAGAGAACCAAGATTCTGCAAGCTGCATAGCTTGGCCAAAAACCCCCAAACAAACCCACACACAAATGGGGGCAGGTACAGGAGTGTCCCAGGGAGAGCTGGCATCCAGAGACAGGGGTACATTCCTGGAAGGGCCCTCTGGTCCTGAGAGCCGCCGAGCCTGTGGGTGTCTCCGAGGCCTGCCCCTCTCCGCTGGCCATTCTCCAGCCGCCTAGGCACTCAGGCCAAGTGGGGCTTGGCTGCCCTGTGGCAGGTGCTGGCTGGCTGCCTGAGCCGATTCTGGGCCGGCCCTTCTGCCGGGTGTGGGTGCCCTGCCTCTCAGGGGTGGATACCCCAGCTCCTCGGGGGTGGGTGTCCCGCCTCTCAGAGATGGATGCCCCTCCTCCTTGGGGGTGAATGCCCCGCCTCTCAGGGGGTGGGTGCCCCGCCTCCTTGGGGGTGAATGCCCCACCTCTCAGGGGTGGACCACCCTCCCCCTTCCTGGCTACCCCAACTGATGGGTACAGGCTTCATCTTCTGGGCCTGAGGTGTGCTGGGGACCCCAGGGGACTGGTCCCCTGCACCCCACCCTCACGGCACTGTGCTCCTGGGGCCTCTGCGCCTGTGAGTTTCGGGGCCCAGCAATGGCCCCCCATCTGCTGCCCACAGAGGCCTGGGACGGCGGGGGCGGGAGAAAGCATCTCCACATGGGAACAGGGTCCCCAGACTGAATGGACCCTCTTCCGAGGACCCCAATGCTAAGGGTCAGAGCCTGCCCCCCAGCCCCCCTTCCCCGGGTGCGCGCGCCTGCCCCCCAGCCCCCCTCCCCCGGGTGCGCGCGCCTGCCCCTGCCCCCAGTCCCCACAACCATATGTGCACGCCTTCCCCGCTCCCAGCCCCACCCCGGGTGCTCTCCTGTCCCCCTGGCGGGTCTGGGGCTGCTCTGTGCTAGGGTCGTCCTTGGGACAGCGCTCAGGAGAAGCGGCCCCTCTCTGTGCCCTTGGTCCCCATGGGAGTGGGAGGTGGTCTTGCACCTGGCTCATGGATGATCCATGGATCAGCAGCCCTCCATGGATGCTGGATGGGCTGAACCAGTCGTCTGAGCCCCGCCCCGCCCCGCCCTTGTCGTTTATAAGTAGGTTTGCAGGCGGGTCTGCAACTCAGAGTCGCACGGTTGGGGGTGTGTGTGTGTGGCTGGAAAACACACCTCTGTGGTCAGTCCCGCTGTTTCCGCTGGCCACGCGCTCGACCCTGGGGTGGACCCTGCTCCCGTCTGCTCTGAGTCCCGCCCGGGATCCCGCCCACCCCGCCCAGCACCAAGTCCCGCCAAGAAGCAAGGCTGGGAAAAGGACTGCGCCCAGGGTTCCCGAGGACACAGGCGTCCACGCAGGGGCGCTCAGGACGCCCTGGGGGACTACACCGCCAACCGAGGTCTCCAGCAAACCTCCCGCCCCGCGGAGGAGGCAGGAAGTCTCCCGGGGGTGACAGGCTCAGGGGTGAGCCCGGGCGCGGGGAACCGAGGTGGCTGGAGTCACACGTTCCCAGGGCGGCGCCTGGGGCGCCCCTCCTCTCCCTACCACCCCCCACCCCAGGCCCCGCCCCGCCCGCCACCCCAACGCTCGCTCCATCCTCTTACTTGTATGGCCGCAGCCCCCCACGCGCACCTGGGCATCATCGATTCTGAACGCCCAGCGCCCGGGCACGCCCACGTTGGTGGTGGTCTCCACCTCCGCCATGTCCGCCGTGCGCGAGCCGGGGATGTTGAAGTAGCGCCGCCCGTCTCCCGCGTTGAAGCCGGCCTGAGGGCGGGTTTGGAGAAGGACGGCGGGGGCAGGCTGGGTCTGCAGGTCTCCCAAAGCTCCCAAGGCCCGCCTCCCGCGCGGTGGCCTCGAGCTGGGAGCGCTAAAGGGTCAGGCGTGTCCACCCTAACCTGCGGTTCCTCCTGTGCTGACCTTGCCGGGCGCTGGCAGCCCCCTCCCCCGGCCCCGCTCCTTCCTGCTCCCTCCTGGGCTTCTGGGCCTCCCTGGGGCCAGGAGCCAACGTGATCTTAGAAGAAAATAGAGAGCCGGGAGGAGAGGGCGGAGCTCCCAGACCCTGGCCGGTTGCACTTGAACTCCCTCCACGCCTGGGATTCTCTGCTGGCCACTGACCCTCAGACCAGGGCCGCCTGCCAGGCCACCCTGGAGCCGCCAGGCACACACAGCTCTGTCTCCGCGGCAGCTAGCGCTTCCAGGCTGGCTCTGTGGGCCAGGACATGCGCCACGGGCCGTGAGAGGCTCTGCATTGGGTGTGTGTGCGGGGAGGGGCATCTACCTGCCTCTCCAGCTCGTGATAGCCCTGGCGGTGGGGAGCAGGGCCCCTACCTGGGCCGCTATGCCCCCCAGGCCGCTGGCATCGCCCCCGCTGCTGGCGTGTGTGCCCGTGGTCCACGTGATGGACTCGTAGTTAAAGATGGTGAAGGAGAGTGTGCCGTCTGTGATGAGCACCGTCTGGAACGTGTTGACCTGCAAAGAGGGGCCTGAGCGAGGCCTGGGCCCCTGGCCCACCCAAGACCTCGCCCCCATCAGCCTGACGCCTGCCGAGGTCCTGAAGCCCACTGAGGGGTGTGGGGGCCACAGACCGGGAGCAGGCCCTGTGCCTGCGGGCCTGGAGGCACTGAGGGGTTGTGCCTGCTTGACCAAACCTACAAACCACTGCGTGTGGAATGAGCAAAAATGTAAAAAGAAAAAGGGGAAACAAGGAAAAGCAGTTTTAATCATTAAGTTTCTTGATTTTCATGGAATCTTCCTCCATGAAAATATACATAAGAGGTTCTATTTCAGACTGGGCAAAGGGTGAAACTGTTTAAGAAAAGATTGCGGGACAAATAGGAAACACTGAGAAACAAATCAGAGCTTTACATCACTTAGCTTAGGAAAATAAATCCCAAATCAAGTAAGGTTTTAAATGAAACCATTGGCACCCCTGGGAGAAAATATAGGCAAATACGTAGAGCATCTCGGAAAGGACTTCTAAGCCTGACATTTGTTAACTGCAAGAACCAAAAGGAGATTTATACATTTGACTCCAAAAAAGTGTCATAAGGCCAAACCAAATGACAGTGAAGTGAAAAATGTTTTTACGGTACACGTGGCAGAAGCACTGGTGGCGTCTTTAATTCAACGGGAACTTCCTTGAATCAAGAAAAAGAACAAAAACATCGCAGAAAAGCTGGCTAAGGGTATGAGCAGAAACATCACAATAGGATGCAAGTGGCCGATGAGCCACCGCTGCCAGAAATCAGCGCGTGTGAAGCTGAGGAGCCCTGTCTGGGTGGCAGGCAAGGACCAGTAGTGTGTGTGGCCGGGCGCAGGGCTGCGGCATGTCACCAGCCTGTGGCTTTCGCGAGCGTGACTGGGCACATTTTTAGCAGAGATTACATTTCTGCGGGCAGCCATTTCCCTTCTAGCGACGGGTGCAGGATCTGACTTCACGACCCACTGGGGGCTGTGCAGCACCCTTGGGGGACACCCGAGGGCAGGTGCCGCCACACTGGGGAGCACGCACGCGGGGAGCCCCATGGTGAAAGGTGACATGGAGACCGAGTGCTCGGCTTCAGGAAGGCAGGCTTAGGCCCTGGAAGTCAGGAAGGAGATGGGCCGGCTGCTGGCCGGCGTCGGGGGAGGTCTGGGGGAGGTCTGGGGGGCAGGACCCCGGCTGGTGGAGGGGCTCTGCAGGTTGGCAGGTCTAGGCGTCCGAGGAGGACGAGGCCGTGCCTGAAGCTGGACTGTCACTTTCTGTGGATCCACTTGCTCCTGCAGCTGCCCCTGGGGAGGGAGGGCTTCCTGTCTCCCAGCTCCCAGACCAACTTCCACCCCAAGCCCAGAGTCTCGGGTCCCTGTCTAACAAGACAATCATTTTGGAACAGACTGGGATTGCAAAGAGGAGAACGTCCGCTCAGGAGGGGACCGTGTTCACCTCCTTCCTCCCAGGCAGAGAGGTAATAGGTGAAATGACTCTGCGGAGGTGAAACTATAACCTAACACACCCAGGAACACAGAGTGCAGAGTGCCCGCAGGAGGTGCTCGTGGGGCAGCAGACTCCAGTGGCTCCGTTTACTCTCTATCCTGGGGGTCTGTACACAACAGCACACACTGAATGGTTCTGCCCTGCTGGCGGGGTTGTTTCTTTTCCTTTACTTTTTGTTAAAAAGACATTTTTCTTGCAAACTAGTGGTAAGAAGAAACAAAGGAAGTATAGGCATGTTAATGGGCCGTTTGTAAACAGAAGTCCACTCAGGTGAAATTTCTTTTTAGTAATGTTTACAGAGCGCACATTTCCTGAATCACCATCATGCTCCTGTTAAAGCCCCAACAGACCATCTGCATCCCGGGTCTGTGAGCTGTCCTGTTGGGGCACTGGGCCTTTTCCTGGACGAGGGTGGTTTCCAGGAGGCCGGGAAGCTCCCGGCTCTGCCGTCCTCCAGCCTGGCCCTGTGACCTGGGCAAGTGGCTTCTGTCCCTGGGCCCCACCGTCCCCTCTGGGCATGGAACGGAGATGACATCCGGCCCAGCCCAGCAAGGCAGGGGCCTGGAGGGAGACCCTGGGCCCCACAGGGATGTCCTCCGCCCCACCCACCCAGGATGGAACACTCACGGGGAAGACGCGCTGCCTCCGAAGAAGGTCACGCGATACCAAGTGGCTATGAACACCCAGGTGGCGGAGAAGCCCGGGAGCTCGGGGAAGTAGCGCCTGACGTCCGCCGTGGCTCTCCGCAGCGTGGCCGCGTCCGTGGCCTCCCCGGAAGTACACGTCCCCTGCGCGCCGGTTGTCCACATCGGCCCAGAAGGCTGCTACCACGCAGCGGTCCTTGGCGATGGGGAAGGCCACAGGGGTGAACTGAGAGACCTCTTTCAGGAAGGAGATGATCCCGTTGTTGTTCACCTGTTAGGGCAGAAAGCAAGAGGGGGGCCAAGCCTCAGCCACTGGGCACCCGCTGAGGCTGAGCCAGCCTTGGGTGGGCATTTCTAGGACGGCGACAGTTCCTGGCTCCTGACCTGGGGCCCCCGGGCCTGCTCCATCCCTCCTGGGGGACAGGGTCTGACCTGTTTGCTGCCGATGGTGCCCTGCCTGGGGCTGTCAGTGCAGGGTGGGGAGCCTCCAGTGTGTGCCCTGGCTTTGGGAGGGTGGGGGGCTCAGACCTGCCCAGTGGCTCCTAGCTCCTTGGTCCCACCCCCGACAGGGGCTTCCAGAAGGGCAGGGCAGACTCTGAGCAGGTCTGCAAGGGAGACAAGGAGGCCAGGGGGTGGGAGGGCCTCGATGGCCAGATGGGGACGCCTGTGCTCAGGACTCCTCATGGTGGACACAGGAGGTGAAACGGCATCTTTGTGCTCAGACACGAGAGGGTCGAGTGCCAACCCCACGTTCTCCAGCTGTGCAGCCAGCACGCAGGCTAGCCTTGCCTCTCTGTGCTCTGGCTTTTGACCTGTAGGACGGTGTGAATACTTAACTGGCCTCACGGGCTGGGCTGGGCAAGATGAGTGAATTAGTGACCCAGAGTATGCTGTCAACCCGCATGACCTGTCCTGGAAAACTTAGGTCAGAACTGTGCTTTTAGAAACAACCCTTGGGGTGAGGGCAGGCTCTGCAATCCACATCAACCAAAAATGCTAATAAATACACCTCGGAAAGGCAAGAAAGAGTGAACAAGGGAACGTGTTTCGATTCCAAGTTTGGGACAAGAGGAGGCTGGAGGTGAGGCCGGTATTTGAGGTGAGTGCAGCTGCAGGCGTGGAAGCAGCAGACGCGAGCCATGCCTGAAGTTCTGCAGCCCCGTGGAGGGAAAGAGAAATGCGCCAGACTGCAGAGCCAGCTCGGTGAGGGGTCTGCTAACCCCGCACGAGGCTGGGGCCACTAAGGCCTGCGTCAGGATCAGGGTGAGCCCAGAGCGGACGGCCCCCATGCAGCCACTCATTCCACCTTCCCTTCACCTGGGCCGTCCAGGCACTGCAAGCCTGGGGCTTAGACTAAGGCGGCTTCTCACAGGGAACCAGGTTCTCGGCAGGAGTAAAGAAGGAAGATGGCATCATCTGAGGCCTTGAGTTACTCCTGTAAATATCTGCCCAAATACAAACTCCAGGACACAGTCGAAGATCAAGCATGCGAGGAAGTGAGACACTGCTAACAGGAATAAGCAGAAGGAGGAGAAACAGCAGACACTGGAGTTACCAGACACAGACTCCAAAATAGCAAACTTTACTATATTCAGAGAAATAAAAGGCAAGTTTTAAAATTTCATCAAGAGACTAGCCAAAATAATCTTGAAAAAGAATACCAACATTGCAGGATTTACACTTTCTGATTTCAAGACTGACTGCAAAGCTACAGGAATGAAAACAGTGTGGCAGCGGCATGAAGACAGGCAGACAGATCAGGGGAGCAGCAGAGAGCCCAGAAGGAAGCCTTGCGTACACAGCCCTGTGACTTTCAACAGGGGCGCTAAGACCATCTGATGGAGAAAAGGCGGTCTTTCCAACAAACGATGCTGGGAAAACTGGACATTTTTATGGAAAAGAATGAAATTAGATTGCTCCCTAACACCATTACAGGAATTACCTGACACGGATCAGGGGTCCAAATGTATGAGCAAAAATATAAGACGCGTTAAGGAAATGCAGGGCAACAGCCTCCTGACACTGGCTCTGGCAATGACCCCAAAGGCACAGGCAACAAAGCAAAAACAGACAAACTGGGATTCATCAAGATTAAAGGCATTTCATGCATCAAAAGATACTACCAGCAGAGTAAAAGGCCACCCACAAAACAGAAAAATATTTTCAAATAACATATTTAATAAAGAAGAAATAAAGTAATGAAGGTAAAATTAAAACTTACTCTTAATTGATCTAACAGACAACAGTTTGTCTAAAATAATGAGACCAATAATGTATTCAATCATGTGACATGTGAAAGGCATACAGCAATGATACGAAGGAGGGGGAATGATGGCATTGTTTCGTTGTTACAGAGGTATTCACACTCCCTGAGAAGCACTATGGTGTCATGTGAACATGTACTGGGCCTAGCTGTCTTAAAGTAATTAAAGAACTCGTTGGACTGCGGTGGCGCTGATGTCCTGGCAGCCTATGTAAGCAAGCCAAAACCTCAGCACGGCTCGAAAGCTGCCACGGCACGATGTGGCGCGCCACATCAGTAAACTGAGGAATAAAGGCCCTATGGTCGCCCAATGGGTGCCGAAAATGCTTTTGACAAAATTCAAGACTGGGAAAGGCACTCCCCTCTTATTATTCAATACAGTGTTTGGAAGTCTCAGCCATAGCAATCAGACAAGAAAAAGAAATAGAAGGAATTCAAATTGGAAAGGAAGAAGTAAACCTGTCACTGTTTCCAGATGACATGGTTCAATATATTAGGGAGTCCTCAAGATGCCACCCAAAACAATTAGCACTGATAAGTAAGTCAGTAAAGATGAAAGTTACAAACTTAATATACAGAAATCTATTGTGTTTCTATGCACTGACAATGAGCTATCAGAAAGAGAAATTAAGAAAACAATCCCTTTATAGTTGCATCAAAAAGAATAAAATAGGCGGAATAAATCTAACCAAGGAAGTAAAAGATTTGTACTCCGAAAACTATAAGACATTAGTGAAAGAAACTAAAGATAACACAAACAAATGGAAAGGCATGCTGTGCTTATGGACTGGAAGGACTGATATTGTTAGAATAACCACGTGACCCAGAGATTCAGTGCAAGTCCTATGAAAACAGCAATGGCGAGCTTCACAGAAACAGATGACATAGCTCTAAGATTTGTATGGAAACACAAAGGGCTGTGAATCTCCAAAACAATCTTGGGAAGAACAAAGCTCTAGGTTTCAAACACCCTGATTTCAAACTACACTACAAAGCGACAGGATTCGAAAGAGGATGGCTCTGGTACAAAAGCAGACACTTAGATCCATGGAGTAGCATGGAGAGTCCACAGATGGATCCGCACACACAGGGCCAGTTAACCCACAGCAGAGGAGGCAGGATACAGGGGGAAGACCACGTCCTCAATAAAGGATGCTGGGAAAACTAGACGGCTACACGCAAATGACTCAAACTGGACCACTTTCTCACACCATATATGAAAATAAACTCTAAATGAATGAAGACTTTAAATGTAGGACCCGAAGCCACAAAGCTCCTAGAAGAAAACATAGGCAGTATACTCTCTGACATCAGTCTCAGTGATTCTTTTCAGACTCTGTCTTCCCAGGTAAGGGGAAACAAAAGCAAAAATAAACAAATGGGAATTAAACTAAAAGCTTTTGTACAGCAAAGGAAAATATCAGCAAGATGAAAAGGCAGCCTACTGAATGGGAGGAGATACTTGCAAGTTGTACATCCAACAAGGTGGTTGATATCCTAAATATACAAAGACCTCATAACTCAGTGTTGAAAACAATCAAACAAAAAAACAAAACCAGATTAAAAAAATGGGCAGAGGACTTTAATAGATATTTTTAAAGAAGATATACAGATGACCAGTAGACACATGAAAAGATGCTCAACTTCACTGATAATCAAAGAAATTAAAACCAAAATGAGATATCACATCACACCTGTCAGAATGACTGTTGTCAAAAACACATCAAGTATTTTGGCGAGGAGTGGAGAAAAGGAGCCCATGTGTACTATTGCTGGGCACTTAACTGATGCAGCTACTATGGGGAGCAGTGTGGAGGCACTCATAAAATCAAAATAGGATCACCATGTAATCCAGCAATTACACTTTGGGGCATCTTCCCAAGGAAAACAAAAATACTAATTTGAAGATAAATGCACCCTATGTTCACAGCAGCAGTATTTACAATAGACAAGATATGGAAGCAAGCTAACCACTAATAGATGAATGGATAAAGAAAAGTAGAAACATTTGTAATTGAATATTACTAAGCCATAAGAAAGCATAAAACTTTGCCATTTGTTACAACATGGATGGACTTAGTGGGCATTAAGTCAGATCTAGAAGACTGTATTATATGATTTCACTTGTATGTGGAACTTTAAAAAGAAACAAATGAACAAACGTAAATGATCAGACTCCAGGAGAGCAAATAGCTGGTTGCAGAGGGGAGGCATGGTGGGACACTGAGTGGCTTAGGTGAGGGGGGCTAAGAGAAGGTGCAGATTTCCACTACAAAATACTGTGTCACAGAGGTGAGATGCGTAGTGTGGGGCACACAGTCAGCGATAGTGTGATAACTTGGTGTGGTGACAGATGGTAACTAGACTTACAGTGGCGCTCATTTTGTAATGTACAGAAATAGTGAATCACCAGGTTGCATATGGAAGGAACACTGTTGTAGGTCAATCATTCAATTAGAAACACACACAAAAGCCAGACAGAGTGGAAGACAAAGTAGGAACAAAGAACCAAGGTAACAAATAGAAAATAGTAACAGACATGGCAGATATTAAGCTAACTATATCTGTGATCACTCTGAACATCAGTAGTCTAAAAGTACCAGTGAAAAGACAGATTGTCAGAGTGGACCGAGAAATAAGACCTAACCATAAGTTGCCTACAAGAAACTCGCTTTAAATATGGAGACCCATATAGATGAAAAGGAAATGGATGGGGAAAGTTATATCATGCTAACACTGGTCAACAGAAAGCAAGACTTGCTATATTTATCCCAAACAGATCTGACTTCAAAGCAAGCATAGTTATGAAGGATAAAGAATGGCATTCCATGATGATGAAGGGGTCGGTTCTCCAAGAAGGCATAGCAATCCTTAATGTGTGTGGGGGCAGCTGTGATGATGCACCCAGCACGGCCGAGAGGGAGCCACCCCCGCCCGAGGCCAGGGGCGGCGACCAGGAGGGACCCCACACCTACGGAGCGATGGCTGCTCGGGCGCCAGAGGGCCTAGAGGAGCTATTCCACGCTCAAGGTCGGGAGAGGTGCCGGAGGGCCACGTTCAAGGTCGAGAGGGGCGGCAGTGAGGAGATACCCCTCGTCCAAGGTAAGGAGCAGCAGCTGCGTTTTGCTGGAGCCGTGAAGAGATACCCCACGCCCAAGGTAAGAGAAACCCAAGTAAGATGGCAGGTGTTGCAAGAGGGCAGACACACTGAAACCATAATCACAGAAAACTAGTCAATCTAATCACACTAGGACCACAGCCGTGTCTAACTCAGTGAAACCAAGCCATGCCCTGTGGGGCCACCCAAGTCAGGCGGGCATGGTGGAGAGGGCTGACAGAGTGTGGTCCACTGGAGAAGGGAATGGCAAGCCACTTCAGTATTCTTGCCTTGAGAACCCCATGAACAGTATGAAAAGGCAAAATGATAGGATACTGAAAGAGGAACTCCCCAGGTCAGTAGGTGCCCAATATACTACTGAAGATCAGTGGAGAAATAACTCCATAAAGAATGAAGGGATGGAGCCAAAGCAAAAACAATACCCAGCTGTGGATGTGACTGGTGATAGAAGCAAGGTCCAATGCTGTAAAGAGAATATTGCATAGGAACCTGGAATGTCAGGTCCATGAATCAAGGCAACTTGAAAGTGGTCAGACAGCAGATGGCAAGAGTGAAAGTCAACATTCTAGGAATCAGCAAACTAAAATGGACTGGAATGGGTGAATTTAACTCAGATGACCATTATATCTATTACTGTGGGCAGGAATCCCTTAGAAGAGATGGAGTAGCCATCATGGTCAACAAAAGAGTCTGAGATGCAGTACTTGGATGCAATCTCAAAAGCGACAGAATTATCTCTATTTGTCTCCAAGGCAAACCATTCAATATCACGGTAATCCAAGTCTATGCCCCAACCAGTAATGCTGAAGAAGCTGAAGTTGAATGGCTCTATGAAGACCTACAAGACCTTTTAGAACTAACACCGAAAAAAGATGTCCTTTTCATTATAGGGGACTGGAATGCAAAAGTGGAAAGTCAAGAAACACCTGGAGTAACAGGCAAATTTGTCCTTGGAATGTGGAATGAAGCAGGGCAAAGACTAATAGAGTTTGCCAAGAAAATGCACTGGTCATAGCAAACACCCTCTTCCAACAACACAAGAGAAGACTCTACACATGGACATCACCAGATGGTCAACACCGAAATCAGATTGATTATATTCTTTGCAGCCAAAGATGGAGAAGCTCTATGCAGTCAACAAAAACAAGACTAGGAGCTGACTGTGGCTCAGATCATGAACTCCTTATTACCAAATTCAGACTCAAATTGAAGAAGGTAGGGAAAACCACTAGACCATTCAGGTATGACCCAAATCCAATCCCTTATGATTATACAGTGGAAGTGAGAAATAGATTTAAGGGCCTAGATCTGATAGATAGAGTGCCTGATGAACTATGAAATGAGGTTTGTGACATTGTACAGGAGACAGGGATCAAGACCATC
This sequence comes from Nanger dama, assembly GCA_917880005.1. Lineage (NCBI taxonomy): Eukaryota > Metazoa > Chordata > Mammalia > Artiodactyla > Bovidae > Nanger > Nanger dama. The sequence goes on along the minus strand of CAKJTW010000118.1, from coordinate 2,438,333 downwards.
CCCATGGAAAAGAAATGCAAAAAAGCAAAATGGCTGTCTGGGGAGGCCTTACAAATAGCTGTGAAAAGAAGAGAAGTGAAAAGCAAAGGAGACAAGGAAAGATATAAGCATCTGAATGCAGAGTTCCAAAGAATAGCAAGAAGAGATAAGAAAGCCTTCTTCAACAATCAATGCAAAGAAATAGAGGAAAACAACAGAATGGGAAAGACTAGAGATCTCTTCAAGAAAATGAGAGACACCAAGGGAACATTTCATGCAAAGATGGGCTTGATAAAGGACAGAAATGGTATGGACCTAACAGAAGCAGAAGATATTAAGAAGAGGTGGCAAGAATACACAGAAGAACTGTACAAAAAGATCTTCACAACCCAGATAATCACGAGCCAGACATCCTGGAATGTGAAGTCAAGTGGGCCTTAGAAAACATCACTACAAACAAAGCTAGTGGAGGTGATGGAATTCCAGTAGAGCGATTTCAAATCCTGAAAGATGATGCAGTGAAAGTGCTGCACTCGATATGCCAGCAAATGCGGAAAGCTCAGCAGTGGCCACAGGACTGGAAAAGGTCACTTTTCATTCCAATCCCAAAGAAAGGCAATGCCAAAGAATGTTCAAAGTACCGCACAATTGCACTCATCTGACACGCTAGTAAAGTAATGCTCAAAATTCTCCAAGCCAGGCTTCAGCAATACGTGAACCATGAACTTCCAGATGTTCAAGCTGGTTTAGAAAAGGCAGAGGAACCAGAGATCAAATTGGCAACATCTGCTGGATCATGGAAAAAGCAAGAGAGTTCCAGAAAAACATCCACTCTGCTTTATTGACTATACCAAAAACTTTGACTGTGTGGATCACAATAAACTGTGGAAAATTCTGAAAGAGACGGGGATACCAGACCACCTGACCTGCCTCTTGAGAAATCTGTATGCAGGTCAGGAAGCAAGAGTTAGAACTGGACATGGAACAACAGACTGGTTCCAAATAGGAAAAGAAATATGTCAAGGCTGTATATTGTCACTCTGCTTATTTAACTTCTCTGCAGAGCACATCATGAGAAATGCTGGACTGGAAGAAGCACAAGCTGGAATCAAGATTGCCGGGAGAAATATCAATAACCTCAGATATGCAGATGACACCACCCTTATGGCAGAAAGTGAAGAGGAGCTAAAAACCCCTTGATGAAAGTGAAAGAGGAGAGTGAAAAAGTTGGCTTAAAGCTCAACATTCAGAAAACGAAGATCATGGCATCCGGTCCCATCACTTCATGGGAAATAGATGGGGAAACAGTGGAAACAATGTCAGCCTTTATTTTGGGGGGGCTCCAAAATCACTGCAGATGGTGACTGCAGCCATGAAATTAAAAGACGCTTGCTTACTCCTTGAAAGAAAAGTTATGACCAACTTAGATAGCATATTCAAAACCAGAGACATTACTTTGCCGACTAAGGTCCATCTAGTCAAGGCTATGGTTTTTCCAGTGGTCATGTATGGTGTGAGAGTTGGACTGTGAAGAAAGGTGAGTGCTGAAGAATTGATGCTTTTGAACTGTGGTGCTGGAGAAGACTCTTGAGAGTCCCTTGGACTGCAAGGAGATCCAACCAGTCCATTCTGAAGGAGATCAGCCCTGGGATTTCTTTGCAGGAAATGATGCTGAAACTGAAACTCCAGTACTTTGGCCACCTCATGTGAAGAGTTGACTCATTGGAAAAGACTCTGATGCTGGGAGGGATTGGGGGCAGGAGGAGAAGGGGACAACCAAGGATGAGATGGCTGGATGGCATCACGGACTCAATGGACGTGAGTCTGAGTGAGCTCCGGGAGTTGGTGATGGACAGGGAGGCCTGGCGTGCTGTGATTCATGGGGTCGCAAAGAGTCGGACATGACTGAGCCACTGAACTGAACTGAACTGAATGTGTGTACACCCAACAGCATTGAACTACACAAGGCAACAGCTATTGGAGTTGCAAGGAGAAATGGACAAGTCCACCATTACAGCGGGAGATTTCAGTGCTCCTCTACCAGGAATGGATGGATCTGGCAGGCAGAGAATCAGAGATGACATAACCAAACTCAACAACTCTATTGAAGTTGGATATAATCAACATACCACTTCCCCAAACAACAGCAGAATACACATTCTCCTTAAGCTCACAAGGAACATTCACCAATTTTCACAGACCACATCCATGGCCATAGAATGCACCTTAAAAACTGAAAAGCATAGAAATTCTACATATCTGCTCTCAGACCACATTGGAATTAAACTAGAAATCAATAGCAAAAATAACTGGAAAAGCCCCAATTACATGGCGGTTACACAACACCCTTCTAAACAACACACAGGGCATTAAGAATGTCAGGAGAAGTTAAGAAATACTTGAGCTAAATGAAAATTAAAAATGTAATTTATCAAAAATTGTGAGATGCAGTGAAAACTGTACCAAGAGGGAAATTTAGAGCACTAAATGTGTATTAGAAAATAAGAAAAGTCTAAAATCAATAATCTAAGTTTCTACCTTAGGAAGCTAGAAAAAGAAGAGCAGATTTAATCCAAAAAGCAGAATAAAAGAAGTAATAAGAATTACAGGGAAAATCAATGAAATTGAAAATGGGTGATCAATTTAAAAAATCAACAAAGACAAAAGCTGGCTCTTTGAAGAGATGAATAAAATTGATAAGCCTCTAGCCAGGCTATCTATGAAAAAAGAAGACATAAATTACAGATATGAGAAATGATAGGATATTAGTACAGATGCCATGGAGACTGAAAGGATAATAAAGAGATAGGGCCTTCCCAGGAGGCACAGTGGTGGAAAAACAAGAACAACAACAACACCCATCCACCTCCCAATGCAGGAGATGCAGGAGATGTGGGTTTGATTCCTGGGTGGAGGAGTTTCCATGGAGGAGGTAAGGGCAACCCATGCCAGTGTTCTTGCCTGGGAAATCCCATGAACAGAGGAACCTGGCAGGCTACAGTCCATGGGGTCGCAAAGAGTTGGACATGTCTGAGCACACACACACACAATATGAAAAAGTCTATGACCATAAATTTGATTTAGAAACAGCAGAGAAACCAGAGATCAAACTACCAACATCTGTTGGATCATAGAGAAGGCAAGGGAAATCCAGAAAAACATCTGCTTCTGCTTCATTGACTACACTAAACCCATTAACTGTGTGGATCATAACAAACTGTGGAAAATTCTTAAAAGATGGGACTACCAGTCCATCTTACCTGTCTCCTGAGAAACCTATATGCAGGTCAAAAAGCAGCAGTTAGAACCAAATATGGAACAATGGACTGAGTTCAAAATTGGGAAAGGAGCATGACAAGGCTGTATATTGTCACTTTGCTTATTTAACTTATATGCAGAGTACATCATGTGAAATGCCAGGCTGGATGAAGCTCAAGCTGGAATCAAGATTGCTAGGTGAAATATCAACAACTTCAGATATACAGATGATGCCACTCTAATGGCAGAACATAAAGAGGAACTAAAGAGCTTATTGATGAGGGTGAAAAAGGAGAGTGAAAAAGCTGACTTGAAATTCAACATTCAACGAAGATCATGGCATATGGCCCTGTCACTTCATGGCACACAGAAGAGAAGTTGGAAGCAGTGGCCGATTTTGTCTTCTCGGGCTCCAAAATCACTGCAGATGGTGACTGCAGCCATGAGATTAAGAGATGCTTGCTCCATGGAAGGAAAGCTATGAGGAACCTAGACAGCATTTCAAAAAGCAGAGACATCATTTGGTCAACAAAGGTCCATCTAGTCAAAGTTATGGTTTTTCCAGTATTCGTGTACAGATGTGAATGTTGGACCATAAAGAAAGCTGAGTGCTGAAGAACTGATGCTTCTGAATTGTTGTGCTGGAGAAGACTCTTGAGAGTCCCTTGGACAGCCAGAAGATCAAACCGGTCAATCCTAAAGGAAATCAACCCTGAATATTCATTGGAAAGACAAGTGCTGAAGCTGAAGCTTGAATACTTTGGCCACCTGATGTGAAGAGCCAACTCACTGGAAAAGACTGATGCTGGGAAGGACTGAGGGCAAGGGGAGAAAAGGATTACAGAGAATGAGACAGTTGGATGGCATCATTGGCACAGTGAGTAAGCTCCAGGAGCTGGTGAAGGACAGGAAAGCCCGGCATGCTGCAGTCCATGGGGTCGCAGAGTTGGGTGTCAGGAGCTGCGTTAGGCATTGCTGACAAAATGGAGAAATGCCCCCCACCCCTCCTTCCACAGGCATGGTCCCGGGATGAAGGAGTTAAGTTTTGTGATTCTGACTTGTTCTTTCCTTTCTTCGGTTGAGTTGGATGGAAAGAATGTTAAGGTGCTTATTGTTCTTGAGAGAAGCATGAGAAAGCACAGAGCCTTCTGTAGTAGTGCCCAGAAAATAATCTATAAAGTAACCATTGACATTTGTTCAAGGATCTTTACAAAGAATGTTCCAGGATGAGCACATAGGCTGCAGCTTGAGGCCATGGGAAAGATTGTTATCTGGGACCTGTGTGTAAGGGAAATGTTTATGGCAAAGGAAGTTTGCTGAGTTTAGGGTTTAGGAATAATTAAGAATAGCTAGAAGCCTTTTTAGGAGTTAGTGAGCTTAGGATACTAGGGGCAAACAGGATTTAGAAAGATAAGAAATAAACTGAGTAATGTGGTATGCAGCCCAGACATAAGCATGAGTTACAGTGTAATCACAAGTAAACAGGATTCTGAGAGAATCACTGGAGCAGGAACTCTGTTTGAAGGGCAACAATGAGACAATAAATCTGGGTGAGGGGAGCTGAAAATGTCAAACCTCTGACCTAATGCTTTTGTCAAAGGATAAAAGAGAACCTGATGCTTGAAATAAACATGTAGCCCCGCACTTCGAGTCAGAGGCTGCATCATTCCCTGCTGACACCGCTCATCCCTTCGGGCTGACTCCCTGGCTGCTGGAGCTGGACTCTGGTAGTCGGGCATGACTTAACAACTGAACAACAACAAATTCGGTAAGGTGAAATGGACTGATTCCTGAAAGACACAATCTGCCAAAGCTCAAACAAGAAGAAATAGACAATCTGGATAGGCCCATGTTTATCAGAGATATTGAATCAATGAGGACAGCCTTCTCCAATGGAAAGCACCAAGCCCAGAGGAGCACACTGATGAATTCTCCCAAACATTTAAGAAAAAGTGATACAGACTTTCTACCATCTCTCTTAGAGGACAGAAGCTGAGGTGATACTTCCCAAGGCATTCTATGAGGCCAGCATCATCCTAAGATCAAAACTAGACAGAGACATTTCAAGAAAAGAAAAGTAGAGACCAATATCTCTTGTGGATATAGATATAAGAATCCTCAACAAAATATTAGCAAATCAAATCCAACACTGTGTAGAAAGAATTATATACCACAACCATACCTGGGATTTATCTCAGGCATGCAAGTTTAGTTTAATGTTCAAAAATCAATTGATTTGATTGATCACATTACAAGACTCAGCTGGTAAAGAATCCGCCTGCAATGCGAAAGACCTGGGTTCGATCCCTGGGTTGGGAAGATCCCCTGGAGAAGGAAAAGGCTACCCATTCCAGTATTCTGGCCTGGAGAATTCCATGGACTGAAGAGTCAGACACGACTGAATTACTTTCACTAACTAAGAGGTTCAAAAAGAAAAATCACATGATCATATTAATAGATGCATAAAAAGGATTTGTCAAAATCCAGCACTCATTCATGATAAAGACGTTCAGTAATCTAGGAAGATGGGGAACCTGCTCAACTTGATAAACAATGTCTATAAAAAACCTGCAGCTAACATCATACTTACTGGAGAGAAACTAGACCTTCTCCCACTAAGATAAGCTACAAGGTAGGGATTTCCCCTTGATCAGTCCTTTCCAGCATTGTACTGGAAGTTCTGCTGCTGCTACTGCTAAGTCGCTTCAGTCGTGTCCGACTCTGTGTGACCCCATGGACGGCAGCCCACCAGGCTCCCCCGTCCCTGGGATTCTCCAGGCAAGAACACTGGAGTGGATTGCCATTTCCTTCTCCAATGCATGGAAGTGAAAAGTGAAAGTGAAGTTGCTCAGTCATGTCCGACTCTTCACGACCCCCCCGGACCGCAGCCCACCAGGCTCCTCCATCCATGGGATTTTCCAGGCAAGAGTACTGGAGTGGGGGTGCCATCGCCTTCTCCTACTAATGCAGTAAATAAAGGAAATAAAAAGTTCAGCTCTGTGAAGGCTAGTATCAAGAGAGTGGGAAGAAAAGACTGACTTGGAGAGAATATTTATAAACATGATAAAGATTTATTCAGAATATACAAAGAACTCTCAAAACTAAACAATGAGAAAACAAACAACCTGGTCAAAAACTGGGCCAGAAGTCTTCCAGACCCTCAACCAAAGTAGGCGTGCAGATGGCAAATATGCGTACGGAAAAGATGCTCCACCTCGCAGGTTACCAGGGAAATGCAAGTCGGAAGACAGTGAGATAGCACTGCAGGCCTATTCGCCCTGAAATCCAGAACACTGCCAGCACCGAGTTCGCAGCAGAACCTCTCTCTCACCGCTCATGGCACAAAAAGTCAAACGACGCAGCCACTTCGGAAGACAGAGGGGCGGTTTCTTGGAAAACTAAATGTACTCTTTCCACGTGATCCAGTAATTGTCACTCTTAGAATTTAGCCAAGAGAGTTGAAAATTTTTGTTCACACAAATACCTGCACACTGATATTTACAGCAACTTCATGCATAACTGCCCAAACCTGGAAACAACCAAGATAACCTTCAGTAGATGAATGAATAATTAAACTGTGGTCCATCTAGGCAACAGAATATTACTCAGCAGTAAAAAGAAATGAGCTGTGAAGTCATGAAAAAATACAGATGAAACCTACATGCATATTAAGTAAAAATGTCAGCCTGAAAAGGCAACATGCTATGTGATTCGAACTATAAGACATTCTAGAAAAGGTAGCACCATGGAGACGGGAAGAGGATCGGCGGTTGCCAGGGGCTGGCGGAGGGATGCTGCCACCAAATTGAGGGACAGCATCCTGAGGCATCTGTCCAAAGCCACAGGACACCAGCACCAAGAGTGGCCCGAACGCAAACTGTGGGCACTGGGGGTAGCGGTATGTCCGTGTAGGTGCCCTCCGTTGAGGATGCAGATAAAGGGGAGGTGGTCACCAGGGGGCAAGGGCCATATAGGAAGTCTCTGTACCATCCTCTCAATTTGTCTGTGAACTTGAAACTGCTGTAAAAAATGGTCTTTAGAAAAAGGCAGCCCAATAAAAGAAGCCAAAGGGCTTGAACAGGGATTTCTCCAAAGAAGACGTGCAAACGGCCGATAGCCACGTGAAAAGGTGCTCAGCATCATTAGTTGTCAGGGAGGTGAAACTCAGAACCACAGAGAGGGGCTTCACTAGTGGCTCAGTGGCAGGCTCTGTGCTCCCAGTGCAGTGGGCCCAGGTTCAGCCCCCGGCCAGGGAGCCAAACCCCACCTGCCGCAGCGGAAGATCCTGCAGACTGCAGCTAAGGCCCTGGCACAACCAAATAACTAAGAGCAAATAGAACATTAAAGAAAACCCAGTTGAGATGCTACTTCACAGCCACTAGGATGGGGATCATGGGGAAAAAGTAGGTCATAACAAATGTTTGTGAAGATAGGAAGACACTAGAACCCTCACATACCCCTGGTGGGACGTGAAATCGTGCAGCCTCTGTGGAAAACAGTGTGGTTAAACACAGAATAACTCCATGCCCTAGCAACTCTACACCTGGGACTGTATCTGTATACATACAAGAGAACCGGAAACATGTCCACACACCAGTGTGGACACAGATGTCCATTACAGCACTATCAACAATGACCGGAGGAGCAAGCAGCCCAGCTTTGCATCAGTGAAGGAGTGGATGAGCTAAAAATGAACGGAACATTTTTGGCAAATAAGAGATGCATACTGACACTGCCCACAGCGTGAGTGAACCCTGAAAACGTTGCGTGAGAGAGGCCAGTCACAAAAGACCGTACGACTCGGCTTATGCAGAACATGCAGAGTAGGCAAATCCATGGGCGCAAGGCACATTAGTGGTTGCCCAGGTCGGGGGCGCGCTAAGAAGCTGGAGGTGGCCACTCAGGGTGCAAGGTTTCTTTTGGGGTGAAGAAAATATTCTAAGAGTGATTGTGGTGACGGACACACAGGTCTGAAAATACATGGAAAGGCACTGCATTGTAAGAGGGTGAACTGTAGGCTTGCTGCTGTTCAGTCGCTAGGTCACCTCCGCCTATTTGCGACCCCATGGACTGCAGCACGCCAGGCTCTGCTGTCCTTCACCATCTGCTGGAACTTGGTCAAACTCATTCAGTTGGTGATGCCGTCTCATCCTCTGCCACCTGCTTCTCCTTTTGCCTTCAGTCTTCCCCAGCATCACAGTCTTTTCCGATGAGTTGACTCTTCACATCAGGTGGCCAAAGCATTCGCATTTCAGTTTCAGCATCAGTCCTTCCAGTGAATATTCAGGATTGATTTCCTTTAGGATTAACTGGTTTGAGCTCCTTGCAGTCCAAGGGACTCTCAAGAGTCCATGGTCTCCAACACCACGGTTCGAAAGCATTAATTATTCGGTGCTCAGCCTTCTTTATGGTCTAGCTCTCACATCCATACATGACTAATGGAAAAACCATAGCTTTGACCATATGGACCTTTATCGACAACATGGATGTCTCTGTTTTTAATACTCTGTCTAGGCTTGCCATGGCTTTCCTTCCAAGGAACAAACGTAGATTTTAATTCCATGGCTGCTCTCACCATCTGCATTGGTTTTGGAGCCCAAGAAAATTAAATCTGTCACTGTCTCCACTTTTCCTCCTTCTATTTGCCATGCAGTGATGGGACCAGATGCCATGACCTTAGTTTTCTGAATGTTGAGTTTCAAGTCAGTTTTTTCACTTTCCTCTTTCACTTTCTTCAAGACGCTCTGTAGCTCCTCTTTGCTTTCTGCCATTAAAGTGGTGTCAACTGCATATCTGAGGTTATTGATATTTCTCCCAGCAATCTTGATTCCAGCTTGAGCTTTATCCATCCCAGCATTTCTCATGATGTACTCTGCATATAAGTTAAGTAAGCAGGGTGACACTATACAGCCTTGATGTACTCCTTCCCAGTTTGGAACCAGTCCGTTGTTCCATGCAGGTTGCTTCTTGACCTGCATACAGGTTTCTCAGGAGACTGGTAAAATGGTCTGGTGTTCCCATCTCTTTAAGAATTTTCCACAGTTTGTTGTGATCCACACAGTCAAAGGCTTTACTGTGAAAGCAAAAGTAGATGTTTTTCTGGAACTCGATTGCTTTCTCCATCATCCAGTGAATGTTGAACACTGGTTCTCTTGTTCCTCTGCCTCTTTGAAACCAAGCTTGTAATCTGGAAGTTCTCATTTCACATACTGCTTAAGCCTAGCTTGAAGGATTTTGAGCATAACCTTGCTAACGTGTAACGAGTGTGGTTATATGGTAGTTTGAACATTCTTTGGCATTGCCCTTCTTCGGGATTGGAATAAAAGAGAATACTGGAGTGGGTTGCCATTTCATTCTCCAGTGGACCACGATTTTTCATAACTCCTCACTGTGACCTTCACTGTCTGTCTTGGGTGGCCCTGCACAGCATGGCCATAATTTCACTGAGTTACATGAGTCCCTTCACGGGGCTTCCCAGGTGGCTCAGTGGTAAGAGTCCACCTGCTAAGGCAGGACACAAAACACATGGGTTGGATCCCCGCGTCGGGAAGATCTCCTGGAGGAGGGAGTGGCAGCCGGCTCCAGTATTCTTGCCTGGAGGATGCCATGGACAGAGGAGCCTGGCGGGCTACAGTCCATGGGGTCACAAAGAGTCAGACGGGACTGAGCGACTAAGCACACCGCTCAAGTCCATTTGCCACAAGCCTGTGATCCATGAAGGGGGAACGTAGGGTATGTGAATTCGATCTCAGTGGTGAAGATGAAAGAGAAAGAAAGAGAGACGTGAGAAGGCGGAGGGGCAGGCGGGGGGCGGCCTCGCGGGGAGCGGGGAGCGGGGGAGGAGGGGCCGCGCTCTGCCCGCCCTGTCGAGCCCCTGCGCTGGGGTTAGGGGCGGGTCCGCTGCGCGCCTCTACCTGCCGCGCTCCGGAGGCAGCAGAAGATGCCTGAGTCCGTTTACTGGGGCTTAGACGGGTTTGCAGCGGGGACAGGACCCCGTGGGTGGATCTGGGCCACGTGGCCTCCGTGTGTGAAGGTGGGACCGCCCCAGTACGTCTGTCGGGGAGGTGTCTGGGGTCTCCTCTGAGGGGCCCCGCACGTGCAGAGGGACGGGCGGCGGCACAGACCCCTCCCACCCCGACTCCGGCGCCTGCAGCAGCAGGACCTGGAGCCGGGAGCCCAGCGCAGAGCCACGTCCTTGCCCAGCGCGCCCCCTGCCCGAGTCAGCGCCCACTGCATCCTGTGTAAAACTTGGGGGCGCTGCCGCTCCCCGCGAGAGCTCTCAGGAGCGGAGCGTGACCCGTGGGGCCTGTGACTCTGTCCACCGCCCCAACTGGGGCGGGCCGACTTGGCTCGACCACTGACAAGGGAAGGGCCAGCAGGGTGGGTGGCCAAATCAGGAAGGTGGGCGGGCCAAGGGTCGGCTCGGTTCCACCGAGAACGGCGGCAGCTGCCCTGGGGGCTCAGCCCCACCCCAGCAGCCGGAGCACAGCCCTGGCTTGGCGGGACCTCGAGTTTCAGGGGATCCCCCGAAAGCCCGCCTGATTCACACACGGCGCAGCTAAGCCGGACCTATGGTGTCCACTGGGGGCAGCAGCCGTCCAGCCCCAGCCCCTTCTGGGGAAGGGCGATGGGCAGACCCATCCCGCTCCAGCCCCGACCACGGAGGGTGCTCTGAGGGTCCAGACACGCAGGGTTTGTCCCAGCCCGCGGCGGCGGCGGTAGGGGGCGGGGGCTGCTCAGGGTCTGCGGGAGGGTCTGCTGACTGCTGTGCGCAGGGCCAGAGGGTAAATACTCCCATCCGGGACCAAGGTCTCCATGGCTAGCCTGCATTGCTCCTCTCCTTTGTTCTTACAGCCCTTTAAAAGGGCAAGCGCACTCTGAGCACCGGGCTCACACACCGGGCCTGGGCCGGGTTCCGTGGCCATGATTTAGGGGACCCAGCTGCGTTTCCACTTGTTCACATGCCAACTACCTGCTCAGAGCCCTGGCGGCCACCACACGCCCAGGGTCACCGCCTGACCTTGCAGAGGTCTGCAGCCCCGTGTCCTGGGGCTGCTGCTGCTGGACCAAGGGGCCCCTCCCTGGGCCTGTTGCTGTGGCAATGGGCTGCGGCTGCTGGTCTCCCGGCTGGGGGCCCTCGGGCGGGTACCCAGGGGTGTCTGTCCTCTGACGGGACTGGTGGGGATGCCCTGAGGCCCTCCTGGGGCCAGAGACACTGCCACCACCATGGACCCAGCGAAAGGAAAGGCTCTGCGCCAGGCAGCAAAGCCACCGCTGCTTGCCAGGCCTGTGGGCGCAGACGCTGGCCTGTCGCGGCCAGGGTGGGTGTTCACTGCTGTCCGTACGCTTCCACAATGGTGCTGCCCTTCAGCCTCACCCGCCCGCTCTGGCCACGGCACTGTCACCATCCACCCCCTGGAACTCTGTGTCTGGCAGTGACGGGGGCGCTTCTCATAGGCACCCTCGCCTCTGCAGAGGTTGGCGTCAGCAGTCCGATGGGCACCCCACTTCCCCACCCTCTGGGGGCACCTGGTGTCATGAGCGCGCGTGGCCAGCCGCCTCCAGATCACCCCAAGGCCTCTGCTCTGTCCACCCCTCTGGCACTGTTTGTTTGCAGAGCGCGGCCCGGGAAGGGTCTGGCCCCCTTTGGTGGCCCTCTGGGCAGGGGCCGGGACGACGGGGGCGCCCCTCCCCCGACTGCAGCGCTGCCCAGCCTGGCTGCTGACCCCCGTGTAGCCGGCCTGCCTGGGTCGCACACTGCCCTGCTGCACCTGCTGCCCTGGTGTGGGCCCCACCCCACGGGAAACACGCCAGTGCGCCTTTGCTTCCATCTCCTGGAAAGCAACGCACACTTGGCCTCGGGGTCTGCTGTGTGTGGTGACTGAGGCCACAAGAGCTGGGTGACATGGCCTCGGTCGTTAGCCACACCAGTGGGCCAGGAGGTCTGAATCGAGTTTAACAGACCCTGGACGAGAGCCCAAGTCCCCCAGGTCTGCAGGCGGAGACGGCGATGAGGGGGTGGGCAGGGGTCTGCCTGTGCCGGGGGCTCCTCTGTGATCCCTGGGGAGGGTGGCTGAGGTCAGCAGGCGGTCTGCATGCAGTTGTGGGTCCTGGTGGGTGGAGGCCTGGCTGCGGAGCACTCCAGCCCCCCGTGGGACCCACGCTCAGCCACCTGCACCTGTCCCGAGGGCAGCAGGTCGCCTGGACTTGGTCCTGGCCTCTGCTGGCCTGGAGTCAGACAGCCGGGCAGACTCGGTGGAGCCAGAGGGGAGGGGGGCCAGGAGGGAGGTGGTCTGCTCCCCGCCTGCGCTGGGTCTTGAGTCTGTCTTTGTAGAGATTGGCCTTGGACAAAGTGCGGTCTCCCTTGGGGACAAAGGCGGGCTTGCCACAAGAGAGGTGGAGTTCCTGGGCCCAGGGTTTCCTGGCTGTGATGCAAACCCACAGTCTGGGTTCCATCTGCCTGGGCCCCTCTGTGTGGCCTCGTGGGACTCAGAGAGCCAGGGACACCAATGCAAACCACATGGTGTGTGCTTGCTTTGCCGCGGCTCCTAACAGCTGCCGGGGAGCCCTGGGCCTGGGCAGCCTCCAGGCAGCAGTGACAGGCTGATGCTGGCATGTCAGGAAGGTGCCATCAAACCCCAGAGCTCAACAGTTTTATGTTAATAACCTTGAAATTGTATATAAAAATGGATATTCCCCGAGAAAAACAGCTTACCACATGAGAATGGAAACAGACAACCTATTTTTTAATATATAATCATAAAGAAATCTAATTAGTGTTCAAAATTTTCCCCCAAGAAAGCTCTAGGTCCAGGTGGCAGCTCCAGGGAGTTCTACCAAACATCCAGGAGGTCAGCCCAGAGGCGCACAGATTCTTCCAGACAGAATAGCTCATTCTACAAGGCTTGCATGACCTTGATGGTAAAAGTTAACAAGGCCAGTCAATAATGGGCCAATCACACATATAAAATCTGCTGAAATATTAATGCATTGTTAGCATAGTGAATCCAGCAATATATAAATTGGATAAATAATCATTACTGACTTGGATTTTTGTTAGAAATACAAGTGTGCCTTTACATTAGAAAATATTAATTTAAATGACCGATTTAACAAGTTAACTGTGAAAATCATATAATCATCAATCATTTCTGTAGGCATAGAGATGGTATCTAGTAATAGCCAACATCCGCATGTGATAAAAATTCCCCAAATATGAGAATAGGAATATGACTCTCCCTGGGAATCTCCAGGCAAGAATACTGGAGTTGGTAGTCATGCCTTCCTCTAGAGGACCTTCCTGACCCAGGGATCGAGCCCCCCTCGCTTCTGTCTCCCGCACTGGCAGGCAGGCTCTTCACCACTAGCGCCACCAGGGAAGCCCGTGAGAGGGCATCTAACCTGATAAAAGGGCATCTCGGAGAGCAAACAGGAGGAAGCAACATTTCGTCATGAAATGTGGACCGCTTCCTTCTTTGGATCCTGCCAACACTGCATCTGCTGGATACAGGTATCCTGCCAGCACAGCAAGGCGAAAAATGAGTCCAAGTGTAGAATGATTAGCAATGGAGAAACTCCACAGTCACCAGCTGCAAATACCACGAACACGAATGTGGAAAACCCAAACGAATCTGGATAAGGTAGTAAAATTAATAAGAGGTTTGGTCTGGTTTTAACTATAATATTAGAAAAGGTAAGAGCTCAACTGAGATTCTGCATTAACAGAAGTAAGTAGAAAAGAAATGAAGTAAAGACACCATCTATATAGTACAGAAAATATCAAGTCCTCAAGGATAAGTCTAACAAAAACCATGCAGGTCTTCCCTGCCATCAGTTATAAAACTGTCCTGAAAATATCGGAGACGATCTAAATAGACACAGAAAAGTGCCTGAGCATGTGCACCCTCAGGCAAGGGAGGCGGCTGAAGGGGCTACTTTCCTTCAAGTGGAGTCACGTGCCTGCCTCATGTGTGCGTGTGCAGGGGCACAGGTGTGAGCGACCAAGCCACACAGCTGTGAGGCTGTTGGCGGGTGAGAGGATGACTGGAAATGTATTCATGCCTTGCAGGGATTTTTAAAATCAGGCACAGGCCATAAAAATAAAGATGGGTTCATTTACCACATTAAACTCAAGTGTGTCTATTCACCCAAGATGCCACTACAGAGAGTGAAATAGGTGCAGAAAAAAAGGAAAAATCTATTTGCAATGATTGTGACCCAGTGAAGATACAGAACTCCCATAAAGTAACATGAAAAAAGGAAACTCAGTAGAAAAAGACTTAGCACATTTACAAATGAGGAAATCCAGCGCTCAGCCTCAGGAATGCAAAAGAACATCAGGACCACATTTTCACCCACCCACACCATTGGATCAGGGTTGGAGTGGCAGGTGGGCCCTCTCCCTGCAGGGGCCCACCCCTATACCAGTGCCCACGTGCACCCGGACATATGTTCAGGGATTTTTGCAAACAGCACCAGTAAGAATGGTCTAAAAGAACGAACAAGCCCAAAAGTCCACCGCGGAGAAACTGATGAACAGCTTGAAGATGATCTGCTGCTGCTGCTAAGCCGCTTCAGGCGTGTCCGACTCTGCGTGACCCCATAGACGGCAGCCCACCAGGCTCCCCCATCCCTGGGATTCTCCAGGCAAGAACACTGGAGTGGATTGCCATTTCCTTCTCCAATGCATGGAAGTGAAAAGTGAAAGGGAAGTTGCTCAGTCATGTCTGACTCTTAGTGACCCCATAGACTGCAGCCCACCAGGCTCCTCCATCCATGGGATTTTCCAGGCAAGAGTACTGGAGTGGGGTGCCACTGCCTTCTCCTGAAGATGATCTAGGTATTAATAATTAAAATATATTACTTTAAATATTGAATAATATATTTTAATTATCAGTTCAGTCACTCAGTCATATCTGACTCTCTGGGACCTCATGGACGGCAGCACACCAGGCTTCCCTGTCCACCACCAACTCTCGGAGCTTGCTCAAACTCATGTCCATTGAGTCACTGATGCTATCCAACCATCTCATCCTCTGTCATAACGTTCTTCTCCTGCCTTCAGTCTTTCCCAGCATCAGGGTCTTTACCAATGAGTCAGTTCTTCGCATCAGGTGGCCAAAGTATTTGAACTTCAGCTTCAGCATCAGTCCTTCCAGTGGATATTCAGGACTGGTTTCCTTTAGGATTGACTGGTTTGATCTTCATGCAGTCCAAGGGACTCTCAAGAGTCTTCTCCATCACCACAGTTCAAAAGCATCAATTCTTTGGTCCTCAGCCTTCTTTATAGTCCAACTCTCACATCCATACATGACCACTGGAAAAACCATAGCCTTGACTAGACGGACCTTTGTTGACAGAGTAATGTTTCTGCTTTTGAATATGCTAACTAGGTTGGTCATAACTTTCCTTCCAAGGAGTAAGCGTCTTTTAATTTCATGGCTACAATCACCATCTGCAGTGGTTTTGGAGCTCAAGAAAATAAAGTCTCTCATTGTTTCCATTGTTTCCCCATCTATTTGCCATGAAGTGATGGGACTAGATGCCATGATCTTACTTTTCTGAATGTTGAGTTTTAAGCCAGCTTTTTCATTCTCCTCTTTCACTTTCATCAAGAGACTCTTCAGTTCCTCTTCACTTTCTGCTGTAGGGTTGGTGTCTTCTGCATATCTGAGGTTATTGATATTTCTCCCTGCAATCTTGATTCCAGCTTGTGCTTCATCCAGTAAGCATGATGTACTCTGCATAAAAGTTAAATAAGCAGGGTGACAATATCCAGCCTTGATGCACTCCTTTCCTGATTTGGAACCAGTCTGTTGTTCCATGTCCGGTTCTAACTGTTGCTTCTTGACCTGCATACAGATTTCTCAAGAGGCAGGTCAGGTGGTCTGGTATTCCCATCTCTTGAAGGATTTCCCACACTTTGTTGTGATCCACACAAAGGCTTTAGGGTAGTCAATGAACAAGAAGTATATGTTTTTTTGTAACTGTCTTGCTTTTTCGATGATCCAACGGATTCTGGCAATTTGATCTTTGGTTCCTTTTCCTTTTCTGAATCCAGCTTGAACATCTGGAAGTTCTTGGTTCACAAGAAGCCTGGCTTGGAGAATTTTGAACATTACTTTGCTAGCGTGTGAGGTGAGTGCAATTGTGCAGTAGCTTGAACGTATTTTAATTATAAATAGGTAGACAGAATATGGGTGGAGGAACCTAAACAATTTGGAGGAAGGCAGGTGCAGCACTGCGACCTCAGCAGGGATGCGGGGGGCGTGGTCAGGGCGGTGGGCGTGGCGAGGCCAGTGTGAGGGGCGTGGTCTGGGAGGGCGTGGAGAGCGTGGGGGCGTGGCGGGGCTGGCTGGCGGGGCGGGGCCTGCGCTCGGAGCCGCGCAGTGGCGCAGGTCCGGCTCTGTGTCTGGATTTAGGTAAACGGAGTGGAGGGTGAGGAGCCGCTGTGGCGGGGGACGCAGTTAGGAGGGCAGGAGGCCAAGGCCGTGGCCGCAGGGTCCCGGGGGTGGGCCACCTGCCGGAGGACCTGCCCGCCCGCCCGGCCCCCATCCGGCACCCCCCAAGCTGGCCCGGCCGCGTGGCTCCGCCGACGCTCCGCCAAGTCTCTTTCCTGCCTTTGAAGCCCGGGCTCAGGTGCGTGCGGCGTGTGCAGAGGCCTCCGGCCTGCCCGCCAGCACTTGGCCGCCTCTGGCTCCCGTCTCGGCCCGCCTCAGATGGCTGCCGCCCTTCCCACGGGGTGTGGGCCAGGAAGGAGGCAGAACAAGCCGGCCCTGTTCCGCTGCCAGGGCCCAGCAGGGCCGGGACCGCGGTGGGGAGGCGCGGGCCCTGTGTTGAGCAGCCCGGCCGATGGCCGGCGCTCCCACCTGGACAGGACCGTCCTCGGACTTCCTTTGTTCAGAGAAGAACATCCCCGGGTGGGGCAGAGTCTGGGAGTGGGGGACCCCTTCGGGAGCCCCTGTCTACCCCACCCTGTGTTTCCTCCCCTTAGGGGCCTGCAAGTGCAGCCTCCATAGGAGGTCAGTCATTATTATTTTTCTGCTTGCACTAGCACTTGGTAAAACACACAGCAGACAGGAAAACAGGAGAAAGGATTCGACTGGGACCCCCTGCGAGAGCCCGCACCTCCTCAGCCTCTGATGGATCAGAAACCCAACATGGAACCGGCTGTTTGCTGGGGGTCCTGCACCCATCGCCCCTTAGGGCCTGAAGCCAGCGGGGGTGGGGGCCTGCCGGTTTCCCTCACCTTGGGATGCTGGCAGAAAGGCAGGGAGACATCCCCGAGGCAGGAAGGGAGCAGGATGCCTGGGAGCAGCCTGCAGGACTTTGACTCTGAAGCCCCTTCTGCCCCCCACTTCCCTGCAGTTCCTGACGTCCAGGGCCTCCCTGTGGCCACCCTCCAGTCTTCCCAAGCCCAGGCCTTGGGGGCAGTGCTGGCTTTGCTGTGCTCGCCCACAGTAGGGTCCTCGTCTCCGGGGGTCTAAGCACTGGCCCCCGGGCTGGGGCTGGCTCCCAGGCTGCCCCGTGAAGGCGGTGTGGATGGAGCCGACCACGTGGAGCGGGCAGCGGCAGTGCTGACTCCTCGCCTAGGACCCTGGCAGGTGAGGATCTTGGTGGGGGGAGTCGCTGGTCCCTTGGGACAGACCCAGGGCCACGTGCAGCAGGAAGGTGGCCTCTGGGGTGTGGAGGAGGCCTGCCCTTGACTGGGGGCGCGTGTGGCCAGGAAGAGGGCTGGCAGCGGGGCCAGCCCTCCCCTGACCCAGGAGAAAGTGCAGAGACCGCCTGGAGGCTTTCCCCACTTGGATAAAGCGGGGAAGGAGCGGAAATGTCCTGGAGACGCTCTCAGGGGCCACTTGCAGCTGAAATTGTGGGGCCTGTGCGTGGCTGGCCCCTGAGCCAGGCAGTTTGGGGCTGGCTAGAGCCGCCCTTGCTGGGTAGGGGCTGCTCCAGGCTGGGTGGGCCAGCCTGGAGGGGAGCCAGGGCCCGTGGCTGCAGCACCCAGCTCTGCAAACATCAGCTCACAGAGGGCGGGGCCTCAGTTCCTGCTTTGACGTCTCTGCCAGAAATAAAACAATAAAGCCCCGAGGCCTTTTATAAGCTTGTTTTGAAAAATGTAGGCATGTCTTTTATTTCCTGGCAGCTTTCTAGGGAACCAGGATTCCTTCCACAAGCACAGCTGGGGACTGGGGTCCTGCTCACAGGACAACTGTGGGCTGGGCCCGGGGCCCTGGGCAAGGTGGGGCCCTGGATACCAGAGCCTGTAGAGGAGAGGCTGGCCCTCCCTAAGCACCCTGTGTGCCGGGCGGGCCTCTCCTGGCCGCAGGAGTGCCAGAGCGGACTGAGGGGGCCGGAACCGCTGCCATGGTACCAGGGTGAGGGGCTGGGGATGGGCAGAGGGCTGGCGTCAGGCCCCGCGGGGGTGGGGGTTGGAGAGAGTCCCCCAGAGGGCGGGTTGGAGGACAGCCCTCCTCCAGGCCCCTCCTGGGCTGCACGCCCTGCCCCTTGTCCGCTGCCAATCAGGGCCTCCCTGTGACTACCCTCTGGTCTCCTCTCAGGCCTCGTGGCCCTGCCTGTGGCCCTGAGCCCAGGCCCTTGAGCCCCTCCACCAGGGCGGCCTCTTCAGGAGGGCCAGGCCCTGTCCTGAGCGTCCCGCAGGCCTCACCGCCCCTCCCCTGCCCTCACATCCCCCACCAGACCACAGCTCCTGCTCCACCCTCCTCCAGCAAAGCCACCTTCTTCCCTCACATGTCATCCCTTGGCCAGGTGTCCCCAGGACAAGACTCCAAGTCCCCAGGGGACCCTGGACACTGGGGACAGCAGCCCACACTCAGCGCAGCCTGCTGCCCTGAGCGCCATAGCCACTCCCCCGCTAGATGCTGTCTCTGAGTGCAGACCTGGTGTGTCCTCTCCCACACCCTGCCGGGCGCACTCTGGGGATGGCGCACTCTTCCAAGACCCCAGCCCCCCACCTCCAGCAGGCCTCTGGGCTGCCTATGCTGTGCCCCCTCTGCCAGGAGCAGGTGGCAGAGCCCAAGGGGGCGTGTCTGGCTCCAGACTCAGACCCTGGAGCAGCTCAGAGGACACCATGCCCCTCCTGTGGCCCTGGACTCAGCCCCCGGCGCTCAGACTGAGTCCTGGGGCTGGAGGAGAGCACTGCTTTGCACACAGTGGGTGTTTCATGAACGGCATGCCCAGTTGTAGAGTTCTAGTTACAGACCCTGAAGTGTTGAGGCTGGGTTCCCCACGCAGGAGGAACGGGGGGTGTCCAGCTGGGCAGCCGCCCAGTCTCGGAGCTACAGGAGTGGTGTCCTCCTGCTACTTCTGTCCCTGGGCCTGTCCACTGCCCCCACGCCATCATCAGCTGGACCACAAGTGCCCTGTGTGGCCTGGAAGCTGGAGGGCCAGAAGCAGGAGCCCTCCAGGCTGGCTCAGTTCAGGTGAGGAGCCCCCTTCACCCCAGAGGAGGGTGTGGATGAGGAGCCTCTTGTAAGAAAAGGAAAGAACCAAAGACCTGGACAAAGGAGTGTGAGCTGGACGTGCACTCAAGCATCCCAGGAAACACTGAGGCCGCCACACAGCCCACAGCCCGTAACCAGTTACAAGAATTACGGTCAGTGGCGCTAGCAATAACAACCCTGTCTGCCAGTGCGGGAGACATAAGAGACAGGGGTTTGGTCCCTGGGTTGGGAAGACCCCCTGGAGGAGGGGCATGGCAACCCACTCCAGCATTCTTGTCTGGAGAATCCCATGGACAGAGGAGCCTGAGGGGCTACAGTCTATAAGGTCACAAAGAGTCGGACACGGCTGAAGCAACTTAGCACTCACAGCCACAGGACGGGATATTATACTGTCAGCAGAAGCAGGTTTTCACAGCAAATCTGAGGCACTGGAAAATGCTCATGGCGTAGCACTGAGAGAAGTGTGCAGATGGGAACTTGCGTGACAGGCAGCCCCAATACCTCGACAGCACATCAGGGGATTTTGCCAAAACATTTAGTGTGCTTGTTTCGGAATGATGGGATTGGGGTGTATTGTCCTGAAGGTGAGAAGATGAACAACCGACATTTACAAGGCTGCTTCTAGGGGCCAACTCTCCTGCAGGGGCTGGGCGAGCACCGTGAACAAACGAGACGAAAGCTACTTTAAAACTGAAAATTAAACAGTGCGGCTGGTTTGTGTCCCCTCCTTGACTCAGCTCTGGGGCTCCATCAAGGTTTCGAGATGAACGCATAAAAATGAATTAGCAACAAGTCCGTAGTGAGTGAACGGCGGGTTGTCCGGGCACAGTGTGGCCAGCTGGCCACTGCTAGCATCACAGCCCCCGAGAGCTGGGACAGGGCCACCTGAGCTCTCCCAAGCCGGGCAGGCTTGCCTCCCGGTGAGAGTGGCAAGGTGCGTGCCCGGGGCTCCAGGGTTCCCACGGGAAGGCGTTCCCAGGGGAACGAGGTGTCTGGTAGAAAGTCAGACTCAAGGAAGCCTGCAAGACACTGCTCACACTTTGGATCCATACTCGGCAAACGCTAGGATTCTGCCCTGCCTGCCTGCCCAAGGCCCCTCTCCTGCTACACAGACAGCTGCTTCCTGAACCGTGAAAGGAGCTCGCAGCAGTGGCGGCTTCACCCCAAAGCCGACAGTGCATCCGTCACCCTGGCAAGGACGATCCCTGCCGAGCACACGCGCGGCCACCCAGCGCCGGGCACGCAGAGCGTCCCCGCTTGCGTCGCGTCGCACATTTACTCCCACCGGTGTGAACCCGCTGGCTTCTCCTTACTTAACGGACTCAAGGCTGCTGATCCCACTGTTTTAACGCCTCACTCGTCCCCTGCGGCCGCCGAGAGCCCCCAGCCAAGGCTTCTGTGCCCTGTCGCCGAGTCCTGATCATCCGTTG
Source organism: Nanger dama (assembly GCA_917880005.1). Classification (NCBI taxonomy): domain Eukaryota; kingdom Metazoa; phylum Chordata; class Mammalia; order Artiodactyla; family Bovidae; genus Nanger; species Nanger dama. Next base: position 2,417,206 of record CAKJTW010000118.1, on the reverse strand, counting down.
GTCACGCGCCTCCTTTCTGGAGGGAGATTTCCCAGACTCGTTTTCTTCTTTTCCTGCGGGCGTCTGCGAGCCAGGATCCGGGCACTGGGCCTCTGAGTGGCCAGGGGGCCATGGCCGCCTGCACTTCCCTCAGCACATGATGCCCCCACGCACCTCCACGCACGCCCCAGCACAGTGTGCAAAGACAAACGCACGCGTGCGGCAGCCCTCTGGCAGTCCTGATCCAGAGTGGGGTCACCAGGCCGCCCCACGACGCTCGCTCCCTTGACCGCTGCTGGCTCCCTGTCCTCCCCGGGCACCAGCAAGAAGGGGGCTTCAGGAGGAGCCCGGCCCTGGACCCTCCCCTGCCCCCGGGGGGCTCATGCGTTTCTAAGCAGAGCTCAGCGGTCAGCTCTGCCTCCACCTCACTGGTTTCGTCTGGGGGTCAGGTGGGTCTTGCAGATGTTTGGTGGGCAGACGCCGTGACAGGGCTGGCTGGGCACCTGTCACCGGTGGGACAGGCCTGCAGAGCTGGGGGACCAGGCTCTCGGCTGAAGCCCCTCCCCTGGGTGGGTGGTCTGGGAGAGGCCGGGTGGGACTGTGCCCCAGGTGGGGCTGCCAGCAAGCCAGCAGATGCCAGGCATGGAGCCAGCCCTTCCTGGGGCACCAGCCAGGGCACAGGCCAGGTCGACAGCCAGAAGGACTTGCCTGGGGCTCGCAGGGCTCACTGCCCGCCTCGCCCACACGCTCCAGCTCCCACCCAGGGCTGGCCCCTGGGGACTGGCACCAGGGTGCCCCAGAGACCAGGACGGGGAAGACTTGCGCTCTGTAGTCAAGGGGGTCACAGCTCCATGGGTGAGTGGCCAGCAGGGGCTGGAAGAGCCTATGGGGGGTGGGCGGGGGCACACCAAGGTGGGGGTGCACGACCTCGGGCACCACCCCCACAGGCTCAGTCTGAGAGACGCGGCCCAGACCTCACATCACACCTCAGCCAGTGCACCTGGCAGCAGACTGCGGGCCTCCCAGGGTGCCAGGACCCTCACGGGCACTGCCCACCTGGCACTCCCCCTGGGGGAGGGGAAAGAATTGCTGCCTGAGGCGCCTGATGCCAGAGGAGCCAAGATCTTCCTCTGCGGCCTTCAGGGGGCTGCAGCTGGAGGCTTCTGCAGGGGCACGGGGCCTCCCGGTTGCTACTGGCCCTCTGCGGGCAACTCAGCCCTCACACCACCCCGCGTGGGCCCTGCCCCCTCGGCCAGGCTGGCAGCCCACGGCGCAGCCTCTTGTCCGGCTCCTGGTGAGGAGGGTTCCCCTCCACAGGGTGGCTGCCACCACCATGCCCGCTGGCGGTGTTGGCCTGGTCTGTGTTGAGAAGGGACTCTCGACAGTTCTCAGAGCCTGACAGCCACCGCCTACAGCTGCTGTGGCAAGATGAGGGGCTTCCCAGAAGGGGGCCACCCTGAACGCAGTGGCACCGGGTCCGTCTCTCAGCAGAAAGCAGGGTCACGGTGTGGGCAGCCTCGGGCTGGGACCTGCCTTCACCCACCCATGCGTGCTCCCACTTCACAAACCGGCTCTTTGTGGAGCACTAGCTGGGGATGAGGGGCAGAGGCCAAGGGCGGGGGGCCCAGCCCTGGAGGGCTCTCCCTCAGCCCAGCGCCTGGGCTGGAGGCTGGCCAGACAAAGATCACAGCTGGGGGCTGGCCCAGAGGGGTCCTCTCGGACGCAGCAGTCTGACCTACTTGCTTCGGAATAAACGCCTTCATTTCCTGCCCCTTCCCTTCTCTGCCCTCAGTTCTAACCCTCCGCCCAGCTCCCTGCTCGGTCACAGGGCGCAGGCAGTTGTTTCAGGCAAGGTGTCCTCGCGAATCCGACTGTCTTCCGCGCAGAGCAGAGGCAACGTGAAGCGGGCTCTCTGTCCCCACGGCAGGCATTGGGCTGTGTCAGTTCCGGGAGAGAGAGCCTCTGGAGACACGTGTGAACCACAGTGCTGGTTTGTCCTGAACCCACGGGTCTTGCTAGCAGGGCTCTCCCCTTCAGAGCCCTTTCTCCCAGTTGTTTTGGCAGGGGCAGGTGTTTTTGGTGAGGCGGTTAAGAGAGTCAACTGTTTTAATCATGTTTTCACCTGTGACTTGGAGCCAGGCGGCTGAGCCTGGCCCTCGTGCCCAAGGAGCACTTGGACAGAATGCTCTGGAAAGACGGTGCCAGCATGGGTTTTCCCACTTCTAGGGTGTATGGGCCTCCCTGGCTCCCAGAGACCCGGAGCGCAGCTCTGCCCGCCTGCCCCGTACTTCCGGAAGTCAGCTCAGCCCCTCTGTCCAAGGCCGGGCCCAGAGGGATGTTCAGTGGGTGGCACCGAGAGAGAATGGCTGTCCCCTCCCACCCACGGAGTCGGATGTGGGCTGAGCTGGGGTCAAGAGGGGTGGTGCTGATGGGGGTGAGTGACGGGGGCGGGGGGGCGGGGAGGCGGAGCTGATGGGGCTGAGTGACGGGGGGGTGGGGCTGCGGATGGGGGTGAGTGACGGGGGCTGTGCTGATGGGGGTGAGCCACTGGGGGCTGGCGGTGGAGGGGGTGCTGGAAAGGGCGGGCGGGCGCCGGGGTGGGAGCTTACAGGACTTCAGCCCCGACCAGCACTTTTTCCAGCCAGGATTTGGGGGACAGTGGGGTGCTGGCGCATGCAGCCGTGAGGCGCAACATTTCATTCCCTCTGTGGCCTGGGCCCCCGCCCTCGGAGCGGAGGTGCTGTGCTTGGGTCCAGTGGCCCCCACTCTCCTGCGCTCCCTCCGCGTGTCCAGTTTGGGCCTGACTGGTCCCCAGGCCCGGGAGAGCGACCGGGGGCTCAGAGAGGACCAGCCTGCCGGGTTCCCCCAGAGCGCCCCTGAAGGTCCCGGCAGGCCCCAGCCTCGGGGCAGTGGGCCTCAGGTGCCAAGCACGCGCGGGCCATGTGGTCCTCAGAGGGGCTGGGACCGTGGCAGCCAAGCGGGGAGCTGAAGAGGGTCGCGCCCCGCTGGGAAGTGCAGGACGCGCCGGCCGCCGCCGCAGCGCTGTCGGTGAAGCACGCAGGACGGCCGACGGCCCACGCTGCGCAGGGTCGGCCCGCGACCCCAGCCCCGGGCGGTCGGGCAGGGAAAGGGGCAGCGGCGGGGCCCAGGTGGCCGGCTGGAGCTCGCATCCCCGCCCCGCCCGCCGCTCCCTCGGGCCGCTGTCCGGCCTTGGCCGCCGGAGGAGGAAGCGCTGTCCTCACTCCACCTCTGGCCGCCGCGGTGGCGGGCGGCGGGCAGCGGCCGGGGCGCAGCGCCCTCCCCTGGCGCCCCCCGCGGGCTCGGGTTACTCACGTAGAGGCCGGAGTGCTCGGCGCCGAAGAACGGGAAGAGCACGGAGAGCGGCCGCAGCCCAGAGCCGCCGTCGTCCTGCTTGGGGGTGACCGCGTCGCCGCGCTCCGTGCCGAACGGGTAGAAGTCGGCGAGGGCCACCGCGCCGCGCGCCCCGCGCGCCCCGAGCCCCAGGGCCGCGGCCAAGAGCAGCGCCCAGGTGGCGCCGCGCGGCATCGCTGGGGGTCGGCGGGCGGGGACGGAGCGGGGACACACACAGCGGGGACGCGAGCCGGACACAGCGGGGACGGAGCGGGGACAGAGAGGCGACGAGGCGGGGACGCAGGGGGACGGAACGGGGCTTTGCGGTCAGCGCGGGCCGGAGCGAGGCCGCGGTGGGGCGTGATCCGCAGGGCCGGGCGGGCGTGCGGACAGCGCGGCCGCGCCGTCGGTAGGTGGACTCCCGGGTCGCGCCCGCCCTGCCGGGCCGCGCTCGGGTCGCCTCTTTCGGAGGAAGGCGCCGGGCGGGACCGCGCTGGAGGCCGGACCCGCCCCTGTGGCCGCGATTTAAATATCCAGCCGGCGGTCACTCGGGCTTGGGCGGGGCCGGGGCCGGGCCATGCAAATTAGGAGGCTCTTAAAGCGTCAGGCCAGCGGCGGGCCCAGCCCTCGCCCAGCGCCCCCGGAGCGGCCCACCCCTTCCTCCTCCGTGGGTCCCCTGCCGCCCGCGTGGGGCCAGCCCAGAGGAAGCGCCTTGTCCACAAAGCGGTCCCGGAACAGACCCTCAGGCCTGCATGGGTTACTGGGCCTGGGGGACAGGTTTCCCCAGGGGTTGAGGGGACCTTCCAGGCCCCTGCCCCCAGGGGACCTGGCCACCGTCCTGCCAGAGTGTTGTGGATCAGGGGCCACCCTGCCTGGCACTGCCTGGATGGGCTCCTCCGGAAGCGGCCAGAGGCTGGCCCCACGCTCCACCCTGCACCCCAGCCCTGAGGCTTGCCATCGGGTTTTATGAGCGGAGGACCTGGCCTGGGAGAATGCAGGGCATGAAGAAAAGTTTCCGCCCTGCGTGGCCTCGTCAGGAGAATCCTGGTGGAGATGGTTTGGGGACCTAAGGAAACCTCACAGCAGGGGAGTCTGGGGCGAAACCTGGGGAGAGCAGCCCTCTTCCACGGTGGCTGGTCCCTGCTGGCCTGCAGGCACGATGCCGCATGGGCAGGGGGCAGGACCTGGAGGGCCCACAACTGAGGTTCTGTCTCCAGTCTGCGGCCACCCCGGCCCTCCTCCTGCCGCCAGCCCCTGAGTGTTTGTCCCCATGGGGGCTGGCATCTGGGTCCCCAGTGCAGGGCCAGAGCCCGGCGCCTCTCCCTTTCCCTGCTCACGGGTGCTGGTGTGGCCTGATACGTGACCACAAGCCAAGCCTGGGGCCCCTGAAGACCAGGGTGCGCGGCCCAGAGATGAGCAGAGAGCAGCAGGACAGCGGCTCTCACCCGCTGGGCTGTTCGACACCTGGCTTCGCGCCTCTCTGTATTTTCTCAAGCGTCCTCAACAAGCATGTATTGCTTTGCAGTCAGAGCAAGGCGCACTAAATGTGATTTTTAAGAGCTAGGAGGGGTCCTGTGTGTGTGAGCGTATGACTGGGGGTCACAGGTTTACGCATCACCCCTGTGATGTTCGTGTCCTCCAGGCTGGTATCAGGGTCAGGTGCCGAGTTTCAAGAGACACCCACTGTTGCTGATTCCCCACTGGCACCACCCTGAGAGGGACCGTCCCTCCAGTTCCACTGTAGCCACTGCTCAGTTATGTGAGGGCCGGCCCTGGGTCAGGCTCCTGCCTTGGAGACCCCCAGGGCAGCAGGACAACTGTGGCTCCCAGAAACGCAGGATGAGAAAGGCCAAGGCTGCACGTTTGCAGGAGAAATTCAGAGGTGACACCCGACTGCTGCCCTGCACTGGGAGCAGGCTCCCAGTGCCACACGGCTCTCAGCAGGGGCGGGGGTGAGGGCGGGAGAGTGCCCGTGCACACACGCGCACAGACACACCCCAGCACGCACACACACACACACCAGCACACATACACACACACACACCCCAAAACACACACGCACCAGCACACACACACACACACACCCCAGAACACACACACATACACACCAGCACACACACACATATACACACACACACCAGCACACACACACACACCAGCACACACACATACACACATCAGCACAAACATACACACCAGCACACACTCACACACATACACACCAGCACACACTCACACACATACACACACACACCAGCACACACTCTCACACACACACACCAGCACACACACACACATACACACACCAGCACACACACACACCCGGCGCACACACCCCCAGTGCACACACCCCCCCAAAACACACACACCCCAGCACGCACACACACACACACCAGCACACATACACACACACACACACCAGCGCACACACACACCCCAAAACACACACGCACCAGCACACACACACACACACACACACCCCAGAACACACACACATACACACCAGCACACACACACATACACACACACACACCAGCACACACACACACCAGTACACACACATACACACATCAGCACAAACATACACACCAGCACACACTCACACACATACACACACACCAGCACACACACACATACACACACACCAGCACACACACACATATACACACACCAGCACACACTCACACACATACACACCAGCACACACTCACACACATACACACACACACCAGCACACACTCTCACACACACACACCAGCACACACACACACACACACACACCCCAGCACACACACACACCCGGCGCACACACCCCCAGTGCACACACACACCCCAAAACACACACACCCCAGCACGCACACACACACACCCCAGCACACACACACACACACACACACACACACACCAGCACACACACACACACCAGCACACACACACCCCCAAAACACACACACCAGCACACACACACATATACACACATCAGCACACACTCACACACATACACACACACACACCAGCACACACTCTCACACACACACCAGCAAACACACACACACCAGCACACACACACACCCCCGGCACATACCCCCTAGTGCACACACACACCCCCAGCACACACACACCTCAGTGTGCACACACACACACACCAGCACACACACACACACACACCAGCACACACACACACCCCCAGCACATACCCCCCCAGTGCACACACACCCCCAAGCACACACACACCTCAGTGCGCACACACACACACCACCAGCACACACCAGCACACACACACACCCCCAGCGCACACACCCCCAGTGCACACACACACCAAAACACACACACCCCAGTGCACACACACACACTCCAGCGCACACACAGACACACACCCCAAAACACACACACCCCAGCACACACAGAGACACACACCCCAGTGTGCATGCACACACACCCCCAGCACACATCCATACACTTCAACACACACACACACCAACACACACATACACCAGCACACACACACATACACACACACCAGCACACACACACATACCACAACACACACACACATATACCACAACACACACACACCCAGCACACACACACACCCCAAAACACACACACACCAGCATATACACACCAGCACACACACATACATCCCAACACACACACACACACACACACACACCAGTGCATGCACACACACACACCCCAACATGCACACACACCCCAGCACACACACACACACACACCAGCACACACACATACACCCCAACACACACACACCAGCACACACACATACACCCTAACACATACACACACACCAGCGTGCACACACACACACACACACCAGCACACATACATACACCCCAACACATACACACACACCCCAACACACACACCAGCACACACACACATACACACACCAGCACACACACATACACACACACACCCCAACACACACACACACCCCAACACACACACACACTCCAACACACACACACACCCCAACACACACACACACCCCAACACACACACCAGCACACACACATACACACACACACCCAACACACACATACACACACCAGCACACATACATACACCCCAACACACACACACCAGCACACACACATACATACACACCCCAGCACACACACATAAACCCCAATACACACACACCCCAACATACACACACACCAGCACACACACATACATACACACACACCCCAGCACACACACATCCCAACTCACACACACACACACACACCCCATCACATCCACACACACCCCAGCACACACACACCCCAACACACATACACACCCCAGCACACTCACACTCCAACACACACACACACCCTCAGCATGCACACACACCCCCCAGCACACACACACACCCAACACACACCCCAGCACGCACACATACATACACACACCGCAACACACACATGCCCCAACACACACACACATACACATGCACATACACATGTCTACACATACACAGACCCCAACACACATACACACCATCACACACACATATACGTACACACACATGCACTCCCACACACACTAGCATGCACACACACATGCTGGCACACACATACATGCACACACATGCACGTCAGCACACACATCCACATCCACACACACGCACTCATGCATCCCAGCACAGACACCCACATACACACACACACCCTACATACACCCCACACACATATGCACACACACACACCAACGCACACACACCAGCATACACACACACACAGGCACACACTCCAGTGTGTATGTGCACACACACACACTGGTGCACACACACACATACACACACCCACACTCTGGCACACACACACACTCACCCTGGCACACACAGGCATTTCCATGAACCCCTCCCTGGCGCCCCGCTGGCTCAGCTGCAGAGTGGGGAGGTGGGGGAACCCCGGAGGCCAGCAGCACGGAGGTCACGGCCAAGGTCAGAGGAGGGGTGTGGCAGCCTCGCCCTCCTAGGACAGGAAAGTCGCTCCTGAGCCTCACTGGCAAAGGCAGGGAGGGGGCAGGACATGACCCCCATGGGGTCGCCGGAGGGCAGAGGCCCAGAAGACTGGTCCCCGTGGTGGGAGCCCAGGAGGGCATGCTTTTCCATGTGTGGCTTTCGGTGGGAACCGGGCAGCGTCTGCCAGCTGCTCGGTGGGCTCGGAGCCCAGCGGGGGAGCCCAGCAGAAGCCTGATCCTGTTTGTTTCCTCAGGGGAGGGCTGGGGGCCCCACCCTGACAGGGAGGCAGCTGGGTTGGGGGCCGTCCAGGCTGACCTTGGACCCCTGCTGGACCTGCCCGCCTCCTGCAGGGGGTGCAGGGGGAGTCCCGCCCTCTGCTGCACTTCCTGCTCTGGCTGAGATGCTGGGGACCCTAGCAAAGGCTCACTTCGGGGCTAAGTTTTGGGTTGACCTGGGCGCCTGTGGGGTCAGGGTGCACGCCGTGGTGCTCAGCAGACGTGCCCAGGAAGGACTGTTTTTCCAGGCTCAGCAGGAGCGGCTGGCCCAGAAAGAGCCTCAACCCGCCTCTGAAGGGAGTCTTCTAGCAGTTTGTGAGATGCCTAGGCCTAACTCCCGCCCTCCTCTCCCGAGAGCTGGCGCACTTGGTCTGGGTGGGGCCAGCGGCAGGCAGAACCCCGCAAGGCTGTACTTCCCAGGAACAGGTCTGCTCATCTTCCAGGGCCCTTGCCCTGGGCCATGTGCCGTCCCTTCTGGGAGACTTGGAGTTAACAGGAGGCTCCACCACGCTGGGCATTACATTTCAAACACAGTCACACACACACACACACACTCCACAGGCGCAAAAGAGAAAAAAAATTCTTTTTCCAGGTGCTAAAAATATTATCAGGAAATACTTTTAGCAATGTGCTGTTTCAGGTTCCCCTCCGGACTCAAGGGTGCCTTTGTCTTTGCCACAGAAAGTCCACATTTATCAAAACCAAAATCGTTTTATCAAGCAGGCTCATGTTTTGCGACCGGGAAACCTGAGCCTCCCCAACAGGCCTGTGACATTTTAATTTAGGGCCTGAGTGTGTATGCAATTTAGATGGGGAGCCCCGAGCTGGACTTGGGACACCCCAGGACCCCGTGCCGGCCGAGGTGGGGCATGTTCCCCCGCTGGAACCTGGCCAGGCGGGCTGGTCCCAGCAGGGCGGGGGGCAGGGGGCTCCAGCAGGGCCGCTGGTGGCAGCAGCTGGCTGGCTGCATCCCAGGCTCTCTCTCCTTCTCCCCAGAGCCATGGGACTTCCACACGGGTGACACCCCAGGAGACCCTTACCTGCTCCAAGAATGAGGTCAGCAGGTCGCGAGCCTGGAGGGCAGGCAGGGTCCCACTCCTGGGGAGCGCGCCGGGTGTGGTCCTGACACTGAGAGGCTGACTGGGCAGCTGGTGCATGGAGCAGAGGGGGGGCCTGGGGCCTGGGTGCGTGGCCATCTGCACAGGGCACGGTGGCCATCAGACTTTCACACAGAAGCTACGCGCTTGCCACTGGAAATGTTTAAGAAAACAGTTTACTTCCATTAAAAAAACCCTTTAACCTCAATATACAACTTTATGTTGAACAAGTAAAAATAATGTCTCCTCCACTGGTTGAACTTTCACTGAAATATGACAAATCCTAGAGGGTCCCAGGCACGTAAGGTCTCCCAGGAGCAGCTGGGCAAGGAGGGTCTGGGAATCACCAGAAGAACATAGGTCCAAGCGCAGGTGGCTTGCAGGTCAGTGCTGGGAGATCTCTCCGACCCCTCCTGCATCTGTCTCTGTTCCTCTTTCATCCGTGGGCGCCCACTGAGCACCTCCTCTGCACCGGGAGCTTCGGTCCAGACATGCGACTCCTAGAGGCCAGGCCCGCAGAGGAGACAGTCAACGCAAACTCATCTCCGGCTGCGCTTGCCTCCTTCCTCTCTACCCACCGCCCCTGGGGTCCCTCCTTCACAGGGAGCGGACTGCCGGGTCCCTGGGCTGCCAGGCCAGGGAGGAAGGGAAGAGGCCCTCTTGTCACATGCTGTCTCATGGCCTTCCCATCCCGTCTGTACGATGTTCTCCAGTGGTGGCTTGGGGGGCGGTGTCTCTGGGTTGCTCTCTGCTCTCTAACTGGCCGCTGCAGTGGGTGACCGTCTGGCATCTAGCACCACCAACGCCTCCTTTGCCCGGAGCATCACTGCGAATGGGTCACCACACTCTTCACCGCACTCCGGGAGTTGGTGATGGACAGGGAAGCCTGGCGTGCTGCAGTCCATGGCATTGCAAAGAATGGGACACGATTGAGCGACTGAACTGAAGTGAACACTCTTCCGCTCTGAGCCTGGGTCGAACTTCAGAATCCTTCTCAACACAGCCACCAATAATTGGACAGGCTTGACAGGCGGAATGCAGAGTGTTTGGCCCCCTCTCTAGACACTGCTTTTGCACAGTTGACAACATACAGTCACGCCATGACTAAGTTCCATCCGAGAGGAGGCTCCAGCAGGAGAGCCCGGGGTACAGGCTGGGTCCATGTCGCAGCAGACAGATGGCTGGTGTCACACGCTTGGGCCACAGCTCACATGACAGGGGTGGGGGCTTTGCCCGCGCCAGCCCTCTCACCCTCAGGAGCCCAGTGGGGTGCAGCTGGCACCTGTGCTCGAGGAATGTCCTGGGCTGGCTGGCGTCCACAGATGTTGTCAACACGTCACTTATGAAACCAGAGGCCTTTTGGAGCAGAACCAGATCACCCTGACCCGTGTTCATGGGAAAAGAGAGAAGAACGCTGACAGGTGAACCACCCGGCCTAAGATGGCTGCCTTGGTCTCCGTGGCAACCAGGGCTGGATTCCCGCAGGAATTTTCCCCAGCATTTATGGGCTGGGAAATCGGATGGTTCTCTAACAACTCTAACTTTTACACCCCAGTGCCTCTCGTGGCCAGTGAGCCACGGGGACCGGACTCTGAGTCACTTCCAGCCACCTGCCACCGTGACGGCCCCGCAGTTCCTGGAGACGGAGCTGGGCCGCTTCTGGGCACGGGGAGGTGGTGGCTGGGCCTTGCAGGACATTATGTTTTTGGCTCCAGTTGGTGGAAATGTTCTCCACGTGTTTCCCTGTGTTTACAGAGCTGAGGGCACGGAATGCAGCCCGTGGTGCGGAAGTCGGCCTGCCGGGGCCTGGCCCGGTCAGCACGCCTGCCCGGTGCCAGGTCGGATGTGGGCCGCAGGGAGGCCCCATGCAGCCGGGGGTTGGGGAGGCCCCACAGAGCAGGGCCCAGAGCTCGGTCCTCGCCTGCCAGAGCCCGGGGTCCTGAGAGCCGGGGCAGCTTGGCGGTCAAGGGTCAGAGGGCACCGCTGACTCCAGGGCGCCCCTCAAGCTCGAGTCCCTGCTGAGCGGTGGTTCTGCTGCCTGCTTGTTGGGGCTGGGGCGGCCTGGCCACCTGGGCTCGGGAGCCGCCTTCACTTCTTGGTCCGGAAGGCCTGGCGGAGGCAGGCTCACCGCCACTGCACGTCCCGGTCCAGCGGCTGCCTCCGGCTGGCCACCTGGAGACGGGCAGGAGTTCAGGAGGGCGGGCGGGCCCCATGGCTGAGCACCATGACCGGAAGGACTGGGAGGCCACAGTCCCCGGCTCCCGAGGGGGCTGTGCCTGCGGAGAAGCTCCAGGCAGACGGGAAGACACACCAGCAGCCAACGGGGTGTTTGGTCCTACCTGTGATCAGGGTCATCACCACCGTGTCCTGGGGACCGATGAGACCGCCCACCTCAGTGGTTGGACGCCTTCCACTCAGCCAAGATGCGGACAAAGTGCTCCCCGGCTGGTGAGCCGAGCCCACGTGGCCTGCAGGGACACTGCTCAGGGGAGCAGGCTTCACTATGTGTCCGGGCCTCAGGTTCCTCGTCTGGGAAATGGGGGTTTCGACCAGGCGGCTCCCTGGTGTCTGAGCGCTCAGAGCACACGGGGCAGCCCTGACCAGCATGTGTGTGTTTGCGTGCATGTGCGCACACAGGCATGAGTGTGCACACACGTGTGTGTCTGTGTATGCATGTGCACACACATGCACGCATGTGTGTGCATGTGTCTATGCACGTTCACGAACGTGCATGCATGTGCATGTGTGTGCGTGCGTGCACATGTGCATGCGTGCATGTGTGTGCGTGCATGTGTATGTGCGTGCATGTGGGGGCAGAGTTACACGCTGAAAGCGCTGTCTGCTTTGAGCCCACCACATCCCTCCTCACACTGCTGACCTGTCTCCGACTCTGGAGCCACCACAGTGTGGTGTGCCAGGCGCGTCTGGACACTTCACACCCAGCGACCTCTGACTGCGGGACTGTCTCCACCCCTCTTGATGGGGGATGATGCGTAATGGAGAGGGTGGTGACCTGCCTCCGCCCCACAGTGAGTATGGGGTGACGGGAGGACACAGTGGGGGCCCTGGGGTGGTCTGGAGGAGCTCAGGCTCCTGTGTACCCCTGTGTACCCCTGCCAGCCCACCTGCCCCTCTGGCACCTTCGTCTGCCACTGCTGGGCCCTCTCTCGGGACACCAGGGCCTGCGCAGCCTGTGGTTGGGCCCTGTGCAGGCGCTTGATCTTGGCAGCCGGGAGTCGCTGGTGCGGGGCGACCAGCTCCTGGGGCCGCTGGGTGTGGGCCTGCTCCAGCTCCGCCGTCTGGACCTGGGGAGACCCCAGGCGCATCACTGCTTACCCCGGGTTAGGCTGTGCAGAGGCCCAGGGCATCCAGGTGGCCCTGCTGCCCTCTGTGGGGGTCCAGGCCCCCTCCTGGACCGGCAGGTGGGCTCGGGGTTTTGTACACACATTCGACCTCTGGGCCTTGTCTGGGATGGAATCCTGCCCACGGGCCTCCAAAATGAGCCTTGCGTCTGTTTTAATGGTGTCCTCCTCTCCACTTGGCTGGACTGGGGGTCCCACAGGCATCACGAGCTAAGGCTCGCCCCTCCCCCGACTTGCCAATCCCTGTCTGGTGACAGAGGGGCTGTCAGTGAGGGACGGGCAGGCACGCCCAGTGCACACGGAGCACCCCCAGCGCCTGCATGCCTGCCTGGCCCTGTGTCTCCCACACTGCCCCCCTTCTGGCCCATGCACTGGCTTACAGGGCCTTGACTGTTTCCCCAACTCCTGCGGGGCCACGGGAACCCTGAGACCTGAGGGGTCTCCCTGCTGGAGCCCCTCGCTGCCCTGGGCTTTGTCTCTGCACTGTTCTGCACAGGAGAGGTCCAGCCTGTCTGTCCAATGTGTGAGCTCACACTCATCAGACAGACCTAGCTTCCGGGACCCACATCCACCTAGACCCCCAGCCCCTGAGCCCTCTGTGCCCACAATCTGCCTGCCTGGGGACTGCCCTGCACAGCCCTTCCTGGCCCCATGCCCGCCATGCCCCGCAGAAGGCATGGGAGAGCTGGGGTGGATGCTCGGCTACTGACCACTGGAGCGACACAGGGACTTTGGGGGAAGGTTTAGGGGCTCCTCCTGCCCCCGTGGGGATGGTCCCCTTGGAGGAAGCTGACACTCAGGGCGGACCTGGCCTGGCTCTCAGTCACCGGGGCAAGACGGGATCCTGGGCCCCGACCAAGACCCATCTCCACTACCCCGGCTCTGGGCTGGGCGGGGCAGTGGTCAGGGGCCACCTGGCCAGTCCCTGCTTCTGAGCCCCTAGACCTGCCCCCTGGCCTCTGGACAGGCCTGGCCTCTGGGGACCCTGGGACAAGGCAGGCGGGTCTGGAGAGCAGAGGGCCAGGGGCCATACTGCAGCAAAGGGTCCTCTCTTCTTCGGGACTGAGGGAAGGCAAGAGTCCCCTTCCACTGCAAAAGGAAGCCCTGTTTCTTTAAAAATCCAGTTACACTCCTGGATGCGCATGTTAAAAGAGGAGAGGAAAGTGAAATCCAAAATAAATAAACGGCTGCATCCGGGTTTCCCTCCTGAGACACCAGTAAAGGGTTTATGGGCTTCGGGCCCCTCACAGCTGACCTCCTGGAACTCATTAGCTGCTCCTCCCCTCCCCCTGGGCTCCAGGGCTGCTGCCCGAGGTGGTGCCATCTGGGCCCCCCGGCCCCCCGCCAGGCTCCCTACCTGAGTGGCCACGGAGCCCTCGACTTCCCCAGCTCAGCACAGGGTCCTGCTGACCGGGTCCAGCCAGCCAACCCTCCTCTCTGGAGGGCAAGTGGCCTTGTGTGGACAGGCTGGCCGCTGGCTTTCAGTGACCGTCCCGATCTGCTGGCTGAGCTTCTGTCCCAACCCCAATTCTGTCCCCAGGGTCCCCGCCTCCCACTGCCACCTCACTGACCCAGCCACTTCCCTCCAGAATACCCTCCTGTCCCTGAGCCCACCTCAGCTGGACAGCGTGCCCCAGGAGGTGCTCGCCGTGGGGCCTCGCCGTCCTGCCTTGGGGCTTGAGGGCCAGTCTGCTCCGGAGCCCACCCTCCACGTCATCACCAGCAGGGGGCACAGGCAGTCACTCAGCCCCTGCGGGGACCCCGCTTCCCTGGTTCTGCTCGCGGGCACCCTATGCTGCCCTGCTGTGGTGGTGCCCTCTGCCTCTCCTCCCAACCTGAGCCAGCCCTCCTCATTCCGTGTTCCTGTCCACACGGCCCCCACCCCATCTTTGTCCTTCCAAGTCTGAGAGCCCCGGGCATGGTCAGCTTCTCACTCATCCCAGCGGCCATGACTACGTGCTGATACGGCCAAGCCTGGCCTCTGTGCCTGGGTCCTTCTGCCCTTGGCCCAGGATACCCAGACAAGCCCCACCCCACCGTGAAACTGGTCTGTGCAGGATCCCGAGGGGCAAACGACCCCTGGCAAGCTCAGGAATTCACCTGTCTGTGGGGCCCCCCGCAAAGTCCAGGGGCTGAGCCATGTAACACTGGACCCTGTGCCCCCGTCTGAGAGGCCCTTGCTGGACACCATCACCTGGACCTTCGTGAGGGACAAACCCTCCCTTCTCTGCCCAGGGCCAGCGCAGACCCGGTCATCTGTGCCCACGCTTCGGGGCACCTGGGCGGCAGGACACACCCTCCAGGGGACCCGGGTTCCAGGAGTAGGCGGCCGCGTGCTAGGGCCACAGAGCTCCAGGCGGCACTGGCTCACGCCGCAGGAACCACGTGGGACGGGAGGTGGTTGCCAGGACTGGGAGCTTCCCCGGGGACAGCAAAGGTAGGGCTGGAGTCACGCTGCGGAGGGGCGGGGAGGTCCACGGGGGCCTCCAGCCCTGGGCTGACGCTGAGCTTGGCTGCAGGGGGACAGGCCCGAGGCAGGTGTAGCCCCCACTCGCAGCTTGAGACAGAGAAACCCATCCAAGCCTGTGCTTCCCTCGACCCAGCCCCTGCACGCCTCATTCCCTGTCTCCCCACCCCCACCTCTCCAGAGACCACCCCCTCCACCCTGCTGATTCCCGCGGCCTCGCCCGGCGCACCGCGAGCTCCCCTGCAGGCGGGCCGTCCGGGGCGCAGCGCGGCCGCCCCTCCCGCAGGCGCCTCTCCGCGCCGCTCGGCGCGCGCTGCTGCGCGCTGGCTGCTGCCAGGTCCAGCGCCTGGACGGAGCGCAGGCGGCGAGTGGACCAGGCGCTCCGGCCTGAGGCTGGCCTCTGGCCCGGCTCATGACCCTCCCTGAAGGCGCATGTCCACTGTCCACCCGCTGTCCTCGTAGGGGCGCCCGCAGTGGAGCAGCCAACCCCAGGCCCCCGACTCCCCGCGCGCCCCTCCCGCCTGGGTTTCCCCGCTGAGGGCCGGATGCCTGACTCCAGCCCCTAGCGTCTCCCTCGATGTCCCTTTACACACCGAGAGACTAATTCCGAAGGAAGGCAGGACCGTGCCCCCGGGGCCCCTCCCCTGCCGCAGGGGCTCCCGAGTGTCCTCAGGCTTGCGGCGCTGCGCTCCAGGCGGGCCAGCGGCGGGCCAGCGGCTCCTCCAGAGGGCCCGCACCCACCCACGCTGGGGCCCTGGCTGCGCCCCCAGCTCCCATCCGGGCCCAGCCGCAGCGTCTGGCAGCTCCTGGGGAGGCAGGCTCAGGCGGTCCTGGGGGCACAGCCCAAGTGTGCTCCAGAGGACGCGGCGCCGGGCGTCTGCCTGGACCACGTACAGGGCCGGGCGTGTAGAGAAGGAAGAACGGTGGAGTACAGTGGGCACCCCTCACAATTTGGTGCCACCTCGGGTGGGTAGATTTCTAGAAGCAGGCCTTGTTGGCCTGGTGCGGGCAAAGCACCTCCCTACTGTGGTCAGAGCGGCCTCGGAAGACAAGCCTGTCGTCCCTGCCCCGCTCCCGGCCCTTGGAATAAAGACCCCGATAGTCCTCGGAAGCTCGCTCGGCCTGTGGGGCTCGGCCCCATGCCCGCCACGTGCGGCCTGCTTCCTCCGGGTTGCTGTGTGCTCCCGGGACGCTGGGGGCTTCCTCCTCAGCCCGAGCCTGTTGCTGCCCACTGCCTTCCGAGCCTGACAGCCCAGGGCCACGAGCCTGCCGGCTCCGCCCCGCTCAGAGCCTCGTGAGAGGTGATGGCGCCCTGTGTCTGGGGCTGGAGTGGGCACGGTGGGCCCAGGCCTCTGGGAATGCATGTTGTCCTGTTGTGGGCGGCTGAGCGGGAAGGCAGAGGTGAGGGGGTAAGGGAGGCGAACTGGGGTCCCCGAGATTGTGCTCAGGGAGCCCGCGGCGGCTTGGGCTGGGAGGGGGCAGCAAATGGACTTTCGAGCAGAGGGAAGAGGGAGACACAGACCCGGGAAGCTCAGCGAGCTGGCGCAGCTCGGGAGGGACGGGGGTCCCTGTGCGGGATGCTCCAGAGGCCAGAGAGTCAGACCCCAGAGGACCCTCTGGACAGGACCAGGGTGCTGGTGTTCTCTGTGTGTGAGGCGGCAGGGTTGGGGCACTGAAGGTCTGGGGACAGGAGGCGGGCAGCC